>OY970828.1:67354026-67979860 GCA_963853835.1 Calendula officinalis
TGAACCAAGCATCTTCTTTCTTGGTTATCATCCATTTCAAGCCCACCAAATGGCTGATAGGAGCTGTTTGCAGTTCTGCTTCAGTGATGAAGCATTCCCTGTCCTCTGAGTCATTGTACATATATCCAGATGTTGGATATATGGTACTCTTCTGATCCTGAAATATAAGGTTAGAAGGGACAGTGTATTTAGGGAACATTCTGAAGGTGTTCAGGCACTCAGGCTTGTTGTTTTTGACAGCCTCAGTCATAACACTGAGTGCCCTATAATCTGCTGCATATAAAATGCCTTGTTCATAACAAACTGCAGCTACAGCCCATACTTCATCCATCATCACTTGAGCTTCAAAAGATCTGGATTTCAGTTCCTTAATCAGTCTAGCAATCTTAATCCAGTCTTGTACACCCATATTCTGGATATCATGAAGAAAGAACTTCAATGGAGGACTGACTGGCCCAGTGCATGTTGCAGTAATGCATCTGTCAACAATTTTGACTTTGATTTTGTTGACAAATTCATTTAGCCAGTGAATGTTCTTCACATCCAGAAAGATTATGTTCCTCAGCATGTTCATTCTGGTTTCTCTATATCTGAATCTTTGGGCAATGATGTTCCAGTATTGTTGAAGAACATCATCACCTTTTCTTCTGACACCATGAGGCTTCCAAGAGTCATCTGCCTCAGTATCAGTTTCAGGATCTTCTTCTTTGACAGGAAAGAACCTTTGGGCTTCATTCTCATCCTCAGTGTATTGAACAGATCTTCTCGGTCTAGAGATCAGTGGAGCTGGATCTGTTTCTTCACTAGATTCTGAAGACATAACCACATTTGTCATTCGTCTGGTTATTGGTCTTCTAGGAATTCTAGAAGGTCCTTCAGATTGAGGAGAGATAGGTTTTTCTGTATGCTCTTCATCATCAGAGAATGATGATAAAGAGGTTTCTTTATTTGCTTCATCCAGTGCAAAGTTTAAAAAATCTTCTGATGCCACTGGATGTTCTTCATCTTCATCATCAGCAATAGGCCACACAAACGGCCTATACACAATTATCTGCAAGTTGTTTTGCTCAGTCACAACTTGCTGATGTTGATCAGTGTCAGTCTCCCCCTGAGCAGATGGCTCAGATGGTTCTTCTTCAAGTTGTTCCAAGACTGATCTTCCTCTCTGTCTGTTTCTTTCATATCTAAACCGAAGAGGTTCAGTATGAGGTGTTTGCTGATGTTGTTGTTGTTGTTGCTGTGGAGGTTGATCTTCATTCAGCTTTCTCCTTTTCTCCCCCTGAGCAGATGGCTCAGGTTGATCAACCTCTTGATCTCTTTGTCTTTTTTCCCCCTTATTGTTATCATTGAATGGAGTTGGGGAAAGCATAGGTTCAGTATGTGCAGGAGATGGTGATCTTCTAGGGTCAGTGGCAGGGCCTTCTTCATCATTACCTCCTCCAATTGGAGTTTGTGGAGGTGGTGGAGGCTGTTGTTGTTGCTGTAGTAGTGCCACTGATTGCTTCAATGTCTCAATCTCAGTACTCATTTCATCCATCCTGGCCAGAATGTTATTCTGAGTGGTCTGCATAGCCAGGATTTGGTTTAGAATAGTTTGTAGAGCTCCATGTACTTCCTGAGACTGAGTAGCTTGAGCTCGTTGACCCTGCACAGATGGTGCTAAAGAAACCAAAAACATAAAACTGGTTAGTAAGAAAGGTTTATCAAATAGAATTGTGGTGTTGATTAATTCTATAATCATATAAACAGAAGTTGGAAGTCTGTATTTCATCTGGTTCATGATGAAATATTGTGGACTAGTGCAAAGCATGTGTTAGAAGTATTTTAGTAAAAGTGAGTGTGATAATTGAAGTAGCTCAGTATAGGATAGGTCACATTTACTAAAACGTTTGGTTTGGGAATTCGAAGTCTGGGATATACTTCTTGGTATTTTCAATGTTTATCACTCGGTATTAGAGTGATAACAGTAATGTGGCTTTGACCCATGGAAATTTTTGGCAAGTGTGGCTGAAGGGGTTTTGGATCATTTCTTGAACAATGTTATCCAACTCAAAATAAGTTGGACATCATTCAAGCAGCACCAATGGGTGTCAGTGTGACATCAACCACTATTGTTCCTTTAAAGGGTGAAACAACTGTAGACTGACAATGATCATGTGAAAAGCTCGGTATAGGAATTTTGCATAGCAGCAGTGGGCTTACTATGTTGGCCATAAGAGTATATATATTTGAAAGTTCGTTTGAGACTGTGGTCAGTATTTAGTTGGTACTGGCCAATACATAGTCTCTATGGGGGGAAAATATATATATATATATATAAGTTGAAGGATATTAGAAATTCATACCTGAGACTTTATCTGATTCTGTTCTGGCATCATGAGAGGTCGGTGCTGGATCAATTTAATTCTGATTTGAGGCACCAGCACCTTCAAGAGCTTCTTCTCTTCTGCTAGCTGGACCTTCCAGTGTTTGTTGGGCAAACTGAAGTTCGACATCAAGAGGGTCATGAGGGGCCTCAAGATGGTGAGCAATTTGTTCTGGTTCTGGACCTGGAAGGTCAGCATTGGCGGCAACCGCACTTTGGACTTGAAGAGATGCAGTTAAAGATGGAATGTGTTCAGTTTGCATCTCTTCTGATGACATATTTCCCATAGGAACAGGGGAAAGATTTCTTCTTCTTCTTCGAAGAACTAGTGGTGTGTCTTCTGAGAGCTCAGTATCAGAAGCTTCTTCAATAATAGGAGCATCCGGATCCTGTGCTGGTGGAGAAGAAACTAGTGCTTGTTGAGCTTCCACCATCTCAGTATCTGAATCATCATTTCCATCATCACCACTGTCATCATCAGTATCATTATTTTCTGATGCAGTATCAGAAGATTCTGCATCATTGATGTGTGCCTGGACTATAGCCCACATTGAGTGACTCATTACAGGCTCTCCTTCTCTTGGCCTGTAGAAGAAAATCTTCTCATGAAGAGGGGGAAGATCCACTCTTGGACTGTTGAATTCATCTTATATATGTGCAGGCATCTCATTCTGAAAGATGAGAGAAAGGAATCTGCAGAAAGGAACGTTTAATTCTCTGACTTTGGCCCGAATCAGAGATGCTAATTCTTCAAAAATTAATCGAGCATAATCGATATCCCTTCCATGGTACATGGCATGAACCATCTGCATACCAAAATCGTTGATCTGGTCCAAGGCACCAGTCTTGTGGGTCATACACCGAATGATCGTAGAGATCAGTATACCCCACATTGGACCAAATTCGTTTCTTTTAATTATTCCTGTGGTTCCTCTTCTTCCAATAAGTGGTAATACTGATCGAGCCTCGACTCTGTCAACAAAGGG
Source organism: Calendula officinalis (assembly GCA_963853835.1). NCBI lineage: Eukaryota > Viridiplantae > Streptophyta > Magnoliopsida > Asterales > Asteraceae > Calendula > Calendula officinalis. The sequence goes on from OY970828.1 coordinate 67,357,378, forward strand.
CTCATATTGAGCATGAGCAGGAAGACCCAGAGCTTCCCGAATGATTGCTGTTGAGACGAAGGTTCTTCTTTGGTCACGAATCACCCAACCGGTAATCATATCTGGTGAGTCGATTTTGGCAGAGTACCAGAATTCACAGAGCATTTCTGGGTAAATTGCTCTGGGAGATCGAATCAGTGCTTGAGTGATTGGGCAATGCTTCAAAAATGTTATCATTTGTGTGAATTCAGGGCACGCCCAAGCTTGAGGAATATCAAAATTTGCTGTGATGTTGTTCCTCGCAAACTTTGGTAATTCATCGTTTCGGAATTGCGTTGCCGGTGCAGCCTCCGGTGCAAAGAATTGGTAGTTTGCCATCTGTGATTTGGATTTTTAAAAAATATTTGCTTGCAAAGAGAAACTGAAATCGTTAATCGCAGAGAGAATCGGAAGTTAAGTTAAAAAATAACTGTTGTAAGAAAAATGATAATGAAAGACAAAACGGTTATTTATACTTAATTGAAAGATATTTACGGTATTGGGAAGTTAAACCGGCTGATTTGACAGCCTTATCCTGTATTAACGGTAACTTTCCTATTAAGAAAGGTTACCGTTAGGGAGTATTGAGGTTAAAAATCAGTTGTGTTACTCCAGGATTTCAATACCGAGTTATAAAAAAAATTAAATTAAAAAAAATATAAAAAATTTGAAAAACATTTAATTTAATCTATAAATTAAAAAAAATAAAAATTTACAAAATTTTGATAAATCAGACTAGTGATACTGACTTGGTCAGTATTGAAAGCAATACCGATCAGTCGGTATCAGAAAAATTTAAGTAATTTTAAGGATTCAGCATACCCAATTGTCCTAGTAAGTACATAAACCTTTCCTCAGAGAGAGGTTTAGTAAAGACATCGGCCAATTGGTCATCTGTAGGAACGAAATCTACCTCAACCTTACCCTTTTCCACATTATCTCGAATAAAGTGGTGTCTGATATCAATGTGCTTGGTTCTGGAGTGATGGACTGGGTTTTCAGTGATAGCAATAGCACTCTTGTTATCACAATGTATAGGAGTCTTCTGGAAGTTAAACCCATAGTCCATTAGTTGGTACTGCATCCACAAAAGTTGAGCACAGCAACTTCCTGCAGCAACATATTCTGCTTCTGTAGTAGAAGTTGCAACTGAATTTTGCTTCTTGGATGACCAGCCAACTAATCTGCCACCGAGGAACTGACATCCTCCACTTGTACTTTTCCTGTCTAACCGACAACCTGCAAAATCGGCATCTGTATACCCTTCAAGATCAAAGTTTGAGTCTTTGGGATACCAAAGACCCATGTTAGGAGTACCTGAAAGATATCTAAAAATTCGCTTAACAGCTTTCATATGTGATTCTTTAGGATCAGCCTGATACCGAGCACACAAACAGGTTGCAAACATGATATCAGGCCTGCTAGCTGTTAAGTAAAGTAAAGAACCAATCATACCTCGGTATGTGGATTGACATACTGGTTTACCAGTTTCATCTTTACTTATTTTATCCTGAGTACCCATAGGAGTATGCATGGATGATAGATTTTCAAATTTATATTTCTTAAGCATGTCATGCACATACTTACTTTGATTTATGAAAGTGCCATCAGGCTTTTGTTCAACTTGTAAACCAAGAAAGTAAGTAAGTTCTCCCATCATACTCATCTGATACTGAGATGACATTATCTTTGCAAACCAGTCACACATTGACTTGTCAGTGGAGCCAAAGATGATATCATCCACATATATTTGAATGAGTAAAATGTCAGAACCATTTCTCTATGAAAATAATGTTTTATCAATTTTACCTCTTATAAACTTATTTTCAATTAAGTACTCAGACAGGGTATCATACCAGGCTCTGGGAGCTTGTTTGAGCCCATATAAAGCTTTATCAAGCTTGAAAACGTAATTAGGAAATTTAGGATCAATAAAACCTGGTGGTTGTTTGACATAGACTTCCTCCTGTAGTTTTCCATTAAGAAAGGCACTTTTGACATCCATCTGATAAACTTTGAAATTCTTGAAAGCTGCATATGCAAGATACAGCCTAGTAGCTTCAATTCTTGCAACTGGTGCAAAAGTTTCATCATAGTCAATACCTTCTTCTTGCCTGTAACCCTGAGCAACCAGTCTTGCTTTGTTTCTGATGACAACACCATCTTTGTCCATTTTGTTTCTGAACACCCACTTAGTACCAATTATAGTTTTACCAGCAGGAGGTGGTACTAAGTTCCAAACTTTATTTCTTTCAAACTCTGTCAATTCTTCTTGCATAGCTTCTACCCAGTCTTCATCTAATAAAGCTTCATCAGCTTTCTTGGGTTCCATGGTAGATAAGAAACTTGAAAAGAAACAGAAGTTTGCAGTTGCTTGGGGTTCAAACTCTAACCTTCTTCTTGTTTGAACACCTTGTTCAATGGGACCAATAATGTTGGCATGAGGATGATCTCTGTGTTCCCTTAGATTATTTCCTAAGGAAACATTTGAAGCAAGATCAACAATATCCTGTTGTGGTGATGGGTTGTCTGCCTGATACTGTGATGAATCCTGATCAGTATCAGACAATACTGGTTGCTGTTCTTCTGAATTTTGCAGATGTGGTGTGGATTCTTGAGCAGTATTGGAGGATTCTCCTTCCTCATATGTGGAGTTGTTAAAATCAAGAATTGGGACCTCAGCATTGGGGTTCTCAGTAATGGGAACCTCAGAATTTGTTATAATGACGTTAGACTGAGATGTCTCTTGATCAGTATCACGCATACTGTGATCAACATAGTATGGGTGAGACTTGGGTTGTTCAGCAATGGAGTTTTCTGGATTGCATAGAATTTCTATGCCACTGATGTCTTCACTTGCTGAGGTAGAATGCTCATTCTGATTTTCATCAAATGTAACATGAATAGATTCTACAATCATCTTAGTGGAGATGATATACACTCTGAAAGCTTTAGAGTGTGGAGAATAGCCCATGAACACGCCTTCATTTGCTTTGGGAGCAAATTTATTGAGATTTTGCTTAGTACTGAGTACAAAGCATTTACTCCCAAAGATGTGAAAATATTCCACGTTAGGAATCTTGCCATTATATAGCTCATATGGAGTCTTTTGATGACGCTGGACTATAGTAGCTCTGTTTTGAGTAAAATTTGCACAATTAACAGCTTCAGCCCAGAAGCTTAGTGCCAGTCCAGCATGGCATAACAAGGTTCTCGCAGCTTCAATAAGAGTTCTATTTTTCCGTTCTACAACACCATTTTGTTGTGGTGTGTAGGCTGCAGAGAAGTTTTGTATAATTCCTTTTTCTTCACAGAAATCAGCCAATACCGAGTTCTTGAACTCAGTACCATGGTCACTTCTAAGTTGTTTGACCTTGTTGCCTTTTTGAAGTTCTTCTCTCTTAATGAAGGCAATGATTTCTGTTGTTGCATCAGCTTTAGTCTTGAGAAAAATGACCCAAGTGTATCTTGAGAATTCATCAACTAAGACTAATGTATAGATCTTTTTGGCCAAAGATGGTGTGCTGATGGGACCAAAAAGATCCATATGAATCATTGTAAGAGGTTCATTTATGGAGTGATTAACTTTTGACTTGAATGAACTCTTCTTCTGCTTGCCCATTTCACATGCTGAGCATAACTTATCTTTTGAATAAGTAATAGTGGGCAACCCTCTCACCAGTTTCTTGATACTGAGCTCATTAATATTACGAAAATTTATGTGAGAGAGCTTCTTGTGCCATAACCAATGTAATTCTGGTTTGACTTTAGAAAGCAGGCAAACTCGAATGGTGGGGTCTATTTCAGACAGATTGACCACATAAACATCTTTTTCTCTTCTAGCAACTAGTACAGGTTGCCCTTTATCATTGTAGATGATCCCTGCAATCTTTCTGAATCGAGCTTCATTATCATCATCACACATCTGGCTGATACTGAGCAGATTGTGTTTAAGACCCTCCACATAGGCAACTCTTTTAAAAGTTATGTTGCCTGCTTTGATAACTCCATACCCTCTTGTTTTCCCTATTGAATCATCTCCAAACTTGACAGAAGGGCCCTTCTCTGGAGTATAATTTAGAAGGTACTCCATACTGCCAGTCATGTGTCTTGAGCAGCCACTATCTAGATACCATTTTCTGTCACCCTGCACAAGACACAAATAATAAATTAGTTCATTTTAGGAACCCATTTTTGAATGGGACCTTTGGTAGGAGAAACAGGGTTTGGTTTGAACTTTTTTGGAGGAGAGGTCAATATCACTTCAGAAATAACCTTTGAGGTTTTCTTTGGTGATACTGACTGAGTTTCTCTCCTTTTCTTTGGTACTGAGTACCTAGGACTTGACAGATCAGTCCAGCATTCATCTCCTTTGTGTCCAGTATGATGACATCTATAACACTTTCTAGGTCTGTTTCGAAACATATTTTCATAAGGAATTTTTGAAAATTGTTTAATTTTTGGTTGATCAGTATTAGTGAATTTTGCAAACTTTTGACTCAGAATTCTAATCTGATCACCAATTGATTTTAAAATGTTATTTTTTTCATTTTTTAATGGAGTTTTAATTTTATTTTTGATTGTTTTTGAAGGAGATGATTCTGGTGTTTTGATTTTATTTTGCATAGAAGTCTTTTTATCAGTTGACTTCTTGTTTTTGACACTTGAAGATCCTGTTGAAGTTGTTTTCTTTTTATCATGTTTTAGAATGACAACTTGAACAGGTTCTTTAGATTCTTGAGTAGTTGACTTTGCTGTTCCTGTGGATTCAGTATTAGTTAAAACAGTTTGAGTAGTAGTAAGTTTCTTTTCTGTATTATCAGGTTCTTTATATATCTCAAACGTAGTTGTGTTAAATAATAATTCAAATGGAGGAACAGCAGAAGTGTCATACTGTACTATGTCGAGATCAGTATCAAAAATTTCTTTTTCAGGAAATTCAATACTGAGCTCTTGTAGTTCAGTATAGCACATAGAACAGATGGAAGGACCAATTGAGTTTTCAAAAATGATTTTATCCTCATCATCTGATTCAGTTTGACATCCTTCAAAAATGATTTTATCCTCATCATCTGGTTCAGTTTGACATCCTACTTCACAAAATGTTTTTGCTTTTACAAACTGAATAGGGTTCATATCCGAAAATTCTTCAAATAAATCAGCAAAATTTTTACTATTTTTTAATTGAGGATCAACACCAAGTGCATCTCTTACATTTTCTGGAAATTGTTGATTTAGACATCTATTTAGTTTAATGGATGCATTTCCCCAAGATTTACACTGATTTTCAAATTTTTCTTTTTCAAGTTTGTGTAAATGAGCTTTATCAGCTAATCTTTGGTTAATGTCTTGTAAGTTTAAAAAATCTAGTTCCAAATCTTTAAATTTTGTTAATTTATCTAAATGTTCATTATTTACCCTTTCAAGTTCATGAATTGTTAATTTTAATGCCTTTTCTCTCTGTACTAAAGTTTTAAGATCAACAATCATATACTCAAAAATCTTTTCTTTTTCATTATCTGAATAAGTTTGAAAGGAACTCACCTTGTACAACTGAGTGGAATCCCAATCAGTATGGACACTCATTTTCTCAGCTTCTTTGATATCTCTCTCAAAGGAGCTCTTCAAATCTTCTTCAGTAAAAGCCATAAAGGCTTTGTTCTCAATCTCTTCCTCATCATCACTTATTTCCTCATCCATCCAAGCCTCTGAGTAAAGTGCTTGATGAGGTGCACCATTCCCTGCCGCATTCTTCCCCTTACTCCAGTTCTTCAGTTTGACATACTTATCTCTATACCGTTTAGCTCGGTATGCAATCTTGTCATTCTGATCAGTTTCAGTTGACTTGGTATGACAATTAGCAGCAATATGCTCAGGCTTCCCACACCTATAGCAAAGACCTGATCTTGGATCAGTATTGGAAGAGCTAACACCAAGCCTCTTCTTTTTCAACTGATCCAGCTTCATGGACATAAGAGCCATTTGTGTTTCAAGCTCTTCTGCCTCAGCATCAGCAAGATCAAATTCTGGTTCTTCAGGTTCTGTTACAGTGTATGCCTGTTGCACAACTAGAGCCATACCAGTGGAAGACTTGTCAGTGTTCTTCCAGTTGATCAGTCTTGCAGCATTATTCTCTTCATGATTCAACATTAATCCATACAAAGTTTGAAGAGTGTATGACTCAATGTTGTTAGCAGCATTGACAGAATTTGTCATGTCAAGAAACTGTTGAGGAAGACTATCCAAGAATTTTTGAACAAGTTCTCCTTCTTCCTTTACAATGCCTACACTGATTAAATCATGGACAACAGTATTAAACCTGTTGTAGAGAGTAGTGATGTCTTCATTTGAGGTAGAGAAGAAGTTTTCATACTTTCTTCTCATATTGCTTTTCCTCTGCAACTTCACCTTGGGTGTGCCTTCATAAGTGATTGATAGACTATCCCACATAGCCTTTGCTGTTGGCAATTTCATAATTGCATTCAATATTTCTTTGGTAACAGCATTACCAATCACTCCCTTAGCTCTTGAGTCTAGACTGAATAACTGACGGTCAGTATCAGTCCAGGTGTGTTTCAGTTTAGGAACTGTTCTTGTGCTCTCAGGAGCATCATCAGTAGCAGCAACAGGTTCCACAGTTTGTGGGATGATGGGGCCATCATTTAGCACAGTAAGCATCTCATGATGAATTGATTCAAGATACCACTGAGCCTTAAGCTTCCATTGATGGAAATCTTTTCCATCAAAGATGGGCACTCCCTTACCAGACATGACTGGGGCAACAATTGTAGACATTTTTGATTTTTGAGTATGGGAAGGATAAGTATAAGGAATGGCTGCCAGGGTTAAAAGATCGACTAAATAAGATTTAATTTAGCCTGCTCTGATACCAGTTGTTAGGTCACAACAACCCTGGTTAACTTGATAATTGTTAGATTTATAATTTACTTAAGACAATTAAGGTGATAAACACAGTAATTTTGTCAAACGTATATTATTCCACTAAGTGTGGTTTGTAGCGGAAATACAAGACCACTTGAACAATTACAAAGATGAATACTATGAATATGTTAATTGGTACTTACTCCTTTGCAAGATGATCTCTATTTATAATGCTATAGAGATCTTACATTATGGGCAAAGGAGTAACCGAAGGACTAAGTAAATGTAATGACTAAGATCAAGGGATTTGATCTTAGTCAGTTACTATACTGACCATGACTCAGTCCTTCTACTCAGTATTGGTTTTCCAATACTGAGTGCTGATACTGAGTGGCCAGTATTGGCCAAACTCAGTATCACTACTAACTTAGCTATTTTAATCAATATTTAATCTAAGCTATTCTATATTGTTTTGTTATCCTAAGATTCACAAAGAGGTTAGGCTTTTTGCCTTAACAACTATTATTGGTACTAAGTGGGTGTTCAGAAACAAAATGGACAAGGATGGTGTTGTCATCAGAAACAAAGCTAGACTGGTTGCTCAGGGTTACAGGCAAGAAGAAGGCATTGACTATGATGAAACTTTTGCACCAGTTGCAAGAATTGAAGCTATTAGGCTGTATCTTGCATATGCAGCTTTCAAGAATTTCAAAGTTTATCAGATGGATGTCAAAAGTGCATTTCTTAATGGAAAACTATAGGAGGAATTTTATGTGAAACAACCACAGGTTTTGTTGACCCTAAATTTCCTAATTACGTTTTCAAGCTTGATAAAGCTCTATATGGGCTCAAACAAGCTCCCAGAGCCTGGTATGATACCCTGTCTGAGTACCTAATTGAAAATAAGTTTATAAGAGGTAAAATTGACAAATATTATTTTCAAAAAGAAAAGGTTCTGATATTTTACTCATTCAAATATGTGGATGATATTATCTTTGGCTCCACTGACAAGTCAATGTGTGACTGGTTTGCTAAGATAATGTCATCTCAGTATCAGATGAGTATGATGGGAGAAATTACTTACTTCCTTGGTTTACAAGCTGAACAAAAGCCTGATGGGACTTCCATAAATCAAAGTAAGTATGTCCATGACATGCTAAAGAAATATAAATTTGAAAATTTATCATCCATGCACACTCCTATGGGTACTTAGGATAAAATAAGTAAAGATGAAACTGGTAAACTAGTATGTCAATCCACATACCGAGGTATGATTGGATCTCTACTTTACTTAACAGCTAGCAGGCCTGATATCATGTTTGCAACTTGTTTGTGTGCTCGGTATCAGGCTGATCCTAAAGAATCACATATGAAAGCTGTTAAGCGGATCTTTAGATATCTTTCAGGTACTCCTAACATGGGTCTTTGGTATCCCAAAGACTCAAACTTTGACCTTGAAGGGTATACAGATGCAGATTTTGCAGGTTGTCGGTTGGACAGGAAGAGTACAAGTGGAGGATGTCAGTTCCTCGGTGGCAGACTAGTTGGCTGGTCATCCAAGAAACAAAATTCAGTAGCAACTTCTACTGCAGAAGCAGAATATGTTGTTGCAGGAAGTTGCTGTGTTCAACTCTTGTGGATGCAGTATCAACTAATGGACTATGGTTTTAATTTCCAGAAGACACCTATACATTGTGATAACAAGAGTGCTATTGCTATCACTGAAAACCCAGTCCATCACTCCAGAACTAAGCACATTGATATCAGACACCACTTTATTCGAGATAATGTGGAAAAGGGTAAGGTTGAGATAGATTTCGTTCCTACAGATGATCAATTGGCCGATGTGTTTACTAAACCTCTCTCTGAGGAAAGGTTTATGTACTTACTAGGACCATTGGGTATGCTGAATCCTTAAATTTACATAAATTTTTCTGATACCGACTGATCAGTATTACTTTCAATGCTGGCTAACTCAGTATCACTCGTCTGATTTATCAAGTTTTATAAATTTTAATTTTTTATTAATTTATAGTTTAAATTAAATGTTTTTCTAAGTTTTTAAAATTTTTTTAAAAAAATTAATTTTTTTTACTCGGTATTGGAATCCTGGAGTGATACAACTGACTTTTAATCCCTAAACTCCCCAACGGTAACCTTTCTGAATAGGAAAGTTACCGTTGATACAGGATAAGGCTGTCAAATCAGCCGGTTTAACTTCCCAATACCGTAAATATCTTTAGATTATGTATAAAAAACTGTTTTCTCTTTCTTTAACATTTTCTTTCCTCAGTTATTTCTTACTTTCATTTACGATTCTCTCTGCGATTAACGATTTCGATTTCTCTTTGCAAGCAAACTTCTTAAATCAAAATCGCAGATGGCAAATTACAGATTCTTCGCACCGGAGGCTGCACCGGCAACACAGTTTAGAAACGATGAAGTACCAAAATTTGTGAGGAACAACATCACAGCAAATTTCAATATTCCTCAAGCTTGGGCGTGCCCCGAATTCACACAAATGGTTACATTTCTGAAGCACTGCCCAATCACTCAAGCATTGACTCGATCTCCTAGAGCCATTTACCCAGAAATGCTCTGTGAATTCTAGTACTCTGCTAAAATTGACTCACCAGACATGATTAATGGTTGGGTTATTCGCGAACAAAGAAGGACGTTCATCTCCACAACCATAATTCGGGAAGCTCTGGGTCTTCCTGCTCATGCTCAATATGAGCCATTCGTTGACCGATTAGAGACTAGATCAGTGTTACCACTTATTGGATGCAGAGGTACTACGAGGATCATTAAAAGAAATGAATTTGGTCCAATGTGGGGTATACTGATCTCTACAATCATTCGGTGTATGACTCACAAGACTGGAGCCTTGGACCAAATCAACGATTTTGGTATGCAGATGGTTCACGCCATGTACCATGGAAGGGACATTGACTATGCTCGACTAATTTTTGAAGAATTAGCCTCTCTAATTCGGGCTAAAATCAGAGAATTAAATGTTCCTTTCTGCAGATTTCTTTCCCTCATTTTTCAGAATGAGATGCCTGCACATATATATGATGATTTCAACAGCCCAAGAGTGGATCTTCCTCCTCTTCATGAGAAGATTTTCTTTTACAGGCCAAGAGAAGGAGAGCCTGTAATGAGTCACTCTATGTGGGCTATAGTCCAGGCACATATTAATGATGCATAATCTTCTGATACTGAATCAGAAAATGATGATACTGATGATGACAGTGGTAATGGTGGAAACGATGATCAAGATACTGAGATGGTGGAAGCTCAACCAGCAGCAGTATCATCACCACCAGCACAGAATCCTGATGCTCCTCATATTGAAACCGCTTCTGATACTGAGACCTCAGAAGACACACCACTGGTTATCCACAGAAGAAGAAGAAGAAATCTTTCCCCGGTTATTATGGGAAACCTCTCATCAGAAGAGATGCAACCTGGAAATGCACCATCTCTTACTGCATCTTTTCAAGCACAAAGTGCTGCTGCAGCCAATGCTGACCTTCCAGGTCCTGAACCTGAACCAACAGCTCAACATATTGAGGAACCCCATGATCCTCTTGATGTAGAACTTTAGTTTGAGCATCATACACTGGAAGGTGCAGCTGTCGGCAGAGAAGACCCTCATGAAGGTGCTGGTGCCTCAAATCACAATCCAAATGATCCAGCACCGACGTCTCATGATGCCAGAAGAGAATCAGATAAAGTCTCAGGTATGAATTTCTAAAAATCCTTAAACTTATATATATATATATATATATATATATATATATATATATATATATTTCCCCCATAGAGACTATGCATTGGCCAGTACCAACTCAATACTGACCACAGTCTCAATCGAACTTTCAAATATATACTCTTATGGCCAACATAGTAAGCCCACTGCTGCTATGCAAAATTCATATACTGAGCTTTTCAAAAGATCATTGTCAGTCTACAGTTGTTCCACCATTTAAGGGACAATAGTGGTTGATGTCACACTGACACCCACTGGTGCTGCTTGAATAATGTCCAACTTATTTTGAGTTCGATAACATTGTTCAAGAAATGATCAAAAACCCTTTCAGCCACATTAGCCAAAATTTTCCATGGGTCAAAGCCACATTACTATTATCACTCTAATAACATTGTTGAAAATCACAAGAAGCATATCCCAGGCTTCGAATTTCCCAACCAAACCTTTTAGTAAATGTGACTTATCCTACACTGAGCTACTTCAAATCTCACACTCACTTTTACTAAAACACTTCTTACACATGCTTTGCACTAGTCAACAATATTTCATCATGAACCAGATGAAATACAGACTTCCAAATTCTGTTTATATGATTATAGAGTTAATCAATACCACAATTCTATTTGATAAACTTTTCTTACTAACCAGTTTTATGTTTTTGTTTCTTTAGCACCATCTGTGCAGGGTCAAAGAGCACAAGCGACTCAGTCTCAGGAAGTACATGGAGCTTTACAAACTATTCTGAATCAAATCCTGGCCATTCAGACTACTCAGAATAACATTCTGGCCAGGATGGATGCAATGAGTACTGAGATTGACTCCTTGAAGCAATCAGCGGCACTCCTACAGCAACAACAACAGCCTCCACCACCTCCACCAACTTCCACTGGAGGCAATAATGATGAAGAAGGTCCTGCCACTGAGCCTCGAAGATAACCATCTCCTGCACATACTCAAAGTGCAAGGGAGGCTGACACTGAACCTATGCTCTCCCCAAGTCCTGAAGATCAACAGGGGGACATGGGTGGTGATACTGAACCTATTTCCTCCCCATCCAATGATAAAATAAGGGGGAGAAAAGACAAAGAGATCAAGAGGTTGATCAACCTGAGCCATCTGCTCAGGGGGAGAAAAGAAGAAAACTAAATGAAGATCAACCTCCACAACAACAACAACAACATCAGCAAACACCTCATACTGAACCTCTTCGGTTTAGATATGAAAGAAACAGACAAAGAGGAAGGTCAGTCTTGGAACAACTTGAAGAAGAACCATCTGAGCCATCTGCTCAGGGGGAGACTGATACTGACCAACCTCAGCAAGTTGCTACTGAGCAAAACAACTTGCAGATTATTGTGTATAGGCCTTTTGTGTGGCCTATTGCTGATGATGAAGATGAAGAACATCCAGTGGCATTAGAAGATTTTTTAAACTTTGCACTGGATGAAGCAAATAAAGAAACCTCCTCATCATCATTCTCAGATGATGAAGAGCATACAAGAAAACCTATCTCACCTCAAGCTGAAGGACCTTCGAGAATTGCTAGAAGACCAGTAACCAGAAGAATGACAAATGTGGTTATGTCCTCAGAATCAAGTGAAGAAACAGATCCAGCTCCACTGACTATTAGACCCAGAAGATCTGTTCAATATACTGACGATGAGGTTGAAGCTCAAAGATATTTCCCTGTCAAGGAAGAAGATCCTGAAACTGATACTGAGGCAGATGATTCATGGAAGCCTCATACTGTCAGAAGAACAGGTGATGATGTTCTCCAACAATATTGGAACATTGTTGCTCAAAGATTCAGATATAGGGAAAACAGGATGAACATGCTGAGGAACAGAGTTTTTCAAAATGTGAAGAACATATACTGGCTGAATGAGTTTGTCAACAAAATTAAAGTTAAAATTGTTGACAGATGCATTACTGTAACATGCACTGGGCCAGTCAGTCCTCCAATGAAGATCTTTCTTCATGACATTCAGAATATGGGACTACAAGACTGGATTAAAATTGCTAGACTGATTAAGGAGTTGAAATCCAGGTCTTCGGAAGCCCAAGTGATGATGGATGAAATCTTGGCTGTATCTGCTGTATGCTATGAACAAAGCATGCTTTATGCAGCAGATTATAGGGCACTCAATGTGATGACTAAGGCTGTGAAAAACAACAAACCTGAGTGCCTGAATACATTCAGAGTGTTCCCTAAATATACTGTTCCTCCTAACCTTATTTTTCAGGATCAAAAGAGTACCATATATCCAACATCTGGATATATGTATACTGACTCATAGGACAGAGAGTGCTTCATTACTGAAGCAGACTTGGCAACAGCTCCTATCAGCCATTTGGTGGGTCTAAAATGGATGATAACCAAGAGAGAAGATTCTTGGTTTAGAAAGAAGATAGTTGCTGTACTGAACAACAGGCAAGATGAACTGAAGAAAAGAGAAGAGTTCATCCATGTGAAGAAAGAAGTCTTCTACGAGTTTGAATCGATCAACAAAGAATAAAGAAGAAGACTTTGCAGCCTGAAGTTTACTTTGTTTAATATCTCTTTGTAATTGTTTTGTTATCATTTGCTTTGGGAGCAATTTTGTTGAGATTTTGTTTAGTACTGAGTACGAAACATTGTTAAGGCAAAAAGCCTTACCTCTTTATGAATCTTAGGATAACAAAACAATCTAGAATAGCTTAGATTAAAATGTAGTTTAAAATAGCTAAGTTAGGAGTGATACTGAGTTTGGCCAATACTGGCCACTCAGTATCAGCACTCGGTATTGGAAAACCAATACCGGGTAGAAGGACTGAGTCACAGTCAGTATAGTAACGGACTAAGATCAAATCCCTTGATTTTAGTCATTTCATTTACTTAGTCCTTCGGTTACTCTTTGCCCATTATGTAAGATCTCTATAACATTATAAATAGAGATCATCTTGCAAATGAGTACTTACCAATTTACACGTTCACCTATCCATCTTTGTAATTCTTCAAGTGGTCTTGTATTTCCGCTACAAGCCACACTTTGTGAAATAATATACGTTTGACTAAATTACTGTGTTAATCACCCTAATTGTCTTAAGTAAATTATTAATCATAACAATTATCTATCAAACCAGGGTTGTTGTGACCTAACAAACATTTACTCCCAAAGATGTGGAAGTATTCCACATTAGGAACCTTGCCATTATATAACTCATAAGGAGTCTTTTGATGTCGCTGGACTATTGTAGCTCTGTTCTGAGTAAAATTTGCACAGTTGACAGCTTCTGCCCAGAAGCTCAGTGCCAGTCCAGCATGGCATAACAAAGTTCTTGCAGCTTCAATCAAGGTTCTATTCTTTCGTTCTACAACACCATTTTGTTGTGGTGTGTAGGCTGCAGAGAAGTTTTGTACGATTCCTTTTTCTTCACAGAAATCAGCCAATACTGAGTTCTTAAACTCAGTACCATGGTCACTTCTTAGTTGTTTGACCTTGTTGCCTTTTTGAAGTTCTTCTCTTTTAATGAAGGCAATGATTTCTGTTGTTGCATCTGCTTTAGTCTTTAGAAAAATAACCCAAGTGTATCTTGAGATTTCATCAACCAGGACTAAAGTATAGATCTTTTTGGCCAAAGATGGTGTGCTGATGGGACCAAAAAGATCCATATGTATCATTGTAAGAGGTTCATTAATGGAATGATTAACCTTTGACTTGAATGAACTCTTCTTCTGCTTGCCCATTTCACATGCTGAGCATAACTTATCTTTTGAATAAGTAATAGTGGGCAGCCCTCTCACCAGTTTTTTGATACTGAGCTCATTTATATTTCTGAAATTTATGTGAGAGAGCTTCTTGTGCCATAACCAATGTAGTTCTGGTTTGACTTTAGACAGCAGCCAAACTCGAATAGTGGGGTCTATTTCAGACAGATTGCCCTTTATCATTGTAGATGATTCCTGCAATCTTTCTGAAACGAGCTTCATTATCATCATCACACATCTGACTGATACTGAGCAGATTGTGTTTAAGCCCTCCACATAGGCAACTCTTTTAAAAGTTATATTGCCTGCCTTTATTACTCCATACCCTCTTGTTTTCCCTATAGAATCATCTCCAAAATTGACAGAAGGACCCTTCTCTGGAGTATAGTTGAGAAGGTACTCCATACTGCCAGTCATGTGTCTTGAGCAGCCACTATCTACATACCATTTTCTGTCACCCTGCACAAGACACAAATAAAGAGTTAGTTCTTTTTAGGAACCCAGTTTTGAATGGGACCTTTGGTAGGAGAAACGGGGGTTGACTTGATCTCTTTTGTTGGAGAGGTCAGTATTACTTCAGGAGAAACCTTTGAGATTTTCTTTGGTGATACTGACTTAGTTTCTCTCCTTTTCTTTGGTACTGAGTACCTAGGACTTGAGAGATCAGTCCATCATTCATCTCCTTTATGTCCAGTATGATGACATCTATAACATTTTCTAGGTCTATTTCTAAACATATTTTCATAAGGAATTTTAGAAAATTGTTTGACTTTTGGTTGATCAGTATGAGTGAGTTTTGCAAACTTTTGACTTAAAACTTTAATTTGATCACCAATAGATTTTTGTTAGGGTAGAAAACCCGGTCAAAACCATTACTTTGTGAATCTGATGAACAAATGAATATATAAGTTTAACTCTAATAAATAATCTTAGTAATACTCGGTTCATACTGAGTTGGTCGGTATGTGCTCATACCGAGTTGGTCGGTATGAGGTGATACCGAGTTCACGGACCGAGCTATTTCCCATGATTCACTTTATTAGTCAAATCCTTGAATCATGCTATGCACTTATTAGAATTGGGAGTTACATATAGAATAGGGTTAATTGTAAAACCTCTATACATTATAAATAGAGGTTTAGTCTTTAGTTGTTAAGTATCCTTTTGGATCCCGGTTGATCATTTGTGTGGATCACCGGTAACCCAATTCTAAATGTAACACTTTGTGGAGTCTTCTTGGTTATTCCGCAACCAAGAACACATTTTATACGTTTGTGCTTAATAAGAATAATCGTATGACGTATATGATCTTGTCTTTACCGATATTATTATCAATATTGGGGTTCGTGGGACCTAACAATTGGTATCAGAGCGGTTCAAAGTTATTTACAACTTTGATGATCCTATAATCCTAATATTGTTGAAGATTAAGTCTTTTCATAAAGAAGAACAATGCAGAATTTTCGTCATATTCTGTGCACGGGTAGAAGAAACGCCGGATCTCCTTCGTTAATGGTCGAATCTGTGTGAAATTTGAACAGGGGGTTCTCAACACGCAGAAACACAATCTGACCGATGGTACAATGTACTTTTGTACAAAGTCACTTCTCAATTCGTATTTGGTACTTCAGAATTGTAATTCGAGTTTCTGGTAGAGAGATATGTATGGCGCAAAAAGTCAGATTCTATGCTTTTTATTCCTTAATTTCTGGGCAGTCATGGTAGAAAAATCAAATCTTTTTCTTCAAACTTCTAATAAGCGTGAAATTTGGACAGAAGGTTCACCATAATGTGTTTAACGTTTCCACAGTTTAGATCTTCAAAAGGAATTGTTTATTGAGAGATATATATTTTTGAAGATTATTGATGAATATTTATGGTATGTTTTTAATTCTGCGCAACTCTGGTAAAACGGCTATTGTGTCTTTTGTAACCGTTGGATTTTCATAAATTTTAGATATTATATCCATAACACATACATGTACTCGGTATCAAAATTTCAGACTGATCAGAATCGTATACTGAGAGATACACATTTTCAAAGTTGATGATTTTCTGATACTGAATGTCTCATACCGAGTGGTCAGTATGAGACCGCTGTGATCGTTTCAACCGATGGATCACTATGATTTTTGGATATGATGTTGAAGACAGGTACATGTATATTGTGTTAGAAATTCATAATAATCAGAAGATTCTATATGGAGATATGATTTTTTGAAGTTGCTGCAAAATTAGAGAAACGAAATTCTGAAAGCTGAATTTTATAAATGAGTATATTTCACATGTTTTTCTTTTTTTAATCATATAAAATCATCTTAAACTGAGGAAATCCATAAGTTGATTGATTCTTTGGAGGGGTTTCAAGTCAAAGATAAAATATACCGAACAGTTTAAGGTGAAAGTATATGATTCAGGGGGAGAAAAACTCAATGCGATATATATTTTCTCTTAAGATGAAGCTAAAGTTCTTGAAGCTAAAGTGTTCATGCTAAGTTATTCAAGGGGGGTACATGTCACATATTATTTTACAATCATTTGAATCGTTTCAAACTGAGGAAATCTACTAGTTGAATGATTCTTGGGATATGTTTCATTTCAACTCAAATATACCGGACAGTTTGAGGAGTCAATGATTGTGGGGGAGAAAAGTTAATGTGATATATATTTTCTTGAAGTACTTAGTGTATAAAGAATATGAAAAGATCTCAAAAAGAAGACCATACAAGACAAGATCGTTATTATTTATTAGGTTAAACATATTCATTTGTTATCATCAGATAGGGGGAGATTGTTAGGGTAGAAAACCCGGTCAAAACCATTACTTTGTGAATCTGATGAACAAATGAATATATAAGTTTAACTCTAATAAATAATCTAAGTAATACTCGGTTCATACTGAGTTGGTCGGTATGTGCTCATACCGAGTTGGTCGGTATGAGGTGATACCGAGTTCACGGACCGAGCTATTTCCCATGATTCACTTTATTAGTCAAATCCTTGAATAATGCTATGCACTTATTAGAATTGGGAGTTACATATAGAATAGGGTTAATTGTAAAACCTCTATACATTATAAATAGAGGTTTAGTCTTTAGTTGTTAAGTATCCTTTTGGATCCCGGTTGATCATTTCTGTGGATCACCGGTAACCCAATTCTAAATGTAACACTTTGTGGAGTCTTCTTGGTTATTCCGCAACCAAGAACACATTTTATACGTTTGTGCATAATAAGAATAATCGTATGACGTATATGATCTTGTCTTTACCGATGTTATTAACAATATTGGGGTTCGTGGGACCTAACAATTTTAAAATGTTATTTTTGTCATTTTTTAATGGAGTTTTAATGTTATTTTTGACTGTTTTTGAAGGAGATGGTTCTGGTGTCTTAGTTTTATTAGGCAGAGAAGTCCTTTTATCATTTGACTTCTTCTTTTTGCCACTTGAAGATCCTGTTGAAGTTGTTTTCTTTTTATCATGTTTTAGAATGACAACTTGAACAGGTTCTTTAGATTCTTGAGTAGTTGACTTTGCTGTTCCTATAGTCTCAGTATTAGATAAAACATTTTGAGTAGTAGTGGTTTTCTTTCCTGTAGACTCAGGTTCTTTATATATATCTCAAAAGTAGTTGTGTTAAATAAAACTTCAAATGGAGGAACAGCAGAAGTGTCATACTGCACAATTTGGAGATTAGTATCAAAAATTTCTTTTTCAGGAAATTCAATATTGAGCTCTCGTAGTTCAGTATAGCACTTAGAGCAGATGGAAGGACCAATTGGTTTTTCAAAAATGATTTTATCCTCATCATCTGACTCAGTTTGACATCCTACTTTACAAAAAGGTTTTGCTTTTACAAACTGAATAGGGTTCATATCAGAAAATTCTTCAAATAAATCAGCAAAATTATTTCTACTTTTTAACTGAGGATCAACACCAAGTGCAGCCCTCACATTTTCTGGAAATTGTTGATTTAGACATTTATTTAGTTTAATAGATGCATTTCCCAAAGATTTACACTGATTTTCAAATTTTTCTTTTTCTAGTTTGTGTAAATGAGCTTTATTAGCTAATCTTTGGTTAATGTCTTGTAAGTTTAAAAAATCTAGTTCTAAATCTTTAAATTTTGCTAATTTATCTAAATGTTCGTTATTTACCCTTTCAAGTTCAAGAATTGTTAATTTTAACGCTTTTCTCTCTGTACTAAAGTTTTAAGATCAACAATCATATACTCAAAAATCTTTTCTTTTTCATTATCTGAATAAGTATGAAAGGAACTCACCTTGTACAACTGAGTGGAATCCCAATCAGTATGGACACTCATCCTCTCAGCTTCTTTGATATCTCTTTCAAAGGAGCTCTTCAAATCTTCTTCAGTAAAAGCCATGAAGGCTTTGTTCTCAATCTCTTCCTCAACATCACTTATCTCTTCATCCATCCAAGCCTCTGAGTAAAGTGCTTGATGAGGTGCACCATTCCATGTTGCATTCTTCCACTTGCTCCAGTTCTTTAGCTTGACATACTTGTCTCGATACCTTTTAGCTCGGTAAGCAATCTTATCATTCTGATCAGTTTCAGTTGACTTGGTATGACAGTTAGCAGCAATATGCCCAGGCTTTCCACACCTGTAGCAAAGACCTGATCTTGGATCAGTATTGGAAGAGCTAACACCAAGCCTCTTCTTTTTTAACTGATCCAACTTTATAGACATAAGAGCCATTTGTGTTTCAAGCTCTTCTGCCTCAGCATCAGCAAGATCAACTTCTGGTTCTTTGTAACACCCTAAAATTTACAAGGTTTTTAAAATTTTTTTAAATACAAAATTAAAATCAAAGGTCCCATAAATAAAGCTCCGGTATAAATATTTAACATTTAAAAATGTATTTATTGCGGAAATAGTTAAAAATAAAATGAAGTGTTTTAAAATATTGATTGTTGTCCACATTAGTAACGAAACGATACAGCGGCCAACCGTCCACCTTCTCCTTTCCCTTGCTAGTACCTGAAACAATGTGGGGGAAAGTTTGGGTCAGCTGGGGAAGCTGAGTGAATAATTCCCAAAATGCAAGCAATCTTAACATACAACACATGAGGGCACATCGGTGTACTCCTAGTCAAAACTACTCAGGTTATTTTTCTCAGATTTTATTACTCAGATTTTAAATTTATATAGCGCGCTTGTGTGACTTGGGACGAGAGATCAACCTCGTCCCTCCTCACACCTCAGATAGGCGTAAGCCAAAAACTCAGACGGGAGTGATCCCAAAACTCAGACGGGAATAATCCCAAAAACTCAGACGGGAGGTGATCCCAAAACTCAGATGTGTGTTATTATGTTTTATTATCTCTTTAACATAATTATCTCAGATTGCCCTAGCAAGTAATAGCACAGAATGAATCTGTGCCGAGCTCAGTTACCGAGGCACAATGTCTCAGATCATGAATAAATAAACATATGCTCAGATACTCAGATAACAGGTCAAACTCAGATAACAGATCAAACTCAGATAAAAGATCAAACTCAGATAAAAGTTATGGTGCAAGAAATGTAACACATAAGTCATGCATGTACAACGTTAAAACTGAATACACGGTGAGAATACTCACCTCGAGAAAACGTAAGCTCCAAAGGATCCTGAATACTCTAAGGCACTGCTCGGTTATTCCTAGATGATCCTAAAAGCATAAAAATGAAACTCGAATTACAATCCGTTCTAAGGACTCAATTTAGAAAACTGGCAGCACCCGTCGGTCTCACGGAAACTGCTACAACTCATAAACTGTGCAGTAGATTTATCCCATATTTTTACCATGAAAAGTAGACAACCAGAACTACATATCTCTGTGAGACGGTCACTGGCTAAAACAGACTCTAAGTGTCTCAAAACAGTGATGCAAGACAGACATGCTGCACAGGTCATCTTCCTAACAGCAGGATACTAAAATGGTTATAACTTTTAAACCGTAAGTCATATTGATGAGCAGTTTGCGGTCACGAAAAGCTAAGTCAGAGAACTAAAAACTTTCAAGAGGGCCGGGAATTCAAATTCCGGCCCCAACCTATCCAAAAACAGACACGAACATGCCACACAGAATCTGTCCAAACCGAACAACATGCTCAAAACGAATTTTTATTAAAAGAAAGGCTCGACATCATCAAGGCTCGGGATTGGACTCAAGAACACACAAATATAGTACGAGAAAGGGATAGAAGTTATACCCTACAAATCAACCGCGAGCAAGACAACGTAACACCCGAATCACCGAACCGTGACACCACCAAATGGCGATATAAAACTCGGCTGCCTCCATCCTTCGCCTGCTGACCGATCCACATAGTTCACTTGACTATGAAAATATGAAATTAGTTAAATGCTTGGAGGTAATTTGCCAGCTGCCGCCTAAGCCATCTACTCCCACCAACCAAGAATTAAAGAAAAGAAAACAATACTCACGAAGGTACATAATTGTTGGTCAGTTGCTTCCATGGTCCACGGAAACTCATTTTAAACAAATTAATGATTCACACCGGCTTCCACCTTGATTTCGATCGCTGCTCAATGAGAGGAGATGGAGATGCTCACAACGGCTGTTAGGGATTATGGGGTTTAGGGTATAATGAATCTTAATTAGTCAAGCCCACTAGTTGAAGACCCCGGGCCTTGGCCTTTGGCCGGCCCAACTCAAACGAATACCACTCGACTCTTACGGTTAACTAACCGGTCCGAACTTGAGACCAACTATTTAATTACCTTTAATAACATATGATACGTTTATAAAAATAATAAAGTGTCCAAATAATAAAAACGTTTAAATAATACGAACCGTGTAACTACATGTCGTCTAAATAATAATACTAATCGTCTAATAAATTATCGTCTAACTCTTATGAGATGACTAACTATTTATTTACCCATATAAATAAATTAAATGATAATTAATAATTAATAACCGTAATTAATAATTACTTAATTAATTAAGCTGACATGTCTAAATTTAATTAACGTCTAATAGAAACGAACCGACTAACCTCATTATAATTAATTTAATAATAAATTCTTTTAAAATTAAATATGACAATTAAAATACTATTACTTAATTACTACAAATTTCGGGGCGTTACAACTCAACTCCACTTGAATCAGACTTCGTCCCCGAAGTCAATGCTCGGAAGAAGCTCTGGGTAGCGATCTTGCATCTCAGACTCAGCCTCAACGACACATAACCTCAAATGGGGTGACACAGAAAAGGTTATGAATAAAAAGAAGCTTTTCAGGGTGACCTACTCGATCGAAATAAGCTCCGACTCTCACAGCTACTCATATAATTCTTCTGCCTCTAGCGGCGCCAAAACGAAAGAGGTTCTAAATCGAAATGCTCTCTCAGGGTTCTTGGTTTATCAAGGAAAAAGGATGACGAAAGAAGAGAAAAAAAAAATGACACAAGTGAAAATCACAATACTCTGCCGAATGCGTCTTCTTGCACTCGTAGTCAAACACAGTTGCCGCACTCATCGGTTAATCGTTGCGTTGAATCTCCGATTCAACTCCACTTGGAGATTTGTTAAGGTTTGGTTGGTGGCGACAGATGATCTCGGCGTGGTACTCAGTCATCCAATCCATACTCACAACAGCACACGGATCTCTCATGGCGTTAGGGTTATAGTTTATGGGGAATTTCTTTCCGCATGGTTCAACCAGATGATCATTAAACATTTTAGTAACAGGTAAAATCTCATTATTGGCATTCCCTATCAAATTGGTTTAGAAGGGTTCTCTATTCTATAGGACAATAGTTTGCTTAAGGTATAAAACAATTAGTGGTTTACACCGCTATCAACTAATACCAAAAACTGGTAATTTATTCACAAAGAATATCCATATCGCACATAATTCTCATATACTCAGGTATATAACTCCAAAATATGATCTGGAAATATAACTCAGAAGTCCCACTCAGAAATAACTCAAAAACATAACTCAGGAGTATAACTCGAAAATGTATAACTCAGGGGAAAATTCATAAGTATTAACTCAGAAATCTGACTCAGAAATAAACTTGGAAATCTATCTCAGAAATAAATTCATAAAATAATATTTACTAGCTTATAATGCTTGGGCTAATAATATCTCTCTCTACCACGTTATTAGTTGTCAGAATAACTATTCTTTAACCCCTTATCGTTACCTCACTCTATTAGGTTTGCATATTAATTACTCATTTTAATAACCCTCTAATTAGCTCAGATTAATAATCTTGTCATTTAATTCTCTTTAATATGTTCTCGTTCTACTACATTTAGTGGTTTCTCGATAATATATTATTAAATGTTTAATCATTCAACTAGTTTAACGATCCTTTAATAGACCGTTTCGCTGATTTCACACAATTTAAAATGTCTCTTCATTATTTTGACCATATCTACTCATTAATTTCATGTTACCCACTAAAAATTCCAATTAAATTTCATACTCTTATTTATAATGATTTCTCGTTACTCAAATTACGAATTAATTCCTTAGTTCTCATTCACTCAATTCGCAGTTACACTTTATTCTAAATCTTACGGTTTACTCATAGTTCATCAATTCAGTACATTCTCGTCTTTTCGAAATTTCTCCTAAGTTCAATATAAATTTATTGGATAGTTGTTCTCAACTCAAGTTTAATAATTATTCATAAACAGAGTTTTCTCATATAATTTTATAATACCTCAAAAATCATAACACCTTATAATACTTCAAAAATTTGAATAAAACTTCCCGTTAATTTAATACTTTTCTCTTTTGACTCATTTTATTAATTTGCTTATGTAACTCGATTTGTAAATTTCTTATAACTCAAAAATTTCTCCATAATTAATCAAAATAAAATTTTATCATTTCGCTCATTTTAATAATAACTCATTACCAACAAATTACCGATCTCATTTTAACTCATTTTCCTCAAAATTTCATTGTAGCAGATTTCTCATATTCGACTCATTAATAAGTTCCCATCACTTTAATTTAATGATTTCTCATTATCACCTTTGTAACCACTCAAGAATAAGTATACTGTCTTATTTGTATATAATTGTAATATTACTACTTCCCTTTCGCACGATATTCATTCATCCCAATTGACTTGATTTGTTAATTTCTCCAGTAAACCCGATCTATCATTTTGTTGTAAACTCTATAATTACCCATAGAATAAATTTAATTATTCTCAACTGCTTGATTTGATAGTTACTTTTATAATTTATTTGATCAATTATATGTATCTAGATTTCGCACTTTAAGTTCATACAAACAAAACCTCTCTGTATAAGCATCATGCTCATATTTTTTTATTTTTATTATTATTTTTTTTTTTATAAATAATAATTAATGATAATTATTTCTTGACAATTTTCCTTTTTACCCCTACTCAACTCCACTTTGGAGAAAACTTGTCCTCGAGTTTGGAACTAGTATTGTCTACCAAAATAAACAAGCAAGTATGTAGTCACACAAACAATTAGGATACACATACTAAATTCACAATAACAAGCATTGGTCCATCGTTCCCTTCAAAATTTCCCCCTAACCAACCAAAAGTCCTGTGTGTACGGTAATAGGGGCCCTCTATTACTTTCGACACATGCTTTTGTTTGGTCACGAGTCAATCCCAAAGTTCACAACTTCCCACATAAAAACACCAATAAATCATATTCCGAAGAAAGAAAAATAAATTATTTTTCCATATTTGATGATTCGATAAGTACAAATATGCACTCAGCTGTGGGTACTCAAAACCTCATAAACATTACTCAGAAAATCATGCGTATATTTAGTCTCATACGCAATACTCAGATAACTCAGATTCATAGAAATATTTCCACTTTGTTACTTTCACAATACGAATATCGTTTTATCTTCTACTCTTAGTTATCTCATTTATCATTTCTCATGAATCACGTTTGCTCTTTCTCAAATTTTTATCCGATTTATTGCCGTCTCGAGCGACAATTAATATTTTCTAGTTCAACATTCTCGGTTAATTATTCTAATAAGCTTATATAGCTCGCTTCAATGAATACACTTTTAATATAAATTAAATTTTCTAATAATTTTGATGTAACTATTTCTCATTATTAGACATACACCTATATATCGTTTTATTAAAACTATGCTCAATCCTTTTTCCCTTTTAATTTAAATTGATTAATTTTTATAACCCTTTATAAGTTTTCTCTTTCAGTCATGCTTTATTACTCCTTATACTTTTGTCTCAATACTGTCTCGGTTAATTCAAATTACGAATTTTCCAGATACTTCATTTTGATAGCTCTTCATAACTCGATTAATGATTACCACATATAAAAGTTTCTCTTTAGTCCATTGTACAAATTCTTACACAAATTTAGAATTCCATATAAATGTATCTTTTGATTATTTAAACTTGGTTAAACAATTTCTCATTATGCAATACTCATTTTATTATCTCCTTAAACGTATTTCTCAAAAAATTTAGTTCGATATCTCCTCGTCTAGCTCGAATGTAATTATTTTTCATTTTCTTGAATTAATAATTTCTCCTTACACAACTTGGTAAACCCTCATTTAAATATTTATTAATCTCTGATTTACTAACTTCAATAACTCTTTCTATAAAGTGTTTTCTCCGAAATGAAAAACTTTTAATATTCTCTCAGTTTTAAAATTTATTACTTCTCTTTAATACTATGAACTTTCTCATTTTCCCATTTACTCAAGCATGTTTCTCAGTATATAATTTATGGACTTTATATTACGAATTGGTATTCATTTATACACTCTTGGTTAAAATTTCTCAGAATTATAAGATCTCACTCCAACTCAATTAGGTGTTCCTTTAAATTGAAACTTTTATCATTTTCTCATTAAAATTTATAATTCCTCTCGTATGCGTTTTTGTATATGTATAAAATATATAAAACTCTGAGAATTAAAACCAGAATTTTCCTCAGAATTATGCTCTAAATTATACTCGGAATTATAAAATCTCACATTCGTATATCTATATATACATATTTTTAGTCGTACAATTCGCAGGAAATCTTCTCAGGTTATTATTACTTTCAACGTTTATTTTACAGATGCAATCAGAAACTACACTCAGAAAAATACTCAGAATTTCTCTCAGAAAATAAACCAAAAATTCTCATACTACTCGTCTATACTCATAATATAACAAAATCTCAATTAAATAATACTCTTAAATATTACCGGCAGTAGGAAGCGAGAGGTCGACGTGACATGCTGTATGTATGATGTGGAAACTTTTCTCAGAAAAATATTTGACTCTTTTCTCGTTTTAAAAACTCGATACTCAAACTTGAGTTTAAATTCGCCCCTTGCGAATCCAAATCCCTCAAGTCAGAGCTCTGATACCAACTTGTAACACCCTAAAATTTACAAGGTTTTTAAAATTTTTTTAAATACAAAATTAAAATCAAAGGTCCCATAAATAAAGCTCCGGTATAAATATTTAACATTTAAAAATGTATTTATTGCGGAAATAGTTAAAAATAAAATGAAGTGTTTTAAAATATTGATTGTTGTCCACATCGGTAACGAAACGATACAGCGGTCAACCGTCCACCTTCTCCTTTCCCTTGCTAGTACCTGAAACAATGTGGGGGAAAGTTTGGGTCAGCTGGGGAAGCTGAGTGAATAATTCCCAAAATGCAAGCAATCTTAACATACAACACATGAGGGCACATCGGTGTACTCCTAGTCAAAACTACTAAGGTTATTTTTCTCAGATTTTATTACTCAGATTTTAAATTTATATAGCGCGCTTGTGTGACTTGGGACGAGAGATCAACCTCGTCCCTCCTCACACCTCAGATAGGCGTAAGCCAAAAACTCAGACGGGAGTGATCCCAAAACTCAGACGGGAATAATCCCAAAAACTCAGACGGGAGGTGATCCCAAAACTCAGATGTGTGTTATTATGTTTTATTATCTCTTTAACATAATTATCTCAGATTGCCCTAGCAAGTAATAGCACAGAATGACTCTGTGCCGAGCTCAGTTACCCAGGCACAATGTCTCAGATCATGAATAAATAAACATATGCTCAGATACTCAGATAACAGGTCAAACTCAGATAACAGATCAAACTCAGATAAAAGATCAAACTCAGATAAAAGTTATGGTGCAAGAAATTTAACACATAAGTCATGCATGTACAACGTTAAAACTGAATACACGGTGAGAATACTGACCTCGAGAAAACGTAAGCTCCAAAGGATCCTGAATACTCTAAGGCGCTGCTCGGTTATTCCTAGATGATCCTAAAAGCATAAAAATGAAACTCGAATTACAATCCGTTCTAAGGACTCAATTTAGAAAACTGGCAGCACCCGTCGGTCTCACGGAAACTGCTACAACTCATAAACTGTGCAGTAGATTTATCCCATATTTTGACCATGAAAAGTAGACAACCAGAACTACATATCTCTGTGAGACGGTCACTGGCTAAAACAGACTCTAAGTGTCTCAAAACAGTGATGCAAGACAGACATGCTGCACAGGTCATCTTCCTAACAGCAGCATACTAAAATGGTTATAACTTTTAAACCGTAAGTCATATTGATGAGCAGTTTGCGGTCACGAAAAGCTAAGTCAGAGAACTAAAAACTTTCAAGAGGGCCGGGAATTCAAATTCCGGCCCCAACCTATCCAAAAACAGACACGAACATGCCGCACAGAATCTGTCCAAACCGAACAACATGCTCAAAACGAATTTTTATTAAAAGAAAGGCTCGACATCATCAAGGCTCGGGATTGGACTCAAGAACACACAAATATAGTACGAGAAAGGGATAGAAGTTATACCCTACAAATCAACCGCGAGCAAGACAACGTAACACCCGAATCACCGAACCGTGACACCACCAAATGGCGATATAAAACTCGGCTGCCTCCATCCTTCGCCTGCTGACCGATCCACATAGTTCACTTGACTATGAAAATATGAAATTAGTTAAATGCTTGGAGGTAATTTGCCAGCTGCCGCCTAAGCCATCTACTCCCACCAACCAAGAATTAAAGAAAAGAAAACAATACTCACGAAGGTACATAATTGTTGGTCAGTTGCTTCCATGGTCCACGGAAACTCATTTTAAACAAATTAATGATTCACACCGGCTTCCACCTTGATTTCGATCGCTGCTCAATGAGAGGAGATGGAGATGCTCACAACGGCTGTTAGGGATTATGGGGTTTAGGGTATAATGAATCTTAATTAGTCAAGCCCACTAGTTGAAGACCCCGGGCCTTGGCCTTTGGCCGGACCAACTCAAACGAATACCACTCGACTCTTACGGTTAACTAACCGGTCCGAACTCTAGACCAACTATTTAATTACCTTTAATAACATATGATACGTTTATAAAAATAATAAAGTGTCCAAATAATAAAAACGTTTAAATAATACGAACCGTGTAACTACATGTCGTCTAAATAATAATACTAATCGTCTAATAAATTATCGTCTAACTCTTATGAGATGACTAACTATTTATTTACCCATATAAATAAATTAAATGATAATTAATAATTAATAACCGTAATTAATAATTACTTAATTAATTAAGCTGACATGTCTAAATTTAATTAACGTCTAATAGAAACGAACCGACTAACCTCATTATAATTAATTTAATAATAAATTCTTTTAAAATTAAATATGACAATTAAAATACTATTACTTAAAAACTACAAATTTCGGGGCGTTACAATCTTCAGGCTCAGTTACAATATATGCCTGTTGCACAACTAGAGCCATATCAGTGGAAGACTTGTCAGTTTTCTTCCAGTTGATCAGTCTTGCAGCATTATTCTCCTCATGATTCAACATTAAACCATAAAAAGTTTGAAGAGTGTATGACTCAATGTTGTTGGCAGCATTGACAGAATTTGTCATGTCAAGAAACTGTTGAGGGAGACTATCCAAGAACTTTTGAACAAGCTCTCCTTCCTCCTTTACAATGCCTACACTGATTAAATCATGGACAACAGTATTAAACTTATTGTAGAGAGTAGTGATGTCTTCATTTGGACTAGAGAAGAAGTTTTCATACTTCCTTCTCATGTTGCTTTTCCTCTGCAACTTCACCTTAGGTGTGCCTTCATAAGTGATTGATAGACTATCCCACATAGCCTTTGCTGTTGGCAATTTCATAATTGCATTAAGTATTTCTTTGGTAACAGCATTACCAATCACCCCCTTTACTCTTGAGTCTAGACTGAATAACTGACGGTCAGTATCACTCCAGGTGTGTTTCAGTTTAGGAACTGTTCTTGTGCTCTCAGGAGCATCATCAGTAGCAGCAACGGGTTCCACAGTTTGTGGAATGATAGGACCATCATTTAGCACAGTGAGCATCTCATGATGAATGGATTCAAGATACCACTGAGCCTTAAACTTCCATTGATGAAAGTCTTTTCCATCAAAGATGGGCACTCCCTTACCAGACATAACCGGTGCAATGATTGTAGACATTTTGGATTTTTGAGTGTTGGAAGGATAAATATAGGGAATGGCTGCCAGGGTAATAGATCGACTAAATAAGAATTAATTTAGCCTGCTCTGATACCAGTTGTTAGGTCACAACAACCCTGGTTTGTAATGTTAATTGATAGATTATTATACTTAATGAAATATTAGAGTGATAACACAAGAATATAGTCAATGTATAAATCCACTAAGTGTGGGTTGTTGCGGAATAACAAGACCACTGATCAATTACAAGTGTATGGAAGTGAATATGTAAATTGGTGAATACTCCTTTGCAAGATGATCTCTATTTATAGTGTTATAGAGATCTTACATAATGAGCAAAGGAGTAACCGAAGGACTAAGTAAAGGAAATGACTAAGATTAAGGGATTTGATCTTAGTCCGTTACTATACTGAGTATCACTCTCTCCTTCTAATCAGTATTGGTTTTCCGATACTGAGTGGCCAGTATCTACCTTTTAATCTAAGCTAGTCTTGATTGTTTTGTTATCCTAAGATTCACAAAGGGGTAAGGCTTTTTGCCTTAACAGTGCTAAAGAAACAAAAACATGAAACTGGTTAGTAAGAAAGGTTTAGCAGATAGAATTGTGTTGTTGCTTAACTCTATAATCATTTTAACAGAATTTTGAAGTCTGTATTTCATCTGGTTCATGATGATATATTGTGGACTTGTGCAAAGCATGTGTAAGAAGTTTTCAGTAAAAAGTGAGTTGTGATATTCAAGTAGCTCAGTGTAGGATAGGTCACATATTCTGAAAAGGTTTGGGTTTGGGAAATCGAAGCCTAGGATGTGCTTCTTTCTATTTTCAATGTTTATCACTCGGTATAAGAGTGATAACAGAATTGTGGCTAAAACCCCATAGAAAGTATTTGGCTATTGTGGCTTAAGGGTTTGTGATCACTTCTTGAATCATGTGATCCAACTCAAAAATAAGTTGGACATGATTCAAGCAGCACTAGTGGGTGTCAGTATGACATCAACCACCATTGTCTCTTTAAATGTTGCATAGTTGTAGTGGGCTAACTATGTTGGCCATAAAAGGATATATATTTGAAAGTTCGATTGAGACTTTGGTCAGTATTGAGTTGGTACTGGCCAATACTTAGTCTCTATTTGGGAAATATATATATATATATATATATATATATATATATATATATATAGGACCTACTTCTCTTCTATCCTGAGCACCTTCCAGTGTGTGTTGCTCATACTGGATCTCCACATCAATAGGAACATGAGGTTCCTCAATTGGTTGAGCAATTGGTTCCGGTTCAGGACCTGGAAGGGCTGCAGTTGCAGCAATGATATTCTGCTCCTCAAGAGATGCAGTCAATGATGGAATATGAGTGTGCTGCACTTCTTCTGATGATAAGGCCCCAATTATCACTGGAGTCAAGATTCTTCTTGTTCTTCTTCTTCTTCTTCTTCTTCGGATAACTAAAGGTTGCTCAAGTGACTCTGTATCAGAATATGATGCAGTGTGAGGAGCATCATGATCCTGTTTATGTGTGGAATGTGTGGTTGTTCTTGTTCTGGATGGTTGAGCATCCATCATCTCAACATCTTGATCTGCATTACCACCATCACCAACATTATCATCATTATCATCATTATCATCATCATTACCATCATCTGATTCAGTATCAGAATCATCTTCATCATCATCTTCTTCATCATTTATGTGGGCCTGTACAATTGCCCACATGGAGTGACTCAGTACAGGTTCTCCTTCCCTTGGTCTGTAAAAGAATATCTTCTCATTGAGGGGAGGAAGATCAGCTCTTGGACTGTTGAAATCATCATAAATATGTGAACTCTTAGAGTTCTAGAAGATGAGAGACAAGAACCTGCAGAATGGTACATTAATTTCTCTGGTTTGAGCCCGAACCAGAGCAGCAAGCTCATTGAAAACCAGTTTTGCATAGTCAATGTCTCTGCCATGATACATGGCATGTACGATCTGCATCCCAAAATCATTGATTTGGTCCAAAGCTCCAGTCTTGTGGATCATACACCGAATGATTGTAGATATAAGAACCCCCCACATTGGACCAAATTCATTTCTTTTAATAGTGCATGTGGTGCCCCTGCGACCAATAAAGGGCAATACTGATCTGGCCTCTGTTCGATCAACAAAAGGCTCATACTGAGCGTGAGCGGGAAGTATCAGTGTTTCCCGTATAATAGTAGTTGAGACAAAAACCCTTCTTTGATCACGAACGAACCATCCATTGATCATGTTTGGAGAGTCAAGCTTTGCAGAGTACCAAAATTCACACAACATCTCTGGATATATGGCTCGAGGAGATAGTGTCAGAGCTCGAGTGATCGGTCAATGCTTCATGAATGTGACGATATGTGTGAATTCGGGGCATGCCCAAGCTGGAGGAATATTGAAATTTTCAATGATGTTGTTCCTCGCAAACTTGGGCACAACATCGTTTCTAAACTGGGTTGCCGGTGCAACCTCTGGTTCGACAAAATTATAATTCGCCATTTGTAACTGTGATTAACATCGAAGATTTGCTTGCAGAAGTGAAGGAAAAGCATTAATCGCAGAGAGAATTTGAGAAGAAAAGAATGAAATAACTGTTAGAAAGTTTTAAATGAAAGAAAAAACGGTTATTTATACTTATTTAGGCGATAATTATGGTATTGGGAAGTAAAAACGCCTGAAATGACAGCCTTATCCTGTTCCAACGGTAACTTTGTTATTAAGGAATGTTACCGTTGGGGAGTATGAAGGTTAGAATCAGTTTTAACATTCCAGGAGACCAATACCGAGTAAAAAAAAAAAATTAAATTTTAAAAAAATTCTAAAAAAATACGGAAACATTTAATTTTATCTGTAAATTAATAAAAAAATAAATTTTTTTTAATTTTGATAAACCAGACAAGTGATACTGAGCTAGTCAGTATTAGATCTAATACTGAGCAGACAGTATTAGAAAATGTTAAGAAAATTTAAGGATTCAGCATGCCCAATTTCCCTAGTAGATACATAAACCTTTCTTCAGAGAGAGGTTTTGTAAACACATCAACCAATTTGTCCTCTGTAGGAACGAAATCTACCTCAACCTTACACTTTTCCACATTATCTCGAATAAAGTGGTGTCTGATATCAATGTGCTTGGTTCTTGAGTGATGGACTGGTTTTCAGTGATAGCAATAGCACTCTTGTTATCACAATGAATGGGTGTCTTCTGAAAGTTGAACCCATAGTCCATAAGTTGATACCGCATCCATAAGAATTGAGCACAACAACTTCCTGCAGCAACATATTCTGCTTATGCAGTGGAAGTTGCTACTGAATTTTGTTTCTTGGATGACCAACTAACCAATCTTCCACCAAGGAATTGACATCCTCCACTTGTGCTTCAAGGTCAAAGTTTGAGTCTTTGGGATACCAAAGACCCATGTTAGGAGTACCTGAAAGATATCTAAATATATGCTTAACAACTTTCATATGTAATTCCTTAGGATCAGCCTGATACCGAGCACACAAACATGTTGCAAATATGATATCAGGCCTGCTAGCTGTTAAGTAAAGTAAGGAACCAATCATACCTCAATATGTGGATTGACATACTGGCTTACCAGTCTCATCCTTACTTATCTTATCCTGAGTACCCATAGAAGTGTGCATAGAAGATAAATTTTCAAATTTGTATTTCTTCAGCATGTCATGCACATACTTACTTTGGTTTATAAAAGTGCCATCAGGCTTTTGATCAACTTGTAAACCAAGAAAATAAGTAAGTTCTCCCATGATACTCATCTGATACTGAGATGAAATTATCTTAGCAAACCAATCACACATGGTTTTATCAGTGGAGCCAAAGATAATATCATCAACATATATCTGAATGAGTAAGATGTCAGACCCTTTTCTTTTTGAAAATTGAGTTTTATCAATTTTACCTCGTGTTAATTTATTTTCAAGTAGGTACTCAGACAGGGTATCATACCAGGCTCTTAGAACTTGTTTGAACCCATATAAAGCTTTATCAAGCTTGAAAACATAATTAGAAAATTTAGGATCAACAAAACCTGGGAGGTGTTTAACATAAAATTCCTCTTGCAGTTTTCTATTTAGGAAGGCACTTTTGACATCCATCTGATAAACTTTGAAGTTCTTGAAAGCTGCATATGCAAGATACAGCTTAATAGCTTCAATTCTTGCAACTGGTGCAAAAGTTTCATCATAGTCAATGCCTTCTTTTTGCATGTATCCCTGAGCAACCAGTCTTACCTTGTTTCTGATAACAACACCATCCTTGTCCATCTTGTTTCTGAACACCCACTTAGTACCAATAATAGTTTTGCCAGCAGGAGGTGATACTAAGTTCCAAACCATGTTTCTTTCAAATTCTGTAAGCTCTTCTTGCATAGCTTCTACCCAGTCTTCATCTAATAAAGCTTCATCAGCTTTCTTTGGTTCCATGGTAGACAAAAAACTTGAGAAGAAACAGAAATTGGCAGTGGCTTGAGGTTCAAAAGCTAACTTTCTTCTTGTTTGGACACCTTGTTCAATTGGACCAATGATATTAGAGTGTGGATGGCCTCTGTGTTCCCTTAGATTGTTTCCTAAGGGAGCATTTGAAGGAAGGTCAACAGTATCTTGTTGAACTGGTGTGTTGTCTTCCTGATACTGATCAGACAGTTCAGGTTGCTATTCTTCTTCATTTTGCAGATCTGAGGTGGATTCTTGAGAAGTATTGAATGTTTCACCTTCTTCATATGTGGAGTTGTTCAGATCAATAGTTGGGAACTCAGTGTTGGGGTTCCAGAAATGGGAATCTCAGTATCTGTTGCAGATTGATTATTTTGAGTTCTAAATGGGTGAAACTTGGGCTGTTCAACATTGGAGTTTTCTGGAATGCATAGAATTTCTATGCCACTTATGTCTTCCTTTGCTGAAGTAGAATGCACATCCGGATTTTCATCAAAAGTAACATGGATGGATTCCACAATCACCTCAGTTGAGATGACATACACTCTGAAGGCCTTGGAGTGTGGAGAATAGCCCAAGAATACTCCTTCATTTGCTTTAGGAGCAAATTTGTTGAGATTTTGCTTAGTACTGAGTACAAAACATTTACTCCCAACGATATGGAAATAGTCCACTTTAGGAACCCTGCCATGATATAACTCATAAGGAGTCTTGTGGTGTCTCTGGACTATGGTAGCTCTGTTCTGTGTGAAATTTGCACAGTATACAACTTTTGCCCAGAAGCTCAGTGCCAGTCCAACATGGCATAACAAAGTTCTTGCAGCTTCAATCAATGTTCTATTCTTTCTTTCTACAACACCATTTTGTTGTGGTGTGCAGGCTGCAGAGAAGTTTTGTACGATTCCTTTGTCTTCACAGAAATCTGCGAATATTGAGTTTTTGAACTCAGTACCATGGTCACTTAGAAGTTGCTTGACCTTGTTGCCTTTATGAAGTTCTTCTCTTTTTATAAATGCAATGATTTCTGTGGTAGCATCTGATTTGGTCTGGAGAAAGATGACCCAAGTTTATCTTGAGTATTCATCAACCAAGACAAGTGTAT
The DNA here is from genome assembly GCA_963853835.1 of Calendula officinalis. NCBI lineage: Eukaryota > Viridiplantae > Streptophyta > Magnoliopsida > Asterales > Asteraceae > Calendula > Calendula officinalis. The sequence continues at coordinate 67,391,894 of OY970828.1, forward strand.
AGATCTTTTTGGCCAGTGATGGAGTACTGATGGGGCCAAAAAGATCCATATCTATCATAGTAAGAGGGTCATTTATTGAGTGGTTGACCTTTGATTTAAATGAACTCTTCTTCTGCTTGCCCATTTCACATGCAGAACTAAACTTATCCTTTGAATAAGTAATAGTGGGCAACCCTCTCACCAACTTCTTCATACTGAGCTCGGTGATGTTTCTGAAGTTGATGTGAGAGAGTTTCTTGTGCCACATCTAGTTCAGTTCTGGATTGACTTTAGAAAGCAGGCAAACTCGAATAGTAGGGTCTAGTTCAGACAGGTTGACCACATAGACATCTTTTTCTCTTCGAGCAATGAGTACATGTTTCCCCTTGTCATTGTAGATGATTCCTGCAGTCTTCCTGAAGAGAGCTTCATTGTCATCATCACACATCTGGCTGATTGTAACGCCCCGAAATTTTAGTTATTTAATTAATTACTTTTAATTAGTAGAAAAATAAATTATACATTTTAAATAGTTTATAATTGTCATAAGTGTATTTATTGAGACGACCTATAATTAGACGGTTCGTATTAGTTAGACGTTATAATTACTTGCACACTTTATAATCTAATAGAAGTTCTTATATTATTAAAAGTAATTTAATGGTTCGTCTCGGGTTGAATCGACTAGTTAATCTTAAGAGTTGAGTGTTGTTCTTTTGAGTCGGGTTGGCTATAAGCCAAGGCCCCGAGCTTTTGAGTAGCGGGCTTGCTAATTAAAATTGTCTAGACCCAAATCCATCTTTTTCCTTAATCCCTAAACCCATTTGGTAACCCTTAATGCTGTTTTTCTCCTCCGCCGCTCCTCCTCGTCTGGACGATCAATATGGTAGGATGAGGTGGAATGGAGCATGTCAAATGGTGGAAGTAAGTAGATGGTTGTGGAATTATCTCAATTTGGTAGTTGGCAAATGGTTGTCACGTGGAAGGTGGTGATCGAATTATATGGTAGTATTGAGTAAAGAAATTTGTGGCAGCATCTTTAAAAAGGAAGTACTCGGCGAGACGAACTAGCAGCCGACATTCGTCCTCCCTTAGTCCCTTAGCCACGTTTTTATTTAATTTCTTTAATTCTTGAATTGAATAAGAAGAACAATCTATCGAGTGGTGATGGTTTTCTGTCCCTGTTGTGAGCATCTCCAATTCTGATTTCGTGATCCATAAATTGGTGGAACCCGTTCGGTAGTAATCTTTTTCTCATTCCTTGTATTTCCTTTTTAATTTCTGTGAATTATTATCTATGTCTGAATTGCGAACTGTGAGGTTCGGGACCGTCCCCGAGTCGTGATTATGTATCATTCAATCTTGGTGTCGTATCGTTTATTGTCTAACAAATTTTCGTGTAGGGTTTTGTTTTATTATTTGTTTTGATTCTATCGCGTTCGTTTGGGTAGTCTTGTTTTGTCTCGTTAATGGTAGGGTTGTGGGTAAATAATCTGAGCAAGGGCCGAGCCGCCGTTTTTGTGTTGTTTTCTTGAAACGGATTTCTAAGAACCGAAAAGGGAAACCGAACCTATAGGGTTCTTGGTTTCCCGATCAAGAAACGTTTTATAAATGGATTTTGGGAATCATTACATTTTGGTGAACAACTCGGCCGAATAAATTCTTTCTCTTGCAACTCTTGTAACTGGTCGTACAGTTCTTTCATTTCTGGTGGTGCGAGGCGATAAGGAGCCTTAGCAATCGGCGCAGCACCCGGCACCAAATCTATTCGAAATTCCACCTGCCTCTCTGGTGGTATTCCCGGCAGATCCTCGGGAAAAACATCAACATACTCGCTAACAATAGGAACACTCTCTATCGATCTCAGTTTTGCTTCAAGAATGGTGTCGATAACATAAGCCAGATACCCCACGGCACCATGCTGCAGATATTTTCTTTCCCTCGCAGCCGAACACAGTGCCGGAACCAATCGGTTTATGTCACCCTGAATTAATAATTCAATCCCACTTGGGGGTTTGATACGGATTTGTTTTTGGTGACAGAGAATCTCGGCATGTTATTCGGTCATCCAATCCATCCCCACAATCACACATAACTCTCTCATAGCGATAGGAATAAGATTTATGGGGAATTTCTCCCCACACAACTCGATTAGACATTTCCGATAAACTTTTGTAACAGTTAGAGTTTTCTCATTGACTACCTCTATCACTAAGGGCTCAGAAAGGTCCTCTAATTTATGGGACATCAACTTGCTAAAAGCATAAGAGACAAACGAGTGGGTTGCCCCACTATCAAATAACACAAAAGCAGGTATGTCGTTCACAGAAAATGTACCTATTGCACAGAGATCAACAAAATGCACACAGAATTAGAATCACACAGTAGTAGTACTCATGCAAGTTCCACTCAGATTAAAACCCAAATATTAGTTCAGATGATAAATTGAATAATAACTCAGAAGATAAAAATATTTACCAGCAACAACATTAGGAGCCTTCTTGGCCTCCTCCCCAGTCATCTGATAGGCTCGTCCTCGAGCCCTAGTAGTAGCCCCCTCAGTAATTCTAAGGGTAGCTGGAGCCGGATTAATCACGGGTCCACCTCTAGCATCACCTATTATTGATTATATAAAGATATATATATATACACACAGTCAAACAAAAGGGTATAAAAATAATATATGAAAATAGTAAAATAAATGTAGGAATCGGCACCTCTTCCACCATCCCTCTTCTTTGGGCAATCATCTCTCACATGGCCCTCTGCCCTGCAGTAGTAACACACAGGCCCCTTTATGGGACATGCATTCGCCATGTGCCCAGTCTGCCCGCACTTGTAACACATCCTCGGCAGTCTCCCTTCATCTTTATCAGATGCATCACGAGGCGCGATCCTCGCATCCTCTCGACGTGCGTTTCCACCACGCGCGTTACCTCCAGTATGGCCACTTCTGCCTGAATTTCCCCCTCTGAAAGGCTTGAACTCGAATCGATGTTTCTTTTCATTACCCTGACTCGAGTTTCCCTGAGACGGTGGCAATGCTCTCTTGTGATCCTTCTTCTGGCGATCTAGCTCAATTTCGCGACCACGTGCCGCCTCAATCATATCTGCCAATGAATTACGGTTCGTCATCCCCACAAATTATCGAATATCACTACGTAACATATCCAAGTGTCGAGCCATCTTCATTTCTTCCGTTGCGGCGTATTCGGGACAAAACGAGGCCATCTCCCAAAACTTAGTAGTGATGGTGTTAACAGACTCAGTAGTTTGATGAAGGCTCAGAAACTCTCGGGTGATTCGCTCCACCTCTACGCGTGGCACATACTGCTTCTTGAACCTTTCCACGAAAACTTCCCAAGTGAACTGTTCCTCAGTCATGGATGCTGCTAGTGGTTTCCACCACTCTTTGGCTTCGCCCTTCAGTGAGTGTGACGCGTAAGTCGTCTTCAAATCGGTGGGGCATCGGGAGATTCGAAAAACGCTCTCCATGTCAGCGAGCCAACGTATCGCCACCTTCGGGTCAGATTCACCCTTAAATTCAGGGGGTGAACACACAGAGAAAATTTTGATACCAACTTGTAACACCCTAAAATTTACAAGATTTTTAAAAATTTTGCGTACAATATTATAATGTTTAATATAAAATTTACAAGGTCCCATCAATAATCCCAAAAATAATTGTTTAATATAAAATGTATTAAATGCGGAAAGGTCTTAAATAAATTCAGAGTTTTAAATTAATAAAAACGTTTCACATCAGCACTCAGAAGTAGTACAGCAGTCAACCGTCCACCTTCTCTTTTCCTTTGCTAGTACCTGAAAAATGGGAGGGAGATTTTGGGGTCAGCGGGGAAGCTGAGTGAATAAACTCGAAATGTAAAACAACTACAACATACAATACATGAGGGCACACAAATGAACTCCTAATCGTTTACCACTAAGTTAATTTCTCAGTTTTTGTATCTTTTAAATTTATATAGCGCGCTTGTGTAAATCGAGTCGAGAGATCAACCTCGCCTCTCCTTACACTAAAATGCCACTCAGGCTACCACACAGAATTTCCACACAGAATTACAACACAGAATTACCACACAGATTTTCCACTGAGATTTATTAATTATTTTTATGTTTTCGACTCCTAACATAAACCACACAGGTAGCCGTATCACTTAGTAGCACAAAATGACTTGGTACCGGCTCAGATACTCGGCACGTCCGTCTCAGATCAGTGGTATGCAAAACAGTCACTCAGATAACAGATCAACACACAGAAAGTAACCACAGATCAAAAAAGTTAAACACATAAGTCATCACTACTACAGATCGCATTTGTTGTTGCGGACGTATAAATTTATATATTGCGGTGGTATGATAAAACCGCAACAACAAATGCAGTTCGCACTGCAAAAGAAAGAACCGCAACAACAATTCAATTTGTTGTTGCGGCCATGCTAAACCCGCAATAACAAATCCATTTTTTGTTGCGGTCAAATATTACCCGCATTAAAAAATCCATTTGTTGTTGCGGCCATATATTACCCGCAACAACTACAAAATTTGTTGTTGCGGCCATTTTGAACCCGCAATAACAATTCAATTTGTTGTTGCGGCCATACATTACCCGCAATAACAATCTAAATTTTTAGTTTAAATTAGTTAATTAATTGGCAAACAAAAACAAATTTCATAAAGATACAACGATAACATTACATCATGTTAATTCATGTTGACAAACATCAAAACCTAAACAAGGACAACCAAAACCTAAACACAAAGCTAACAAACATCATGTTGAATTCAAAGAAGAGTAACGTTGAAGATAACTCCAGCACCTCTGTTTTTTGTTTCGAGATCAAGGGTGAACATCAAATTTTGGTTCGTGCGGATGCCCATCTTGTGTTTGAAATCGACCATATCACCATTGATAGTCATATGGTCTATAAAACGATCATTGGGCCTCCTTCGATCACCGTGGCGTTGTAAATTGAAAACCATGTATGGGGGACTCATCTCAAGGTTTGACAAAGCACACAAATGACGCTCATTCCAAAGTTGGTGATCCCTAACAAATTTTGCTGGAATAGTCTGATGAAAGAAAAGAAAATTAATTAAATTTATACTGCAAATTATAGCAAGAAATTAAAAAGAAAAATCATACAATTTTTCTTGTCATGGACGCACACCATTTTAAGATGAAGAAATTATTAACTTGTACTTCGTGATCACCAATATGCAGACTGCTAGAACTCATATTAGAAACTTAAAAGATCGATTAGTCTTACTTTGAAAAGTTTTTCTTTGAAACGTTCTTGTATGTTTAAAAATGAAACGTTTTTTGATATAACAAATTAAAGGAATGAATGAAAGTCTGCTTATACATATACTTAAGTTTTGGCGGGATTGGGGATTGGGGATATGGCGCGCATCACAACTGTACAACCGCATCTCCAAACAAGTGAATAGTCATTTTGATTTCTGCTGCAGCATCATCAAGATTCGCTTGAGAACAAAATCTGCTGCAACATGTGAATCTTGATGATGCAGCACCAGTAAGCAATGACTTAATAAACCTTCATATATATGAAAAATAAGTTTGATCCATCAAAATTATGACAATTATGGTACAATATATAGAGCTGATATTAATTAGTTGTCTTTTAATTTCAAAGAAACTATCATCACGTATATTTTAGAATCTCAAGAAAATATTTGATTCTACTGCAACACTACCTTATGATGTGGTAAAAATCGAGGAAAAACATTTGTTGTTGCGGTTTCCATATTTGTTATTGCGGTTAAAAGGATAAGTTTAGAAAAGTAGCTGCAACACTAGCTGTAACTTCCATCTAACTTGATGTGTATTTACTCGATGCATTAAATTAATATAAATTCCAAAATATTAATTCAAATATTATTAATTCAAACATTTGTTATTGCGGTTTCCCGTATTTGTTACCGCGGTTTCACTGTTGCTACGCGCTTGAATTCTAGATGACGGTCAATTTTCCCTCTTCAATATTTTCGACGCCCTTTGTTATTATATATAGTTAACCAATATTATTCTGAAATGCAGTTACAAGAAAACTATTAATCAAAAACATTTTTTTGTTATTAACATCTGAAATGGAAAACGAAAATCTTCCTCAAGAGATCATTGATATCGAGTCGTCTACCGACGACGATATCAATAACTACCAAGTGGAGGATCCTCTAGACCCGAGCACGGGGGACGATCTCGGACCGTATCCGAGGTAAATGGATACACAAAGGTTAAAGGTGGATTGATTAGAAATGTGATCCCGCAAAGTACCCCCGCGGTCAACACAAGCCACCATGATTCATGTGGGTCTCGTGGAACGGTGGAACACTATCCACCTATTGAGGTAACAATTTAAAAGTTTTGCAGCCTATACTATCCAACCTTATAATTGTATCTGTTTTCACAGGTGTTGTCACCGTGTGAGTTGCTAGTTAGGGTGGCGAATGCCCATCTAGTCAAAGTTGGTTATGGACGAGTATGGCCAACTGTGGTATTCCAACTGTTACATCATAAACAGATTGCAGATGGTTGTGTAAAAGTCCAAGTGGATTCCATCGTGGCAGGAAAGGAGGATTTGCCTGTACATCCTCTTACAAAAACAGATGATGTCCAACTGGTTGAGAATTTGCCATATCATATAGTACAGTGGCCAAGATACGCAGTGAAGGTATATTTTAGTTTATTTTTATTGTTTGTGAACGCTTTTATCTAACGTTGTAGAGATGTTTTAGCTTATCGATGATGGACTTGTCAATTCCCTGGAAAGGGACTTGAGAGAATCCTCTCCATTTGATTTATCAACCAACAATGTTTATATACCAGAAATGCCCGAAACTTCAACATTCCCTTTAGACCAAGAGTTTGTTAGTTATGCACAAATGGTTAGTCTTATCATTATTATTATTTTAATCATTATATTTAAATACTAATGTTTTTATGATTACTTGTGGTAGTTGCAATCGGAGGATCCATCATTCCCCGCAGCCCAAACCGTCCCCGCAGCCCAAACCGCCCCCGCAGCCCAAACCGTAACCGCAGCCTAACCCATTAACCTAGCCCAAACAGCCCCAATAGCACAAACCATTATCCCAGCCCAAACACTCCCCATAGCCCAAACAGTCCCCATAGCCCAAACAGTCCCAGAAGCCCAACCCGACAGCCCAGCCCGAACAGACCCTATACCCCAAACACCCACCGCAGCCCAAACCGTCACCACACCTCAACCCGAAGCCCAAACAGAACCCGAAGCCCAAACAGAATCCGAACCCGAGGATGTTCCTCTAGATCCTCAGTACGACCAGCATTATGCGATGGTAGTGGCCGATGCTCCCCAATTTCTCCCAATACTTGATGCATTCTTCAAATATAACAAATATGGTCTTAGTGTTCCTTCCCCTCCGGGTATGTATCCGGAGATATATTCAGAAGGCATCCCAGCAACCGAGGTTTTACAATTTGCTCGATTCCATTGGGTTGATAGCAGCATGATACATTGTTTGTCAATGTAAGCTTAATATTTTAATATTTGGGTATAATTGTATTTATTAACTTTATGTTGTATATTTAAGGTATTATTATGCAATGGCCGGCAGCAATTCACGATGTGCATTTTTCAATGCACACTATATTACCGAGCCAGAATGTCACACCAACAAGAACCATGTCATCCAACATATCAAGGATGTTTTAAATCATCATCCAAGCAAGTCATACATTCTTGCACCATACTATCAACAGTAATATTTGATTTTCCATAATACATGCAACACTGGATGTTTTAAATCATCATACAAGCAAGTAACTTTGATTAATTGCTTGTGTTTACTTGCAGGCAACACTGGATGCTTTTTATCCTCTTTCCTAAAATGAATATTGCATATATTGTTGATTCTTTAAATCGTGAAGCTGGTGCCAGTTACTACACTCTTGTAGGAGTAATCAATCATATTTTTCCCCGTAGATTTAAATGGATAAACACAACTGTATGTTTTCTATTTCCATTTTTTACCAATTTATTTAAGATGTATAAAATATTCAATATATTGAAATATTACAGTGCTGGAAACAAGACCAAAGCTGGGAATGTGGTTTTGATGCTTCTATGATTCATGAATACATAGAAAGGTTGTTTCCACTGTATCTCGAATGGATGAAGGGGTGCAAGCAAAGTGATGCCACTTATTAAAGGTTAGCAATTAATTAGCAAGTGTAAAATCTTGAACATATAGTTGTAAATTTATGAAACACGGTCCATTACAATGATCACAACCCTGCAAGTGTACATTTTTTTGACATTAAGTTACTGTGTTGTTGTATATATGTTTTTGGGTGCTATCTTTAAATATAGAATATAATAATATATATATATATATATATATAAATAAATATATATTTATATATATATATATATTGTGGAATAATTTTTTTTTTTGTTTATTTTGAATAACAAATATTGCGGTTACTTTATCATGTGTGCGAATAACTAATATTGCGGGTATGTGTAGTGTGCGAAAAACTAATAGCGCGTTTTTTGCTTTAATGTTGCGGTTTCTGTCTTATTACGGTCTCAGCGTTTGATATTGCGGTTTCTCTTTTGTTGCGGTGCTGGATTTAATACGGCGGTCTCTCTTTTGTTGCGGTGTTGGCTTTAATATTGCGGTTTCTTTCTTGTTGCGGTCTCTGTGTTTGATATTGCGGTTTCTCTTTTGTTGCGGTGTTGGCTTTAATATTGCGGTTTCTTTCTTGTTGCGGTCTCTGTGTTTGATATTGCGGTTTCTCTTTTGTTGCGGTTTGTGTTGTTTGATAGTGCGTAGTTTGTTAGTGCGTTCCTTTCCCCGCAACAACAAATCGTTTTACCCGCAACAACAAATCGTTTCTGTAGTAGTGCATGCACGTATCGTTATAACTGAATACACGGTGAGAATACTCACCTCGAGAAAACGTAAGCTCCAAAGAATTCTCGACACTCTAAGGCGCTGCTCGGTTATCCCTAGACAATCCTAGAACATAAAAATGAAAACCGAATTACAATCCATTCCAAGGACTCAATTTAGAGAAACTGGCAGCACCCGTCGGTCTCACGGGAACTGCTATTACTCCTAAACGGCTCGCTTTCCATATTTTTACTGCATAAATTAGACAATCAGAACTACAATTCGTTGTGAGACGGTCACTGGCCAAAACAGATTCTAAGAGTCTCAAAACAGTGCCGCAAAACAGACATGCCGCACGGGTCACGTTTCCTAACAGCAGCATACTAAATTAGCTATAACTTTTAAACCATAATTCGGATTGACGAGCGGGTTTCGGCATTGGAAAGCTAACTCAGAAAACAAGGTCTCATCACGGGCCAAAAACCCAAAAGGTCATTTTAGGCAGGTTGAAAACTATTTTGAACCGAGTGGCAGAATCTGCCAAAAAAACGTTTTTAATTTGAAACCCGTTTTAGTAATCCGACTCGGTCCAATAAACTCGACTACTCCAACCATATGAAACCCGACCAATTAAAATTCTAGATTACTCAATCTATGGTGTTTTCTAGGACCTAGTGGTAGAAAGTATTTCCGATCGGGAAACCGAGAACCCTACGGGTTCGGTTTCCCTTTCGGTTATCAATTCCGCTTCTTATCAAACGATTTACCCAACCCGACTCAGATTGTCAAAACTAGCCCGACAAACACAACCCTGCAACGAATTGAAATCGAACAGAACACTACTCAATTTGACGAAAGAGAAAAGGAACCAAGAACTACCGAATTGCCTAAGATTCTGCTCGACTTTATCTCAATTAATTTGTCCAAATGCCTTCTCCGATTCTCTTTTGGTTTCTGTTAGATTACCGAAAGCCAACAATAAATATAACATGGATCCGATCAGAATCAATAAAGAAAGAATCAGAAACGAATAGCTTGAATCAAACGGAAAAAGGCTATGGTTTACCGTTCGGAATTCTCCTTGCTTGCTCCTACTCTCGGTGACGAACAAAGCGAAAACAGGAAGATGCTCTACACTGCACACGAATGACGGAATATGGAAGGTATCGGCTGGATTTTTGTGGTAGAATTAATGGTTTATACGTTTCCTATTTCTCTCTTATGTCGACATAATGTTGACATCTTAATCCCGATCATTAATAATTGTGGGCTGGTCTCATGGGCCCTCAACAACCTCGGTCACAATACTCCTCCTAAGCCCACCGAATTTTGTGATGCAGTATCATGGCCTTATTATAACCGGTCTCGAGTAGAGAAAGAAAAAGAAATACAACGACCCAAGAACTTATAGTAACTAGATTAGGAGTTCGGCCCTTGGCCTATTGGCCGGGCCTCGAGGTCCTCAAAACTTCGATATAAGCTTAAAACTAATCACGGCTCGGAAATCTATTCACTAAGTAGAACTAACTCACACCCTCGGGAAATTTAAACATTGCGAATATGAAACGTCACGAAAACGAAATGTTTCATAATTAATCGCTTGCACAACACGAGGCGTCACGCAATAAAATCATATAAATACGTAATCGAAACGTCACACATTAATTCGCTTAGTAATATATATCGACTAAGTAATATAGTCATGTTTTAAAATGAATAAAACGTAATTAAATTTAATTATAAAATTTGGGGCGTTACACAGAGCATTGCAGGGTATATTGCTCTCTGAGAGGCTTGGAGAGCATGTGAGATTGGGCTATGTCGGAGATAGGTGACCATTTGTCTGAAATGAAGACATACCCAACCTCCAGGAATGATGAAATTCATTGTTGTTGTTCCTTGAGAATTTAGGAAGTTCATCACGTTGAAAATTCTTCACAGGTGCAGCATTCGGTGCGACGAACTGAAAATTTGCCATCTCTATCTGTGAATTACGAATCGGAAGTGTTTTGCTTGCAAAATGAGAGTAGAAACGTTAATCGCAGAGAGAAAGTAGAGAAATTTAGAATGAATAACTGTTAAAAGATTTAAATGAAAGGAAAAACGGTTATTTATAGTAAAAAGGCAATAATTACGGTATTGGGAAGTTAAACCGGCTGAAATGACAGCCTTATCCTGTTCCAACGGTAACTTTCCTATTAAGAAAGGTTACCGTTGGTGAGTATGAGGGTAAGAATCAGTTTTTTTACTCAGAGGCTTCCAATACCGAGTTAAAAAAATTAAATTAAAAAAAATATATAAAAACATTTAATTTAATCTGTAAATTAATAATAAAAATAAAATTATTTAGTTTTGATAAATCAGAAGAGTGATAGTGAGCTGGTCAGTATTAGAACTAATACTTAGCAGACAGTACTAGAAAAAGTTTGAGAAGGTTTAAAGATTCAGCATGCCCAATTGCCCTAGTAGATACATAAACCTTTCTTCAAAGAGAGGTTTAATAAACACATTAGCCAATTGGTCCTCTGTAGGAACGAAATCTACCTCAACCTTACCCTTTTCCACATTATCTCGAATAAAGTGGTGTCTGATTTCAATGTGCTATGTTCTTGAATGATGGACTGGGTTCTCAGTGATAGCAATACCACTCTTGTTAGCACAGTGAATGGGTGTCTTCTGAAAGTTGAACCCATAGTCCATAAGTTGATACTGCATCCATAAGAGTTGAACACAACAACTTCCTGCAGCAACATATTCTGCTTATGCTGTGGAAGTTGCTACTGAATTTTGCTTCATGGATGACCAACCAACTAATCTTCCACCAAGGAATTGGCATCCTCCACTTGTACTTTTCATGTCCAACCTGCAACCTGCAAAATCTGCATCTGTCTACCCTTCAAGGTCAAAGTCTGAGTCTTTGGCCTACCAAAGACCCATGTTAGGAGTACCTGAAAGTTATCTAAAAGTACTCTTAACAGCTTTCATATGTGATTCCTTGGGATCAGCCTGATACCGAGCACGTAAACATGTTGCAGACATGAAATCAGGCCTGCTAGCTGTTAAGTAAAGTAAGGAAGCTATCATACCACGGTATGTGGATTGACATACTGGCTTACCAGTCTCATCCTTACTTACCTTATCCTGAGTACCCATAGGAGTGTGCATAGAAGATAAATTTTCAAATTTGTATTTCTTGAGCATGTCATGCACATACTTACTTTGGTTTATAAAAGTGCCATCAGGCTTTTGATCAACTTGTAAACTAAGAAAATAAGAAAGTTCTCCCATCATACTCATCTGATACTGCGATGACATTATCTTAGCAAACCAATCACAAATGGATTTGTCAGTGGAGTCAAAGATAATATCATCAACATATATCCGAATGAGTAAAATGTCAGACCCTTTCCTTTTTGAAAATAACGTTTTATCAATTTTACCTCGTGTAAATTTATTTTCAAGTAGGTACTCAGACAGGGTATCATACCAGGCTCTTGGAGCTTGTTTGAGCCCATACAAAGCTTTATCAAGCTTGAAAACATAATTATGAAATTTAGGATCTACAAAACTTGGGGTTGTTTAACATAAACTTCCTCTTGCAGTTTTCCATTTAGGAAGGCACTCTTGACATCCATCTGATAAACCTTGAAGTTCTTGAAAGCTGCATATGCAAGATACAGCCTAGTTGTAACGCCCCAAAAATTTAAGTTATATAATTAATAATTTTAATTAGTATAAAAATGAATTATAGATTTTAAATAATTAATATTTGTCATTAATGAATTTATTAGACGACATGTAGTGAGACGGTTCGTATTATTTATATGACATGTAATTAGATCGGTTCGTTTTAATTAGACGTTAATTATATTATATAACATTTTATTAGACACGTTAATTATTTAGATATTTTAACTATTTGGTCACTTTACGATTAATTGGACGTTATTTAGTCGCGTGGGCGCGTCGGGTTTTAACCCGATTTAATGATCCAGAAATTGGTTGTGCTTTATTGAGTCGGGCCGGCATAGGCCAAGGCCTAGTTTTTCTTTTTGTTTTGGACTTCAAATATTTAATTATGCTTAAGAGGAATTGAAAACCCATTAACCCCTTTTCAAGAATTCGTCCGTCTCTAACCCTTAAGCCGCCGTTGTCCAACCGTGACTGTTCTTGTGAATTGATCGTCGATCGAAGAAGGCAAGCAAAATATTAGCATAACGAGGCTACCATGTATTGACGTGTTCATCCTTGCTTAATCCCAACCGACCCCTATCTTTTGTTGAAGTCCATTTCATTTTATCTTTGTATTGCATTTGGCGGTGGAGATATCCTCTCCACGTGAAGCTTTATTTAATTGATAATTGAAAATTCAAAGTGGTGGTAATGAGTATATTCGTACATTAAGAAGCAAGCATCAACTGATTATTTATATAATTCCCATTTGATAGAATGGGCTTATAAGCCAAAGTTTTAGACGTTCAACATTAGCCGTGGACCTGAACAAATAAATTGGATGACGAGTGGTGGTGTTGTGGTGTCTATCTTTTGTGTGTGATTTGTTTTCTCGTCAATGGTTCGTAAGGACCTCTTAGGATTTGATTAGAGACACTCTTCTGCACCGAGGATAATTTGGAGCTTTCGTTATTCGAGGTGAGTATTCTCACCGTGTATTCAGTTTTAACGTTGTACATGCATGACTTATATGTTATACTAGTTGAGCCATACTTGTTATCTGAGTTTGATATGTTATCTGAGTATCTGAGCATCTGTTTATTTATTTTGATCTGAGACATTGTGCCTGGGTAACTGAGCTCGGCACAGAGTCATTCTGTGCTACTACTTGCTAGGGCATCTGAGATAATTATGTTAAAGAGATAAAAACATAATAACACACATCTGAGTTTTTGGCTATATGCCTATCTTGGGATCACCTCCCGTCTGAGTTTTTGGGGTCACTCCCGTCTGAGTTTTTGGCTTACGCCTATCTGAGGTGTGAGGAGGGGCGATCGACCCGAATCACACAAGCGCGCTATATAAATTAAAATATGAGTAAAATAAATCTGAGGAAATAAATCTGAGTAATTAATTGAGTAGATTCTGAGTAGGAGTACACCGATGTGCCCTCATGTGTTGTATGTTATGATTGTTTACATTTTGAGATTATTCACTCAGCTTCCCAGCTGACCCAAACTTTCCCCCACATTGTTTCAGGTACCAGCAAAGGAAAAGAGAAGGTGGACAGTTGACCGCTGTATCTCCCCAATGCTGATGTGGACAACATTTATTATTTTAAACACTTTTACTTTATTAAACTATTTCCGCATTAAATACATTTTCCAATAACACCTTTATTATTTGGAATTTAAAATATTTAAATTATGGGGACCTTTTATTTAAAATATTGTACTCAAAAATTTTTATATTTTTGTTAAAATTTTGGGTGTTACAAGTTGGTATCAGAGCTCTGACTTGAGGGATTTGGGTTCGCAAGGGGCGAATTCAAACTCAAGTTTGAGTATCGAGTTTTTAAAACGAAAAAAAAAGGTCAAATATTTTTCTGAGACAAGTTTCCACATCAAACATACAACATGTCACGTCGACCTCTCTCTTCCTACTGCCGGTAATATTTAAGAGTATTATTTAATTGAGATTTTGCTATATTCTGAGTATAGATGAGTAGCATATTCTGAGTATAGACGAGTAGCATATTCTTAGAGTTTTCGGTTTATTTCCTGAGAGGAATACTTGTGAATTGTATGGCTAAAATACATATATATAGATATACTATTATGAGATTATATAATTCTGAGTATAGTTTAGAGCATAATTTGAGCATAATTTTGATTTTAATTCTGAGAGTTCTATATATTTATATATATGAAAAATATTGTAACACCCCAATTTTCAAAACAATATTTAAATAACATTTAATCCAAAATACATGACATTGTATAAATGTCAAATGCCGGTTTTTACAAAAACGAAAAGGTTTCTTGTTCGAGATTATCAGAGTTACAAAAACGGTGTTACAAATTATATCTTAACCATAGGATAAGGACTCTAATCATCAACACCGAGCTAATCTCAATAAGGCCTCTTCTAAACGGGCCTCCTAGATCTTCGATCCCGAACCTGAGTACATAGCAAAACACAAACATAGTACGTGAGACAAATTGCCTCGTGAGATACATGGGTTTTAGACCCGATAAACAATTAGTCAAATAATATCATTTAAACTTAAAATAATATTACTAAGTTCATTTGGGTCACTTTATGACTTTCATCATTGGCCAATGTCATGATAATCGGAATGCCTCCAATTTATCAAGACCATCATATCCACGGTAATCGGAATGCCTCCAATCTATCGGGACTCATTGGTATTGGGTAATCGGAATGCCTCCAATCTACCACTAACCCTAAGGTACCGTAATAACCGGAATGCCTCCAATCTACTACGGCCCTAGGGACATCATCATCATCATCATCATTACTTATCTTTTATCGTTATGAGCTTATAGCTCCATCATTTCTCAATCAATCAATCATTTCATCATCATACAAGCAATTCATCATAAATCACATAAATGACTAAATTACTTAAAGACTCGACAAATCATTTAATCATAAAAACATTTACTAGCTATGTACCCAGTTTGAAAGTTCACATGTACTCACCTTAGCTAAGCTTATCCAATGTTGTGTTCCTTGAACACCAATGTCACTTCTCAAAATTTGAATGCCTCAAATCCACCAACCGATAACCTATTACCAAAACCAATACAATGGTTTGAATCAATCATCAATACTAACTACATAATCTATGGCTAGTCAACTACTAGCACCATTTTCCCCAAAGTTACCAAACCCTAATTCCATAAATCATCACATTTTCGTGTACCCACATTATGACTACATTTTCCTTGTTAAAATACCATAGATCTAAGTTACATTACTTCCACTTAACCATTTATGTACAAATCCATAACTAGGGTTTATGATTCAAGCTTCCCTACTTGAATCTAAGACTTATAACACAGGAGGGATGATGATTTACCTTTGATCTTCAAATGTGAGCAAGAATCTCCAAGATTTGATGAAGATTGAGCTCCAAATGTCACCTTACACTCAGAAATCACACACACACAATGAGAGGGGAAAACTAGGGTTTATGTGTGTAATAAATGAGGCTTTCCCGAATTTAATGCTGGTGTCGCCAAAGTTCACGATCGCCACCCAGAGTTCGCGTCGCGAACTCCGTTGGAGGCGCATACGTCGCGATCGTTATCCTGTCGGGAAGTAGTTCACGTTGCTTGGTTAATATCGCTGCCTCAACTTCACGATTCGCGAACCAAGTTCGCGTCGCGAACTCCTCACGCAGCCCAGGCTGCAGTTTTTGATCTTTGGTTCGACCCGGTTTCGTCCATAACTTTCTCGTACGGTGTCCAAATGACACGAAACCAATTCCTACGTTCCTTAAACGATTCATCCTTATTTATCATATTTTTGTACAATTTATTTATTTACAAATTCGGGTCGTTACAAATATATATAGAAGAAATGTGAAATTATAAATTTTAATGAGAAAATAATAAAAGTTTCCAGTTTAGAGGAACACCTAATAGAGTTGAAGTGAGATTTTATAAATTCTGAGAAATTCTAACCAAAAGTGTAATAACGGGATATTAATTTATAATATAAAATCCATAAGCTATGTAATGAGAAACATGCTTTGAATAAATGAGAAATGAAGAAATTATTAATATTAAAGAGGAATATTAAATTTTCGAATTGAGAAAATATTAAGATCTTCCATATGGGAGAAAACACTTAATAGACCGAGTCATTTAAACGAGTAAATCGGAGATTAGTAAATCAAATTAAATAATAATATTTTTATGAGGATTTACCAAGTTTAGTAAAAGAAAGAATTATTAAGTCAATAAAATGTAGAATAATTACATTTTAGCTAAACGAGAAAATATCAAACCAAATTTTGATAAGTGCGTTATGAAATAATAAAATGAGTAGGCATAATGATAAGTTATTGAATCAAGATTAAGCAACCAAAAGGATACATTAATATGGAATTCAAAATTTGTGTAAAAATCTATAGAATGTCTTAAAGAGAAAATTTTATGTGGTAATCTTGATGAAATAATGAGTAATTATTAATGGAGTTAAGAAGAGCTACCAATATGAAGCATTCGGGAAATTAGTAATTTGAATTGACCGTGACAATATCGAAACAAGAGTGTAGGAAATAATCACGCACTAGTAAAAGAGAAATTTATAAAGTAAAAAAAAAAAGTTAAAAAGTTAATCACGCACTAATACAAGGGTGTAACAATTGATAAAGTTTAAAAGTTTTAATATATATTAAAAAAAAGGTATTTAGTGAAACAAGTTTAAGAACAATTGATAAAGTGGGTTACTGACAAGCTAACATGATGAGTTATATCACGAGCTAAAGGAGAGCTATTGAACATGGTTTCAAGAGGAGTTATTAAATTAAACATAATAAATGAAGGATTAACAATTTGTTAATACGAGGAGCCATGAGCTGTAACAATTGAGAAGATTTTATGATGAAAAGTCAACAAATTGACAAATTATTTAAGAATCATTAAATTGAGATAAAATGAGTAACCATTTAAAGTATGCGAATTAATTAGCTGAGTGGAAAACTTCATGTGAATAACGAGTTCAGGGAGAGATCATTGAGTAACGCGGAAATATTAAATAAACTATATAAGTTATTATGATGATTAATCAAGAATTTGATGAGTCAAATTAATCCGAGATTTTTCTTAGGTTTATCTTTAAGAGCAATTATAAAAAAGGATTAATGGAAAACTTTCATCATGCAGTTGGTGATTTTCTATTTAAAAATAAGCTAAAATAGTTTATAACCGAATCTGAGTTATTATGAGTATAACGTATGCGACTAAATATACGCATGATTTTCTGAGTAATGTTTATGAGATTTTGAGTACACACAGCTGAATGCATATCTGTAATCATCAGATGTTGAAAATAAACTTTTCTTTCTTCTGATGTGATTTGTTGGTGGATTTAAATGTGGAAAATTGTAAACTTTGGGATTGACTCGTGACCAAACAAAAGTAGGTGTCGAAAGTAATAGAGGGTCCCTATTACCATACACACATGACTTTTGGTTAGTTATGAGGAGATTTTGAGGGGAACAATGAACCAATGCTTGCTATTGTGAATTTATTATATGCGTATTGTTTGTTTGTTTCATTTGGGTAGAGAATGCTAGTTCCAAACTCGAGGACGAGTTTTTCTCCAAGTGGAGTTGAGTAGGGGTAAAAAGGAAAATGTCCAAATTAATAATAATTATCATTATGTAATTACTATAAGCGCGACACTTATGCAGAGAGATTTGTCTTGCTAAGGATTTTAATGTGTGAAACCTAGATACATATAATAGATCGGAGAATTTATAAGAGAAACTATCAAATCGAGTAATTGAGAATAAATAAAAAATTTCTATGGGGTAATTATAGAGTTCATAATAAATTAATAAATCGAGAATAATAGAGAAATTAATAGAGTTCTATGGGTTGAGTGTAACTGTGCAAAAGAGAAGTATTAAATACCATAATCAGATAAGTATACTTATTCATGTGTGATTATAATGAAATAATAAGAAATCATTAAATTTAATTAGTGTTAATTCATTAATGAGTTGGAAATGAGAAAGTTCTACATTGAAATTTCAAGAAATGAGTTAAAACGAGGTCGTTAATTTGAGTTGGTAATGAATTATTATTACGACCTAAATGAGAACATTTTATTTTGCCTGATTATTGAGTATATTTTTTGAGATATAAGAAATTAATAAATCAAGCTAAATGTGAAAAATAAAGTTTGTAAAGAGCAAATTAAGAGATTTACCAAGAGAAAATTTTGTTATGTGTATTTATAATCATTATATGCATATAATTGGCTAGCGAGCTTATAAGAGTAGCTTTAAATCGAGAAACTATTCCAATGAGAATATAATGAGATAATAAGAGATTATTAAAATATGGGAAATTATTATGAATTATTCCAAATTGAGCTAAAGGAGAAAAACGTTTTTATATTAACTCTAATCGAGAACATTGTTGGGCCAAACTATTGTGTTGAGTAATTTATATACATGTGATTATAGAATTTATAAGACTAATTGAGAATAATTAAATTCATGTTATGTGGTAGTGATCAAATTGTAAGAAATTAATAAACAAGAGTAATAGTGCAAATGAGAAGTAACAAGTGCTTTAATTACAAAAGTAGTGAGATAAAGAGAAATTTTGAAGTAATGAGAATTTATTTATGGATCATTTAAATCGAGTTAAAGTGATAAATTATTATAATAAGTTTAAAAGATAAGGGTTAAAACCAATGAAGAATTACTAAATCAAGTTAAGCGAATGAATTATTAAAATAAATCAAATGAGAATTTTTTTTTTATAAGCAAATAATAACTTTGAACTAAGGGGATTATCAAGTTAAACTATTAAATTTAATGCCACCAAATATTATCTTTTATTGAGTATTTAGTAAATCGATAAAAGTTATTGAAATGAGCACACGAGAAACATACAAGTGTATCAAATAATAAATGTTATTTCAATACTATGAGTTTCTAAATCGAGAAGCAATAGAAATATAAAGTAATAAGGAAACCTTATGTGGAAATGAGAATTAAATGAGTAACTGAATACACGAGAATTAATGAGGTAAGTAATTAACGGGCTAATTAATTGAGAAAAGAGAAGACATTTAACTGAGGCGTTCAAATTTTAAAATAAAAAGAGATTTATAAGTGGACAATTAGTCCAATGGATCAAGAGACAAATTAAATGAGAATAAAGCAAGAAGTCAATTAACGAGCAATATTAAAAAGAGTCAGCGAAGGATTATTAAATACGAGTTGACAAGATAACTAATAACGCGGTTTAAAAGAGAAATTGCTTGTTCGAATAGTCTAATAATTAAATTTGATCACGTGAAAAATTGTAAAAACGAGTAAATGTGTTTATTATGTGGACTTGTGAGAAGTCATTAAGCGAGATTTGAGTTTAAATGGATGATATAAGCTTGTGTTGAGTTAAAAACAAGTTGTGGTGATTTGAGGTGAGCGCTTATGCGTATATGCAAATGGAGTAAGAGACATGAGTTGTCTACTGGCTGAGATTTATGTGTCTTAATATACATTTAAGTGAATTATGTACTTGTTTGTGAATTGTTTGGTAGCGGTGTGAACCGCTAAATTGTTCATTTTGTTTTATAACAACCGATGTCCCATAGAGTAGAGGACCTTGAGATACCACTTATTGGTAGAGATTTCCAATAATAAGATTTTATTTGTTGATAAAATGTATAAATGATAATTTGTTGGAACTGTGCGGGAAAGTTTTTCCCATAAAAACTTATTGTTATTGCCACGAGAGGAGCGAGTATGATTGCGAGCATGGGTTGGATGATCGAGTACCACGTCGAGATCATCTGGCACCACAAACCAAAGCGTAACAAATATCTAAGTGGAGTTGAATCGTAGATTCAACAGAACGTTAATCGCTGGGTGCAAAGACCATGTCCGGCTCCGAGAGCAAGAAGACACCTCCGGTAGAGTTTGACGAGTTATTTTGTGTCGTTTTCGAGATCGTTAGAGAGCATTGCAAGATTTGTATGAGCCGTTGCAAGAGCCGGAGTTTATTCTGATCGCGTAGGCCACTTTGAACAGTTTCTCTTTCTATTCATAACCTTTTCCGTGTCTCCCCACTCGAGGATGTGTGTCGTTAGTGAGCCTGAGTATGAGATGCGAGATCGCTACCTTGAGTTTCTCCCGACCAATGACTTCGGGGACGAAGTCTATTTCAAGTGGAGTTGAGTTGTAACACCCCAAAAATTTAAGTTATATAATTAATTAATTTTAATTAGTATAAAAATGAATTATAGATTTTAAATAATTAATATTTGTCATTAATGAATTTATTAGACGACATGTAGTGAGACGGTTCGTATTATTTAGATGACATGTAATTAGACGGTTCGTTTTAATTTGACGTTAATTAAATTATGTAACATTTTATTAGACGCGTTAATTATTTAGATATTTTAACTATTTGGTCACTTTACGATTAATTGGACGTTATTTAGTCGCGTGGGCGCATCGGGTTTTAACCCGGTTTAATGATCCAGAAATTGGTTGTGCTTTACTGAGTCGGGCCGGCCATAGGCCAAGGCCTAGTTTTTCTTTTTGTTTTGGACTTCAAATATTTAATTAGGCTTAAGAGGAATTGAAAACCCATTAACCCCTTTTCAAGAATTCGTCCGTCTCTAACCCTTAAGCCGCCGATGTCCAACCGTGACTGTTCTTGTGAATTGATCGTCGATCGAAGAAGGCAAGCAAAATATTAGCATAACGAGGCTACCATGTATTGACGTGTTCATCCTTGCTTAATCCCAACCGACCCTTATCTTTTGTTGAAGTCCATTTCATTTTATCTTTGTATTGCATTTGGCGGTGGAGATATCCTCTCCACGTGAAGCTTTATTTAATTCATAATTGCAAATTCAAAGTGGTGGTAATGAGTATATTCGTACATTAAGAAGCAAGCATCAACTGATTATTTTATATAATTCCCATTTGATAGAATGGGCTTATAAGCCAAAGTTTTAGACGTTCAACATTAGCCGTGGACCTCAGCAAATAAATTGCATGACGAGTGGTGGTGTTGTGGTGTCTATCTTTTGTGTGTGAATTGTTTTCTCGTCAATGGTTCGTAAGGACCTCTTAGGATTTGATTAGAGACACTCTTCTGCACCGAGGATAATTTGGAGCTTACGTTATTCGAGGTGAGTATTCTCACCGTGTATTCAGTTTTAAGGTTGTACATGCATGACTTATGTGTTATACTAGTTGAGCCATACTTGTTATCTGAGTTTGATATGTTATCAGAGTATCTGAGCATCTGTTTATTTATTTTGATCTGAGACATTGTGCCTGGGTAACTGAGCTCGGCACAGAGTCAATCTATGCTACTATTTGCTAGGGCATCTGAGATAATTATGTTAAAGAGATAAAAACATAATAACACACATCTGAGTTTTTGGCTATATGCCTATCTTGGGATCACCTCCCGTCTGAGTTTTTGGGATCACTCCCGTCTGAGTGTTTGGCTTACGCCTATCTGAGGTGTGAGAAGGGGCGATCGACCCGAATCACACAAGCGCGCTATATAAATTAAAATCTGAGTAAAATAAATCTGAGAAAATAAATCTGAGTAATTAATTGAGTAGATTCTCAGTAGGAGTACACCGATGTGCTCTCATGTGTTGTATGTTATGATTGTTTACATCTTGAGATTATTCACTCAGCTTCCCAGCTGACCCAAACTTTCCCCCACATTGTTTCAGGTACCAGCAAAGGAAAAGAGAAGGTGGACGGTTGACCGCTGTATCTCCCCAATGCTGATGTGGACATCATTTATTATTTTAAACACTTTTACTTTATTAAACTATTTCCGCATTAAATACATTTTCCAATAACACCTTTATTATTTGGAATTTAAAATATTTAAATTATTGGGACCTTTTATTTAAAATATTGTACTCAAAAATTTTTAATTTTTTGTTAAAATTTTGGGTGTTACACTAATAGCTTCAATTCTTGCAACGGGTGCAAATGTTTCATCATAGTCAATGCCTTCTTCTTGTATGTAACCCTGAGCAACCAGTCTTGCCTTGTTTCGTATTACAACACCATCCTTGTCCATCTTGTTTCTGAACACCCACTTAGTACCAATAATGGTTTTGCCAGCAGGGG
Organism: Calendula officinalis; assembly: GCA_963853835.1. Taxonomy (NCBI): domain Eukaryota; kingdom Viridiplantae; phylum Streptophyta; class Magnoliopsida; order Asterales; family Asteraceae; genus Calendula; species Calendula officinalis. The sequence goes on from OY970828.1 coordinate 67,414,635, forward strand.
GTGGTACTAAGTTCCATACCTTGTTTCTTTCAAATTCTGTAAGCTCTTCTTGCATAGCTTCTACCCAGTCTTCATCAAATAAAGCTTCATCATCTTTCTTTGGTTCCATGGTAGACATAAAACTTGAGAAGAAACAGAAATTGGCAGTGGCTTGAGGTGTAGGAAAACCTTGTAGTATTCACATGGCGGAACTTGAATACCACATTACTGGATCTCTACTAATCAATGAGATCACGAGAAAGAGAAGATGATGAACATTACCTTTAGATAGCTAAAGAAGTGATCCACCTCTACTGCACCACCTGGACACGCTTGTAACGTCCTGGAATTTACAGATAGTTAAATACTAATTTAAATTAATTTAAATTACGTTTTGAACATTTAAAACTTTATTGTGTAAGTTATCTTGTGATATTATGAGTAATAAAGGTGGCATTTTATTTACTCGTTAACTGTATTTCTCAATTAAATTGTATTGGAAGAATAAATTAATGTGTGATCTGCCTTAGCGTGTTATTTAATTTCGTGGCATTTTGTAATCACGGTTATTATGTTATTTCGTATTCGTGACAAGTTTAAAGAACCTCGAGGGTGGGCTATTATTGGCCAAGGGCCGAATCTTCTTCCCTTTTTGTCTTTGGATCGTCAGGTCAGAAGAACAAGGAGGCCCGAGGAGCTGGTGATTAACGGACCAAATAGAGTGTAATTGAGGGTTGGGCTCGGGTTCGATGATCTAGTGATAGTCCAGAGTGTATTTCCTAGCCCAACCAGAAGTTAAGCCTAAAATACTTAAGCTAAGCCTTCCCTAATCCTACCCTAATCCCTACGTTTCTTTTTCCAGCCGTGACCTCCCTTCTTCCTGTGTGTTGAGCGAGCAAAGCAGTCAAGCATCTCCAACTCCTTCTCTCGTGTGAATGGAAGCAACCAACCAAGCATGTCAATTAATTCCTCATCCTTCGTGTGAATGGAAGCAACCAACCAAGCATGTCAATTAATTCCTTCTTCTCTCGTGTGAATGGAAGCAACCAACCAAGCATGTCAATTAATTCCTCCTTCTCTCGTGTGAATGGAAGCAAGCAAGCAAGCATGTCAATTAGTTCCTTCTCTCGTGTGAACGGAAGCAAGCACACAACCTCGTCCCATTTTTATTTCATGGTGATGTTTTGTTTCGTTAATTCAGGTAGTGTTCATTGCCTTCGTTCATTTATTTCTTTGATTGAATCATTAATCTGTTGTGATATATTGAATCATTAATCTGTTGTGATCAGTTGAGCAGCTTCCTCCTTGAATTGGTGATTGTAATCGGAATTTGAGAGCAGCCGTCGAAGTAAGGGTGTTGTGGAGAAATCTCGGTATAAACCCTTATTTTATTTCTTGTTTCTTTTGTTCCTGTTTTGTCTTTGTTATGGTATCGATTTAATACCGGACTGATTTATATGAATTAGGGGCTGCAAGCTTTGAGGAATTAATACCGAGCCCGTGTTGGGTTCGTGTTTGGTTTTGTGACTTATTTGCGTTATTACCATTGAGTTTTTGAACCCGTTAGTTGTTTTGTTTGTCGTGTTTTCATTCCGGGTTTGTAGGTCTCTAAATCTGAGTTTTGGTTTTATCTAGAACTGTTCGGGTCTTGGGGTTGCTGAGTTTTGAGAGTGTCGGTTTGGTTTGGGTAAAAACGAGATTGTTGATGATTAGACGTTTTAATAACCGAAGAAATCCGGAAACCGAACCTTAGGGTTCTTGGTTTCCTTATACCGGAAAGATTTGCAAACAAATGAGCAATATATTTTTAACAATGGTTTCTTTGATAAAAAGTGAGTTTCTGGGCAGTCGGGTGCCTCGGGAATAAACGGGTTGATGTCGGGATTTAAGACGGGTTTAAATGTTATGCTGAATTTTTGACAGATTCTGTTGGGCATGTTCGAGTCTGTTTTTACTACACTTAAAATACGTTTTTGGATTTTTGGCCTGGGTTGGTCTCTAGGTTTCTGAGTCCTCTTTCCAACGACGCTAACGGCTCGTTAATCTGATTTATGGTTTTAAAGTTATTGCGGTTTTAGCAAACCTTCCTGAATAGTTTTCGGTTCAGCTATTCTGTCTCGTGAGTCTGTTTTAGTTTCTGCTGAAGCAACCTTTGAGCCTAATCCTAACTCGAGCTTCCTTGTACATTGTAGGACCTTCTAGGACCGGTTAGAGACGCTCTTCAGTACCGAGGATATTTAGGAGCTTACGGTTATTCGAGGTGAGTATTCTCACCGTGTATTCAGTTATAACGATACGTGCATGACTTATGTGGTTAACTGTTTTGATCTATGTTACTTTCTGTGTGATTGACCTGTTATCTGAGTATCTGAGTGGCTGTTTTTATCTATCACTGATCTGAGACAGACGTGCCGAGTATCTGAGCCGGTACAGAGTCATTATGTGCTACTATGTGATAGGGCTATCTGAGTGGTTTATATTATGAGTTGAAAACATAAAAATAAATAACAAATCTGTGTGGTGGCCTGAGTGGCAAATTCTGTGTGGTAGCCTGAGTGGCATTTTAGTGTAAGTAGAGGCGAGGTTGATCTCTCGACTCGATTTACACAAGCGCGCTATATAAATTAAAAGAAATGAAAACTGAGAAATTAACTGAGTAGTAAATGAGTAGGAGTTCACTTGTGTGCCCTCATGTATTGTATGTTGTAGTTGTTTACATTTTGAGATTATTCACTAGGCTTCCCCGCTGACCCAAAATCTCCCTCCCATTTTCAGGTACTAGCAAAGGAAAAGAGAAGGTGGACGCTTGACTGCTGTACTATTTCTGAGTGCTTATGTGGAACGTTTTTATTATTTTTAAGACTCCGAATTTATTTAAGACTTTTCCGCATTAAATACATTTTTATATCAAATAATTATTTTGGGAATTATTTATGGGACCTTTTTTATTATAATTTTGTACTCGAAAATTTTAAAAATCTTGTAAGTTTTAGGCTGTTACAAGTTGGTATCAGAGCGCTGACTTGAGGGATTTGGATTCACAAGGGGTGAATTCAAACTCAAGTTTGAGTTACGAGTTTTTAATATGAGAAATAAGTAAAATATTTTCTGAGTAAAGATTCCACATCCAATATACAGCATGTCACGTCGACCTCTCGCTTTTCCTGCTGCTGGTAATATTTAAGAACTTTTATTTATTTGGGAATTTCTTTGTATTCTGCGTTTTGAGGAATGACAAATATGAGAATTGTTGTTATTATTTTGAGCATAATTCTGATTTAACTCCGAGTTTATTTCGCACAAGGATCGCTTTTCTGAGTATATTTTCTGTGTGTATTTATGAGGGCATCTGTGTCATACACGCTAAAAATTTTAATTACATATAATTTTATATAATCTGTGAGATTTGATAATTCTGAGAAATTTTAACGAAAAGGGGTAATAAATGGATATGAAATTATGACATAAATTCCATAGATTATTTAATGAGAACATGTGTTCGGTAAATAAGAAATGAGGAGTAATAAATTTTTCATATTGAGAAAATATTAAAATCTTTCGTTTTGGAAAAGTACTTAATAGAAAGAGTTATTGAAACGAGTAAACTGTGAAACGAGTAAATGAAAGATATTATTATTATCAACTGATTTAAAGAATATTTTATGATGGTTTACCAACTCGAGTAAAGTGAAAATACCAAGAACATATTTTTATAAAAAAATATATATATATATATATTTAAAGTTGATATTTATTTTAAGTTATTTACATTTGAACTAGACGAGAAATCTTAACTAGAATTGGTGTTAGGTCACAACAACCCTGGTTAGTTTGATAATTGTTAGATTAATAATTTACTTAAGACAATTAAGGTGATTAACACAGTAATTTAGTCAAACGTATATTATTCCACAAAGTGTGGCTTGTAACGGAAATACAAGACCACTTGAACAATTACAAAGATAGATATGTGAATGTGTAAATTGGTAAATACTTCTTTGCAAGATGATCTCTATTTATAATGTTATAGAGATGTTACATAATAGGCAAAGAAGTAACCGAAGGACTAAGTAAATGAAATAACTAAGATCAAGGGATTTGATCTTAGTCCGTTACTATACTGACTGTGACTCAATCCTTCTACTCGGTATTGGTTTTCCAATACCGAGTGCTGATACTGAGTGGCCAGTATTGGCCAAACTCAGTATCACTTCTAACTTTGCTATTTTAATCTACATTTTAATCTAAGCTATTCTAGATTGTTTTGTTATCCTAAGATTCACAAAGAGGTAAGGCTTTTTGCCTTAACAATCTCCCCCTATCTAATGATAACAAAACAATTACAAAGAGATATTAAACAAAATAAACTGCAGGCTGCAAAGTCTTCTTCTTTATTCTTTTTTGATCGATTCAAACTCATAGAAGACTTCTTTCTTCACATGGATGAACTCTTCTCTTTTCTTCAGTTCATCTTGCCTGTTGTTTAGCACAGCAACAATCTTCTTTCTGAACCAAGAATCCTCTTTCTTGGTTATCATCCACTCCAGTCCAACAAGATGACTGATGCTAGCTCTTGGCAGATCTGCTTCAGAGATGAAGCACTCTCTATCCTCTGAATCAGTATACATATATCCAGAAGTTGGATATATGACACTCTTTTGATCCTGAAAAACAAGGTTAGGAGGTAGAGGGTACTTCTGAATAAATTTGTATGCATGAAGACACTCAGGTTTGTTGTTTGAGAATGCTTCAGTCATTACACTGAGTGTCCTATACTCCACCTCATGGAGTAGTCCCTTCTCAAAGCATACAGCAGAAACTGCACAGATTTCATCCAAGACTATCTGAGCATATGTTGATCTGGTTGGAAGCTCTTTGATCAGTCTTGTAATTTTTACCCAGTCTTGAAGCCCAATTGATTGGATATCATGAAGAAAAATCTTCATGGGAGGACTGATTAAACCAGTGCAGATGATAACAATTTTTCCTTCTTTGGATTTCACTTTCACCTTATTTACATCAAGGTTTAACCAGTGTATCCCCCTTACGTTTGGGAATACCTTGTTCTTCAAGAACTCCTTCCTTCTCACCTTGTACTGAGTTCGAGCAACAACCATATTCCAATAATGTTGAATATGATCTGAACCCTTCCTTGAAATTCTATGAGATGGACCAGGAGTGTCAGTATCTGGGTCAGTATCTGGTTCTTCTTTGATTCCCAACTCTTGTTCATACGGAAATTTTTCTTCTTCTGCACATAGTTGTTGTCGAGTCGGTTTTGGAATCAGTTCAGTATCAGTATCACTGTCCACAGTATGAACAGGTCTTCTTGGTCTTGTGATTAAGGGAACAGATTCCTCACTCGATTCAGAGAAGTAAGAATCACATTAATGGGTTTTCTTGTGGGTAGTCTTCTTCTTCTGAGAACCAGATAATCTTGAGGCTCTTCATCATCGGAGGATGATGATGAAGAGCTTTCTTGTTCTGCCATATCCAGTGCATGTTGAATAAGATTTTGAGATGGCACTGAGTTCGGTTCTTCTTCTTCATCATCAGCAATAGGCCAAATGAAAGGCCTATACACAACTATCTGCAAGTTGTTGACTTCAGTAGCAACTTGCTGTGGTTGGTCAGTCTCCCCCTGAGCAGATGGCTCAGATGGTTCCTCTTCAAGTTGTTCCAAGACTGACCTTCCCCTCTGTCTGCTTCTTTCATATCTAAACCGAAGAGGTTCAGTATGAGGTGTTTGCTGATGTTGTTGTTGTTGTTGCTGTGGAGGTTGATCTTCATTTAGTTTTCTTCTTTTCTCCCCCTGAGCAGATGGCTCAGGTTGATCAACCTCTTGATCTCTTTGTCTTTTCTCCCCCTTATTGTTATCAGTTGATGGGGAGGAAATAGGTTCAATATCACCACCCATGTCCCCCTGTTGATCTTCAGGACTTGGGGAGAGCATAGGTTCAGTATGTGCAGGAGATGGAGATCTTCGAGGGTCAGTGGCAGGACCTTCTTCATCATTACCTTCTCCAGTTGGAGTTTGTGGAGGTGGTGGAGGCTGTTGTTGTTGTTGCTGTAATAGTGCCACTGATTACTTCAAGGAGTCAATCTCAGTACTCATTTCATCCATCCTGGCCAGAATGTTATTCTGAGTGGTCTGCATAGCCAGGATTTGATTAAGAATAGTTTGTAGAGCTCCATGTACTTCCTGAGACTGAGTCGCTTGAGCTCTTTGACCCTGCACAGATGGTGCTAAAGAAACCAAAAAAAAAAACATAAAACCGGTTAGTAAGAAAAGTTTATCAAATAGAATCGTGGTATTGATTAACTCTATAATCATATAAACATAATTTGGAAGTCTGTATTTCATCTGATTCATGATGAAATATTGTGGACTAGTGCAAAGCATGTGTAAGAAGTATTTTAGTAAAAGTGAGTGTGATATTTGAAGTAGCTCAGTGTAGGATAGGTCACATTTACTAAAAGGTTTGGTTGGGGAATTCGAAGCCTGGGATATGCTTCTTTTTATTTTCAATGTTTATCACTCGGTATTAGAGTGATAACAGTAATGTGGCTTTGACCCATGGAAATTTTTTGGCAAGTGTGGCTTAAAGGGTTTTGGATCATTTCTTGAAGAATGTTATCCAACTCAAAATAAGTTGGACATCATTCAAGCAGCACCAGTGGGTGTCAGTGTGACATCAACCACTATGGTTCCTTTAAATGGTGAAACAACTGTAGACTGACAATGATCATGTGAAAAGCTCGGTATATGAATTTTGCATAGCAGCAGTGGGCTTACTATGGTGGCCATAAGAGTATATATTTGAAAGTTCGATTGAGATTGTGGTCAGTATTGAGTTGGTACTGGCCAATACATAGTCTCTATGGGGGAAAATATATATATATATATATAAGTTTAAGGATTTTTAGAAATTCATACCTGAGACTTTATCTGATTCTCTTCTGGCATCATGAGAGGTCGGTGCTGGATCATTTGGATTTTGATTTGAGGCACCAGCTCCTTCATGAAGTGCTTCTCTGCCAACAGCTGCACCTTCCAGTGTATGATGCTCAAATTGAAGTTCTACATCAAGAGGAGCATGGGGTTCCTCAATATGTTGAGCTGTTGGTTCTGGTTCAGGACCTGGAAGGTCAGCATTGGCTGCAGCAGCACTCTGTTCTTGAAAAGATGCAGTTAGAGATGGTACATTTCCATGTTGCAACTCTTCTGATGAGAGATTTCCCATAATAACCGGGGAAAGATTTCTTCTTCTTCTGTGGAAACAAGTGGTGTGTCTTCTGAGGTCTCAGTATCAGAAGCAGTTTCAATGTGAGGAGCATCAGGATTCTGTGCTGGTGGAGATGATACTATTGCTTGTTGAGCTTCCACCATCTCAGTATCTTGATCATCGTTTCCACCATCACCACTGTCATCATCAGTATCATCATTTTCTGATGCAGTATCAGAAGATTGTACATCATTAATGTGTGCCTGGACTATAGCCCACATTGAGTGACTCATTACAGGCTCTCCTTCTCTTGGCATGTAGAAGAAAATCTTCTCATGAAGAGGAGGAAGATCCACTCTTGGGCTGTTGAATTCATCATATATATGTGCAGGCATCTCATTCTGAAAAATGAGAGAAAGAAATCTGCAGAAAGGAACATTTAATTCTCTGATTTTGGCCCGAATCAGAGATGCTAATTCTTCAAAAATTAATCGAGCATAATCAATATCCCTTCCATGGTACATGGCATGAACCATCTGCATCCCAAAATCGTTGATTTGATCCAAAGCTCCAGTCTTGTGAGTCATACACCGAATGATTGTAGAGATCAGTATTCCCCACATTGGACCAAATTCGTTTCTTTTAATGATCCCTGTAGTACCTCTTCGTCCGATAAGTGGTAACACTGATCTAGCCTCTACTCTGTCAACGAATGGCTCATATTGAGCGTGAGCAGGAAGACCCAGAGCTTCCCGAATTATGACTGTTGAGACGAAGGTTCTTCTTTGTTCACGAATAACCCAACCAGTAATCATGTCTGGTGAGTCAATTTTAGCAGAATACCAGAATTCACAGAGCATTTCTGGGTAAATGGCTCTAGGAGATCTAATTAATGCTTGAGTGATTGGGCAGTTCTTCAGAAAAGTAATCGTTTGTGTGAATTCGGGGCACGCCCAAGCTTGAGGAATATTGAAATTTGCTGTGATGTTGTTCCTCGCAAATTTGGGTAGTTCATCGTTTCTAAACTGTGTTGCCGGTGCAGCCTCCGGTGCGAAGAAACGGTAGTTTGCCATCTGTGATTTTGAGTTAAAAAGTTTGCTTGCAAAGAGAAATTGAAATCGTTAATCGTAGAGAGAATCGAAAATGAATGTAAGAAATAACTGTTGTAAGAAAAATGGTAATGAAAGAGAAAACGGTTATTTATACTTAATCTAAAGATATTTACGGTATTGGGAAGTTAAACCGGCTGATTTGACAGCCTTATCCTGTATTAACGGTAACTTTCCTATTAAGAAAGGTTACCGTTGGGGAGTATAGGGGTTAAAAAAATCAGTTGTATCACTCCAGGATTCCAATACCGAGTAAAAAAAAATTAAATTAAAAAAATATAAAAAATTAGAAAAACATTTAAATTAATCTATAAATTAAAAAAAAATTAAAATTTACAAAATTTGATAAATCAGACGAGTGATACTGACTCGATCGGTATTGAAAGCAATACTGATCAGTCGGTATCAGAAAATTTAAGTCAATTTAGGGATTCAGCATACCCAATTGTCCTAGTAAGTACATAAACCTTACCTCAGAGAGAGGTTTGGTAAAGACATCGGCTAATTGGTCATCTGTAGGAACGAAATCTACCTCAACCTTACCCTTTTCCACATTATCTCGAATAAAGTGGTGTCTGATATCATTGTGCTTAGTTCTGGAGTGATGGACTGGGTTTTCAGTGATAGCAATAGCACTCTTGTTATCACAATGTATAGGTGTCTTCTGGAAGTTTAACCCATAGTCCATTAGTTGATACTGCATCCACAATAGTTGAGCACAACAACTTCCTGCAGCAACATATTCTGCTTCTGCAGTAGAAGTTGCAACTGAATTTTGTTTCTTGGATGACCAGCCAACTAGTCTGCCACCGAGGAACTGACATCCTCCACTTGTACTCTTCCTGTCCAACCGACAACCTGCAAAATCTGCATCTGTATACCCTTCAAGGTCAAAGTTTGAGTCTTTGGGATACCAAAGACCCATGTTAGGAGTACCTGAAAGATATCTAAAGATTCGCTTAACGGCTTTCATATGTGATTCTTTCGGATCAGCCTGATACCGAGCACACAAACAAGTTGCAAACATGATATCAGGCCTGCTAGCTGTTAAGTAAAGTAAAGAACCAATCATACCTCGTTAAGTGGATTGACATACTGGTTTACCAGTTTCATCTTTACTTATTTTATCCTGAGTACCCATAGGAGTATGCATGGATGATAAATTTTCAAATTTATATTTCTTGAGCATGTCATGCACATACTTACTTTGATTTATGAAAGTGCCATCAGGCTTTTGTTCAACTTGTAAACTAAGAAAGTAAGTAAGTTCTCCCATCATACTCATCTGATACTGAGATGACATTATCTTAGCAAACCAGTCACACATTCAGTTGTCAGTGGAGCCAAAGATAATATCATCCACATATATTTGAATGAGTAAAATGTCAGAGCCATTTCTTTTTGAAAATAATGTTTTGTCAATTTTACCTCTTATAAACTTATTTTCAATTAGGTACTCAGACAGGGTATCATACCAGGCTCTGGGATCTTGTTTGAGCCCATAAAGAGCTTTATCAAGCTTGAAAACGTAATTAGGAAATTTAGGATCAACAAAACCTGGTGGTTGTTTGACATAAACTTCCTCCTGTAGTTTTCCATTAAGAAAAGCACTTTTGACATCCATCTGATAAACTTTGAAATTCTTGAAAGCTGCATATGCAAGATACAGCCTAATAGCTTCAATTCTTGCAACTGGTGCAAAAGTTTCATCATAGTCAATGCCTTCTTCTTGCCTGTAACCCTGAGCAACCAGTCTTGCTTTGTTTCTGATGACAACACCATCCTTGTCCATTTTGTTTCTGAACACCCACTTAGTACCAATTATAGTTTTACCAGCAGGAGGTGGTACTAAGTTCCAGACTTTATTTCTTTCAAACTCTGTCAATTCTTCTTGCATAGCTTCTACCCAGTCTTCATCCAATAAAGCTTCATCAGCTTTGGGTTCCATAGTAGATAAGAAACTTGAGAAGAAACAGAAGTTTGCAGTTGCTTGGGGTTCAAACTCTAACCTTCTTCTTGTTTGAACACCTTGTTCAATGGGACCAATTGATTTGTTGATGATACCAGATGCTCAGCGTAGTACCAGATTATCCAACCCATTTGCACAATCACACTCGGATCTCTCATGACGATAACAAGTTATTATGGAACATTTCCTTCCCGTTCCACTCCATCAAATGACCACTTACACATTTTAGCAGCAGGTAGAAATTTTCATTATTGACAATTTTCTACCAAAATGACTCGGAAGGTCCTCTACTCTATGGGTCAACAGTTTGTTAACAGCATAATAAATATTTTAGCGGTTTACACCATTATCAATTAATATAAAGACCATACAAATAAATCACAAGGAATATACATATCACATAGAATTCTCATATACTCAGGTATCTAATTCCAAAATATGATTTGGAAATATAACTCAGAAGCCCAACTCAGAAATAAACTCAAAACATATCTCAGGAGTATAACTCAAAACTGTATAACTCAGGAGCAAACTCATAAATCTTAACTCAGAAGCAAACCCAAAACTCTAACTCAGTAACAACTCATAAGGTAATAATATTTACAAGTAATAGCATTAGGTATAAATCACATTTTTACTCATTCTTATTACTACTCGCGTGTTCCAATTTACCCGCTTATAATACTTGGAATGATATACTCTCTCTCAACCGTGTTACTGGTTCTCAAAATAACTCCTCTTTAACATTATATTGTCACCTTACTCTATTAGGTTTGCATATTACCGATGTTGATAACCCTCTAAATAGCTCAAATTAGCGATCTTGTCATTTAATTCCCTTTATCAGGTTCTCATTCTATTACATTTAATGGTTTCTTGATAATATTTTAATAGATGTTTTCTCATTCATCTAGTTTAACGATCCTTTAATAGACCGTTTCACTGATTTTACACAATTTAAAATGTCTCTTAATTATTTTGACCATATCCACTCATTAATTTCATGTTACCCACTAAAAATTCCAATTAAATCTCATACTCTTATTTATAATGATTTTTCGTTACTCAAATTACGAATTAATTCTTTAGTTCTCATTTACTCAATTCGCAGTTACACTTTATTCTAAATCTTACGGTTTACTCAAGGTTCACCAAATCAGTACATTCTCGTCTTTTCGAAATTTCTCCTAAGTTCAATATAAATTGATTGAATAGTTGTTCTCATCTCAAGTTTAATAATTATTCATAAATAGAGTTTTCTCATATAATTTTATAATACCTCAAAACTCATAACACTATATAATACTTCGAAAATTTGAATAAAACTTCCCGTTACTTTAATACTTTTCTCTTTTGACTCATTTTATTAATTTATTTATGTAACTCGATTTGTAAATTTCTTATAACTCAAAATTACTCCACAATTAATCAAAATAAAATTTTATCATTTAGCTCGTTTTAATAATAACTCATTTTCCTCAAAATTCCATTGTAGCAGTTTTCTCATATTCGACTCATTAATAAGTTCTCATCACTTTAATTTAGTGATTTCTCATTATCACATTCAATATAAATTGTAGTATTACTACTTCCCTTCTGCACGATATTCATTTAACCCAATTAACTTGATTTGATAATTTCTCCAATAAACCCGATCTATCAATTTGTTGTAAACGCTATAATTACCCATAGAATAAATTTAATTATTCTCAACTGCTTGATTTGATAGTTACTCTTATAATTTATTTGATCAATTATATGTATCTAGATTTCGCACTTTAAATTCATACCAACAAAATCTCTCTGCATAAGCATCATGCTCATAATATTTATAAATAATAATAATTAATGATAATTATTTCTTGAAAATTTTCCTTTTTACCCCTACTCAACTCCACTTGGAGAAAACTCGTCCTCGAGTTTGGAACTAGTATTGTCTACCAAAATAAACAAGCAAGTATGTAGTCACACAAACAATTAGGATACACATACTAAATTCACAATAAAAAGCATTGGTCCATCGTTCCCCTCAAAATTTCCCCCTAACCAACCAAAAGTCCTGTGTGTACGGTAATAGGGGCCCTCTATTACTTTCGACACATGCTTTTATTTGGTCACGAGTCAATCCCAAAGTTCACAACTTCCCACATATAAGCCCACCAACAAATCACACTCAGAAGAAAGGAATTTTAATCACACTCAGGAGAAAAAGTTTATTTTCAAAATCTGTTAAATACAGATATGCACTCAACAGTGCATACTCAAAATCTCATAACCATTACTCAGAAATGTACTCAGCAAAAGGCACTCAGCAAAAAGCACTCAGCAAAAGGCACTCAGCAAAAATATTTTATTATGTTTTCAACACTTAAACTCAGAACATAATATAGCTCATAAACTCTTTTAATTCGTTTTGAATAGATCACCACCGGATAAATGATGATAGTTTCCCTTTAGTTCACTTTTAATAAATACCATTTAAGATAAACTTGAATAACTTATCTTTAATTTAGCTCGGAAATTCTCGATGAATTAATATAACAAAATGTATATAGTTTATTCAATATCTTTGCGTTAATTTAATAATTCTTCATTGAACTCAATTTAATAAATCTCAGTTTATTACTTCCTAGCATAATTTTTCCTCAATACTCGTGTTCCATCTCTTTATAAAAACATTTTCCCTTTTAATTGTCCCAAGATTTTATAACACCCGAAATTCTAAAAAATTTCACAAATTCTAAATTTGATGAATAACTGAAAAAGTTTCACTAAATAAAATCTCAAATGATAATTTAACATTTAAAAACATGATTAAGCCAACTGAAGTTTTTAACACAACAAAATATGTTCTCAGTATTTTCACTTTACTCCACTTGATAAACCATCATAAAAATATTCTTTAAATTAGTTGATAATATAAATATATTTTTATTTACTCGCTTCAATAACTTTTTTTTTTTTTTATTAAGTGCTTTCCCAAAATGTAAGATTTTAATACTTTCTCAATGTGACAAATTCATTATTCTTCATTTCTTATTTCCCATAACATGTTCTCATAAAATAATTTATGGGATTTATATTATAATTTTATATTCACCTATTTGTACCCCTTTTGGTTAAAATTTCTCAATTTTATTAAATCCCACAGATTATATAATGTAATTATAATTTTTAGCGTGTATAACGCAGATGCACTCAGAATTACACATGAAAAATATACTCAGAAAAGCGATCCTCGTCGCGAAATACACTAAGAGTTAAATCAGAAATATACTCGACATAATAACATCAATTCTCATATTTGTCATAAAATTCATTACTCCTCTTTAATACTAATAACTTCTTCATTTACTCAAGCATATTTCTCATTTAATTAATTTATGGATTTTATATCCTCAGTTTATATCCATTTATTACACTTTTGGTTAAATTGTCTCAGAATTTATGAAATCTCACTTCAACTCTATAAGGTGTTTCTCTAAATTGAAAACTTTAATTACTTTCCCATTGAAATTTATAATTTCACATTTCTTCATTGTATGTTTTTATATATATAATTATATAGAACCCTAATAAATTAAAACCAAAACTATGCTCAAATTAAGCTCTAAATAATACTCATAATGATAGAATCTTGTATTAGTATATTTATATACATGTATGTTTATCCATACAATTTACAGGTAATTCTCTCACGGAATAAGCTGAAAATTTTTCAGAATACGCTGCTCGTCTACACTCAGAATATAGCAAAATCTCAAATAAATAATACTCTAAAATATTACCGACAGTAGGAAGCGAGAGGTCGACGTGACATGCTGTATGTTTGATGTGGAAACTTTTCTCAGAAAAAAATATTTGACTCTTTTCTCGTTTTTAAAACTCGATACTCAAACTTGAGTTTGAATTCGCCCCTTGCGAACCCAATCCCTCAAGTCAGTGCTCTGATACCAACTTGTAACACCCTAAATTTACAAGATTTTTAAAATTTTTTAAATACAAAATTTAAATTCAAAGGTCCCATAAATAAGCTCCGGTATAAATATTTAACCTTTAAAATGTATTTATTGCGGAAATAGTTAAAAATAAAAATGAAGTGTTTTTTTTTTAAAATATTAAATGTCGTCCACATCGGTAATGAAAGATACAGCGGTCAACCGTCCACCTTCTCCTTTCCTCTGCTGGTACCTGAAACAATGTGGGGGAAAATGGGGGTCAGCTGGAGAAGCTGAGTGAATAACCTCAAAATGTAAACAATTAAAACATACAACACATGAGGGCACATCGGTGTACTCCTAGTCAAAACTACTCAGATTATTTTTCTCAGATTTTATTACTCAGATTTTAATTTATATAGCGCGCTTGTGTGATTTGGGACGAGAGATCAACCTCGCCCCTCCTCACACCTCAGATAGGCATAAGCCAAAACTCAGACGGGAGTGATCCCAAAACTCAGACGGGAATAATCCCAAAAACTCAAACGGGAGGTGATCCCAGGCATATAGCCAAAAACTCAGATGTGTGTTATTATGTTTATTATCTCTTTAACATAATTATCTCAGATGCCCTAGCAAGTAGTAGCACAGAATGACCCTATGCCGAGCTCGGTTACCCAGGCACAATGTCTCAGGTTAAAATAAATCAACAGCTGCTCAGATACTCAGATAGCATGTCAAACTCAGATAACAAATCAAACTCAGATTCATATCAAACTCAGATAACAAATCAAACTCAGATTCATATCAAACTCAGATAACAGCACAAGCTCAGATAACAATTATGGTGCAAGAAATGTAACACATAAGTCATGCATGTACAACGTTAAAACTGAATACACGGTGAGAATACTCACATCGAGAAACGTAAGCTCCAACTGGTTCACGGGAAATCAAAGATGCAGCAAGTTATCTCCTAGACGGTCCTAAAACATAAACCGAAATCCCGGATTAAAATCTAATCACTTATCATTATTTCAGAAACCTGGCAGCACCCGTCGGTCTCACGGGAACTGCCATAACTCTTAAGATGTACAGTAGATTAATCCCAAATTTATATCATGAAAAGTGGACAACCAGAACTACATATCTCTGTGAGACGGTCACTGGCTAAAACAGACTCTAAGTGTCCCAAAACAGTGTTGCAAGACAGGCCTGTCGCACAGGTCATTTTCCTAACAGCAGCATATTAGAATGGTTGTAACTTTTAAACCGTAAATCGGATTGACGAGAGGGTTGCGGTGTTGAAAAGCTAACTCAGAAAACTAGTGACCACCACGGGCCAAAAATCCACAAACGTATTTTAAGTGTGACAAAAACAGTCCCGAACTCGACCTACGGAATCTGCCCACAAAATTCAGCATGTAGTTAAAACCCGTTTTAAATCCCGACATCAACCGATTATTCCCAGGGCCCCCGACAGCCCCGAGACTCAATTTTAACTCAAAAACATATTCATAGGAAATTTATTCTTTTCTTTTGGAATCCTTTTCGGTTTAGGAACCCAAGAACCCTACGGGTTCGGTTTCCGGTTATTACACGTCCAGATTATAATCTCGTGATCATTACCCAACCCGACACTTGCAACAATTCAGTGATTAAAGCCAATACAGCCCGAGACAAAAGTCAGATTCAACGCAAGACTCAATTGAGAACGACAACCATAACTAAGCAACAATAGAATCTAGACCCCATCATTAACCAAACGACACCATAACTCGAACCCTGCAACAAACAATTGGTCACGATTGACACAAAAACTCTATCCAGAAAAAGAAGATTCAACTACAGCTCCTACATAAAACCAATCTACATCAAACCGGACTCAATCAACAAACAAACGAAGGGAAGAAAACTACCGAAAGATTCACGAAAGGTTGGCTCGGGAAGGCTGTTCACCATGTGTTTCCTCCTGTTCGATCACAACAAGAACCTTAGCCGAATGGGTTGCTGCTCGATCTCTTGACCACCATATAACAACTCACACGAGATGAGAACGGCATCCGATTGACACCACGATCGACTCGATCAAAGGTTCGACTACGGACAATCTGCTATACCCACGCACCATGCTCTTGTTCGGACATAACGCCAATTGATTGCCAACCCCTGCTCGATTCAGATTGTCGATAATACACCCCATACGCACATATTGTAAATCACCAATTAAAAGAAAGAATTGATTAAAAACAGATTGGGGTGAGGTTCTTCTTACCAGATTATTTAGATTGTCGATAGGAAGAGGCGACTAGAAGGAATGAGGCTGCCGAAATGAGTAGGGAGCAAGAATGAGGGTTTAGTCATTAATCGAGAGTTTAGGTATCAAGTTGAATTCGGTCAATAGAATTGCCATCACATGGGCTGGCTCGGTCATAAAAGAATTCAGGGCCCATCCGCAAACATTAAAATGGAATATGCACAAGAAAGAATCGGACATTTCCCTTGGTCAAATTGATCATGAATTAAAATAAAATTGGGCATGTAACACTTGGTATCTCCATCTCGTATGGCCAAACCCATCACAAACAAGTAGGCTCGGCTCAAAATGGAACCCAGTATACTACAGGAAAGCCTTGGCCTCGCGGCAGGCCTCGGGATTAAATGACGTCTAAATAGATAATTAGAATTTCTTTTAAGCTTACATTAAAGAATTAACTGAACTAATGCACTCGGCCCTCTAATTAAGTGACCGGGTCAAGACTCTAAAACGCAAAATAAAACGTTTAATAAAAATGAACCGTCCAGTTACAGGTCGCCCGAATAATATAGAATTAATTATAAATAATGAATTGTGATTAAATAATTCTATTTAATTAATATGAATTTTGGGGGCGTTACATAAGTGTTTCGTAGGCATGGATGTATCATCATAGGTTGACTGACTGTGCACATAATTCCTTCAGACTCCCACTTGTGCAAGTCTGTAACCTTTGTCTTAATGATACGAGCTACAGTGGCCTTCTAGATGGGCATGTAGGTAACCAACCCCATAAAAACAGCTTACGTAACCCAGGTATGGTTTATGAAAAACTCTTTAATAGCGTCTCCTAGTAAAGAACACTCTGTCTCTACTTCTTGGGCAAACTATGTTAGGCTCATCCCTTGCAGCACGATATTTGTGATAACGAATACGAGCATGGTAGAAATTATCAACTCCTGTATTCAAAATCATTTCATGACTTCTTGATTCAAACTGCTGTGATAAACGACAAAGAACAGATCAGTTCGTTTGGGCACGGCCGTGCACTTGCCAGTTTCTTATCAAGTCAAAGGACCTATAAATATCTCCCCTAAAGAGGAGGTGCAATTACCATCTTGTATATTTCGATTTAAAAATACAACTTCCTTTGTACCCAGTATCGCCTCGTATGACAAACGTATTACAGTATTGTCTAAGTTGAACCAAAGCACATTAGTCATTGTATCCTAAACCAAATACCTCAGGCTTAAGGACAATCCTAGTGAACAATACTTTTGAACTTTTCAACCACGAAGTATTGTCACGGTGGTCAATCCAATATTCGTTGAGCCTCCAACAGAATATCACCGATATTTGGTTTACACAAAACTTGTGTAGCTATCTTCGAAGAACTTTCGAATCTACCACCAAATATCGCGATGACGTTAACGTCCCATCGAGGTTCCCACCAAGACGAGTAGTCACGGATTTTGTGTCTTCTTGAATAAATATACTTTTATTCGTGGATCTTGTAAAACATACAAAGTCTGAATAAAAATGATACTAACTCATGTACTATTCCTCACTGGACATAGATACTGAATTATTACTGGATCATTACTTATTCCTTTCGTTTGTGTTGATTACTTAATGATTCTTACAACCTAGATTGTAACTTTATCACTAAACCTATCATTTCTATTAAACTAAAGACATAAGACGAGTATTTAGGAATACTATTACTTTTGTCTTTGCTAGATATTGTTCTTGCAACAATTTAGAACATATTCTAGTCTTGCCTTTTATGTAATTCGGTAAACATAGGAGGATTGGAAATTAACTCCTTAGTTTCTTGAATTCATAAAATCATCCTTGTAACTAAAGCCTCTTTTAGTTACTTGATTTGTAGATATCTTTACTAGTTAAAGAAATTTCCTTAAATGATTGTGTTATCCACTAAAGTGTTTAACAACCTATTAGATATGCAATAATCAATCACAAGACTTGTGATCACGCTATTAGGTTTGCAATAATCTAATTGATCATTTATTATTTCTCTTAACTCTTTGGCTAACGACATGGTAAAATCTTGTTGTTAATGTCTTGCTAACTTACTAAATTCACTAACACCTTTAATGAATTATGTTAGCCTTAGCTCCCACTTACTTTTATGGAACTTAAGCATCTCTTAAACTACTACTTTGACCTAGTCAATAACTTGTAGTTTAATCTTTTAAGAATTCTATCAATAATTAAGATCATCCTTTGGATTCTCGAATATCCAACATTTCTTTTAAGGGAATTATGATCTTCATTGATTACTGTATCTAACAAGTATGAAACACTTGAAACGATACTATCAATTCTTAAATACATTAGTATTCTTTTAAGAATCTTATTTAATGCCAAAGTCATTTCTTGGATTTGTCAAATATCCATTATTCTTATTAGGGAATTATGACTTGATTAAATAACGTATTTATTACAAGTATAAAAGACTTGCAATAATACCATTTAATTTCTTAAATAATATAGTTTGTTTCTTTTAAGAGTTTATCTAAGTCATTTTACTTGGATTATACGAATATCCAACTATTCCTATTAGAGAATTATGACTTCATTAAATCCTTTACTACAAGTATGAAAGACTTGTAATAATACTCTTAAAGTATATCTTGATTATATCCAATATAATCATACTATATTAACACTAATACTTTAAAACTTTCTATCATAAGTAATAACTATTACTTGAGATGTTTTAACTAAGTTCAATAACCTTTGAACCTTATGCTTCCATAAAACTTTTAAATACTTTCATTAGAAAAACTTTCTAATTACTAGCATTTAAATTCCTTGAGCTATCAAGACATTTATTTATACAACAATCAAACAAATATAAATATAAACATGAAACATAAGTAAATCAAAACTTGACTTACAATCTAGTCATAAATCTTGACTAGTGTAGTTATCACACATGCACACATTATAATTCAACCATGGATTCGATAATTTAATTAAAACCAAAATGAAACTTGTTTTAACATAAAAATAAAATTATCCAAAACAATAAAGTAAATTGTTTAAAACCGAATCCACTGAAAAAACTGAATCATAAAAAAAAAACTTGGTGCTCGTGGGATCATCACCATCTCATCCCGGTCACCATCACTTTCCATCTCCTGCAATAAACGATTGCAAAAGTTAGATTACTCGTAATGTACTTTACAAGTATCTAAAAGTGATTAAGAAGTGTGGTTGTGTTACCTGAGGAACTTGCGTTTCCTCCACTACCACTTGCACCCTTTGGACAATTTCTTTTCCAATGCCCAGCCTCACCACACTTGAAGCACCGGTTCTCGGTCCTCGCAGTGTTAGGCTTAACCTTCTTGACCTTTTGTTTGACACCTTTACCATTTGGCACTCCTTGGTTAGGATAGGTTTTACCCTTTCCTTTACCACCATGCCCTTTTCTCTTCTTTCCACCGCCACCGCCATTACCGATCAAGAGAACGTCCTTAGATTTGGTCCCCAAACTCAACTCAGCTGTCTTGAGCATGGAATGTAGCTCAGCAATGGATTTCTCCATATTATGCATGTTGTAGTTGACCACAAAAGACTTGTTGTCATCAGACAACGAGTTGAGTATAGTATCTGTTGCCATTTGCAACGGTATGGGGTGACCAAGTCTAGCGAGGTGATCCATGTGTCCCTTCATTTTTCATGACGTGGGCACTCACCGGCGTTCCTTTAACCATCTTGCAAGAGTTGAAGGCTCGATTGATGTCAAACCTCTCGGTGCGAGCTTGCTCTTGAAATGAATCCCTAAGTTGCTGGATCATCTCAAATGCAGGCACATCCATAAGTCCCGCTTGTAACTCAGGACTCATGGTGGCTAGCATTAAACAACTCACATCAAGTGCATCACTAACATGCTTATCATAAGCTTGCCTCGTTTCAGCTCTGGCATTAACAGCAGGGGTGTTCGGTACTGCTCTCTCCAAGACATACCACTTTCTCACATGCCTGAGCACAATACGAAGATTGCGCTCCCAGTTGAGAAAGTTTGACCCAGTCAACTTGTCTTTTTCGAGGATTGAGCGAAGTGAGAGATTGTTGGTACTTGTTGTCGCAATCACATTTGTTGCTGCCATCTACAAATCAAACCCAGTTTAATTAGTAATCATCAATAAACATTCTCTAAAATATATTATAAACCCATAATTAATATTTTAGGCCTAGGATCCATATGTCACATTCTCGCCGCAAGGTTTGGGCACTTCCCGACGAGACATGCTATTTCTGGTAGGTAACTTCCTTACCGATCGCATCAAGACTTGACACGATTCCTAGGGGTCGTAGAATCTTTAGACTTATAACTTATTACAACTTTGTACAATCTAATCGTACATTTCTAAGTTAGTAATAAAGTCTAGTATGTTTATTCTACTCAAGTACTTTTTGGGCCGGGACTCCCGATTATCACCAAAGTAGATCAGACCATCTAAGACAGTGCGATGCTCTGCGCCGGGACTCCCGATTATCACAGAACCTTACGCACCCTAACACTCGCAATGATTTGAATCCATATCTAAGGTTCTTTATCCTTACAATATGAATATCGTTGAACATGTGAGGTGTTCCATTAGGTGGATAGTACTTCGATCTAAGATTTTCTTGGGTTTGTTTAAGTCTTAAACTAAACTTAAACTTTTATTCCAATCTTAATCCTTGTTTAAAATGTGTGACATTGAAGGATTGAAACGTCCAACAAGACACCTTTTAAAAACTTAAGAACTATTCTTTAAGACTTATAGTTTCAAGAATTTATACGATTTTACATGTATACCTAAAACGAGGTGTACAAAACGTTTTTACTAGGTTTTGTGAAAAACCTTATTTCTAATAAAACTTACTTGTTTTATATTACTTGAAAAACTTATAAACTTATGTTAAACTTTTAAGACTTTTATGATTCATAAACTTGAAACATAAACCTAGTTTAACACACCTAGTTTTTCATATGTCTAATAATGAAATTAAACATTTTGTTTATAATCATTAGATTCGACCATAACTTATGCCATAACGACACACTTACAAACTTTGTGATTTTCTTGTGTAGCTCCCACTAGCTTCAACAACCATGATGAAACTTTAAGCCAACACAATCACCGGTTTATACTTGGTGAAACTAATAAACCTATTATATAAAAATTATATATAATAATTCTTTAGTTTGTTTAAACCTTTCTTATATTTAACTTGAACTAGTTAAATATAGGTTCTTGTTATTTATACTTGATCATTAATCTAGTATATTACATAACTTGTAAAATACTTATATCATACTTTTATAATTATCTAGTTATAATAACTTATAACTTTATACACCTTGATATACATAATAATATAACTTTGTATATTTCTAGTTAATAATATAATTTTAACTTGTACAATTACTAGTTATAATTAAATCATAACTTTGTACATTCTAGTTTTAATTATATTATAACTTATACAATAACTAGTTACACTATTATTTCTTTAAAGATCAAAATAACATTATCCTTTTAATTGTTTCATTTTATCTTGTATTTAATATATATATATATATATATATATATATATATATATATATATAAATTCGTATATATGTATTTATAACAATAAACTTGTAACATTCTAAGTTAGAATATTACACCTAATGTATACTTATACATTTTAACTTGAACTAAGTAAAATGTGTATAAACTTATTATATCTTTTTCAAATTTAATTTTATTTAATTACTTAAAAATTCCGAAAAATATAAATACATATACATAAACAATTAAATACACCTTGTTAATTTTAGAACTTAAAAATTAACACCTTTCTTTATCAATTCCCTAAATTAATTAGATGAACCCTAATCTTGTTTTTGACCAATCAAAACTAGGGTTTTGACTTTCTTGATCAAAGACATTATTTCTAATTTAAAAGATTAATTTTAATCAATCCTTTTAAACAATAAACTTTGTTTAAATTCTAAGATAGATTATAACTTTTAATAAATTTATTTAAACTTTTTAATTTAAACCTTATAGACAATAAACTTTGTCTAAATTACTAGGTTTAAAGAACTAGCTTTAATAAACTTATCAAAAATAATAATTAAACCTATTAGACATAAACTTGTCTAACTAACTAGGCTTTAGATTATTATCCTAATTAATATTTTAAACTATTAAACTAAACTAGTTTAATGTTCTAGGATTCTTAGGGTTTTCGAAATCTTAACACTAAGAAACTTTTCCACCAATTAAACTAGGCTAGTTTAACATACTTGGTGTCCAAGTTTCCTCCTAAATTTCGAAAATTCTAAGGTAACTAGGAAAGAATCCTTTTGATCAATTAAACATATCTTGTTTAATATACTTGATCCTAGGGTTCTTTCTAGGTCACGAAATTTCTAGGGTTTATGGAAAGAATCCTTTTGATCAATTAAACATATCTTGTTTAATATACTTGATCCTAGGGTTCTTCCATGGTTTTCGAAATTTGCTAGGGTTTTCTAGAAACCTTCTTGACCAATTAAACTTAGACTAGTTTAGTGTTCTTGGTCTTAGGGTTTCTTCCCTATTTCGAAAATATGAAGAAGAAAGAAAGAACTTGAAACAAAAAAAACTTGTAAATTAAAGTAAACAAACAACTTTGTTAATCTAGTCTAGATCTCTAAACCATCGCTCTGATACCACTGAAGGGTTTCATTGTACTCGATCAACCACTTGGGTCGACCGCCTAGCATGCTTGGTTCGAACCTTGGTGACCGAGAACATGAACTTGTTCTTGACCGGTTAAACCAACTAGCTGATTTAATCCCTAAATGCGGAACTGGGATTAAACCTAATCCTTAAACCCTAAAGGATTGGGATCTTGGAGATTTAGATTAGGTTAACAAGAAAGAAACCTTGTACGAAGAACTCGAACACACACATTGCTTGTGTGGTTCGTTCGACCATCAACCAAAGAACCCTAGGGTTCTTTGGTCGAATTCGTCCAAGAGGGAGAAGGGAAGAAAGGGTTTTCCCAAAACATACCTTGTTGATTGCTTAAGATAGATCCACTGATGATGAACAAACCAAGCGATCTTCTAGTTGATCTAAGCAAAGAACTTGTTCTTCAAAACTTGAAGAACACGAAGAACGAACGAAGAACACGAAGAACACAAGACTTGTGTTCTTCCCTTGTTCCTAGTTCGGCCGAAAATAGGAGAGGGAGGGAGGGAATTTTCGTGGCTATTGATAAGTGTTAAGGGGTTTAGGGTTTACCCTAAGCCTCTTATTTATATAGAAATAAGTTACGCTTAGAACCCTTCTAGTTTAATTAATATTAGAACTTTAATTAAACTTCCTTTTAGCACTTCCATCCCTTATAGTTTAACTAGTTTATTATTGTTGCACTTAACTATCAAATGTCTAGCATTAACACACTAATAATTCGGTACCCATATACACGAATTATATACTTGTGTTTATACTTCAAATAGTTAATTATATAATAACCTTTATATAATATATACAACAATATTATCCAATTACTATATGATTTAATAGCTTTAAATCCTATTATGGATAATCTATAATTAACACATTGTATATTTACTCAACTAGTAAATGCACAACTACTTGTATTAATTAGTTAGTTAAACTAATCTAGTAATAAGTTAAACTTAACTCAATACTTAACTGATTCATAATGACTATTATGAATCTTTCCTCTTTGTAGTGTCATTGCTTATCTTGCTCGTATTACATGTACTCACCGGTGTGACCCTTAAGTGTTTCGTAGGCATGGATGTATCATCATAGGTTGACTGACTGTGCACATAATTCCTTCACATTTTGTTATGGTGTGTAGGCTGCAGAGAAGTTTTGTATGGTCACTTCTAAGTTGTTTGACCTTGTTGCCTTTTTCAAGTTCTTCTCTTTTAATGAAGGCAATGATTTCTGTTGTTGCATCAGCTTTAGTCTTGAGAAAAATAACCCAAGTGTATCTTGAGAATTCATCAACTATTACTAATGTATAGATCTTTTTGGCCAATGATGGAGTGCTAATGGGACCAAAAAGATCCATATGAATCATTGTAAGAGGTTCATTTATGGAGTGATTAACTTTTGACTTGAATGAACTCTTCTTCTGCTTGCCCATTTCACATGCTGAGCATAACTTATCTTTTGAATAAGTAATAGTGGGCAACCCTCTCACCAGTTTCTTGACACTGAGCTCATTTATATTTCGAAAATTTATGTGAGAGAGCTTCTTGTGCCATAACCAATGTAGTTCTGGTTTGACCTTAGACAGCAGGCAAACTCGAATAGTGGGGTCTATTTCAGACAGATTGACCACATAAACATCTTTTTCTCTTCTAGCAACGAGTACAGGTTGCCCTTTATCATTGTAGATGATTCCTGCAATCTTTCTGAACCGAGCTTCATTATCATCATCACACATCTGGCTGATACTGAGCAGATTGTGTTTAAGACCCTCCAC
Organism: Calendula officinalis; assembly: GCA_963853835.1. Taxonomy (NCBI): domain Eukaryota; kingdom Viridiplantae; phylum Streptophyta; class Magnoliopsida; order Asterales; family Asteraceae; genus Calendula; species Calendula officinalis. The sequence goes on from OY970828.1 coordinate 67,439,633, forward strand.
ATAGGCAACTCTTTTAAAAGTTATATTGCCTGCTTTTATGACTCCATACCCTCTTGTTTTCCCTATAGAATCATCTCCAAACTTGACAGAAGGACCCTTCTCTGGAGTATAGTTTAGAAGGTACTCCATACTGCCAGTCATGTGTCTTGAGCAGCCACTTTCTAGATACCATTTTCTGTCACCCTGCACAAGACACAAATAATAAGTTAGTTCTTTTTAGGAACCCATTTTTGAATGGGACCTTTGATAGGAGAAATGGGGTTTGACTTGATCTCTTTTGTGGGAGAGGTCAGTATCACTTCAGGAATAACCTTTGAGGTTTTCTTTGGTGATACCGACTTAGTTTCTCTCCTTTTCTTTGATACTGAGTACCTAGGACTTGAGAGATCAGTCCAGCATTCATCTCCTTTGTGTCCAGTATGATGACATCTATAACATTTTCTAGGTCTGTTTCGAAACATATTTTCATAAGGAACTTTTGAAAATTGTTTAACTGTTGGTTGATCAATATTAGTTAATTTTGCAAACTTTTGACTCAGAATTTTAATCTAATCACCAATTGATTTTAAAATGTTATTTTTGTCATTTTTTAATGGAGTTTTAATTTTATTTTTGACAAATTTAGAAGGAGATGATTCTGGTGTCTTAATTCTATTTTGCATAGAAGTCTTTTTATTAGTTGACTTCTTGTTTGTGACACTTGGAGATCCTGTTGAAGTTGTTTTCTTTTTATCATTTTTTAGAATGACAACTTGAACAGGTTCTTTAGATTCTTTAGATTTTTGAGTAGTTGACTTTGCTGTTCCTGTGGATTCATTATTAGTTAACACAGTTTGAGTAGCAGTAAGTTTATTTTATGTATTCTCAGGTTCTTTATATATCTCAAACGTAGTTGTGTTAAATATTAATTCAAATGGAGGAACATCAGAAATTTCATACTGTACTATTTCGAGATCGGTATCAAAAATTTCTTTTTCAGGAAATTCAATACTGAGCTCTTGTAGTTCAGTATAGCACTTAGAACAGATGGAAGGACCAATTTGTTTTTCAAAAGTGATTTTATCCTCATCATCTGATTCAGTTTGACATCCTATCTCACAAAAAGTTTTTGCTTTTACAAACTGAATAGGGTTCATATCCGAAAATTCTTCAAATAAATCAGCAAAATTATTTCTATTTTTTAATTGAGGATCAACACCAAGTGCAGCCCTTACATTTTCTGGAAATTGTTGATTTAGACATTTATTTAGTTTAATAGATGCATTTCCCCAAGATTTACACTGATTTTCAAATTTTTCTTTTTCCAGTTTGTGTAAATGAGCTTTATCAGCTAATCTTTGGTTAATGTCTTGTAAGTTTAAAAAATCTAATTCTAAATCTTTAAATTTTGCTAATTTATCTAAATGTTCATTATTTACCCTTTCAAGTTCATGAATTGTTAATTTTAATGCCTTTTCTCTCTGTACTAAAGTTTTAAGATCAACAATCATATACTCAAAAATCTTTTCTTTTTCATTTTCAGAATAAGTTTGAAAGGAACTCACCTTGTACAACTGAGTGGAATCCCAATCAGTGTGGACACTCATTCTCTCAGCTTCTTTGATATCTCTATCAAAGGAGCTCTTCAAAGCTTCTTCAGTAAAAGCCATAAAGGCTTTGTTCTCAATCTCTTCCTCATCATCACTTATTTCCTCATCCATCTGTAACACCCCGAATTTTTGAAGTAATTAAATACTACTTCTAAAATTAATTTAAATTATGTAATAATTAATTTTATTGTTTTAGTAACGAATGTGTATCATCTTGAGTTTAATTGATCAATTATGATTATTAAATAATTGGCGTATTAATTACTATTAATTATTATGTGGTAAATGGGTAACGGTTTGTAGTTATTTTATAAGTGTGCCATTTATAATTAATTGTTAAGTCGACATTTAAAATTTACATGACGTTTGAAATCCTGAGAACTTGAGTGTCGGGTCAAGGCCGGCCAAAGGCCAAGGCCGAGACCCGAGAGGCGTTTTTCTGTTTTGAGTTAAATCCCGAGTCCATAATGGTTACCTTTATCCGTATTCAAAGTATCAAGCCCGACTAGAGAACCTTGCGGTGGGCTTGTGGGTGTCGCATAGAGCCTGGCCCGAGAAGAGTAAGAATCGGGCTAAGGGCTTCCCATTCATTTCTTAACCTTCAAGTTTATGTCATAAGCCTTCATCCCTAAACCTATTCGGCCGTTAATTCCCTATCATCCCCCAAATTCTATCAGCCGTTTAGAGCATCGCTAACCTCCATCTTTGTCACTCCCGTCGCCGAGCAGAAACAAGCATCTCCAATTCCGTCTCTTGTTATTCCGACGCCAAGCAAGAAGCCAGAGGTCCGAGCCATGGGTGGTGGTGTCGAGTGGGTTCACTTCCGATACATGATCGAACACGTACTGAACCGAATCTCAAGGGGAGCAGCAAAAGAGCACGAGTCTTTGAGATATACTTTTCGGTGAGAAATTCTGATTCCTTATGTCATTGTTCGTTTAATTGGAATTTCGTTTGTTGTCTGATATGTTCGGGTCCGTTTTTATCCCGCTTCGAGTCAGAATCTGGACCCCATGTCTTCTGGACTTTTGTAGCTCATTGTTTTACCTTTCCGTGACCGCCGACCGCTCGTTAATTGAGTTAACGGTTTGGGAGATACGACCTTTTTTGTAACAGACTGCAGTGCTGAAATACTGCACGAATCTGCCTGTTGCGGGCCTGTTTCGGGACCCTTCGGGGCAGAACCGGGCCGAACTTTATATAGACGGTTTGTAGAGTCTTATGTATACTTTATGCTGTAAAAATTTGGTCTCATTTGGTGTACCGAGTGGATGTTATGGTCGTCCGATCCTACTTCAAATTGTGTTTTGGTTTATGTTGAAATTCGGGTTTTTGAAATTCTAGTTTTACCAAATTATGAGTCTTTATTTTCGTGGGTTTATAGAGCTGTGTTTCGGGTTTAAGGGCTGCATTGTAAGTATCGGGTTGGGTCAAAACCATCTTGATTATAGCTAGACATTTTGTTTAACCGAGAAACGGAAACCGAAACTTAGGGCTCTTGGTTTCCTAAAACCGAATAGTTTTCTTAAATAAAATACTAGATTAATGGTAAACATGTTTCTGAGGCTAAATGAGAATTTCGGGAATGTCGGGTATTTCGAAAATAGACGGGTGAATGTCGGGATTCAAGACGGGTTTAAACGACATGCTGAGTTTTTGGGCAGATTCTTTAGTCTGAGTTCGGGTCTGTTTTGTCACATTTAAAATACGTTTCTGGATTTTTGGCCCGTTCTGGTCACTTGTTTTCTGAGTTAGCTTTCCAACGCCGCAACCCTCTCGTTAATCCGATTTGCGGTTTAAAAGTTATAACCATTCTAATATGCTGCTGTTAGGAAAATGACCTGTGCAGCTATGCTGTTTTGTGAGCCGGTTTTGAGGCCCTTAGAGTCCGATTTTGGGAAGAAGCCACTTGAGAGTGTTTTGTAGTATTCTGAGTCTAGTTTATGTGGTAAAAATATGGGAGAAATCTCATGAGCCGTTTAGGAGTTATGGCAGTTTCCGTGAGACTGACGGATGCTGCCAGCTTTCTGAAATAAGCCCTCGGGTAGATTTTTAATTCAGGGTTTCGTTTTTGGTTTTAGGATCGTCTAGGAGACAACGTGATGTACCTTTGACTGTCGGGAATCCTTTGGAGCTTACGTTTCTCGAGGTGAGTATTCTCACCGTGTATTCAGTTTTAACGTTATACATGCATGACTTACGTGTTACATTACTTGCACTTTAATTGTTATCTGAGTTTGATCTGTTATCTGAGTTTGATCTGTTATTTGAGTATCTGAGCAGCTGTTTACTTATTCATGATCTGAGACATTGTGCCTGGGTAACTGAGCTCGGCACAGAGTCATTCTGTGCTATTACTTGCTAGGGCAATCTGAGATAATTATGTTAAAGAGATAATAAAACATAATAACACACATCTGAGTTTTGGGATCACCTCCCGTCTGAGTTTTTGGGATTATTCCCGTCTGAGTTTATATCTGACTTGACACCGAAGACCACTGGTGTCAGACGTTTTGACTTGGCACCGAAGAGTACTGGTGCCAGGCCTTTTTGACTCAACACCGAAGAGTACAGGTGTTGAGGTGGTGTGAGGCGGGTCGAGGTTGATCTCTCGGCCCAAGTCACACTAGCGCGCTATATAAATTAAAATCTAAGTAATAATATCCGAGAAATAAATCTGAGTAATTAATCGAGTAGATTCTGAGTAGGAGTACACCGATGTGCCCTCATGTGTTGTATGTTATAATTGTCTACATTTTGAGATTATTCACTCAGCTTCCCAGCTGACCCAAACTTTCCCCCACTGTTTCAGGTACCAGCAAAGGAAAGGAGAAGGTGGACGGCTGACCGCTGTATCTTTTCATTACTGATGTGGACAACATTTAATATTTTAAAACACTTTATTTTATTTAAATTATTTCCGCATTAAATACATTTTTTATCAAACAATAATTTTGGGGATTATTTATGGGACCTTTTGATTAAAATTTTGAATTTAAAAATTTTAAAAATCTTGTAAATTTTAGGGTGTTACAAGTTGGTATCAGAGCTCTGACTTGAGGGATTTGGGTTCGCAAGGGGCGAATTCAAACTCAAGTTTGAGTATCGAGTTTTTAAAACGAGAAAAGAGTCAAATATTTTCTGCGAAAATTTCCACATCAAACATACAGCATGTCACGTCGACCTCTCGCTTCCTACTGCCGGTAATATCTAAGAGTATTATTTATTTGAGATTTGCTATATGCTGAGTATAGACGCGTAGCGTATTCTGAGAATTTCCAGTTTATTTCCTGAGAGAATTACTTGTGGATTGTATGGCTAAACACATATGTATATAGATATACTATTATGAGATTCTAATTTTGAGTTTAATTTAGAGCTTATTTTGAGCATAACTTTGATTTTAATTCTTAGAGTCCTATATATTTATATATGTGAAAAATATATACTAGAGAAATGTGAAATCATAATGAGAAAATAAGGAGTAAGAAATTTGAATGAGAAAAATAATAAAAGTTTCTAATTTAAAGGAACACCGGATAGAGTTAATGTGTGATTTTATTCTGAGGAATTTTAACCAAAAGTGTATTAAATGAATACCAATTTATGATATAAAATCCATAAATTATTTAATGAGGAACATGCTTGAGTAAATGAGAAAATGATAAAGTTCCTAACATAAAAGAGAAGTAATAAATTTTAATAGTGGGAGAATATTAAAAGTTTTCATTTCGGAGAAAAACAGTTTATAGAAAGAGATATGGAAGTTAGTAAGCCAGATATTAATAAATATTTAAATGAGGGTTTACCAAGTCGCGTAAGGAGAAATTATCAATTCCAGAAGAAATAATTACATTTTAGCTAAACGAGAATTATTCACACGAGCGTTACTAAAAGCTATGAAATTAAACTACTAAATGAGAAATTTATCTTTGAATACAATGAGCCATGAGTCGGAGTAATCGAGAAGACTTTAGGTTAAAAAGTCAAGAAATTGATAGTTAATCAAGAATCATTAAACTGAGATAAATGAGAAAACATTTAAAGTGTACGAATTAATCAGCTGAGTGCATATTTGTATTTATTTGATGCTGAAAATAAACTTTCTTTCTTCCGAGTGTGATTTGTTGATGAATTTCTATGTGGGAAGTTGTAAACTTTAGGATTGACTCGTGACCAAACAAAAGTAGGTGTCGAAAGTAATAGAGGGCCCCTATTATCGTACACACCGTACTTTTGGTTGGTTATGGGGAGATTTTGAAGGGAACGATGGACCAATGCTTGTTATTGTGAATTTAGTATGTGTATCCTAATTGTTTGTGTGTCTACATACTTGCTTGTTTATTTTGGTAGACAATACTAGTTCCAAACTCGAGGACGAGTTTTCTCCAAGTGGAGTTGAGTAGGGGTAAAAAGGAAAATTGTCAAGAAATAATTATCATTAATTATTATTTATAAATATTATGAGCATGATGCTTATGCAGAGAGATTTTGTTGGTATGAATTTAAAGTGCGAAATCTAGATACATATAATTGATCAAATAAATTATAAGAGTAACTATCAAATCAAGCAGTTGAGAATAATTAAATTTATTCTATGGGTAATTATAGGGTTTACAACAAAATGATAGATCGGGTTTACTGGAGAAATTAACAAATCAAGTTAATTGGGTTGAATGAATATCGTGCAAAAGGGGAGTAGTAATACTACAATTATATACAAAATAAGACAGTATACTTATTCTTGGGTGGTTATAAATGTGATAATGAGAAATCATTAAATTAAAGTGATGAGAACTTATTAATGAGTCGAATATGAGAAAACTGCTACAATGAAATTTTGAGGAAAATGAGTTAAAATGAGATCGGTAATTTGCTGGTAATGAGTTATTATTAAAACGAGCTAAATGATAAAATTTTATTTTGATTAATTATGGAGTAATTTTGAGTTATAAGAGATTTACAAATCAAGTTACATAAGCAAATTAATAAAATGAGTCAAAAGAGAAAAGTATTAAATTAACGGGAAGTTTTATTCAAATTTTGAAGTATTATAAAGTGTTATGAGTTTTGAGGTATTATAAAATTATATGAGAAAACTCTATTTATGAATAATTATTAAACTTGAGATGAGAACAACTATTCAATAAATTTATATTGAACTTAGGAGAAATTTCGAAAAGACGAGAATGTACTGAATTGTTGAACCATGAGTAAACCGTAAGATTTAGAATAAAGCATAACTGCGAATTGAGTAAATGAGAACTAAGGAATTAATTCGTAATTTGAGTAACGAGAAATCATTATAAATAAGAGTATGAAATTTAATTGGAATTTTTAGCGAGTAACATAAAATTAATGAGTAGATATGGTCAAAATAATTAAGAGACATTTTAAATTGTGTAAAATCAGTGAAACGGTCTATTAAAGGATCGTTAAACTCGATGAATGAGAAAACATCTATTAAAATATTATCGAGAAACCACTAAATGTAATAGAATGAGAACCTATTAAAGGGAATTAAATGGCAAGATCGTTAATTTGAGCTATTTAAAGGGTTATCAATATCGGTAATATGCAACCCTAATAGAGTAAGGTAACAATATAATGTTAAAGAAGAGTTATTTTGAGAACCAATAACACGGTTGAGAGAGAGTATATCATTCCAAGAATTATAAGCTGGTAAATTGGAACACGCGAGTAGTAATAAGAATGAGTAAAAATGTGATTTATACCTAATGCTATTACTTGTAAATATTATTACCTTATGAGTTGTTACTGAGTTAGAGTTTTGGATTTGCTTCTGAGTTAAGATTTATGAGTTTGCTCCTGAGTTATACATTTTCAACTTATACTCCTGAGATATGTTTTGAGTTCATTTCTGAGTGGGACTTCTGAGTTATATTTCCAGATCATATTTTGGAGTTATATACCTAAGTATATGAGAATTCTGTGTGATATATATATCCCTTGTAATTTATTTGCATGGTTTTTATATTAATTGATAATGGTGTAAACCGCTAAATATTTATTATGCTGCTAACAAACTGTTGACCCATAGAGTAGAAGACCTTCCGAGTCATTTTGGTAGAAAATTGTCGATAATGAAATTTTTTACCTGTTGCTAAAATGTGTAAGTGGTCATTTGATGGAGTTGTGCGGGAAGAAAATTTGCCATAAAAACTTGTTATCGCCATGAGATAGCCTAGTGTGACCGAGAGAATGGATTGAATGACCGAGTACCACGCCGAGATCATCTGTCACCACCAATAAATCCGTAACAAATCTCCAAGTGGAGTTGAATCGGAGATTCAACGCAACGTTTACCGCAGGGTGCATGAACTGTGTCCGACTGCGAGAGCAAGAATGCACCTTCCGCAGAGTATCGTTGGTTATTTCGCGCCTGTTATCGACACCATTTTCGCCGATAAACCAAGATTTGAAATAAGCGTCCTGATTATTATTTTTTTTATTTATTTATCTTTGCCTTATTGTCTCGCGCCGCCAGAGATGTAAGATTTTAATTAGCAGTTGCGAGAGCCGGAGTCCATCCTGACCGAGTAGTTCACCCTAAGGAGCTTCTTGTTTATTTATAACCTTCTTCGTGTCTCCCTTTTGAGGTACGAGAGCGCTACCCTGAGCTTCTTCCGAACGATGACTTCGGGGACGAAGTCTTTTTCAAGTGGAGTTGAGTTGTAACACCCCGAATTTTTGAAGTAATTAAATACTACCTCTAAAATTAATTTAAATTATGTAATAATTAATTTTATTGTTTTAGTAACGAATGTGTATCATCTTGAGTTTAATTGATCAATTATGATTATTAAATAATTGGCGTATTAATTACTTTTAATTATTATGTGGTAAATGGGTAACGGTTTGTAGTTATTTTATAAGTGTGCCATTTATAATTAATTGTTAAGTCGACATTTAAAATTTACATGACGTTTGAAATCCTGAGAACTTGAGTGTCGGGTCAAGGCCGGCCAAAGGCTAAGGCCGAGACCCGAGAGGCGTTTTTCTGTTTTGAGTTAAATCCCGAGTCCATAATGGTTACCTTTATCCGTATTCAAAGTATCAAGCCCGACTAGAGAACCTTGCGGTGGGCTTGTGGGTGTCGCATAGAGCCTGGCCCGAGAAGAATAAGAATCGGGCTAAGGGCTTCCCATTCATTTCTTAACCTTCAAGTTTATGTCATAAGCCTTCATCCCTAAACCTATTCGGCCATTAATTCCCTATCATCCCCCAAATTCTATCAGCCGTTTAGAGCATCGCTAACCTCCATCTTTGTCACTCCCGTCGCCGAGCAGAAACAAGCATCTCCAATTCCGTCTCTTGTTATTCCGACGCCAAGCAAGAAGCCAGAGGTCCGAGCCATGGGTGGTGGTGTCGAGTGGGCTCACTTCCGATACATGATCGAACACGTACTGAACCGAATCTCAAGGGGAGCAGCAAAAGAGCACGAGTCTTTGAGATATACTTTTCGGTGAGAAATTCTGATTCCTTATGTCATTGTTCGTTTAATTGGAATTTCGTTTGTTGTCTGATATGTTCGGGTCCGTTTTTATCCCGCTTCGAGTCAGAATCTGGACCCCATGTCTTCTGGACTTTTGTAGCTCATTGTTTTACCTTTCCGTGACCGCCGACCGCTCGTTAATTGAGTTAACGGTTAGGGAGATACGACCTTTTTTGTAACTGACTGCAGTGCTGAAATACTGCACGAATCTGCCTGTTGCGGGCCTGTTTCGGGACCCTTCGGGGCAGAACCGGGCCGAACTTTATATAGACGGTTTGTAGAGTCTTATGTATACTTTATGATGTAGAAATTTGGTCTCATTTGGTGTACCGAGTGGAAAGTTATGGTCGTCCGATCCTACTTCAAATTGTGTTTTGGTTTATGTTGAAATTCGGGTTTTTGAAATTCTAGTTTTACCAAATTATGAGTCTTTATTTTCGTGGGTTTATAGAGCTGTGTTTCGGGTTTAAGGGCTGCATTGTAAGTATCGGGTTGGGTCAAAACCATCTTGATTATAGCTAGACATTTTGTTTAACCGAGAAACGGAAACCGAACCTTAGGGCTCTTGGTTTCCTAAAACCGAATAGTTTTCTTAAATAAAATACTAGATTAATGGTAAACATGTTTCTGAGGCTAAATGAGAATTTCGGGAATGTCGGGTATTTCGAAAATAGACGGGTGAATGTCGGGATTCAAGACGGGTTTAAACGACATGCTGAGTTTTTGGGCAGATTCTTTAGTCTGAGTTCGGGTCTGTTTTGTCACATTTAAAATACGTTTCTGGATTTTTGGCCCGTGGAGGTCACTTGTTTTCTGAGTTAGCTTTCCAACGCCGCAACCCTCTCGTTAATCCGATTTGCGGTTTAAAAGTTATAACCATTCTAATATGCTGCTGTTAGGAAAATGACCTGTGCAGCTATGCTGTTCTATGAGCCGGTTTTGAGGCCCTTAGAGTCCGATTTTGGGAAGAAGCCACTTGAGAGTGTTTTGTAGTATTCTGAGTCTAGTTTATGTGGTAAAAAGATGGGAGAAATCTAATGAGCCGTTTAGGAGTTATGGCAGTTTCCGTGAGACTGACGGATGCTTCCAGCTTTCTGAAATAAGCCCTCGGGTAGATTTTTAATTCAGGGTTTCGTTTTTGGTTTTAGTATCGTCTAGGAGACAACGTGATGTACCTTTGACTGTCGGGAATCCTTTGGAGCTTACGTTTCTCGAGGTGAGTATTCTCACCGTGTATTCAGTTTTAACGTTATACATGCATGACTTACGTGTTACATTACTTGCACTTTAATTGTTATCTGAGTTTGATCTGTTATCTGAGTTTGATCTGTTATCTGAGTATCTGAGCAGCTGTTTACTTATTCATGATCTGAGACATTGTGCCTGGGTAACTGAGCTCGGTACAGAGTCATTCTGTGCTATTACTTGCTAGGGCAATCGGAGATAATTATGTTAAAGAGATAATAAAACATAATAACACACATCTGAGTTTTGGGATCACCTCCCGTCTGAGTTTTTGGGATTATTCCCGTCTGAGTTTATATCTGACTTGACACCGAAGACCACTTGTGTCAGACGTTTTGACTTGGCACCGAAGAGTACTGGTGCCAGGCCTTTTTGACTCAACACCGAAGAGTACAGGTGTTGAGGTGGTGTGAGGCGGGTCGAGGTTGATCTCTCGGCCCAAGTCACACTAGCGCGCTATATAAATTAAAATCTGAGTAATAATATCCAAGAAATAAATCTGAGTAATTAATCGAGTAGATTCTGAGTAGGAGTACACCGATGTGCCCTCATGTGTTGTATGTTATAATTGTTTACATTTTGAGATTATTCACTCAGCTTCCCAGCTGACCCAAACTTTCCCCCACTGTTTCAGGTACCAGCAAAGGAAAGGAGAAGGTGGACGGCTGACCGCTGTATCTTTTCATTACTGATGTGGACAACATTTAATATTTTAAAACACTTTATTTTATTTAAATTATTTCCGCATTAAATACATTTTTTATCAAACAATAATTTTGGGGATTATTTATGGGACCTTTGATTAAAATTTTGAATTTTAAAATTTTAAAAATCTTGTAAATTTTAGGGTGTTACACCATCCAAGCCTCTGAGTAAAGTGCTTGATGAGGTGCACCATTCCCTGTTGCATTCTTCCCCTTGCTCCAGTTCTTCAGCTTGACATACTTATCTCTATACCGTTTAGCTCGGTATGCAATCTTGTCATTCTGATCAGTTTCAGTTGACTTGGTATGACAATTAGCAGCAATATGCCCAGGCTTTCCACACCTATAGCAAAGACCTGATCTTGGATCAGTATTGGAAGAGCTAACACCAAGCCTCTTCTTTTTCAACTGATCCAGCTTCATGGACATAAGAGCCATTCGTGTTTCAAGCTCTTCTGCCTCAGCATAAGCAAGATCAACTTCTGGTTCTTCAGGTTCTGTTACAGTGTATGCCTGTTGCACAACTAGAGCCATACCAGTGGAAGACTTGTCAGTTTTCTCCAGTTGATCAGTCTTGCAGCATTATTCTCCTCATGATTCAACATTAATCCATACAAAGTTTGAAGAGTGTATGACTCAATGTTGTTAGCAGCATTGACAGAATTTGTCATGTCAAGAAACTGTTGAGGAAGGCTATCCAAGAACTTTTGAACAAGCTCTCCTTCTTCCTTTACAATGCCTACACTGATTAAATCATGGACAACAGTATTAAACCTGTTGTAGAGAGTAGTGATGTCTTCATTTGGACTAGAGAAGAAGTTTTCATACTTCCTTCTCATATTGCTTTTCCTCTGCAACTTCACCTTGGGTGTGCCTTCATAAGTGATTGATAGACTATCCCACATAGCCTTTGCTGTTGGCAATTTCATAATTGCATTCAGTATTTCTTTGGTAACAGCATTACCAATCACTCCCTTAGCTCTTGAGTCTAGACTGAATAACTGACGGTCAGTATTAGTCCAGGTGTGTTTCAGTTTATGAACTGTTCTTGTGCTCTCAGGAGCATCATCAGTAGCAGCAACGGGTTCCACAGTTTGTGGGATGATAGGACCATCATTTAGCACAGTGAGCATCTCATGATGAATTGATTCAAGATACCACTGAGCCTTAAGCTTCCATTGATGGAAATCTTTTCCATCAAAGATGGGCACTCCCTTACCAGACATGACTGGGGCAACAATTGTAGACATTTTGGATTTTTGAGTATTGGAAGGATAAGTATATGGAATGGCTGCCAGGGTTAAAAGATCGACTAAATAAGAATTAATTTAGCCTGCTCTGATACCAGTTGTTAGGTCACAACAACCCTGGTTAGTTTGATAATTGTTAGATTAATAATTTACTTAAGACAATTAAGGTGATTAACACAGTAAATTAGTCAAACGTATATTATTCCACAAAGTGTGGCTTGTAGCGGAAATACAAGACCACTTGAACAATTACAAAGATAGATATGTGAATGTGTAAATTGGTAAATACTTCTTTGCAAGATGATCTCTATTTATAATGTTATAGAGATCTTACGTAATAGGCAAAGAAGTAACCGAAGGACTAAGTAAATGAAATGACTAAGATCAAGGGATTTGATCTTAGTCCGTTACTATACTGACTGTGACCCAATCCTTCTACTCGGTATTGGTTTTCCAATACCGAGTGCTGATACTGAGTGGCCAGTATTGGCCAAACTCAGTATCACTTCTAACTTAGCTATTTTAATCTACATTTTAATCTAAGCTATTCTAGATTGTTTTGTTATCCTAAGATTCACAAAGAGGTAAGGCTTTTTGCCTTAACAATTGGATTTTATTTTTATCCGTTATTTCAGAGTCGTTTAGTTTCTAATATTAAAACTTTAGTTGGATTAAGCATGTTTTTAAATGTTGAATTATCATTTGAGATTCTATTTAGTGGAACCTTTTCACTTATTTATCAAATTGAAAAACTTTAAATTTATGAGAATTTCGGGGGTTATGAAATCTTTGGACAATTAAAAAGGAAAATGTTTTTATAAAGAGATGAGACATGATGTATGGGGAAAATCTTTTGCTGAGAAAATAATAAACCGAGATTTATTAAATTGAGATCAAATGAGAAAACTTTTAAAGTATGTGATTTTAATAGCTGAGTCTGAAAATCCATAATTTGTTTTTATGAATTCAGTGAGAGATTATTAATTTAACGCAGAGATATTGAATAACCTATATAAGTTTGTTATACCAACTAATCGAGGATTGCCGAGTCAAATTAAACAGAAATTATTCAAGTTTATCTTAAAGGGTATTTATTAAAAGTGAACTAAAGGGAGACTATCATCATGAATTCGGTGATGATTTATTTAAAAATGAATCAGAAGAGCTTATTAGTTATATTATGTTCTGAGTTAAAAACATAATAAAATACTTTGGCTGAGTGCCTTTTTGCTGAGTGCATTTATGAGTAATGTTTATAAGATTTTGAGTAATTTATCAGATATGAAAGTAAAATTTTCTTCCTTTTTAGAGTGATTTGCTGATGGATTTATGTGTGGGAAGTTGTGAACTTTGGGATTGACCCGTGACCAAGCAAAGGTAGGTGTCGAAAGTAATAGAGGGCCCCTATTACCGTACACACAGGACTTTTGGTTGGTTATGGGGAGATTTTGAGGGGAACGATGGACCAATGCTTGCTATTGTGAATTTATTATATGCATATTATTTGCTTGAGTGAGGGGATGTTGTTGTATTATTATGATAGAGAATTCTAGCGCCAAACTCGAGGACGAGTTTTCTCCAAGTGGAGTTGAGTAGGAGTAAAAAGGGCAATTTCCAAAATAATAATAATTATCATCGGGAATTATATATACAATTGTTATGAGCATATATATTCATATTATTGGCTAGAGAGTTTATACGAGTAACTTTTAAATCGAGAAATTTTAAACTTAGAATAATAAGAATATTGGTTAATGAGTCGGTCATGAGAAGATCGCCATAATAAATTATGTGGAAAATTTTATTATTACTGAGAAATTACCGAGCTAATAAATCAAGTTAAACAGATAAATTATTAGAATGAACCATATGATAAAATGTTATTTATGAACAATATTATATTAAAAACTCAGGAGAAGTATCGAATTAAATTATCAAATTGAAAATCACCAAATATTGTGCGGTATTGAATAATTGCTAAACTGATAATAGTTATTGAGATGAGCAATTGAGAAAAATATATAAGTCTATTAGACAATAAAATTTTCATGAACTTCTAAATCGAGGAGGAGCTAAAAATATAAAGTATTGAGGAAATTTTTATGGAGAACGCGAAAATAATTGAGTAATTAAGTACATGAGAAGTAACGAGTTAATAAATTGAGTAAAGAGAAATCACATAATTGAGGTGTTCGAACGGGGAAGTTAATTAAAAGCTAAATGATAAAATCATTAATCGAGATGACGAGAATCATTAAAATGAGTTGAGCGAGTGAAAAAAAAAAAAAAGGCCGAACGGGGAATTTTTAAATACGAGTTAACAAGATAACTAATAATGCGACCTAAAAGAGAAATTATATATATCCTTGTAGCCTAATAATTAAATTTGATCACGCGAGGGGTCGCAAAGAGTGAGAAAATGGGCACTTCGTGCGACTTGTGATAAGTCGTTAAGCGAGATTTGAGTTAAATTATAATATAGCTTGCGTTGAGTTAAAAGCAAGTTGTAGAAATTTAAGTTGAGTGCATTCTGAGTATATAAAAATTGAGTAAGACGCATGAGTTGCTAACTGTATGAGATTTCAGTGTTATAAAAACATTTCTTGAGAATATTGTGCTTGTTTGTGTATTGTTTGATAGTGGTGTGAACCACTAAATTGTTGCTTATGTCTTAAACAAACTAATGTCCTATAGAGTTGAGGACCTTGAAATGCTCGTTATTAGTAGAGATTGCAAATAAAAATATTTTACTTGTGGATAAAATGTAAAAGTGATTATTTGTTGGAACAATGCGGGAAAGTTTTTCCCATAAAAGTTACTGTGATCGCCTTGAGAGGGCTGAGTGTGACTGTTAGCACGGATTGAATGACCGAGTACCGCGCCGAGATCATCTGTCGCCACAAAACAAAGTCGTAACAAATCTCCAAGTGGAGTTGAATCGGAGATTCAACGCAACGTTAACCGATGGGTGCAGCAATTGTGTCCGATTGCAAGGACAAGAAGCCTTCAACAGAATATCGTGACTTACTTGTTTCATTACCGACACCATTTTCGACAGTAAACCGAAATCCTTATAGAGCATCCTGATTTTTTTTAGCCTTTATCGTCTTGAGCCGCTAGAGCCAGAAGGTTCGCATGAGCAGTCACGAGCCAGAATTCATTCTGAATGAATATTTTCTCTGAGTAACTTCATTTCATTTATAGCCCATTCGTGTTTTCCCGTTTAAAGAGGTGTACCGCTAACGAGCCTGTGGTGGTGTCTAAGGAGCCTGAGCCTGTGATGCGAGATCGTTACCTAGAGCTTCTTTCGAGCGATGACTTCGGGGACGAAGTCTATTTCAAGTGGAGTTGAGTTGTAACGTCCTGGAATTTACAGATAGTTAAATACTAATTTAAATTAATTAAAATTACGTTTTGAACATTTAAAACTTTATTGTGTAAGTTATCTTGTGATATTATGAGTAAGAAAGGTGGCATTTTATTTACTCGTTAACTGTATTTCTCAATTAAATTGTATTGGAAGAATAAATTAATGTGTGATCTGCCTTAGCGTGTTATTTAATTTCGTGGCATTTTGTAATCACGGTTATTATGTTATTTCGTATTCGTGAGAAGTTTAAAGAACCTCGAGGGTCGGCTATTATCGGCCAAGGGCCGAATCTTCTTCCCTTTTTGTCTTTGGATCGTCAGGTTAGAAGAACAAGGAGGCCCGAGGTGCTGGTGATTAACGGACCAAATAGAGTGTAATTGAGGGTTGGGCTAGGGTTCGATGATCTAGTGATAGTCCAGAGTGTGTTTCCTAGCCCAACCAGAAGTTAAGCCTAAAATACTTAAGCTAAGCCTTCCCTAATCCTACCCTAATCCCTACGTTTCTTTTTCCAGCCGTGACCTCCCTTCTTCCTGTGTGTTGAGCGAGCAAAGCAGTCAAGCATCTCCAACTCCTTCTCTCGTGTGAATGGAAGCAACCAACCAAGCATGTCAATTAATTCCTCCTTCTTCGTGTGAATGGAAGCAACCAACCAAGCATGTCAATTAATTCCTTCTTCTCTCGTGAGAATGGAAGCAACCAACCAAGCATGTCAATTAATTCCTCCTTCTCTCGTGTGAATGGAAGCAAGCAAGCAAGCATGTCAATTAATTCCTTCTCTCGTGTGAACGGAAGCAAGCACACAACCTCGTCCCATTTTTATTTCATGCTGATGTTTTGTTTCGTTAATTCAGGTAGTGTTCATTGCCTTCGTTCATTTATTTCTTTGATTGAATCATTAATCTGTTGTGATATATTGATTTTTCCGGCATACCGAGCAACAAAATAGCGAGGATCAGTTGAGCAGCTTCCTCCTTGAGTTGGTGATTGTAATCGGAATTTGAGAGCAGCCGTCGAAGTAAGGGTGTTGTGGAGAAATCTCGGTCTAAACCCTTATTTTCTTTCTTGTTTATTTTGTTCCTGTTTTGTCTTTGTTATGGTATCGATTTAATACCGGACTGATTTATATGAATTAGGGGCTGCAAACTTTGAGGAATTAATATCGAGCCCGTGTTGGGTTCGTGTTTGGTTTTGTGACTTATTTGCGTTATTACCATTGAGTTTTTGAACCCGTTAGTTGTTTTGTTTGTCGTGTTTTCATTCCGGGTTTGTAGGTCTCTAAATCTGAGTTTTGGTTTTATCTAGTACTGTTCGGGTCTTGGGGTTGCTGAGTTTTGAGGGTGTCGGTTTGGTTTGGGTAAAAACGAGATTGTTGATGATTAGACGTTTTAATAACCGAAGAAATCCGGAAACCGAACCTTAGGGTTCTTGGTTTCCTTATACCGGAAAGATTTGCAAACTAATGAGCAATATATTTTTAACAATGGTTTCTTTGATAAAAAGTGAGTTTCTGGGCAGTCGGGTGCCTCGGGAATAAACGGGTTGATGTCGGGATTTAAGACGGGTTTAAATGTTATGCTGAATTTTAGACAGATTCTGTTGGGCATGTTCGAGTCTGTTTTTACCACACTTAAGATACGTTTTTGGATTTTTGGCCCGTGCAAGCCTCTAGGTTTCTTAGCCCTCTTTACAACGACGCTGACGGCTCGTTAATCTGATTTACGGTTTTAAAGTTATTGCGGTTTTAGCAAACCTTCGCTGAATAGTTTTCGGTTCAGCTATTCTGTCTCGTGAGTCTGTTTTGAGCCTTTTCCGTTTGGATCTAGCTTCCGAAGTCTTCTGTAAAATTGTAGTCCTCTGAGTCATTTAACTACTGTATAAATTTGAATAATATCTAGTGAGCGGTTTGAGAGTTATAGCCGTTCCCGCGAAAGTGCTGAGTGCTGTTTAGTTTCTGCTGAAGCAACCTTTGAGCCTAATCCTAACCCGAGCTTCCTTGTACATTGTAGGACCTTCTAGGACCGGTTAGAGATGCTCTTCAGTACCGAGGATATTTAGGAGCTTATGGTTATTCGAGGTGAGTATTCTCACCGTGTATTCAGTTATAACGATACGTGCATGACTTATGTGGTTTACTGTTTTGATCTATGTTACTTTCTGTGTGATTGACCTGTTATCTGAGTATCTGAGTGGCTTTTTTTATCTATCACTGATCTGAGACAGACGTGCCGAGTATTTGAGCCGGTACAGAGTCATTATGTGCTACTATGTGATAGGGCTATCTGAGTGGTTTATGTTATGAGTTGAAAACATAAAAATAAATAACAAATCTGTGTGGTGGGCTGAGTGGCAAATTCTGTGTGGTAGCCTGAGTGGCATTTTAGTGTAAGGAGAGGCGAGGTTGATCTCTCGACTCGATTTACACAAGCGCGCTATATAAATTAAAAGAAATGAAAACTGAGAAATTAACTGAGTAGTAAATGAGTAGGAGTTCACTTGTGTGCCCTCATGTATTGTATGTTGTAGTTGTTTACATTTTGAGATTATTCACTCAGCTTCTCCGCTGACCCAAAATCTCCCTCCCATTTTCAGGTACTAGCAAAGGAAAAGAGAAGGTGGACGGTTGACTGCTGTACTATTTCTGAGTGCTGATGTGGAACGTTTTTATTATTTTTAAGACTCCGAATTTATTTAAGACTTTTCCGCATTAAATACATTTTTATATCAAATAATTATTTTGGGAATTATTTATGGGACCTTTTTTATTATAATTTTGTACTCGAAAATTTTAAAAATCTTGTAAGTTTTAGGCTGTTACAAGTTGGTATCAGAGCGCTGACTTGAGGGATTTGGATTCACAAGGGGTGAATTCAAACTCAAGTTTGAGTTACTAGTTTTTAATATGAGAAATAAGTAAAATATTTTCTGAGTAAAGATTCCACATCCAATATACAGCATGTCACGTCGACCTCTCGCTTTTCCTGCTGCTGGTAATATTTAAGAACTTTTATTTATTTGGGAATTTCTTTGTATTCTGCGTTTTGAGGAATGACAAATATGAGAATTGCTGTTATTATTTTGAGCATAATTCTGATTTAACTCCGAGTTTATTTCGCACGAGGATCGCTTTTCTGAGTATATTTTCTGTGTGTATTTATGAGGGCATCTGTGTCATACACGCTAAAAATTATAATTACATATAATTTTATATAATCTGTGAGATTTGATAATTCTGAGAAATTTTAACGAAAAGGGGTAATAAATGGATATGTAATTATGATATAAATTCCATAGATTATTTAATGAGAACATGTCTTCGGTAAATAAGAAATGAGGAGTAATAAATTTTTCATATTGAGAAAATATTAAAATCTTTCGTTTTGGAAAAGTACTTAATAGAAAGAGTTATTGAAACGAGTAAACTGTGAAACGAGTAAATGAAAGATATTGTTATTATCAACTGATTTAAAGAATATTTTATGATGGTTTACCAACTCGAGTAAAGTGAAAATACCAAGAACATATTTTAAAAAAAAAAATTATTTAAAGTTGATATTTATTTTAAGGTATTTACATTTGAACTAGACGAGAAATCTTAACTAGAATTGGATTTTATTTTTATCCGTTATTTCAGAGTCGTTTTAGTTTTTAATATTAAAACTTTAGTTGGATTAAGCATGTTTTTAAATGTTGAGTTATCATTTGAGATCTATTTAGTGGAACCTTTTCACTTATTTATCAAATTGAAAAACTTTAAATTTATGGGAATTTCGGGTGTTATGAAATCTTTGGACAATTAAAAAGGAAAATGTTTTTATAAAGAGATGAGACATGATGTATGGGGAAAATCTTTTGCTGAGAAAATAATAAACCGAGATTTATTAAATTGAGATCAAATGACAAAACTTTTAAAGTATGTGATTTTAATAGCTGAGTCTGAAAATCCATAATTTTTTTTTATGAATTCAGTGAGAGATTATTAATTTAACGCAGAGATATTGAATAACCTATATAAGTTTGTTATACCAACTATCGAGGATTGCCGAGTCAAATTAAACAGAAATTATTCAAGTTTATCTTAAAGGGTATTTATTAAAAGTGAACTAAAGGGAGACTATCATCATGAATTCGGTGATGATTTATTTAAAAATGAATCAGAAGAGCTTATTAGTTATATTATGTTCTGAGTTAAAAACATAATAAAATACTTTGGCTGAGTGCCTTTTTGCTGAGTGCATTTATGAGTAATGTTTATAAGATTTTGAGTAATTTATCAGATATAAAGTAAAATTTTCTTCCTTTTTAGTGTGATTTGCTGGTGGATTTATGTGTGGGAAGTTGTGAACTTTGGGATTGACCCGTGACCAAACAAAGGTAGGTGTCGAAAGTAATAGAGGACCCCTATTACCGTACACACAGGACTTTTGGTTGGTTATGGGGAGATTTTGAGGGGAACGATGGACCAATGCTTGCTATTGTGAATTTATTATATGCATATTATTTGCTTGAGTGAGGGGATGTTTGTTAAGGCAAAAAGCCTTACCTCTTTATGAATCTTAGGATAACAAAACAATCTAGAATAGCTTAGATTAAAATGTAGATTAAAATAGCTAAGTTAGGAGTGATACTGAGTTTGGCCAATACTGGCCACTCAGTATCAGCACTCGGTATTGGAAACCAATACCGAGTAGAAGGACTGAGTCACAGTCAGTATAGTAACGGACTAAGATCATATCCCTTGATCTTAGTCATTTCATTTACTTAGTCCTTCGGTTACTCCTTTGCCCATAATGTAAGATCTCTATAACATTATAAATAGAGATCATCTTGCAAAGGAGTACTCACCAATTTACACATTCACATATCTATCTTTGTAATTGTTCAAGTGGTCTTGTATTTCCGCTACAAGCCACACATTGTGGAATAATATACGTTTGACTAAATTACTGTGTTAATCACCTTAATTGTCTTAAGTAAATTATTAATCTAACAATTATCAAACTAACCTGGCAGCCATTCCTTATACTTATCCTTCAAATACTCAAAAATCCAAAATGTCTACAATTGTTGCCCCAGTCATGTCTGGTAAGGGAGTGCCCATCTTTGATGGAAAGGACTTCCATCAATGGAAGCTTAAGGCTCAGTGGTATCTTGAATCAATTCATCATGAGATGCTCACTGTGCTAAATGATGGTCCCATCATCCCACAAACTGTGGAACCCGTTGCTGCTACTGATGATGCTCCTGAGAGCACAAGAACAGTTCCTAAACTGAAACACACCTGGACTGATACTGACCATCAGTTATTCAGTCTAGACTCAAGAGCTAAGGGAGTGATTGGTAATGCTGTTACCAAAGAAATACTTAATGCAATTATGAAATTGCCAACAGCAAAGGCTATGTGGGATAGTCTATCAATCACTTATGAGGGCACACCCAAGGTGAAGTTGCAAAGGAAAAGCAATATGAGAAGGAAGTATGAAAACTTCTTCTCTAGCCCAAATGAAGACATCACTACTCTCTACAACAGGTTTAATCCTGTTGTCCATGATTTAATTAGTGTAGGCATTGTAAAGGAAGAAGGAGAGCTTGTTTAAAAGTTCTTAGATAGTCTTCCTCAACAGTTTCTTGACATGACAAATTTTGTCAATGCTGATAACAACATTGAGTCATATACTCTTCAAACTTTGTATGGATTAATGTTGAATCATGAGGAGAATAATGCTGCAAGACTGATCAACTGGAAGAAAACTGACAAGTCTTCCACTGGTATGGCTCTAGTTGTGCAACAAGCATATACTGTAACAGAACCTGAAGAACCAGAAGTTGATCTTGCTGATGCTGAGGCAGAAGAGCTTGAAACACAAATGGCTCTTATGTCCATGAAGCTGGATCAGTTGAAAAAGAAGAGGCTTGGTGTTAGCTCTTCCAATACTGATCCAAGATCAGGTCTTTGCTATAGGTGTGGAAAGCCTGGGCATATTGCTGCTAATTGTCATACCAAGTCAACTGAAACTGATCAGAATGACAAGATTGCATACCGAGCTAAACGGTATAGAGATAAGTATGTCAAGCTAAAGAACTGGAGCAAGGGGAAGAATGCGACAGGGAATGGTGCACCTCATCAAGCACTTTACTCAGAGGCTTGGATGTATGAGGAAATAAGTGATGATGAGGAAGAGATTGAGAACAAAGCCTTTATGGCTTTTAATGAAGAAGTTTTGAAGAGCTCCTTTGATAGAGATATCAAAGAAGCTGAGAGAATGAGTGTCCACACTGATTGGGATTCCACTCAGTTGTACAAGGTGAGTTCCTTTCAAACTTATTCTGAAAATGAAAAAGAAAAGATTTTTGAGTATATGATTGTTGATCTTAAAACTTTAGTACAGAGAGAAAAGGCATTAAAATTAACAATTCATGAACTAGAAAGGGTAAATAACGAACATTTAGATAAATTAGCAAAATTTAAAGATTTAGAATTAGATTTTTTAAACTTACAAGACATTAACCAAAGATTAGCTTATAAAGCTCATTTACACAAACTGGAAAAAGAAAAATTTGAAAATCAGTGTAAATCTTGGGGAAATGCATCTATTAAACTAAACAAATGTCTAAATCAACAATTTCCAGACAATGTAAGGGCTGCACTTGGTGTTGATCCTCAATTAAAAAACAGAAATAATTTTGCTGATTTATTTGAAGAATTTTCGGATATGAACCCTATTCAGTTTGTAAAAGCAAAACCTTTTTGTGAAATAGGATGTCAAACTGAATCAGATGATGAGGATAAAATCATTTTTGAAAAACAAATTGGTCCTTCCATCTGTTCTAAGTGCTATACTGAACTACAAGAGCTTAGTATTGAATTTCCTGAAAAAGAAATTTATGATACTGACCTCGAAATAGTACAGTATGACACTTCTGCTGTTCCTCCATTTGAATTATTATTTAACACAACTACGTTTGAGATATATAAAGAACCTGAAAATACAGATAAGAAACTTTCTGCTACTCAAACTGTTTTAACTAATACTGAATCCACAGGAACAGCAAAGTCAACTACTCAAGAATCTAAAGAACCTGTTCAAGTTGTCATTCTAAAACATGATAAAAAGAAAACAACTTCAACAGGATCTCCACATATCACAAACAAGAAGTCAACTGATAAAAAGACTTCTATGAAAAATAAAATTAAGACACCAGAATCATCTCCTTCAAAATCTGTCAAAAATAAAATTAAAACTCCAGTAAAAAATGACAAAAATAACATTTTAAAATCAATTGGTAATCAGATTAAAATTCTGAGTCAAAAGTTTGCAAAATTCACCAATACTGATCAACCAACAGTTAAACAATTTTCAAAAGTTCCTTATGAAAATATGTTTCGAAACAAACCTAGAAAATGTTATAGATGTCACCATACTGGACACAAAGGAGATGAATGCTGGACTGATCTCTCAAGTCCTAGGTACTCAGTACCAAAGAAAAGGAGAGAAACTAAGTCGGTATCACCAAAGAAAACCTCAAAGGTTATTCCTGAAATGATACTGACCTCTCCTATAAAAGAGATCAAGTCAAACCCTGTTTCTCCTACCAAAGGTCCCATTCAAAAATGGGTTCCTAAAAAGAACTAACTTATTATTTGTGTCTTGTGCAGGGTGACAGAAAATGGTATCTAGATAGTGGCTGCTCAAGACACATGACTGGTAGTATGGAGTACCTTCTGAACTATACTCCAGAGAAGGGTCCTTCTGTCAAGTTTGGAGATGATTCTATAGGGAAAACAAGAGGGTATGGAGTCATAAAGGCAGGCAATATAACTTTTAAAAGAGTTGCCTATGTGGAGGGTCTTAAACACAATCTGCTCAGTATCAGCAAGATGTGTGATGATGATAATGAAGCTCGATTCAGAAAGATTGTAGGAATCATCTACAATGATAAAGGGCAACCTGTACTCGTTGCTAGAAGAGAAAAAGATGTTTATGTGGTCAATCTGTCTGAAATAGACCCCACCATTCGAGTTTGCCTGCTGTCTAAAGTCAAACCAGAATTACATTGGTTATGGCACAAGAAGCTCTCTCACATAAATTTCCGAAATATAAATGAGCTCAGTATCAAGAAACTGGTGAGAGGGCTGCCCACTATTACTTATTCAAAAGATAAGTTAAGCTCAACATGTGAAATGGGCAAGCAGAAGAAGAGTTCATTCAAGTCAAAAGTTAATCACTCCATAAATGAACCTCTTACAATGATTCATATGGATCTTTTTGGTCCCATCAGCACACCATCATTGGCCAAAAAGATCTATACATTAGTCTTAGTTGATGAATTCTCAAGATACACTTGGGTTATTTTTCTCAAGACTAAAGCTGATGCAACAACAGAAATCATTGCCTTCATTAAAAGAGAAGAACTTCAAAAAGGCAACAAGGTCAAACAACTTAGAAGTGACCATGGTACTGAGTTCAAGAACTCAGTATTGGCTGATTTCTGTGAAGAAAAAGGAATCATACAAAACTTCTCTGCAGCCTACACACCACAACAAAATGGTGTTGTGAAACGAAAAAAAAGAACATTGATTGAAGCTGCAAGAACTTTGTTATGTCATGCTGGACTGGCACTGAGCTTCTGGGCTGAAGCTGTTAATTGTGCCAACTTTACTCAAAACAGAGCTACCATAGTCCAGCATCATCAAAAGACTCCTTATGAGTTATATAATGGCAAGATTCCTAATGTGGAATACTTCCACATCTTTGGGAGTAAATGCTTTGTACTAAGTACTAAGCAAAATCTCAACAAATTTGCTCCCAAAGAAAATGAAGGCGTGTTCATGGGCTATTCTCCACACTCTAAAGCCTTCAGAGTGTATGTCATCTCTACCAAGATGATTGTAGAATCTATTCATGTTACATTTGATGAAAATCAGAATGAGCATTCTACATCAGCAACTGAAGACATCAGTGGCATAGAAATTCTATGCAATCCAGAACACTGCATTGCTGAACAACCCAAGTCTCACCCATACTATGTTGATCATAGTATGAGTGATACTGATCAAGAAGAACCTCAGTCTCACTCCAATATATCAAATCCTGAGGTTCCCTTTACTGAGAACCCCAATACTGAGGTCCCAATTCTTGATTTGAACAACTCCACCTACGAGGAAGGAGAATCTTCCAACACTGCTCAAGAATCCACACCAAATCTGCAAAATTCAGAAGAACAGCAACCAGTATTGTCTGATACTGATCAGGATTCATCACAGTATCAGGCAGACAATCCATCACCACTACAAGATGTTGTTGATCTTGCTTCAAATGTTTCCTTAGGAAATAATCTAAGGGAACACAGAGACCATCCTCATACAAACATTATTGCTCCCATTGAACAAAGTGTTCAAACAAGAAGAAGGTTAGAGTTTGAACCCCAAGCAACTGCATACTTCTGTTTCTTCTCAAGTTTCTTATCTACCATGGAACCTAAGAAAGCTGATGAAGCTTTATTAGATGAAGACTGGGTAGAAGCTATGCAAGAAGAATTGACAGAGTTTGAAAGAAATAAAGCCTGGAACTTAGTACCACCTCCTGCTGGTAAAACTATAATTGGTACTAAGTGGGTGTTCAGAAACAAAATGGACAAGGATGGCGTTGTCATCAGAAACAAAGCAAGACTGGTTGCTCAGGGTTACAGGTAAGAAGAAGGCATTGACTATGATGACACTTTTGCACCAGTTGCAAGAATTGAAGCTATTAGGCTGTATCTTGCATATGCAGCTTTCAAGAATTTCAAAGTTTATCAGATGGATGTCAAAAGTGCTTTTCTTAATGGAAAACTACAGGAGGAAGTTTATGTCAAACAACCACCAGGTTTTGTTGACCCTAAATTTCCTAATTACGTTTTCAAACTTGATAAAGCTCTATTTGGGCTCAAACAAGCTCCCAGAGCCTGGTATGATACCCTGTCTGAGTACCTAATTGAAAATAAGTTTATAAGAGGTAAAATTGACAAAACATTATTTTCAAAACGAAAAGGTTCTGACATTTTACTCATTCAAATATATGTGGATGATATTATGTTTGGCTCCACTGACAAGTCAATGTGTGACTGGTTTGCTAAGATAATGTCATCTCAGTATCAGATGAGTATGATGGGAGAACTTACTTACTTTCTTGGTTTAAAAGTTGAACAAAAGCCTGATGGCACTTTCATAAATCAAAGTAAGTATGTGCATGACATGCTCAAGAAATATAAATTTGAAAATTTATCATCCATGCATACTCATATGGGTACTCAGGATAAAATAAGTAAAGATGAAACTGGTAAACCAGTATGTCAATCCACATACCGAGGTATGATTGGTTCTTTACTTTACTTAACAGCTAGCAGGTCTGATATCATGTTTGCAACTTGTTTGTGTGCTCGGTATCAGGCTGATCCGAAAGAATCACATATGAAAGCTGTTAAGCGAATCTTTAGATATCTTTCAGGTACTCCTAACATGGGTCTTTGGTATCCCAAAGACTCAAACTTTGACCTTGAAGGATATACAGATGCAGATTTTGCAGGTTGTCGGTTGGACAGGAAGAGTACAAGTGGAGGATGTCAGTTCCTCGGTGGCAGACTAGTTGGCTGGTCATCCAAGAAACAAAATTCAGTAGCAACTTCTACTGCAGAAGCAGAATATGTTGCTGCAGGAAGTTGCTGTGCTCAACTCTTGTGGATGCAGTATCAACTAATTGATAACCAGAGTGCTATTGCTATCACTGAAAACCCAGTCCATCACTCCAGAACTAAGCACATTGATATCAGACACCACTTTATTCGAGATAATGTGGAAAAGGGTAAGGTTGAGGTAGATTTCGTTCCTACAGATGACCAATTGGCCGATGTGTTTACTAAACCTCTCTCTGAGGAAAGGTTTATGTACTTACTAGGACAATTGGGTATGCTGAATCCCTAAATTTACTTAAATTTTCTGATACCGACTGATCAGTATTGCTTTCAATACCGATCAACTCAGTATCACTCGTCTGATTTATCAAATTTTGTAAATTTTAATTTTTTATTAATTTATAGGTTAAATTAAATGTTTCTAATTTTTAAAATTTTTTTTAATTTATTTTTTTTTAACTCGGTATTGGAATCCAGGAGTGATACAACTGACTTTTAACCCCTATACTCCCCAACGGTAACCTTTCTTAATAGGAAAGTTACCGTTGATACAGGATAACGCTGTCAAATCAGCCGGTTTAACTTCCCAATACCGTAAATATCTTTAGATTATGTATAAATAACCGTTTTCTCTTTCATTAACATTTTCTTACAACAGTTATTTCTTACATCCAATTTCGATTCTCTCTGCGATTAACGATTTCAATTTCTCTTTGCAAGCAAACTTTTTAAATCAAAATCACAGATGGCAAACTACAGATTCTTCGCACCAGAGGCTGCACTGGCAACACAGTTTAGAAACGATGAACAACCAAAGTTTGCGAGGAACAACATCACGGCAAATTTCAATATTCCTCAAGCTTGGGCGTGCCCCGAATTCACACAAATGGTTACTTTTCTGAAGCACTGCCCAATCACTCAAGCATTGATTCGATCTCCTAGAGCCATTTACCCAGAAATGCTCTGTGAATTCTGGTACTCTGCTAATATCGACTCACCAGACATGATTACTGGTTGGGTTATTCGAGACCAACGAAGGACGTTCGTCTCCACAGCAATAATTCGGGAAGCACTGGGTCTTTATGCTCATGCTCAATATGAGCCATTCGTTGACCGATTAGAGGCTAGATCCGTGTTACCACTTATTGGTCGCAGAGGTACTACGGGGATCATTAAAAGAAATGAATTTGGTCCGATGTGGGGTATACTGATCTCTACGATCATTCGGTGTATGAATCACAAGACTGGAGCCTTGGACCAGATCAACGATTTTGGTATGCAGATGGTTCACGCCATGTACCATGGAAGGGATATTGATTATGCTCGTCTAATTTTTGAAGAATTAGCCTCTCTAATTCGGGCTAAAATCAGAGAATTAAATGTTCCTTTCTGCAGATTTCTTTCTCTCATTTTTCAGAATGAGATGCCTGCACATATATATGATGAATTCAACAGCCCAAGAGTGGATCTTCCTCCTCTACATGAGAATATTTTCTTCTACAGGCCAAGAGAAGGAGAGCTTGTAATGAGTCACTCAATGTGGGCTATAGTTCAGGCACACATTAATGATGCACAATCTTCTGATACTGCATCAGAAAATGATGATACTGATGATGACAGTGGTGATGGTGGAAACAATGATCAAGATACTGAGATGGTGGAAGTTCAACAAGTAGCAGTATCATCTCCACCAGCACAGAATCCTGATGCTCCTCACATTGAAACCGCTTCTGATACTGAAACCTCAGAAGACACACCACTGGTTATCCACAGAAGAAGAAGAAATCTTTCCCCGGTTATTATGGGAAACCTCTCATCAGAAGAGATGCAACCTGGAAATGTACCATCTCTCACTGCATCTCTTCAAGAACAAAGTGCTGCTGCAGCCAATGCTGACCTTCCAGGTCCTGAACCAGAACCAACAGCTCAACATATTGAGGAACCTCATGATCCTCTTGACGTAGAACTTCAGTTTGAGCATCATACACTGGAAGGTGCAGCTGTTGGCAGAGAAGAACTTCATGAAGGTGCTGGTGCCTCAACTCAAAATCCAAATGATCCAGTACCGACCTCTCATGATGCCAGAAGAGAATCAGATAAAGTCTCAGGTATGAATTTCTAAAAATCCTTAAACTTATATATATATATATATATATATTTTTCCCCCATAGAGACCATGTATTGGCCAGTACCAACTCAATACTGACCACAGTCTCAATCGAACTTTCAAATATATACTCTTATGGCCAACAAAGTAAGCCCACTGCTGCTATGCAAAATTCATATACTGAACTTTTCAAACGATCATTGTCAGCCTACAGTTGTTTCACCATTTAAAGGGACAATAGTGGTTGATGTCACACTGACACTCACTGGTGCTGCTTGAATGATGTCCAACTTATTTTGAGTTGGATAACATTGTTCAAGAAATGATCAAAAACCCTTTAAGCCACATTAGCCAAAAATTTCCATGGGTCAAAGCCACATTACTGTTATCACTCTAATACCGAGTGATAAACATTGAAAATAAAACAGAAGCATATCCCTGGCTTCGAATTTCCCAACCAAACATTTTAGTAAATGTGACCTATCCTACACTGAGCTACCTCATATATCACACTCACTTTTACTAAAACACTTCTTACACATGCTTTGCACTAGTCCACAATATTTCATCATGAACCAGATGAAATACAGACTTCCAAATTCTGTTTATATGATTATAGAGTTAATCAATACCACAATTCTATTTGATAAACCTTTCTTACTAACCAGTTTTATGTTTTTGGTTTCTTTAGCACCATCTGTGCAGGGTCAAAGAGCACAAGCGACTCAGTCTCAGGAAGTACATGGAGCTTTACAAACTATTCTGAATCAAATCCTGGCCATTCAGACTACTCAGAATTGACTCCTTGAAGGAATCAGTGGCACTCTTACAGCAACAACAACAGTCTCCACCACCTCCACCGACTTCCACTGGAGGCAATAATGATGAAGAAGGTCATGCCACTGAGCCTCGCAGATCACCATCCCCTGCACACACTCAAAGTGCAAGGGAGGCTGACACTGAACCTATGCTCTCCCCAAGTCCTGAAGATCAACAGGGGGACATGGGTGGTGATACTGAACCAATTTCCTCCCCATCCAATGATAACAATAAGGGGGAGAAAAGACAAAGAGATCAAGAGGTTGATCAACCTGAGCCATCTGCTCAGGGGGAGAAAAGAAGAAAACTAAATGAAGATCAACCTCCACAACAAACACAACAACATCAGCAAACACCTCATACTGAACCTCTTCGGTTTAGATATGAAAGAAACAGACAAAGAGGAAGATCAGTCTTGGAATAACTTGAAGAAGAACCATCTGAGCCATCTGCTCAGGGGAGACTGATACTGATCAACCTCAGCAAGTTGCTTCTGAGCAAAACAACTTGCAGATTATTGTGTTTAGGCCTTTTGTGTGGCCTATTGCTGATGATGAAGATGAAGAACATCCAGTGGCATCAGAAGATTTTTTAAACTTTGCACTGGATAAAGCAAATAAAGAAACCTCTTCATCATCATTCTCAGATGATGAAGAGCATACAGGAAAACCTATCTCACCTCAAGCTGAAGGACCTTCTAGAATTGCTAGAAGACCAGTAACCAGAAGAATGACAAACGTGGTTATGTCCTCAGAATCAAGTGAAGAACCAGATCCAGATCCACTGATCTCCAGACCCAGAAGATCTGTTCAATATACTGAGGATGAGATTGAAGCCCAAAGATACTTTCCTGTCAAGGAAGAAGATCCTGAAACTGATACTGAGGCAGATGATTCTTGGAAGCCTCATACTGTCAGAAGAAAAGGTGATGATGTTCTTCAACAATATTGGAACATTATTGCCCAAAGATTCAGATATAGGGAATCCAGGATGAACATGCTGAGGAACAGAGTCTTTCTGGATGTGAAGAACATACACTGGCTAAATGAATTTGTCAACAAAATCAAAGTTAAAGCTGTTGACAGATGCATCACTGCAACCTGCACTGGGCCAGTCAGTCCTCCAATGAAGATCTTCCTTCATGACATTCAAAATATGGGACTCCAAGACTGGGTTAAAATTGCTAGACTGATTAAGGAGTTGCCATCCAGATCTTCTGAAGCCCAAGTGATGATGGATGAAATTTGGGATGTATCTGCTGTTTTTTATGAACAGGGCATTCTTTATGCAGCAGATTATAGGGCACTCAGTGTTATGACTGAGGCTGTCAAAAATAACAAACCTGAGTGCCTGAATACCTTCAGAATGTTCCCTAAGTACACTATTCCTTCTAACCTTATATTTCAGGATCAGAAGAGTACTATATATCCAACATCTGGATATATGTACACTGACTCAGAGGACAGGGAGTGCTTCATCACTGAAGCAGAATTGCCAACAGCTCCTATCAGCCATTTGGTGGGCTTGAAATGGATGATAACCAAGAAAGAAGATGCTTGGTTTAGAAAGAAGATAGTTGCTGTACTGAACAACAGGCAAGATGAACTGAAGAAAAGAGAAGAGTTCATCCATGTGAAGAAAGAAGTCTTCTACGAGTTTGAATCGGTCAACAAAGACTAAAGAAGAAAACTTTGCAGCCTGTAGTTTATTTTGTTTAGTATCTCTTTGTAATTGTTTTGTTATCATTAGATAGGGGGAGATTGTTAAGGCAAAAAGCCTTACCTCTTTATGAATCTTAGGATAACAAAACAATCTAGAATAGCTTAGATTAAAATGTAGATTAAAATAGCTAAGTTAGGAGTGATACTGAGTTTGGCCAATACTAGCCATTCAGTATCAGCACTCGGTATTGGAAACCAATACCGAGTAGAAGGACTGAGTCACAGTCAGTATAGTAACGAACTAAGATCATATCCCTTGATCTTAGTCATTTCATTTACTTAGTCCTTCGGTTACTCCTTTGCCCATAATGTAAGATCTCTATAACATTATAAATAGAGATCATTTTGCAAAGGAGTACTCATCAATTTACACGTTCACATATCTATCTTTGTAATTGTTCAAGTGGTCTTGTATTTCCGCTACAAGCCACACTTTGTGGAATAATATACGTTTGACTAAATTACTGTGTTAATCACCTTAATTGTCTTGTGTAAATTATTAATCTAACAATTATCAAACTAACCAGGGTTGTTGTCCCCTAACAATGTTGTTGTATTATTATGATAGAGAATTCTAGCGCCAAACTCGAGGACGAGTTTTCTCCAAGTGGAGTTGAGTAGGAGTAAAAAGGGCAATTTCCAAAATAATAATAATTATCATCGGGAATTATATATACAATTGTTATGAGCATATATATTCATATTATTGGCTAGAGAGTTTATACGAGTAACTTTTAAATCGAGAAATTTTAAACTTAGAATAATAAGAATATTGGTTAATGAGTCGGTCATGAGAAGATCGCCATAATAAATTATGTGGAAAATTTTATTATTACTGAGAAATTACCGAGCTAATAAATCAAGTTAAACAGATAAATTATTAGAATGAACCATATGATAAAATGTTATTTGTGAACAATATTAAATTAAAAACTAAGGAGAAGTATCGAGTTAAATTATCAAATTGAAAATCACCAAATATTGTGCGGTATTGAATAATTGCTAAACTGATAATAGTTATTGAGATGAGCAATTGAGAAAAATATATAAGTCTATTAGACAATAAAATTTTCATGAACTTCTAAATCGAGGAGGAGCTAAAAATATAAAGTATTGAGGAAATTATTTTTAAGGAGAACGCGAAAATAATTGAGTAATTAAGTACATGAGAAGTAACGAGTTAATAAATTGAGTAAAGAGAAATCACTTAATTGAGGTGTTCGAACTTCAAAAATAAAATGAGACTTATAAGTGGACAATTGGTCAAATTGATCAAGAGACAATTAAACGAGAACAAAGCGAGAAGTTAATTAAGAGCTAAATGATAAAATCATTAATTGAGATGACGAGAATCATTAAAATGAGTTGAGCGAGTGAAAAAAAAAAAAAAAAAAAAAAGGCCGAATGGGGAATTTTTAAATACGAGTTAACAAGAGAACTAATAATGCGACCTAAGAGAGAAATTATATATATCCTTGTAGCCTAATAATTAAATTTGATCACGCGAGGGGTCGCAAAGAGTGAGAAAATGGGCACTTCGTGCGACTTGTGATAAGTCGTTAAGCGAGATTTGAGTTAAATTATAATATAGCTTGCGTTGAGTTAAAAGCAAGTTGTAGAAATTTAAGTTGAGTGCATTCTGAGTATATCAAAATTGAGTAAGACGCATGAGTTGCTTACTGTATGAGATTTCAGTGTTATAAAAACATTTCTTGAGAATATTGTGCTTGTTTGTGTATTGTTTGATAGTGGTGTAAACCACTAAATTGTTGCTTATGTCTTAAACAAACTAATGTCCTATAGAGTGGAGGACCTTGAAATGCTCGTTATTAGTAGAGATTGCAAATAAAAATATTTTACTTGTGGATAAAATGTAAAAGTGATTATTTGTTGGAACGATGCAGGAAAGTTTTTCCCATAAAAATTACTGTGATCGGCTTGAGAGGGCTGAGTGTGACTGTTAGCACGGATTGAATGACCGAGTACCGCGCCGAGATCATCTGTCGCCACAAAACAAAGTCGTAACAAATCTCCAAGTGGAGTTGAATCGGAGATTCAACGCAACGTTAACCGATGGGTGCAGCAATTGTGTCCGATTGCAAGGACAAGAAGCCTTCAACAGAATATCGTGACTTACTTGTTTCATTACCGACACCACTTTCGACAGTAAACCGAAATCCTTATAGAGCATCCAGATTTTTTTTAGCCTTTATCGTCTTGAGCCGCTAGAGCCAGAAGGTTCGCATGAGCAGTCACGAGCCAGAATTCATTCTGAACGAATAGTTCCTCTGAGTAACTTCATTTCATTCATAGCCCATTCCTGTTTTCCCGTTTAAAGAGGTGTACCGCTAACGAGCCTGTGGTGGTGTCTAAGGATCCTGAGCCTGTGATGCGAGATCGTTACCCTGAGCTTCTTTCGAGCGATGACTTCGGGGACGAAGTCTATTTCAAGTGGAGTTGAGTTGTAACGTCCTGGAATTTACAGATAGTTAAATACTAATTTAAATTAATTAAAATTACGTTTTGAACATTTAAAACTTTATTGTGTAAGTTATCTTGTGATATTATGAGTAATAAAGGTGGCATTTTATTTACTCGTTAACTGTATTTCTCAATTAAATTGTATTGGAAGAATAAATTAATGTGTGATCTGCCTTAGCGTGTTATTTAATTTCGTGGCATTTTGTAATCACGGTTATTATGTTATTTCGTATTCGTGACAAGTTTAAAGAACCTCGAGGGTTGGCTATTATTGGCCAAGGGCCGAATCTTCTTCCCTTTTTGTCTTTGGATCGTCAGGTTAGAAGAACAAGGAGGCCCGAGGTGCTGGTGATTAACGGACCAAATAGAGTGTAATTGAGGGTTGGGCTCGGGTTCGATGATCTAGTGATAGTCCAGAGTGTATTTCCTAGCCCAACCAGAAGTTAAGCCTAAAATACTTAAGCTAAGCCTTCCCTAATCCTACCCTAATCCCTACGTTTCTTTTTCCAGCCGTGACCTCCCTTCTTCCTGTGTGTTGAGCGAGCAAAGCAGTCAAGCATCTCCAACTCCTTCTCTCGTGTGAATGGAAGCAACCAACCAAGCATGTCAATTAATTCCTCCTTCTTCGTGTGAATGGAAGCAACCAACCAAGCATGTCAATTAATTCCTTCTTCTCTCGTGTGAATGGAAGCAACCAACCAAGCATGTCAATTAATTCCTCCTTCTCTCGTGTGAATGGAAGCAAGCAAGCAAGCATGTCAATTAGTTCCTTCTCTCGTGTGAACGGAAGCAAGCACACACCCTCGTCCCATTTTTATTTCATGGTGATGTTTTGTTTCGTTAATTCAGGTAGTGTTCATTGCCTTCGTTCATTTATTTCTTTGATTGAATCATTAATCTGTTGTGATATATTGATTTTTCCGGCTTACCGAGCAGCTAAATAGAGAGGATCAGTTGAGCAGCTTCCTCCTTGAGTTGGTGATTGTAATCGGAATTTGAGAGCAGCCGTCGAAGTAAGGGTGTTGTGGAGAAATCTTGGTATAAACCCTTATTTTCTTTCTTGTTTATTTTGTTCTTGTTTTGTCTGTGTTATGGTATCGATTTAATACCGGACTGATTTATATGAATTAGGGGCTGCAAGCTTTGAGGAATTAATACCGAGCTCGTGTTGGGTTCGTGTTTGGTTTTGTGACTTATTTGCGTTATTACCATTGAGTTTTTGAACCCGTTAGTTGTTTTGTTTGTCGTGTTTTCATTCCGGGTTTGTAGGTCTCTAAATCTGAGTTTTGGTTTTATCTAGTACTGTTCGGGTCTTGGGGTTGCTGAGTTTTGAGGGTGTCGGTTTGGTTTGGGTAAAATCGAGATTGTTGATGATTAGACGTTTTAATAACCGAAGAAATCCGGAAACCGAACCTTAGGGTTCTTGGTTTCCTTATACCGGAAAGATTTGCAAACTAATGAGCAATATATTTTTAACAATGGTTTCTTTGATAAAAAGTGAGTTTCTGGGAAGTCGGGTGCCTCGGGAATAAACGGGTTGATGTCGGGATTTAAGACGGGTTTAAATGTTATGCTGAATTTTTGACAGATTCTGTTGGGGATGTTCGAGTCTGTTTTTACCACACTTAAAATATGTTTTTGGATTTTTGGCCTGCGATGGTCTCTAGGTTTCTGAGTCCTCTTTCCAACGACGCTGACGGCTCGTTAATCTGATTTACGGTTTTAAAGTTATTGCGGTTTTAGCAAACCTTCGCTGAATAGTTTTCGGTTCAGCTATTCTGTCTCGTGAGTCTGTTTTGAGCATTTTCCGTTTGGATCTAGCTTCCGATGTCTTCTGTAAAATTGTAGTCCTCTGAGTCATTTAACTACTGTAAAAATTTGAATAATATCTACTGAGCGGTTTGAGAGTTATAGCCGTTCCCGCGAAAGTGCTGAGTGCTATTTAGTTTCTGCTGAAGCAACCTTTGAGCCTAATCCTAACCCGAGCTTCCTTGTACATTGTAGGACCTTCTAGGACCGGTTAGAGACGCTCTTCAGTACCGAGGATATTTAGGAGCTTACGGTTATTCGAGGTGAGTATTCTCACCGTGTATTCAGTTATAACGATACGTGCATGACTAATGTGGTTAACTGTTTTGATCTATGTTACTTTCTGTGTGATTGACCTGTTATCTGAGTATCTGAGTGGCTGTTTTTATCTATCACTGATCTGAGACAGACGTGCCGAGTATCTGAGCCGGTACAGAGTCATTATGTGCTACTATGTGATAGGGCTATCTGAGTGGTTTATGTTATGAGTTGAAAACATAAAAATAAATAACAAATCTGTGTGGTGGCCTGAGTGGCAAATTCTGTGTGGTAGCCTGAGTGGCCTTTTAGTGTAAGGAGAGGCGAGGTTGATCTCTCGACTCGATTTACACAAGCGCGCTATGTAAATTATAAGAAATGAAAACTGAGAAATTAACTGAGTAGTAAATGAGTAGGAGTTCACTTGTGTGCCCTCATGTATTGTATGTTGTAGTTCTTTACATTTTGAGATTATTCACTCAGCTTCCCCGCTGACCCAAAATCTCCCTCCCGTGTTCAGGTACTAGCAAAGGAAAAGAGAAGGTGGACGGTTGACTACTGTACTATTTCTGAGTGCTGATGTGGAACGTTTTTATTATTTTTAAGACTCCGAATTTATTTAAGACTTTTCCGCATTAAATACATTTTTATATCAAATAATTATTTTGGGAATTATTTATGGGACCTTTTTTATTATAATTTTGTACTCGAAAATTTTAAAAATCTTGTAAGTTTTAGGGTGTTACAACGCTGCAAGACCGCGTTGTACCAACAAAGTATCACACAAGAACTTGTGTGTGTGTGTGTTCTTCGTCGAACACCAAACCGAAACCCCAAGGGGTTGTTTGTTCGAGTTCGGCCGAAAGAGAGGAGGGAGAGGGAGAGAGTGTTTAGGGTGTTTCTAAGCAAGTGAATCAACCCCTAAGCCTTAACCCTAAGTCCTTATTTATAAGGACTTAAGTTACAGTTAAGTCCTTGGAGTTTAATTATGATTAATCTCATAATTAAACTTCTTATTTACACTTTAAACCCTTGGACTTTTACTAGTTAATTAATTAACTATTAATTAACTGTCCGTTAAATACTTAACCTAATATTTAACCATCCTCACAAATAATAATTAACTTATTATTATTTATTCTCTTCTTTATAATTAACTTAACTAGTTAATTATTACACACAACTTACTTTATTCGGTTGTCCATTATTGGGTGTGTAGTGGTGTGACCCTTTAGTGTCTTATAACATTGGACACGGTGACACGTGTACTTATCTGTGCACATAAATCCTTCATGAGGTTCAAATGCTACCTTTCTTCTTGTTTGGACACCTTGTTCAATTGGACCAATAATGTTTGAATGTGGATGGTCTCTGTGTTCCCTTAGATTGTTTCCTAAGGGAGCATTTGAAGCAAGGTGAATAATATCTTGTTGAACTAGAGTGTTGTCTGTCTGATACAAAGCTGAATTTTGTTCAGTATTAGACAGTTCAGGTTGCTGTTCTCCTTCATTTTGCAGATCTGAGGTGGATTCTTGGGAAGTGTTAGATGTTTCACCTTCTTCATATGTGGAATTGTTCAGATCAATACTTGGGAACTCAGTGTTGGGGTTCTCATAAATGGGAACCTCAGTATTCATTGCAGCTTGATTATTTTGAGTTCTGGCTTGATCGGTATCATGCATACTATGTTCAACATAGTATGGGTGAGACTTGGTCTGGTCAGCTTTGGAGTTTTCTGGATTACATAAGATTTCTATACCACTTATGTCCTACTGTGCTGAATCAGAATGCACATCCGGATTTTCATCAAAAGTAACATGGATGGATTCTTCAATCACATTTGTTGATACAACAAACACTCTGAAGGCCTTGGAGTGTGGTAAATAGCCCATGAACACACCTTCATTTGCTTTGGGAGCAAATTTGTTGAGATTTTGTTTAGTACTGAGTAAAAAAAACATTTACTCCCAAAGATGTGGAAATATTCCACATTAGGAACCCTGCCATGATATAACTCATAAGGAGTTTTGTGGTGTCTCTAGACTATTGTGGCTCTGTTCTGTGTAAAGTTAGCACAGTTTACAGCTTCAGCCCAGAAGCTAAGTACCAGTCCAGCATGGCATAACAAAGTTCTTTCAGCTTCAACCAATGTTCTATTTTTCCTTTCTACAACACCATTTTGTTGTGGTGTGTAGGCTGCAGAGAAGTTTTGTACAATTCCTTTATCTTCACAGACTTCTGCTAATACTGAGTTCTTGAACTCAGTACCATGGCCACTACTAAGTATTTTGCCTTGTTGCCTTTCTGAAGTTCTTCTCTTTTGATGAAGGCAATGATTTCTGTGGTAGCATCTGATTTGGTCTTGAGGAAGATGACCCAAGTGTATCTTGAGTATTCCTCTACCAAGACCAATGTATAGACCTTTTTAGCTAGAGATGGAGTACTGATGAGGCCAAAAAGGTCCATATGTATCATTGTAAGAGGTTCATTAATGGAGTGGTTTACTTTAGATTTAAATGAACTCTTCTTTTGCTTGCTCATTTCACATGCTGTGCACAACTTATCCTTTGAATAAGTAATTGTGGGCAACCCTCTCACCAACTTCTTCATACTGAGCTCATTGATGTTTCTAAAGTTAATGTGAGAGAGTTTCTTGTGCCACATCCAGTTCAGTTCTGGATTGAATTTAGAAAGCAGGCAAACTCTGATAGTAGGGTCTAGATCCGACAAGTTGACCACATAAACATCTTTCTCTCTCTGAGCAATGAGTACAGGTTGCCCCTTGTCATTGTAGATGATTCCTGCGGTCTTCCTGAAGCGAGCTTCATTGTCATCATCACACATCTGGTTGATACTGAGCAGATTGTGTTTCAGACCCTCTACATAGGCAACTCTTTTGAAAGTTATGTTGCCTGCCTTGATCACTCCATATCCTCTTGTCTTTCCTACTGAATCATCCCCAAACTTGACAGAAGGCCCCTTCTCTGGTGTATAGTATAGAAGGTACTCCATACTACCAGTCATGTGTCTTGAGCAGCCACTATCTAGATGTCACACCCCGCCAAAAATGAGTTTTACTTCATTTAAAATGTTTTGGGGAAGAACGGAGGCGTAACGTTCATGATTACATAGCAAAAATTAAGTAAACAAACAACCACGTAAATAACATAATGAAAATGGTTTACCTTCTAAAAGTGGAAAGTTTCCAAAAATAGTAGTTACTAAAAATAGTAAGTTTTTAAAATGAAGTGATTATTCGTAAACTTAAATGTTCATACATGGCTCACGACAAATCCACTGCTCATATCCTCCAGTCTCACTGTGCACCTAATCACCTGGAAAAACATAAATATAAAAGGGTCAACAAATAATGTTGAGTGAATCCATAGGGTTAATGTAAAGAGTAAAGTAATGTGTTTTGCTACTCAAAATGTTTGTTATGAAAATGGTTTATGACTGAAAAATGTATAAGGTTCAACACTCATATGATATGAGAAGTAAATATGAAAAGTGAAGTGTAATTGTAGAATATCTAGAATTACTAGTTATGTTTATGAAAATGTGTTGAACAAGTTGTTATGTTTGACATCGCATGAACTATTATCCCCAACAGGTAGCTAGTCTATTGAGTTAATATACCAACCCCTAAGTCCACAATCAACACTTCAACTCCAGTATGTTATGTTATTTTATGGATATACACTCCCGGAGATGTCTTGGATAAACCAAGTAAAGATCTAACGTTTGTTGGGAGGATGAGTGTCAGCCGATAGTACTATCTGCATATCCATGGTCTATATCCACTAGTTAATGATTGCTGGCAACCTTAGTCCGGTATAATAATTGTTTGTCATGCCAATGCGATAATGAAAATGTATAGATGTTGTTGTACAGTCATAGTAAAACAGTAGCAGTTGTGTTTATGTTTTCCACCCAAAGTTTATAAAAACAGTAAAAGTAGTAAAAGGGGTCTGTGGACTCACCTGGGCAAAGCATAGCGACAGATTAGGACAGAGGAATCCTTCAAAGGCTCCTAGCTTCCTAAACGATATAACTTACTAATTAGACTAAGCTAATACAGGCGATTCTAGTTATAATATAAGTTAAATGATATGCAATTAATGTTATGTTTTATCAACTGTGACATCGAATGAACTTGGGTTATTGGACCTTAATAGGTCGAAATGAAATGAAATGAAATGGGCTTCGAAATGAAATGGGCTTGGGTTAGGCTTATTGGGCCTAGATTGGGCCTATTGGGCCTAATGGGCTTAATGGGCCTAAATGGGCTTAATGGGCCACTAGGTTGGGCCACTTGGGCCTCTTATTGGGCTTAGGTCCACTTAGATTGGGCCATGGATTGGGCTTGGCCCAATTGGGTTCGGTTTGGTTATGAAAGGGCCAAAGGTTTGGGCTTTGGTCCAAATGGGCTTGGATACTAATGGGCCAACTAAGGTTTGGGCCCGATGGACTAAAGTAGATCGATATGGGCCAAGTACAGGCCTTGGCCCGATTGGGTATTCGGGTTGATCGGTTGGGTCAAGATCCGGCCTTGACCCGGTTTGACTTATTGGTCAACATTGGTCAAAATTAGTCAACAAAAGTCAACTAGGGTTTCTAGATTTCGGTTAGGGTTTAGGGTATGAAATAATTCGGTCAACCAAAGTCAACTATGGTCAATCTAGCTATCATATGGTCAAATAGTCAACCCTAAAGTCAACTAGGGTTAGGGTTCGGCCTAGGGTTGGCCGAATGGCCAAAACCCTACGGGTTCTAGTCTAGATCGGTCTAGATCGGCTTGGTTCGAGGGTTTTCATGTGGTGTTTGGCTAGATCTACGGTTTAGCATAATAAGGGTTCTAGATCTAGGGTTCAAGGCATCAAAACAAGGAATCAATAACAAATCTAGCGATAATTGATCAATCGAATGAACACGCACACATGTATACAGTTACATGCATGTATGCTACGGATGGAAAGGCTAATCGAGACCACATGGCCTAGGCCATGGTCTCGGGTTCAAAACAGATTACAAGCAAGAATTAAACACAGAAAAACTGAAGGAATTATGTGCACAGTCAGTCAACCTATGATGATACATCCATGCCTACAAAACACTTAAGGGTCACACCGGTGAGTACATGTAATACGAGCAAGATAAGCAATGATACTACGAAGAGGAATGATTCATAATAGTCATTATGAATCAGTTAAGTATTAAGTTAAGTTTAACTTATTACTAGATTAGTTTAACTAACTAATTAATACAAGTAGTTGTACGTTTACTGGTTGAGTATATATACAATGTGTTAATTATAGATTATCCATGATATGATTTAAAGCTATAAATCATATAGTAATTGGACAATATTGTTGTATAAATTATATAAAGGTTATTATATAATTAACTATTAAAAGTATAAATACAAGTATATAATTTCGTGTATATGGGTACCGAAATTATAAGTGTGTTAATACTAGACATTTAGTAGTTAAGTGCAACAATAATAAACAAGTTAAACTATAAGGGATGGAAGTGTAAAAGGATAAGTTTAATTAAGAGTTTAATCTTAATTAAACTAGAAGGGTTCTAAGCGTAACTTATTTGTATATAAAGAAGAGGCTTAGGGTAAACCCTAAACCCCTTGACACACATACACTAGCCACGAAATTACTTCCCCTCTCCCCTATTTCGGCCGAACAAGCAACAAGGGAAGAACACAAGTCTTGTGTTCTTCGTGTTCTTCGTTCGTTCTTCGTGTTCTTCAAGTTTTGAAGAACAAGTTCATTGCTTAGATCAACTAGAAGATCGCTCGATGTGTTCATCATCAGTGGAATAATCTTAAGCAATCAACAAGGTATGTTTTGGGAAAACCCTTTTCTCCCTTCTCCCTCTTGGACGAATTCGACCAAAGAACCCTAGGGTTCTTTGGTTGATGGTCGAACGAACCACACAAGCAATGTGTGTGTTCGAGTTCTTCGTACAAGGTTTCTTTCTTGTTAACCTAATCTAAATCTCCAACATCCCAATCCTTTAGGGTTTAAGGATTAGGTTTAATCCCAGTTCCGCTTTTAGGGATTAAATCAGCTAGTTGGTTTAACCGGTCAAGAACAAGTTCATGTTCTTGTTCAGCAAGGTTCGAACCAAGCATGCTAGGCGGTCGACCCAAGTGGTTGATCGAGT
Source organism: Calendula officinalis (assembly GCA_963853835.1). Classification (NCBI taxonomy): domain Eukaryota; kingdom Viridiplantae; phylum Streptophyta; class Magnoliopsida; order Asterales; family Asteraceae; genus Calendula; species Calendula officinalis. The sequence continues at coordinate 67,481,353 of OY970828.1, forward strand.
ACAATGAAACCCTTCAGTGGTATCAGAGCGTTGGTTTAGAGATCTAGACTAGATTAACAAAGATTGTTTGTTTACTTTAATTTACAAGTTTTTTTGTTTCAAGTTTTTCTTCTTTTTCTTCTTAAGTCACGAAATAGGGTAAGAACCCTAGGACCAAGTATATTAAACTAGTTAAGTTTGGTTGGTCAAAAGGATTCTAGAAAACCCCAATTTCGTGTGAGGCAAAAGAACCCTAGGATCAAGAACATTAAACAAGTTTTGTTTAATTGATCAAAAGGCTTCTTTTCCCTAACCCTAGTGTGTTTCGAAAATTAGGAGGAACCCTAGGATCAAGATTGTCAAAAATTTTGATCAAGAGGATTTTTTGCTTAGTTACATGATCTTCCAAATCTAGGATCAAGTATGTTAAACCAAGATTTGGTTTAATTGATCAAAAAGGATTCTTTCCTTTTTCTAAAAGATTTCGTGATCATGAAGGAAACTTGGACACCAAGTATGTTAAACTAGCCTAGTTTAATTGGTGGAAAAGTTTCTTAGTGTTAAGATTTTCGAAAACCCTAAAGAACCCTAGAACATTAAACTAGTTTAAGTTTAATAGTTTAAAATATTAATTAGGATAATAATCTAAAACCTAGTTAATTAGACAAGTTTATGTCTAATAGGTTTAATTATTATTTTGATAGGTTTATTAAAGCTAGTTCTTTAAACCTAGTAATTTAGACAAAGTTTTATTGTCTATAAGGTTTAAATTAAAAAGTTTAAATAAATCTATTAAGGATATAATCTATCTTAGAATTTAAACAAAGTTTATTGTTTAAAAGGATTGATTAAAATTAATCTTTTAATTAAAATAATGTCTTTGATCAAGAAAGTCAAAACCCTAGTTTTGATTGGTCAAAAACAAGATTAGGGTTCATCTAATTAATTTAGGGAATTGATAAAGAAGGTGTTAATTTTTAAGTTCTAAAATTAACAAGGTGTATTTAATTATGTATAAATATATATATGTATTTAAATTTTCGTTTTTTTTATTTAAGTAAAATCGAATTTTAAAAGATATAATAAGTTTATACACATTTTAATTAGTTCGAGTTAAAATGTATAAGTATAAATTAGGTGTAATATTCTTATTAGAATGTTACAAGTTTATTATTATAGATATACATATATACGAATTTATATATATTAAATACAAGATAAAATGAAACAATTAAAAGGATAATGTTATTTTGATCTTTAAAGAAATAATAGTGTAACTAGTTATTGTATAAGTTATGATATAATTAAAAACTAGAATGTACAAAGTTATGATTTAATTATAACTAGTAATTGTACAAGTTGAACTTATATTATTAACTAGAAATATACAAAGTTATATTGTTATATATATCAAGGTGTATAAAGTTATAAGTTATTATAACTAGATAATTATACAAGTATGATATAAGTATTTTACAAGTTATGTAATATACTAGATTAATGATCAAGTATAAATAACAAGAACCTATATTTAACTAGTTCAAGTTAAATATAAGAAAGGTTTAAACAAACTAAAGAATTATTATATATAATTTTTTATATAATAGGTTTATTAGTGGGAGCTACACAAGAAAATCACAAAGTTTGCAAGTATGTCGTTAAGGCATAAGTTATGGTCGAATCTAATAAGTATAACAAATGTTTGATTTCATTATTAGACATATGAAAAACTAGGTGTGTTAAACTAGGTTTATGTTTCAAGTTTATGAATCATAAAAGTTTTAGAAGTTTAACATAAGTTTATAAGTTTTTCAAGTAATATAAAACAACTAAGTTTTATTAGAAATAAGGTTTCTCACAAAACCAAGTAAAAACGTTTTGTACACCTCGTTTTAGGTATACATGTAAAATCGTACAAATTCTTGAAACTATAAGTTTTAAAGAATAGTTCTTATGTTTTAAAAAGGTGTCTTGTTGAACGTTTCAATTCTTCAAGTCACACATTTTAAACAAGGATTAAGATTGGAATAAAAGTTTAAGTTTAGTTTAAGACTTAAACAAACCCAAGAAAATCTTAGACCGAAGTACTATCCACCTAATGGAACACCTCACTTGTTAAACGATATTCATATTGTAAGGATAAAGAACCTTAGATATGGATTCAAATCATTGCAAGTGTTAGGGTGCGTAAGGTTCTGTGATAATCGGGAGTCCCGGCGCAGAGCATCGCACTGTCTTAGATGGTCTGATCTACTTTGGTGATAATCGGGAGTCCCGGCCCAAAAAGTACTTGAGTAGAATAAACATACTAGACTTTATTGCAACTTAGAAATGTATGATTAAATTCGTACAAGGTTGTAATAAGTTATAATTCTAAATATTCTACGACCCCTAGGAATCATGTCAAGTCTTGATACGATCGGTAAGGAAGTTACCTACCAGAAATAGCATGTCTCGTCGGGAAGTGCCCAAACCTTGCGGCGAGAATGTGATATATGGATCCTAGGCCTAAAATATTAATTATGGGTTTATAATATATTTTAGAGAATGTTTATTGATGATTACTAATTAAACTGGGTTTGATTTGTAGATGGCAGCAACAAACATAACAACACGTACCAACAATCTCTCACTACGCTTGTTTCTAGAAAAGGACTAATTGACTGGGTCAATGTTTCTCTATTGGAAGCGTGATCTTCGGATTATGCTTACGCATGAGAGAAAAGGAAATGTCCTAGAAAGAGCAATGCTAAGTACTCCTACCGCAAATTCTAGAAATGAACCAGGATAAGCATATTACGCTTATAGGGTGTTCAAATCTCGCAAGGTGGTTAAAGGGATCACCGGTAAGTGCTCACGTCATGAAAATGAAAGAGTACATGGATCATATTAGGTCACCCAGTATCGTTGCAGTTGGCAACAGTAATGTTACTCAACTCGTTGTTAGATGACTATATGTCTTATGTAGTCAACTACAACATGCATAACATGGAGCAATCCATTGTTGAGCTACATTCCGTGCTCAAGACTACGGAGTTGATTTGGGGACCAAGTTTAAGAATGATCTCGTAGTAACCAATGATGGTAGTGATCAGAGAAAGAGGCGCAGTGGAAAGGGAAAGGATAAAACCGATCCCAGCCATGGCGTGCCTAAAGGGTAATGGAGTCAAACAAAAGGGTCAAGAAGGTAAAGCCAAACAAGAACCGAGAAACGGTGTCTTGGTTGTGGTAAAGGTCAAAGGGTAGGAAGCAATGCTTGCTCCTTAGTTGACTTGACCAACTTCTAGATACTCGCTTCCTACTTGTAAAAGTTTATTACAAGTAAATCAACTTTAGCAATCGTTTATTGCATAAGATGATAAGTGAGATGACCAACATGAGATGGTGATGATCCCACGAGCACCAAGTTTTTATAATTCAGTATTTTTCAGTGGATTCGTTTTAAACAATTTTAGTTTATTGTTTGGATAATTTTTTATTTTATGTTAAAACAAGTTTTCATTTTGGTTTTAATTAAATTTTCGAATACATGGTTGAATTATATTGTGTGCATGTGTGATAATTACACTAGTCAAGGTTTATGACTAGATTGTAGGTCAAGTTATGATTTACTTATGTTTCATGTTTATATTTATATTTGTTTGATTGTTGTATAAATAATGTCTTGATAGCTCAAGGTATTTAGATGCTAGTAATTAGAAAGTTTTTCTAATGAAAGTATTTAAAAGTTTTATGGAAGCATAAGGTTCAAAAGTTATTGAACTTAGTTAAAACATCTTAAGTAATAGTCATTACTTTTGATAGAAAGTTTTAAAGTATTAGTATTAATATAGTATGATTATATTGGATATAATCAAGGTATACTTTAAGAGTATTATTACAAGTCTTTTATACTAGTAGTAAATGTTTTAATAAAGTCATAATTCCCTAATAGGAATAATTGGATATTCGCAAAATCCAAGTAAAATGACTTAGACATTAAATGACTCTTAAAAGGGACAAAACTATATTAAAGTCTTTAAGAATTAAAAGGTATTATTGCAAGTCTTTTATACTTGTAATAAATACAATATTTAATCAAGTCATAATTCCCTAATAGGAATAATGGATATTTGACAAATCCAAGAAATGACTTTGGCATTAAATAAGATTTTTAAAAGAACACTAATGTATTTAAGAATTGATAGTATCATTCCAAGTGTTTTATACTTGCTAGATACAGTAATCAATAAAGATCATGATTCCCTTAAAAGGAATGTTGGATATTCGCAAATCCAAACCATGATCTTAATTATTGATAGAATTCTTAAAAGATTGAACTACAAGTTATTGACTAGGTCAAAGTAGTAGTTTAAGAGATCCTTAAGTTCCATAAAAGTAAGTGGGAGCTAAGACTAATGTAATTCATTAAAGATGTTAGTGAATTCAGTAAGTTAGTAAGACATTAACAACAAGGTTTTACCAAGTCGTTAGCCAAAGAGTTAAGAGAAATAATAAATGATCATTAATTAGATTATTGCAAACCTAATAGCATGATCACAAGTCTTGTGATTAATTATTGCATATCTAATAGGTTGTTAAACACTTCAGTGGATAACACAATCATTTAAGGAAATTTCTTTAACTAGTAAGAATATCTACAAATCAAGTAACTAAAACAGGCTTTAGTTGCAAGGATGATTTTATGAATTCAAGAAACTAAGGAGTTAATTTCCAATCCTCCTATGTTTACCGAATTACATAAAAGGCAAGACTAGAATATGTTCTAGATTGTTGCAAGAACAATATCTAGCAAAGAAAAAAGTAATAGTATTCCTAAATACTCGTCTTATGTCTTTAGTTTAATAGAAATGATTGGTTTAGTGATAAAGTTACAATTAAGGTTGTAAGAATCATTAAGTAATCAACGTGAACGAAAGGAATAAGCAATGATCCAGTAATAATTCAGTATCTATGTCCAGTGAGGAATAATACTTGAGTTAGTATCATTCTTATTCAGACTTTGTATGTTTTACAAGATCCACGAATAAAAGTATATTTATTCAAGAAAACACAAAATCCGTGACTACTCGTCTTGGTGGGAACCTCAATGGGACGTTAACGTCATCGCGGTATTTGGTGGTAGATTCGAAGTTCTTCGAAGATAGCTACACAAGTTTTGTGTAAACCAAATATCGGTGATATTCTGTTGGAGCTCAACGAATATTGGATTGACCACCGTGACAATACTTCGTGGTTGAAAAGTTCAAAAGTATTGTTCACTAGGATTATCCTTAAGCCTGAGGTATTTGGTTTAGGATACAATGACTAATGTGCTTTGGTTCAACTCAGACAATACTGAAATACGTTTGTCATACGAGGAAGATACTTGGTACAAAGGAAGTTGTATTTTAAATCGAAATATACAAGATGGTAATTGCACCTCCTTTTTAGGAGAGATATTTATAGGTCCTTTGACATGATGAGATAACTGGAAAGTGCATGGCCATGCCCAAACGAACTGATTTGTTCTTTGTCGTTTATCACAAAAGTTTGAATCAAGAAGTCATGAAATGATTTCGAATACAGGAGTTGATAATTTCTACCATGCTCGTATTCGTTGTCACAAATATCGTGCTGCAAGGGATGAGCCTAACATAGTTTGCCCAAGAAGTAGAGACAGAGTGTTCTTTACTAGGAGACGCTATTAAAGAGTTTTTCATAAACCATACCTGGGTTACGTAAGCTGTTTTTATGGGGTTGGTTACCTACATGCCCATCTAGAAGGCCACTGTAGCTCGTATCATTAAGACAAAGGTTACAGACTTGCACAAGTGGGAGTCTGAAGGAATTATGTGCACAGTCAGTCAACCTATGATGATACATCCATGCCTACGAAACACTTAAGGGTCACACCGGTGAGTACATGTAATACGAGCAAGATAAGCAATGATACTACGAAGAGGAATGATTCATAATAGTCATTATGAATCAGTTAAGTATTAAGTTAAGTTTAACTTATTACTAGATTAGTTTAACTAACTAATTAATATAAGTAGTTGTACGTTTACTAGTTGAGTAAATATACAATGTGTTAATTATAGATTATCCATGATATGATTTAAAGCTATTAAATCATATAGTAATTGGACAATATTGTTGTATAAATTATATAAAGGTTATTATATAATTAACTATTAAAAGTATAAATACAAGTATATAATTTCGTGTATATGGGTACCGAAATTATAAGTGTGTTAATACTAGACATTTAGTAGTTAAGTGCAACAATAATAAACAAGTAAAACTATAAGGGATGGAAGTGTAAAAGGATAAGTTTAATTAAGAGTTTAATCTTAATTAAACTAGAAGGGTTCTAAGCATAACTTATTTGTATATAAATAAGAGGCTTAGGGTAAACCCTAAACCCCTTGACACACATACACTAGCCACGAAATTAATTCCCCTCCTCTCCCCTATTTCGGCCGAACAAGCAACAAGGGAAGAACACAAGTCTTGTGTTCTTCGTGTTCTTCGTTCGTTCTTCGTGTTCTTCAAGTTTTGAAGAACAAGTTCATTGCTTAGATCAACTAGAAGATCGCTCGATGTGTTCATCATCAGTGGATTAATCTTAAGCAATCAACAAGGTATGTTTTGGGAAAACCCTTTTCTCCCTTCTCCCTCTTGGACGAATTCGACCAAAGAACCCTAGGGTTCTTTGGTTGATGGTCGAACGAACCACACAAGCAATGTGTGTGTTCGAGTTCTTCGTACAAGGTTTCTTTCTTGTTAACCTAATCTAAATCTCCAACATCCCAATCCTTTAGGGTTTAAGGATTAGGTTTAATCCCAGTTCCGCTTTTAGGGATTAAATCAGCTAGTTGGTTTAACCGGTCAAGAACAGGTTCATGTTCTTGTTCAGCAAGGTTCGAACCAAGCATGCTAGGCGGTCGACCCAAGTGGTTGATCGAGTACAATGAAACCCTTCAAAAACAAGGGTATAGGGTATCATACCTTGGATCAAACAAGCAAGAACCGAAAGGGGATTAGCATGGAATCGGACGATCGGATCAAGAACGAATAATGAGGTGTTCGGGTTTGCTTGTTGACAAACAATGGTTCGGGATCGGTTTGGGGCTTCCCTTGGACGAAATCAACAAAGAGAAAAGGAGGTATAGGGTGTGGTATTTATAGTGATCAAGGATTAGGGTTTAAGTTAGAGTATGATAAGAATTGGTTTTGAAGTTTGAATTCAAGATAAGGATAATGATCAAGATTAAAAGGAATTTAGATAGGGATCAAAGATGAGTTTTTAAACTTTCAAATGAGGCTAACCACACCACCAGGGGGTGTTTTGGACGAAATCTTGGAGGCCAAGAAGGGGGTTCGACCACTAGGTGGTCGGGACAACAATTGATGTGTCGGTTTGGAATAAAATTCGTTACGAGTCACATTTCGTTAATTATTTTGATTTATTGATTAAATATTACTTAAATATCATTATTAGAAATGTTTTGGAGTAAAAATGTCACCACAAGTAATATAAGATGTTGTGTTGACTAAAATAGTCAAACACTGATGTATGGTGAAAAATGTTAAATGTTCGGTGAACTAGTCATGTGTTTGGATACCAAAAGTAGAAATGAAACGAAATGACGAAAGTCTCTAAGCATAGAAACTTCCTAAATATAGAAATGATATGAAATGAGGAAAGTTTCTAAAAATAGAAACTTTCTATAATTAGAAATAATAGGAAACGAGGAAAGTTTTAAAAATGGAAACTTTCTAAAATTAGAAATGTTACGAAATGAGAAAGTTTTTAAAAATAGAAACTTTCTAAATATAGAAATTAAGAAATGAAAAATAGTAACATTCCCAAAATGTCGAGTTGTCACACTAGATACCATTTTCTGTCACCCTGCACAAGACACAAAATTATGCTTAGTTCTTTTTAGGAACCCATTCTGAATGGGACCTTTGGTAGGAGAAACAGGTTTAGACTTGATCTCTTTAAATGGAGAGGTCAGTATCACTTCAGGGGAAACCTTGGAGGTTTTCTTTGGTGATACTGACTCATTTCTCTCTTTTTCCTTGGTACTGAGTACCTAGGACTTGAGAGATCAGTCCAGCATTCATCTCCTTTATGACCAGTATGATGACATCTATAACATTTTCTAGGTCTATTTCTAAACATGTTTTCATAAGGAATTGTTAAGGCAAAAAGCCTTACCCCTTTAGGATCTTATGATAACAAAACAACCCAGACTAGCTTAGAATAGTTTGTAGAATAATTATGCTAAGTTTAGGAGTGATACTAAGTTTGGCCAATATTGGCCACTCAGTATTAGTTCTCAGTATTGGAAATTCAATACTGAGTAGAAGGACTGAGTTATATTTCGTTATGTAACTGACAAAGATAAAATCCCTTGATCTTAGTCATTTTCCTAGTTTAGTCCTTCGGTTACTCCTATGTCCATTATGTAAAATCTCTATATCATTATAAATAGCGATCATCTTGCAAAGGAGAACTTACTAATTCACGTATTCACTTCCATACATTTGTAATTGATCAGTGGTCTTGTTATTCCGCAATAAGCCACACTTAGTGGATTTATACATTGACTATATTCTTGTGTTATCACTTTAATATTTTATTAAGTATAATAATCTATCAATTAACATATAAAACCAGGGTTGTTGTGACCTAAAAACTGGTATCAGAGCAGGCTAAATAAACGCTTATTTAGTCGATCTATTACCCTGACAGCCATTCCCTACAATTATCCCTCCCAAACTCAAAAATCCAAAATGTCTACTATAGTTGCACCAGTCATGTCTGGAAAGGGAGTGCCTATCTTTGATGGCAAAGATTTCCATCAATGGAAACTAAAAGCTCAATGGTATCTCGAATCTATTCATCATGAGATGCTCACTGTGCTAAATGATGGTCCAATCATTCCACAAAATGTAGAACCCGTTGCAGCTACTGATGATGCTCCTAAGAGCACAAGAACAGTTCCGAAACTGAAGCATACATGGACTGATACTAACCTTCAGTTGTACAGTTTAGACTCCAGAGCAAAGGGGGTGATTGGTAATGCTGTTACCAAAGAAATATTGAATGCAATTATGAAATTGCCAATAGCAAAAGCTATGTGGGATAGCCTTTCAGTCACCTATGAAGGCACACCTAAGGTGAATTTGCAAAGAAAAAGCAACATGAGGAGAAAGTATGAAAACTACTTCTCAACTCCTAATAAAGACATCACCACTCTCTATAACAGGTTTAATACTGTTATCCATGATCTTATCAGTGTAGGCATTGTGAAGGAAGAAGGAGAGCTTGTCCAAAAAGTTCAGGACAGTCTTCCTCAACAATTTCTTGATATGACAAACTCTATCAATGCTGCTAATAACATTGAATCATACACTCTTCAGACTTTGTATGGTCTAATGTTGAATCATGAGGAGAACAATGCTGCAAGACTGATCAACTGGAGAAAACTGACAAGAATTCCACTGGCATGGCTCTAGTTGTGTAACATGCCTATACTGTAACTGAGCCTAAAGCGCCAGAAGTTGATATTGCTGATGCTGAGGCAGAGGAGCTTGAAACCCAAATGGCTCTTATGTCTATGAAGCTGGATTAGTTGAAGAAGAAGAGGCTTGGTGTTAGCTCTTCCAATACTGACCCAAGATAAGGTCTTAGCTATAGGTGTGGAAAGCCTGGACACATTGCTGCTAACTGTCATACTAAGTCAACTGAAATTGACCAGAATGATAAGATTGCATACCGAGCTAAACGGTGTAGAGACAAGTATGTCAAGTTGAAGAAGTGGAGCAAGGGCAAGGGTGCAGCAGGGAATGGAGCACCTCATCAAGCACTTTACTCTAAAGCTTGGATGGATGAAGAGCTTAGTGATGATGAGGAAGAAGTTGAAAACAAAGCCTTTATGGCTTTCACTGATGAAGATTTGAAGAGCTCCTTTGAAAAGGATATCAAAGAAGCTGAGAGGATGAGTGTTCATTCTGATTGGGTTTCCACTCAGTTGTACAAGGTGAGTTCCTTTCAAACTTATTCAGTGAATGAAAAGGAAAAGATTTTTGAGTATATGATTGTTGATCTTAAAACTTTGGTACAGAAAGAAAAAGCTTTAAAATTAACTATTCTTGAACTTGAAAGGGTAAATAATAAACATTTAGATAAATTAGCAAAATTTAAAGATTTAGAATTAAATTTTTTAAACTTACAAGACATTAACCAAAGATTTGCTGATAAAGCTCATTTACACAAATTAGAAAAAGAAAAATTTGTAAATCAGTGTAAATCTTGGGGAAATGCATCTATTAAATTAAATTAAATAAATGTCTAAATCAACAATTTCCAGAAAATGTGAGGGCCGCACTTGATGTTGATCCTCAGTTAAAAAATAGAAATAATTTTGCTGATTTATTTGAAGAATTTTTTGATATGAATCCTATTCAGTTTGTAAAAGCAAAAACTTTTTTGTGAAGTTGGATGTCAAACTGGGTCAGATGATGAGGATAAAATTATTTTTGATAACCTAATTGGTCCCTCCATCTGTTCAAAGTGTTATACTGAACTACAAGAGCTCAGTATTGATATTCCTGAAAAAGAAATTTCTGATACTGACCTCGAAGTTGTGCAGTATGATACATCTGATGTTCCTCCATTTGAATTATTATTTACTACAACTACTTTTGAGATATATAATGAAAATAAAACTCCTTCTATTCCTAGTGTTTTATCTAATACTGAAGTTGCAGGAACAGAAAAGTCAAGTACTCAAGAATCTAAAGAACCTGTTAAAGTTGTTATTTTAAAACATGATAATCAAAAATCAACTTCAACAGGATCTTCTAGTGGCAAAAACAAGAAGCCTAATAATAAACACTTCTTTGCGAAATAGAAAGAAGAAACCAGATCCATCTCCTTCTAAACCGGTAAAAACCAATATTAAAACACAAGTAAAAAATGACAAAAATAAAATTTTAAAATCTATTGGTGATCAGATCAAAGTTTTAAGTCAAATGTTTGCAAAACTTACTCATACTGATCAACCAAAAGTAAAAAAAATTTCAAAAATACCTTATGAAAATATGTTCAGAAATAGACCTAGAAATGTTATAGATGTCATCATACTTGACATAAAGGAGATGAATGCTGGACTGATCTCTCAAGTCCTAGGTACTCAGTACCAAAGAAAAGGAGAGAAACTAAGTCAGTATCACGAAAGAAAACCTCCAAGGTTTCTCCTGAAGTGATACTGACCTCTCCAACTAAAGAGATCAAGACTAAACCTGTTTCTCCTACAAAAGGTCCCAATTAAAAAATGGGTTCCTAAAAAGAACTAATCATAATTTGGTGTCTTGCGCAGGGTGACAGAAAATGGTACTTAGATAGTGGCTGCTCAAGACACATGACTGGTAGTATGGAGTACCTTCTAAACTATACACCAGAGAAGGGTCCTTCGGTCAAGTTTGGAGATGATTCAGTTGGAAAAACAAAAGGGTATGGAGTAATTAAGGCAGACAACATTACTTTTAAAAGAGTTGCCTATGTAGAGGGTCTTAAACACGATCTGCTCAATATCAGCCAGATGTGTGATGATGACAATGAAGCTCGCTTCAGGAAGACTGCAGGAATCATCTACAATGATAAAGGGCAACATGTACTCATTACTAGAAGAGAAAAAGATGTATATGTTGTCAATCTGTCTGAACTAGACCCTACTATTCGAGTTTGCCTGCTTTCTAAAGTCAAGCTAGAACTGAATTGGATGTGGCACAAGAAACTTTCTCACATCAACTTCAGAAACATTAATGAGCTCAGTATGAAGAAGTTGGTGAGAGGGTTGCCCACTATTACTCTCTAAAGATAAGTTATGCTCAGCATGTGAAATGGGCAAGCAGAAGAAGAGTTCATTCAAATCCAAAATCAACCATTCTATTAATGAACCTCTTACAATGATACATATGGATCTCTTTGGCCCCATCAGTACACCTTTATTGGCCAAAAAGATCTATACCTTAGTCTTGGTTGATGAATACTCAAGATATACTTGGGTCATCTTTCTCAAGACCATATCAGATGCAACCACAGAAATCATTGCCTTTAAGGTCAAGAAACTAAAAAGTGACCATGGTACTGAGTTTAAGAACTCAGTATTAGCAGATTTCTGTTAAGAAAAAGGAATCGTACAAAACTTCTCTGCAGCCTACACACCACAACAAAATGGTGTTGTAGAAAGGAAGAATAGAACACTAATTGAAGCTGCAAGAACTTTGTTATGCCATGCTGGACTGGCACTGAGCTTCTGGGCAGAAGCTGTAAACTGTGTAAATTTTACTCAGAATAGGGCTACAATAGTCCAGAGACATCAAAAGACTCCTTATGAGTTATATAATTGCAAGGTTCCTAATGTGGAATACTTCAACATCTTTGGGAGTAAATGTTTTGTACTTAGTACTAAACAAAATCTCAACAAATTTGTTCCCAAAGCAAATGAAGGTGTGTTCAGGGGCTACTCTCCACACTCTAAAGCTTTCAGAGTGTATGTCATCTCAACTAAGATGATAGTAGAATCCATTCATATCACTTTTGATGAAGACTAGAACGTTCATTCTACCTCAGGAAAGGAAGACATTAGTGGCATAGACATTCTATCCAATCCAGAAAACTCCATTGCTGAACAGCCCAAGTCTCACCCATACTATGTTGATCATGGTATGAGTGATACTGATCAAGTCAGAACTCAACTTAACTCAAATGCAACAAATACTGAGGTTTCCATATCTGAGAATCCGACTACTGAGTTCCAAATATTTGATCTGAACAACTCCACCTATGAAGAAGGTGAATCTTCCAATACTTCTCAAGAATCCACCTCAGATTTGCAAAATGAAGAAGAACATCATCCTAAACTGTCTAATACTGACCAGAATTCAGCTCAGTATCAGGCAGACAACACATCAGTACAACAAGATATTGTTGACCTTGCTTCAAATGCTCCCTTAGGAAACAATCTAAGGGAACACAAAGACCATCCACATTCTAATATTATTGGTCCTATTGAACAAGGTGTTCAAACAAGAAAAAAGTTAGATTTTAAACCCCAAGCAACTGCAAACTTTTGCTTCTTTTCAAGCTTCCTATCTACCATGGAACCAAAGAAAGCTGATGAAGCTTTATTAGATGAAGACTGGGTAGAAGCTATGCAAGAAGAACTTACAGAATTTGACAGGAACAAAGTTTGGAACTTAGTACCACCTCCTGCTGGCAAAACTATTATTGGTACTAAGTGGGTGTTCAGAAACTAGATGGACAAGGATGGTGTTTTCATTAGAAACAAAGCCAGACTGGTTGCTCAGGGTTACAGGCAAGAAGAAGGTATTGACTATGATGAAACTTTTGCACCAGTTGCAAGAATTGAAGCTATTAGGCTGTATCTTGCATATGCAGCTTTCAAAAACTTCAAAGTTTATCAGATGGATGTCAAGAGTGCCTTTCTCAATGGAAAACTACAAGAGGAGGTTTATGTTAAACAACCACTAGGTTTTGTTGATCCTAAATTTCCTAACTATGTTTTCAAGCTTGATAAAGCTTTATATGGGCTCAAACAAGCTCCAAGAGCCTGGTATGATACCCTGTCTGAGTACTTAATTGAAAATAAATTTATAAGAGGTAAAATTGACAAAACATTATTTTCAAAAAGGAAAGGTTCTGACATCTAACTCATTCAGATATATGTAGATGATATTATCTTTGGCTCCACTGACATGTCAATGTGTGACTGGTTTGCTAAGATAATGTCATCTCAGTATCAGATAATGTCATCTCAGTATCAATTTTTAAAAGACACTCATTCATTGTGATAACAAGAGTGCTATTGCTATCACTGAGAACCCAGTCCATCACTCAAGAACAAAGCACATTGATATCAGACACCACTTTATTCGAGATAATGTGGAAAAGGGTAAGGTTGAGGTAGATTTTGTCCCAACAGATGATCAATTGGCCGATGTGTTTACTAAACCTCTCAATGAGGAAAGGTTTATGTACATACTAGGGCAATTGGGTATGCTGAATTCTTAATTTTCCTTAATTTTTCCTGATACTGTCTGCTCAGTATTACTTCTAATACTGACTAACTCAGTATCAGTCGTCTGATTTATCAAAATTAAATAATTTTTATTTTTCATTAATTTACAGATTAAATTAAATGTTTTTATTAATTTTAATATTTTTTTAATTTAATTTTTTTACTCGGTATTGGAGTCCTGGAGTGGTAAAACTGATTCTAATCCTCAAACTCCCCAACGGTAACCTTTCTTAATAAGAAAGTTACCGTTGGAACAGGATAAGGCTGTCATTTCAGCCGTTTTTACTTCCCAATACCAAAATTATCTTCTAATTATGTATAAATAACCGTTTTTCTTTTACTTTTAAACTTTCTAACAGTTATTTTACTCTTTCTTCTTCGATTACTCTCTGCGATTAACAATTTTACACTTTCTTTGCAAGCAATTTTCAATCTTAATCACAGATGGAAAATTATCGGTTCGCTGCACCAGAGGTTGGACCGGCGACTCAATTTCGGAAAGATGAACTGCCTAAGTTCGCGAGGAACAATATTACTGCAAATTTCGATATTCCTCAGGCTTGGGCGTGCCCTGAATTCACTCATATAGTTATATATATGAAACACTGTCCAATCAATCGAGCACTGACTTTATCTCCTCGAGCAATATATCTGTTAGGTCACAACACCCTGGTTTTATAAGTTAATTGATAGATTGTTATACTTGTTGAAATATTAAAGTGATAACACAAGAATATAGTCAATGTATAAATCCACTAAGTGTGGCTTGTTGCAGAATAACAAGTCCACTGATCAATTACAAATGTATGGAAGTGAATATGTAAATTGGTGAGTTCTCCTTTGCAAGATGATCTCTATTTATAATGATATAGAGATCTTACATAATGGGCAAAGGAGTAACCGAAGGACTAAATTAGGGAAATGACTAAGATCAAAGGATTTGATCTTAGTCCGTTACAATACTGACTGTAACTCAGTCCTTCTACTCAGTATTGGTTTTCCAATACTGATTGCTGATACTGAGTGGCCAATACTGGCCAAACTCAGTATTAGACCTAAACTTAGCTAATTTATTCTACTATTTAATCTAAGCTAGTCTAATGATAACAAAACAATTTACAAAGACAATAATACAAAACAAGAATCTCAGGCAGCATAGTCCTCTTCTTCACTGTTTGTTGATTGATTCAAACTCATAGAAGACTTCTTTCTTTATGTGGATGAACTCTTCTCTTTTCTTCAGTTCATCGTCCCTGTTATTCAGTACAGCAACAATCTTCTTTCTGAACCAAGAATCCTCCTTCTTGGTTATCATCCACTTCAGTCCAACAAGATGACTGATGTGGGCTCTTGGCAGATCTGCTTCAGAGATGAAGCACTCCCTATCTTCTGAGTCAGTATACATATATCCAGAAGTTAGATATATGACACTCTTTTGATCCTGAAATACAAGGTTAGGAGGGAGAGGATACTTCTGAAAAAACTTTTATGTATGGAGGCACTCAGGTCTGTTGTTTGAGTGTGCTTCAGTCATCACACCGAGTGCCCTATACTCCACCTCATGGAGTAGACCCTTCTCATAACATACAGCCGATACTGCACAAATTTCATCCAAGACTATCTGAGCATATGTTGATCTTTTTGGAAGCTCTTTGATCAGTCTTGTAATTTTCACCCAGTCTTGAAGACCAATTGTTTGAATATCATGAAGAAAGATCTTCATGGGAGGACTGATTAATCTAGTGCAGGTGATAACAATTCTGCCTTCTTTGGACTGCACTTTCACCTTATTGACATCAAGGTTTAACCAGTGTATCCCCCTTACATTTGGAAATGCATTGGTCTTCAAGAAATCCTTCCTTCTCTCCTTATACTGAGTTCGAGCAGCAACCATATTCCAATAATGTTGAATATAGTCTGGACCCTTTCTTGTAAATCTGTGAGAAGGACCAGGAGTGTCAGTATCTGGGTCAGTATCTGGTTCTTCTTTGACCCCCAACTCTTGTTCATATAAGAATTTTTCCTGTTCTTCACACAGTTGTTGGCGAGTAAATTTTGGAATCTGTTCAGTATCACTATCCACAGTATGGACAGGTCTTCTTGGTCTTGTAACTAAAGGAACAGGTTCCTCATTTGATTCAGAGGAAGTAAGGACCACATTTATAAGTCTTCTTGAGGATGTTCTTCTTCTTCTTCTGGTAACCAGATAGTCTTGAGGGTCTTCATCATCGGAGGATGATGATGAAGAGCTTTCTTGTTCTGCCATATCTAGTGCATAGTTAAGAAAGTTTTGAAATGGCACTGGATTGGGTTCTTCATCTTCATCATCAGCAATAGGCCAGACAAAAGGCCTATAAACTATAATCTACAAGTTGTTTGGTTCTTGAGCAGGAGGCTCAGTATCAACTTGCTGTGGGTGGTCAGTTTTGTTAGAATTCGTGACTTAATCACTGATGATTAAACTGGCAGAATCGTAACCTTAATCATAGGTGATTAAGTGTTATATTTGTAATAGCTTAATCATAGATGATTAAACTATCAGAATCGTAACCTTAATCATAGGTGATTAAAGTGTTAGATTTGTAATAGCTTAATCATAGATGATTAAACTGTCAAATTCGTGGCAGCTTAATCATAGGTGATTAAACTGCCGGACTCGTGACAGCTTAATCATAAGTGATTAAACTGTCAGAATTTAGTGCCCACCGACACACATGTACGGGTATCATGGCCGGTGATGCACGAGCCTATCGGGTCACACGCCGGGGGAATTCCTTTCCGATAACACTTAAATTAAGAGAGATAAATAAAGATGTTGGGAGAAATAAAAGTGGCTTTTATTTCATTGGACCATTTAATGGTCCAATGCATGTGAAGGAAATCCACTACTTTTCTCCACATGCTTGCTTTAATTCAATTGGACCACTCTTTGGTCCAATGCATGTAGAGCTTTTCCACCCACCTCCACATGCTCTCTTATCTATATAAGAGAGATGTGGGAGGTTGATTATGGACTAATGAAAATTCGTTTTTTCCTCTCTCAAACACAAGTGTTTAGTTTAACGAAATTCTAAGAAGGGTTCTTGAGCATTTCGGTATCGGGTTAGCAACTTGGAAGGAATCGCTTACTCGGTGTGGATCAACGGTAGAGGGGAACGTTTTTGTGACCATCATCCATCCAAGAGTTCATCATTATCTTGCGGGTGTCTTCGAGGGTATGATGTTCTCTCTTTCTTCTTTGTTGCACGATTTGGGTTTAGAGATTCGGTCATTGATGGATCTTGGTGGTTATATTTTTTTAAATATACGTTTCCGCTGCGTTTTAGAACCCACCAAAATCCAACAGTGGTATCAGAGCCTACTCTAACCGAATCGTGCACATTTTCGGGCTTGAAAACGATTTGAGGATCGGTTTTGCCATTTTTTAGATTTCGGGTTTTAGCCTTGCTAAACCCATAATATTCTGACTCACACACTTATATGCTTGTCATGATTTTGGCATGAAATGCATGCATGCATAAATTTGTGTTGATGTATGTAATTTATTACATGCAAAGATTCTTAGTGCCTTGAGTGTTTGATTTCGAATCTTTGTCAAAATATTTTTATGAATGGTTGTTGGCACACCATTTTAGCTTGCATGTTTGTAGTAGCTAGTAGATTGGTAACCATTTTGCCCTTGACCTTTTGCCGTGTGTTTGGTTGTTATTCATTTGGTGACTTTGTCACAATGGTTTGTAATTAATAATCTATTAATTTCGGTATGTAATATTTATTGATTATGGCTTGCATGCCATTGATTTTCATTTGTATTTGTACTAGTTAGTAGGATTTCGTGGCTTGTTAGCCATTTCTATATTTTCTATGTACTTGTAAAATGAAGATCAAAAGACAACCAAATGGAATCATGAAGTGATGTCTTGGCAACCTTGGATTCGATGAAGTCTAATGGAGACGGCGGATTTAGTGGGAGCTCACATGGAAGGTTATTATTTGTCCATAGTTGACCTTGTTTTTCCCTGGTTGGCTCACGGGAAAAACGCATAGGATTTGGGCATGGTTACCAATTTTATGTTGTATGCGTGTGATGATTATTTATTTGCTTGGTTGTTAGATTTTCGCAATGTTAAATAAATAAATTAAATTAATTAAAAATGGTTTAATTAAATCACTCGCTATAGATTAATTAAAAGGTGAAAAAAGTTTTTGTCACAAAAGTAATTAATCAAAATTTTAAAAGGGATTAATTAAAAGGTGAAAAATGTTTTTGTCACAAAAGTAATTAATCAAAATTTAAAAGAAACAAAAACCCATTTTTAGAGAATATCATTTATATTGTCCAAATGATGACGCCACCCAAATCTTGCTAAACAAAGTCGGTTGTCGTGCATTAGCCGAGCCGATCTTTGAATGGACAGTGTGGAAGGTGAGTGTGACTCATTTTTCACCGCGTATCATGTTGGATGATTTATATGATTTCTCACAAAAGTAAATCTTGCATCATCCATAAGATGTCACCACTTGAATCTTGCCTCGCAAGGATGGTTGTCGAGCTTAGCCGAGCCACTCCTTGTGGCGCAAGAGTGGAGTGAGTGTAAAACATTTGTCATCCTAGTTGTCGAGCTTAGCCGAGCTAGTATGATAAGTGTTTTACCGTGTATCAAGATGGACGATTTACAAACTCAAAGTTGGAATTCTAAATGATTGTCGAGCTTAGCCGAATCATTTGAATTTTAATTTGAGGTTGATGCTAATAGGGATCAAACATGCCAATTGACACAATGGATGTCAAGCGATCCCGCAAGAAGCTAAGAGTTGTAAGTCACAATTGGTACAAGGAAAAATGCAATTGGTAGAATTGGTACAATATGATTATTGGTACAATTGGTACAATATGATCATTGGTACAATTGGTACAATATGGCATTGGTACAATTGGTACAATATGGCATTAGTACAATATGGTGATTACAATGGTACAATGGATACCACCGGAAATAGCTTTACATTATGATCCGCGGCATACCCGTCATAATGTATTGTGAAATACGGATTCTTAGCCCTTGTTAAATATAAAAGTTTTGGGTTATATATTTACAAGGACCCATCAAACTAACTAAAACTACTTTGCTATATTAATAGATGGCATCTTCAAACACCACCACCACCACCAATGTTTCTTTAAGAGTTTTCCTTGAAAAGGAGAAACTCAATGGTGCAAGTTTCCTTGATTGGGAGAGACAATTAAAGCCTATTCTCCGCAATGAAGGAAAGATGCATATAGTTGACAGACTAGCACCTAAGAAGGAAAAGTCCACCCCTACCCATACGGGTAAGGGAAAGGGTAAGGTTGGTGTATCCAAGCCTAAACCCACTCCGGCCGCCAAAGCTAAAGCCAAGTCAAAGGAGGATGTGGATTGCTTCTTTTACGGGGAAAAGGGTCACTAGCGCCGCTCATGTCCAACATACCTCAAGGAACTAAACAAGCTCAAGGAAAAGAGCGTTGTTAGAACCTCAAAACAAGGTGTGTACATGATTGAATTATACCAAACCTCTACTTCACAAAACTGGGTTTTAGATACCGGTTGTGGCACTCATATTTGTAATACAATACATGTGCTTTTGGATATTCAGAGGTTGGGTAAAGGGGAACAAGATCTCATTATGGGAAACAAGCATGTTGTCCCAGTTGAAGCACAAGGAAACGTGAAGTTGTCCTTCGAATCTGGTTCCTCTATTTTGTTGAAAAATGTTCGTTACTCGCCACATGTGGCAAGAAATATTATTTCTTTTCACGCCTTGTATGATGATGGTTTTGCATTTTCGTTTAATAATAACGGTTCTATTTCGTGTTACAAAGATAATACTTGTTATTTTAATGCTTTACCATATCATGGCATTTATGAGGTGATAGGACATGTTAACAACAAAAGATCAATCATGCAAATTGGTTCTACATCCAAAGATACTTTGGATAAATTATCTCTTTGGCATAGTCGTCTTGGCCATATAAACAAGACTCGCATATCCAAGCTTCAAGCAATTGGCGTCTTGGAGTCATTTGACCATAAGTCAAGTGATACATGTGAATCTTGCTTATTAGGCAAGATGACTAAAGCACCCTTCACAGGATCAAGTGAGAGGGCTAAAGGTTTGTTGGATATTGTACACACCGATGTATGTGGTCCATTCCAACACCTTACAAGAGATCATTGTGTTGGATTTTGGTGGGTTCAAAACGCAGCGGAAACAAATATTTAAAAATTAATTTAACCACCAACATCCACCAAGGACCGAATCTCTAAACCCAAAACGTGCAACAAAGGAAGGAGAGAACATCATACCCTTGAAGACACCCGCAAGAATGATGATGTTGATTGAGTGGATGAAGGTCACGAGTTGGTTCCCCTCTACGTTGATCCACACCGAGTTCCCGTTCCTTTCGAGTCGCTAACCCAACACCGGAAAACTGTTAGGACACAACAACCCTGGGTAACTTGATAATTGTTAGATTAATAATTTACTTAAGACAATTAAGGTGATTAACACAGTAATTTAGTCAAACGTATATTATTCCACTAAGTGTGGCTTGTAGCGGAAATACAAGACCACTTGATCAATTACAAAGATAGATATGTGAATATGTAAATTGGTAAGTACTCCTTTGCAAGATGATCTCTATTTATAATGTTATAGAGATCTTACATTATTGGCAAAGGAGTAACCGAAGGACTAAGTAAATGAAATGACTAAGATCAAGGAATTCGATCTTAGTCCGTTACTATACTGACTGTGACTCAGTCCTTCTACTCGGTATTGATTTCCAATACCGAGTGCTGATACTGAGTGGCCAGTATTGGCCAAACTCAGTATCACTCCTAACTTAGCTATTTTGATCTACAATTTAATCTAAGCTATACTAGATTGTTTTGTTATCCTGAGATTCATAAAGAGGTAAGGCTTTTTGCCTTAACAATCTCCTCTATCTAATGATAACAAAACAATTACAAAAAGTTAAAAAAAAAATAAACTACAGGCTGCAAAGTCTTCTTCTTTATTCTTTGTTGATCGATTTAAACTCATAGAAGACTTCTTTCTTCACATGGATGAACTCTTCTCTATTCTTCAGTTCATCTTGCCTGTTGTTTAGCACAACAACAATCTTCTTTCTGAACCAAGAATCCTCTTTCTTGGTTATCAACCACTTCAGTCCAACAAGATGACTGATGCTGGCTCTTGGCAGATCTGCTTCAGAGATGAAGCACTCTCTATCCTCTGAATCAGTATACATATATCCAGAAGTTGGATATATGACACTCTTTTGATCCTGAAAAATAAGGTTAGGAGGTAGAGGGTACTTCTGAATATATTTGTATGCATGAAGACACTCAGGTTTGTTGTTTGAGAATGCTTCAGTCATTACACTGAGTGTCCTATACTCCACCCCATGGAGTAGTCCCTTCTCATAGCATACAGCAGAAACTGCACAGATTTCATCCAAGACTATCTGAGCATAGGATGATCTGGTTGGAAGCTCTTTGATCAGTCTTGTAATTTTTGTTAAGGCAGAAAGCCTTACCTCTTTGTGAATCTTAGGATAACAAAACAATATAGAATAGCTTAGATTAAAATGTAGATTAAAATACCTAAGTTAGTAGTGATACGGAGTTTGGCCAATACTGGCCACTCAGTATCAGCACTCGGTATTGGAAAACCAATACCGAGTAGAAGGACTGAGTCACGTTCAGTATAGTAACTGACTAAGATCAAATCCCTTGATCTTAGTCATCTCATTTACTTAGTCCTTCGGTTACTCCTTTGCCCATAATGTAAGATCTCTATAACATTATAAATAGAGATCATATTGCAAAGGTGCATTTATCAATTTACACATTCCTTATACTTATCCCTCAAATCCTCAAAAATCAAAAATGTCTACAATTGTTGCCCCAGTCATGTCCGGTAAGGGAGTGCCCATCTTTGATGGAAAAGATTTCCACCAATGGAAGCTTAAGGCTCAGTGGTATCTTGAATCAATTCATCATGAGATGCTCACTGTGCTAAATGATGGTCCTATCATCCCACAAACTGTGGAACCCGTTGCTGCTACTGATGATGCTCCTGAGAGCACAAGAACAGTTCCTAAACTGAAACACACCTGGACTGATACTGACCGTCAGTTATTCAGTCTAGACTCAAGAGCTAAGGGAGTGATTGGTAATGCTGTTACCAAAGAAATACTAAATGCAATTATGAAATTGCCAACAGCAAAGGCTATGTGGGATAGTCTTTCAATCACTTATGAAGGCACACCCAAGGTGAAGTTGCAGAGGAAAAGCAATATGAGAAGAAAGTATGAAAACTTCTTCTCTACCCCAAATGAAGACATCACTACTCTCTACAACAGGTTTAATACTGTTGTTCATGATCTAATCAGTGTAGGCATTGTAAAGGAAGAAGGAGAACTCGTTCAAAAGTTCTTGGACAGTCTTCCTCAACAGTTTCTTGACATGACAAATTCTGTCAATGCTGCTAACAACATTGAGTCATACACTCTTCAAACTTTGTATGGATTAATTTTGAATCATGAAGAGAATAATGCTGCAAGACTGATCAACTGGAAGAAAACTGACAAGTCTTCCACTGGTATGGCTCTAGTTGTGCAACAGGCATACACTGTAACAGAACCTGAAGAACCAGAAGTTGATCTTGCTGATGCTGAGGCAGAAGAGCTTGAAACACAAATGGCTCTTATGTCCATGAAGCTGGATCAGTTGAAAAAGAAGAGGCTTGGCGTTAGCTCTTCCAATACTGACCCAAGATCAGGTCTTTGCTATAGGTGTGGAAAGCCTGGGCATATTGCTGCTAATTGTCATACCAAGTCAACTGAAACTGATCAGAATGACAAGATTGCATACCGAGCTAAACGGTATAGAGATAAGTATGTCAAGTTGAAGAATTGGAGCAAGGGGAAGAATGCAGCAGGGAATGGTGCACCTCATCAAGCACTTTACTCAGAAGCTTGGATGGATGAGGAAATAAGTGATGATGAGGAAGAAATTGAGAACAAAGCCTTTATGGCTTTTACTGAAGAAGATTTGAAGAGCTCCTTTGATAGAGATATCAAATAAGCTGAGAGAATGAGTGTTCACACTGATTGGGATTCCACTCAGTTGTACAAGGTGAGTTCCTTTCAAACTTATTCTGAAAATGAAAAAGAAAAGATTTTTGAGTATATGATTGTTGATCTTAAAACTTTAGTACAGAGAGAAAAGGCATTAAAATTAACAATTCATGAACTTGAAAGGGTAAATAATGAACATTTAGATAAATTAGCAAAATTCAAAGATTTAGAATTAGACTTTTTAAACTTACAAGACATTAACCAAAGATTAGCTGATAAAGCTCATTTGCACAAACTGGAAAAAGAAAAATTTGAAAATCAGTGTAAATCTTGGGGAAATGCATCTATTAAACTAAATAAATGTCTAAATCAACAATTTCCAGAAACAGTAAGAGCTGCACTTGGTGTTGATCCTCAATTAAAAAATAGAAATAATTTTGCTGATTTATTTGAAGAGTTTTCGGATATGAATCCTATTCAGTTTGTAAAAGCAAAAACATTTTGTGGAGTAGGATGTCAAACTGAATCAGATGATGAGGATAAAATCACTTTTCAAAAACAAATTGGTCCTTCCATCTGTTCTAAGTGCTATACTGAACTACAAGAGATCAGTATTGAATTTCCTGAAAAGGAGACTTTTGATACTGACCCGGAAATAGTACAGTATGACACCTCTGCTGTTCCTCCATTTGAGTTATTATTTAACACAACTACATTTGAGATATATAAAGAACCTGAGATTACTGAAAATAAACTTACTGCTACTCAAACTGTTTTAACTAATACTGAGTCCACAGGAACATCAAAGTCAATCACTCAAAAATCTAAAGAATCTAAAGAACCTGTTCAAGTTGTCATTCTAAAACATGATAAAAAGAAAACAACTTCAACAGGATCTCCAAGTGTCACAAACAAGAAGTCAACTGATAAAAAGACTTCTATGCAAAATAGAATTAAGACACCAGCATCATCTCCTTCTAAAATTGTCATAAATAAAGTTAAAACTCCATTAAAAATGACAAAAATAACATTTTAAAATCAATTGGTGATCAGATTAAAATTCTAAGTCAAAAGTTTGCAAAATTAACTAATACTGATCAACCAACAGTTAAACAATTTTCAAAAGTTCCTTATGAAAATATGTTTCGAAACAGACCTAGAAAATGTTATAGATGTCATCATACTGGACATAAAGGAGATGAATGCTGGACTGATCTCTCAAATCCTAGGTACTCAGTACCAAAGAAAAGGAGAGAAACTAAGTCGGTGTCACCAAAGAAAACCTCAAAGGTTATTCCGGAAGTGATACTGACCTCTCTCACACAAAAGATGAAGTCAAACCCCGTTTCTCCTATCAAAGGTCCCATTCAAAAATGGGTTCCTAAAAAGAACTAACTTACTTTTTGTGTCTTGTGCAGGGTGACAGAAAATGGTATCTAGACAGTGGCTGCTCAAGACACATTACTGGCAGTATGGAGTATCTTCTAAATTATACTCCAGAGAAGGGTCCTTCTGTCAAGTTTGGAGATGATTCAATAGGGAAAACAAGAGGGTATGGAGTTATAAAAGCAGGCAACATAACTTTTAAAAGAGTTGCCTATGTGGAGGGTCTTAAACACAATCTGCTCAGTATCAGCCAGATGTGTGATGATGATAATGAAGCTCGGTTCAGAAAGATTGTAGGAATCATCTACAATGATAAAGGGCAACCTGTTTTAGTTGCTAGAAGAGAAAAAGATGTGTATGTGGTCAATCTGTCTGAAATAGACCCCACCATACGAGTATGCCTGCTGTCTAAAGTCAAACCAGAATTACATTGGTTATGGCACAAGAAGCTTTCTCACATAAATTTCCGAAATATTAATGAGCTCAGTATCAAGAAACTAGTGAGAGGGTTGCCCACTATTACTTATTCAAAAGATAAGTTATGCTCAGCATGTGAAATGGGCAAGCAGAAGAAGAGTTCATTCAAGTCAAAAGTTAATCACTCCATAAATGAACCTCTTACAATGATTCATATGGATCTTTTTGGTCCCATCTGTACACCATCATTGGCCAAAAAGATCTATACATTAGTCTTGGTTGATGAATTTTCAAGATACACTTGGGTTATTTTTCTCAAGACTAAAGCTGATGCAACCACAGAAACCATTGCCTTCATTAAAAGAGAAGAACTTCAAAAAGGCAACAAGGTCAAACAACTTAGAAGTGATCATGGTACTGAGTTCAAGAACTCGGTATTGGCTGATTTCTGTGAAGAAAAAGGAATTATACAAAACTTCTCTGCAGCCTACACACCACAACAAAATGGTGTTGTAGAACGGAAAAATAGAACTTTGATTGAAGCTGCAAGAACTTTGTTATGCCATGCTGGACTGGCACTGAGCTTCTGGGCTGAAGCTGTTAATTGTGCCAACTTTACTCAAAACAGAGCTACTATAGTCCAACGTCATCAAAAGACTCCATATGAGTTATATAATGGCAAGATTCCTAATGTGGAATATTTTCACATCTTTGGGAGTAAATGCTTTGTACTCAGTACTAAGCAAAATCTCAACAACTTTGCTCCCAAAGCAAATGAAGGCGTGTTCATGGGCTATTCTCCACACTCTAAAGCCTTCAGAGTGTATGTCATCTCCACTAAGATGATTGTAGAATCTATTCATGTTACATTTGATGAAAATCAGAATGAGCATTCTACCTCAGCAAATGAAGACATCAGTGGCATAGAAATTCTATGCAATCCAGAAAACTCCATTGCTGAACAGCCCAAGTCTCACCCATACTATGTTGATCATAGCATGAGTGATACTGATCAAGAAACACCTCAGTCTAACCATAATACAACAAATTCTGAGGTTCCCATTGCTGAGAACCCCAATACTGAGGTCCCAATTCTCGATTTGAACAACTCCACATATGAGGAAGGAGAATCCTCCAATACTGCTCAAGAATTCACATCACATCTGCAAAATCAAGAAGAACAGCAACCAGTATTGTCTGATACTGTTCAGGACTCAACACAGTATCAGACAGACAATTCATCATCAATACAAGATATTGTTGAACTTGCTTCAAATGTCTCCTTAGGAAATAATCTAAGGGAACACAGAGACCATCCTCATGCAAACATTATCGGTCCCATTGAACAAGGTGTTCAAACAAGAAGAAGGTTAGAGTTTGAACCTCAAGCAACTGCAAACTTCTGTTTCTTCTCAAGTTTCTTAACTTAACTTTCGATTTTCTCTGCGATTAACGATTTTAGTTTCTCTTTGCAAGCAAAATTTCTTTTAATCCACATCACAGATGGCAAACTACCGATTCTTTGCACCGGAGGCTGCACCGGCAACGCAATTCAGAAACGATGAACTCCCAAAGTTTGCGAGGAACAACATCACAGCAAATTTTGATATTCCTCAAGGTTGGGCGTGCCCTGAATTCACACAAATGGTAACATTTTTGAAGCACTGCCCAATCACTCAAGCACTGATTAGATCTCCCAGAGCAATTTACCCAGAAATGCTCTGTGAATTCTGGTATTCTGCCAAAATCGACTCACCAGATATGATTACTGGTTGGGTGATTCGTGACCAAAGAAGAACCTTCGTCTCAACAGCAATCATTCGAGAAGCCCTGGGTCTTCCTGCTCATGCTCAATATGAGCCATTTGTTGACAGAGTAGAGGCTCGATCAGTATTACCTCTTATTGGACGAAGAGGAACCACAGGAATTATTAAAAGAAATGAATTTGGTCCAATGTGGGGTATACTGATCTCTACGATCATTCGGTGTATGACTCACAAGACTGGTGCCTTGGACCAGATCAACGATTTTGGTATGCAGATAGTTCATGCCATGTACCATGGAAGGGATATCGACTATGCTCGATTAATTTTTGAAGAATTAGCATCTCTGATTCGGACCAAAATCGGAGAATTAAACGTTCCTTTTTGCAGATTCCTTTCTCTCTTCTTTCAAAATGAGATGCCCGCACACATATATGATGAATTCAATAGTCCAAGAGTAGATCTTCCTCCTCTTCATGAGAAGATTTTCTTCTACAGGCCAAGAGAAGGAGAGCCTGTAATGAGTCATTCAATGTGGGCTATAGTCCAGGCACATATAAATGATGCACAATCCTCTGATACTGCATCAACAAATGATGATACTGATGATAACAGTGGTGATGGTGGAAATGATGATCCAGATACTGAGATGGTCGAAGCTCAACAAGCAATAGTATCCTCTCCACTAGTACAGAATCCTGATGCTCCTATTATTGAAGAAGCTCCTGATACTGAGCCCTCACAAGACACACCAGTGGTTATTCGAAGAAGAAGAAGAAATCTTTCCCCTGTTCCTATGGGAAATATGTCATCAGAAGAAATTCAAACTGAACACATTCCATCTTTAACTGCATCTCTTCAAGTCCAAAGTGCGGTTGCCGCCAATGCTGACCTTCCAGGTCCAGAACCAGCACAAATTGCTCATCATCTTGAGGCTCCTCATGATCCTCTTGATGTCGAACTTCAGTTTGCTCAGCATACACTGGAAGGTCCAGCAAGCAGAAGAGAAGAAGCTCTTGAAGGTGCTGGTGCCTCAAATCCAAATCCAAATGATCCAGCACCGACCTCTCATGATGCTAGAAGAGAATCCGATAAAGTCTCAGGTATGAATTTCTAAAGTCTTTAAACTTATATATATATATATATATATTTTTCCCCCATAGAGACTATGTATTGGCCAGTACCAACTCAATACTGACCACAGTCTCAATCGAACTTTCAAATATATACTCTAATGGCCAACATAGTAAGCCCACTGCTGCTATGCAAAATTCATATCCGGAAGCTTTCAAAAAGATCATTGTCAGTCTACAGTTGTTCCACCATTTAAAGGAACAATGGTGGTTGATGTCACACTGACACCCACTGGTGCTGCTTGAATGATGTTCCACTTATTTTTGAGTTGGATAACATTGTTCAAGAAATGATACAAAACCCTTTAAGCCACAGTAAGCAAAAATTTTCCATGGGTCAAAGCCACATTTCTGTTATCACTCTAATACCGAGTGATATACATTGAAAATAAAAAGAAGAATATCCCAGGCTTCGAATTCCCAAACCAACCCTTTTAGTAAATGTGACCTATCCTACACTGAGCTACTTCAAATATCACAATCACTCTTACTAAAACACTTCTTACACATGCTTTGCACTAGTCCACAATATTTCATCATGAACCAGATGAAATACAGACTTCAAATTCTGTTTATATGATTATAGAATTAATCAATACCACAATTCTATTTGATAAACCTTTCTTACTAAACAGTTTTATGTTTTTGGTTTCTTTAGCACCATCTGTGCAGGGTCAACGAGCTCAAGCTACTCAGTCTCAGGAAGTACATGGAGCTCTACAAACTATTCTCAACCAAATCCTGGCTATGCAGACCACTCAGAATAACATTCTGGCCAGGATGGATGAGATGAGTACTGAGATTGAATCATTGAAGCAATCAGTGGCTCTACTTCAGCAACAACAACAGCCTCCACCCCCTCCATCTACTGGAGGCAATAATGATGAAGATAGTCCTGCCACTGAGCCTCGCAGATCACCATCTCCTGCACACACTCATAGTACAGGGCAGGCTGACACTGAACCCATGCTCTCCCCCAGTCCTGAAGATCAACAAGGAGACATGGGTGGTGATACTGAACCCCTTCCCTCCCCATCCAATGACAACAAAAAGGGGGAGAAAAGACAGAGAGATCAAGAGGTTGATCAACCTGAGCCATCTGCTCAGGGGGAGAAAAGGAGAAAACTAAATGAAGATCAACCTCCACAGCAACAACAACAACAACATCAGCAAACACCTCATACTAAACCTCTTCGGTTTAGATATGAGAGGAGCAGACAGAGAGGAAGATCAGTCTTGGAACAACTTGAAGAAGAACCATCTGAGCCATCTGCTCAGGGGGAGACTGATATTGATCAACATCAGCAAGCTGTGACTGAGCAAAACAACTTGCAGATAATTGTGTATAGGCCGTTTGTGTGGCCTATTGCTGATGATGAGGATGAAGAACATCCAGTGGCATCAGAAGATTTTTTAAACTTTGCACTGGATGAAGCAAATAAAGAATCCTCTTCATCATCATTCTCTGATGATGAAGAGCATGCAGAAAAACCTATCTCTCCTCAAGATGAAGGGCCTTCTAGAATTCCTAGAAGACCAATAACCAGACGAATGTCAAATGTGGTTATGTCTTCAGATTCTAGTGAAGAAACAGATCCAGCTCCACTGATCTCTAGACCTAGAAGATCTGTTCAACACACTGAGGATGAGATTGAAGCCCAAAGATTCTTTCCTGTCAAAGAAGAAGATCCTAAAACTGATACTGAGGCAGATGACTCTTGGAAGCCTCATGTAGTCAGAAGAAAAGGTGATGATGTTCTTCAACAATACTGGAACATCGTTGCCCAAAGATTCAGATATAGAGAAAACAGGATGAACATGCTGAGGAACAGAATCTTTCTGGATGTGAAGAACATACACTGGCTAAATGAATTTGTCAACAAAATCAAAGTCAAAATTGTTGACAGATGCATTACTGCAACATGCACTGGGCCAGTCAGTCCTCCTTTGAAGTTCTTTCTTCATGACATCCAGAATATGGGTGTACAAGACTGGATTAAAATTGCTAGACTGATTAAGGAACTGAAATCCAGATCTTCTGAAGCTCAAGTAATGATGGATGAAGTATGGGCTGTAGCTACAGTTTGTTATGAACAAGGCATTTTATATGCAGCAGATTATAGGGCACTCAGTGTTATGACTGAGGCTGTCAAAAACAACAAGCCTGAGTGCCTGAATACCTTCAGAATGTTCCCTAAGTACACTGTCCCTTCTAATCTTATATTTCAGGATCAGAAGAGCACAATATATCCAACATCTGGATATATGTACACTGACTCAGAGGACAGGGAGTGCTTCATCACTGAAGCAGAACTGCAAACAGCTCCTATCAGCCATTTGGTGGGCTTGAAATGGATGATAACCAAGAAAGAAGATGCTTGGTTCAGAAACAAGATTGTTGCTGTGCTAAACAACAGGCAAGATGAACTGAAGAAAAGAGAAGAGTTCATCCATGTGAAGAAAGAAGTCTTCTATGAGTTTGAATCAATCAACAAAGAATAAAAGAAGAAGACTTTGCAGCCTGTAGTTTATTTTGTCTTATATTTCTGTATAATTGTTTTGTTATCATTAGATAGGGGGAGATTGTTAAGGCAAAAAGCCTTTCCTCTTTGTGAATCTTAGGATAACAAAACAATATAGAATAGCTTAGATTAAAATGTAGATTAAAATAGCTAAGTTAGTAGTGATACTGAGTTTGGCCAATACTGGCCACTCAGTATCAGCACTCGGTATTGGAAAACCAATACCGAGTAGAAGGACCGAGTCACGTTCAGTATAGTAACTGACTAAGATCAAATCCCTTGATCTTAGTCATCTCATTTACTTAGTCCTTCGGTTACTCCTTTGCCCATAATGTAAGATCTCTATAACATTATAAATAGAGATCATATTGCAAAGGAGCATTTATCAATTTACACATTTCATATATCTCTCTTTGTAATTGTTCAAGTGGTCTTGTATTTCCGCTACAAGCCACACTTAGTGGAATAATATACGTTTGACTAAATTACTGTGTTTATCACCTTAATTGTCTTAAGTAAATTATAAATCTAACAATTATCAAGTTAACCAGGGTTGTTGTGACCTAACAATTTTCACCCAGTCTTGAAGCCCAATTGATTGGATATCATGAAGAAATATCTTCATGGGGGGACTGATTAAACCAGTGCAGGTGATAACAATTTTTCCTTCTTTGGATTTCACTTTCACCTTATTTACATCAAGGTTTAACCAGTGTATCCCCCTTACGTTTGGGAATACTTTGTTCTTCAAGAACTCCTTCCTTCTCTCCTTGTACTGAGTTCGAGCAGCAACCATATTCCAATAATGTTGAATATGATCTGAACCCTTCCTTGAAATTCTATGAGATGGACCAGGAGTATCAGAATCTGGGTCAGTATCTGGTTCTTCTTTGACTCCCAACTCTTGTTCATACAGAAATTTTTCTTGTTCTGCACATAGTTGTTGGCGAGTAGGTTTTGGAATCTGTTCAGTATCTGTATCACTATCCACAGTATGAACAGGTCTTCTAGGTCTTGTAATTAAGGGAACAGATTCCTCACTAGATTCAGAGGAGGTGAGAACCACATTAATAAGTCTTCTTGAGGGTGGTCTTCTTCTTCTGAGAACCAGATAATCTTGAGGCTCTTCATCATCGGAGGATGATGATGAAGAGCTTTCTTGTTCTGCCATATCCAGTGCATGTTGAATAAGATTTTGAGATGGCACTGAATTTGGTTCTTCTTCTTCATCATCAATAGGCCACACAAAAGGCCTATACACAATTATCTGCAAGTTGTTTTGCTCAGTCACAACTTGCTGAGGTTGATCAGTATCAGTCTCCCCCTGAGCAGATGGCCCAGATGATTCTTCTTCAAGTTGTTCCAAGACTGATCTTCCTCTCTCTCTGCTTCTTTCATATCTAAACCGAAGAGGTTCAGTATGAGGTGTTTGCTGATGTTGTTGTTGTTGCTGTGGAGGTTGATCTTCATTTAGATTTCTTCTTTTCTCCCCCTGAGCAGATGGCTCAGGTTGATCAACCTCTTGATCTCTTTGTCTTTTCTCCCCCTTATTGTTATCATTTGAAGGGGAGGGAATGGGTTCAGTATCACCACCCATGTCCCCCTGTGGATCTTCAGGAGTTGGGGAAAGCATAGGTTCAGTATGTGCAGGAGATGGTTATCTTCTAGGGTCAGTGGCAGGACCTTCTTCATTATTACCTCCTCCAGTTGGAGTTTGTGGAGGTGGTGGAGGCTGTTGTTGTTGCTGTAGTAGTGCCACTGACTGCTTCAAGGAATCAATCTCAGTGCTCATTTCATCCATCCTGGCCAGAATATTATTCTGAGTGGTCTGCATAGCCAGGATTTGGTTGAGAATAGTTTGTAGAGCTCCATGTACTTCCTGAGACTGAGTAGCTTGAGCTCTTTGACCCTGCACAGATGGTGCTAAAGAAACCAAAAACATAAAACTGGTTAGTAAGAAAGGTTTATCAAATAGAATTGTGGTATTGATTAACTCTATAATCATATAAACACAATTTGGAAGTCTGTATTTCATCTGGTTCATGATGAAATATTGTGGACTAGTGCAAAGCATGTGTAAGAAATGTTTTTAGTAAAGATGAGTGTGAGATTTTAAGTAGCTTAGTGTAGGATAGGTCACATTTACTAAAAGGTTTGGTTTGGGAATTCGAAGCCTGGGATATGCTTCTTTTTATTTTCAATGTTTATCACTCGATATTAGAGTGATAACAGAAATGTGGCTATGACCCATGGAAATATTTGGCAAGTGTGGCTTAAAGGGTTTTGGATCATTTCTTGAACAATGTTATCCAACTCAAAATAAGTTGGATATCATTCAAGCAGCACCAGTGGGTGTCAGTTTGACATCAACCACTATTGTTTCTTTAAATGTTGAAACAACTGTAGACTGACAATGATCATGTGAAAAGCTCGGTATATGAATTTTGCATAGCAGCAGTGGGCATACTATGTTGGCCATAAGAGTATATATTTGAAAGTTCGATTGAGACTGTGGTCAGTATTGAGTTGGTACTGGCCAATACATAGTCTCTATGGGGAAAAATATATATATATATATATATATATATAAGTTTAATGATTTTAGAAATTCATACCTGAGACTTTATCTGATTCTCTTCTGGCATCATGAGAGGTCGG
This sequence comes from Calendula officinalis, assembly GCA_963853835.1. NCBI lineage: Eukaryota > Viridiplantae > Streptophyta > Magnoliopsida > Asterales > Asteraceae > Calendula > Calendula officinalis. The sequence continues at coordinate 67,514,437 of OY970828.1, forward strand.
TGCTGGATCATTTGGATTTTGAATAGAGGCACCAGCACCTTCATGAAGTTCTTCTCTGCCAACAGCTGCACCTTCCAGTGTATGATGCTCAAATTGAAGTTCTACATCAAGAGGAACATGGGGTTCCTCAATATGTTGAGCTGTTGGTTCTGGTTCAGGGCCTGGAAGGTCAGCATTGGCTGCAGCAGCACTTTGTTCTTGAAAAGATGCAGTTAAAGATGGAAGGTTTCCAGTTTGCATCTCTTCTGATGACATATTTCCCATAAGGACAGGGGAAAGATTTCTTCTTCTTCTTCGAAGAACCAATGGTGTGTCTTCTGAGGGCTCAGTATCAGAAGCTTCTTCAATAATTGGAGCATCAGGATCCTGTGCAGGTGGAGATGATACTATTTCTTGTTGAGCTTCCACCATCTCAGTATCCTGATCATCGTTTCCACCATCACCACTGTCATCATCAGTATCATCATTTTCTGATGCAGTATCAGAAGATTCTGCATCATTAATGTGTGCCTGGACTATAGCCCACATTGAGTGACTCATTACAGGCTCTCCTTCTCTTGGCCTGTAGAAGAAAATCTTTTCATGAAGAGGGGGAAGATCCACTCTTGGGCTGTTGAATTCATCATATATATGTGCAGGCATCTCATTCTGAAAAATGAGAGAAAGGAATCTGCAGAAAGGAACGTTTAATTCTCTGATATTGGCCCGAATCAGAGATGCTAATTCTTCAAAAATTAATCGAGCATAGTCGATATCCCTTCCATGGTACATGGCATGAACCATCTGCATACCAAAATCGTTGATCTGGGCCAAGGCACCAGTTTTGTGAGTCATACACCGAATGATCGTTGAGATCAGTATACCCCACATTGGACCAAATTCGTTTCGTTTAATGATTCCTGTGGTTCCTCTTCTTCCAATAAGTGGTAACACTGATCTAGCCTCTACTCTGTCAACAAAAGGCTCATATTGAGCATGAGCAGGAAGACCCAAAGCATCCCGAATTATTGATGTTGAGACGAAGGTTCTTCTTTGGTCACGAATCACCCAACCAGTAATCATATCTGGTGAGTCGATTTTGGCAGAGTACCAGAATTCACAGAGCATTTCTGGGTAAATGGCTCTGGGAGAACTAATCAGTGCTTGAGTGATTGGGCAGTGCTTCAGAAATGTTACCATCTGTGTGAATTCGGGGCATGCCCAAGCCTGAGGAATATCGAAATTTGCTGTGATGTTGTTCCTCGCAAACTTTGGTAGTTCATCGTTTCTGAACTGTGTTGCCGGTGCAGCCTCCGGTGCAAAGAATCGGTAGTTTGCCATCTGTGATTGTGATTTAAAAATTTTGCTTGCAAAGAGAAATTGAAATCGTTAATTGCAGAGAGAATCGAAAGTGAATTTAAGAGATAACTGTTGTAAGAAAAGTGATAATGAAAGAGAAAACGGTTATTTATACTTAATTGAAAGATATTTACGGTATTGGGAAGTTAAACCGGCTGATTTGACAGCCTTATCCTGTGTTAACGGTAACTTTCCTATTAAGAAAGGTTACCGTTGGGGAGTATAGGGGTTAAAAATCAGTTGTATTACTCCAAGATTCCAATACCGAGTTTTTTAAAAAAATAAATAAAAATTAAAAATTAGAAAAACATTTAATTTAATCTATAAATTAATAAAAAATAAAAATTTACAAAATTTGATAAATCAGACGAGTGATACTGACATGATCGGTATTGGAAGCAATACTGATTGGTCGGTATCAAAAAAAATTTAAGTAAATTTAGGGATTCAGCATACCCAATTGTCCTAGTAAGTACATAAACCTTTCCTCAGAGAGAGGTTTAGTAAAGACATCGGCCAATTGGTCATCTGTAGGAACGAAATCTACCTCAACCTTACCCTTTTCCACATTATCTCTAATAAAGTGGTGTCTGATATCAATGTGCTTAGTTCTGGAGTGATGGACTGGGTTTTCAGTGATAGCAATAGCACTCTTGTTATCACAATGTATAGGTGTCTTCTGGAAGTTAAACCCATAGTCCATTAGTTGATACTGCATCCATAATAGTTGAGCACAGCAACTTCCTGCAGCAACATATTCTGCTTCTGTAGTAGAAGTTGCTACTGAATTTTGTTTCTTGGATGACCAGCCAACTAATCTGCCACCGAGGAACTGACATCCTCCACTTGTACTCTTCCTGTCCAACCGACAACCTGCAAAATCTGCATCAGTATACCCTTCAAGGTCAAAGTTTGAGTCTTCGGGATACCAAAGACCCATGTTAGGAGTACCTGAAAGATATCTAAAGATTCGCTTAACAGCTTTCATATGTGATTCTTTCGGATCAGCCTGATACCGAGCACACAAACAGGTTGCAAACATGATATCAGGCCTGCTAGCTGTTAAGTAAAGTAAAGAACCAATCATACCTCGGTATGTGGATTGACATACTGGTTTACCAGTTTCATCTTTACTTATTTTATCCTGAGTACCCATAGGAGTATGCATGGATGATAAATTTTCAAATTTATATTTCTTGAGCATGTCATGCACATACTTACTTTGATTTATGAAAGTGCCATCAGGCTTTTGTTCAACTTGTAAACCAAGAAAGTAAGTAAGTTCTCCCATCATACTCATCTGATACTGAGATGACATTATCTTAGCAAACCAGTCACACATTGACTTGTCAGTGGAGCCAAAAATAATATCTTCTACATATATTTGAATGAGTAAAATATCAGAACCTTTTCTTTTTGAAAATAATGTTTTGTCAATTTTACCTCTTATAAACTTATTTTCAATTAGGTACTCAGACAGGGTATCATACCAGGCTCTGGGAGCTTGTTTGAGCCCATATAAAGCTTTATCAAGCTTGAAAACGTAATTAGGAAATTTAGGATCAATAAAACCTGGTGGTTATTTGACATAAACTTCCTCCTGTAGTTTTCCATTAAGAAAGGCACTTTTGACATCCATCTGATAGACTTTGAAATTCTTGAAAGCTGCATATGCAAGATACAGCCTAATAGCTTCAATTCTTGCAACTGGTGCAAAAGTTTCATCATAGTCAATACCTTCTTCTTGCATGTAACCCTGAGCAACCAGTCTTGCTTTGTTTCTGATGACAACACCATCTTTGTCCATTTTGTTTCTGAACACCCACTTAGTACCAATAATAGTTTTACCAGCAGGAGGTGGTACTAAGTTCCAAACTTTATTTCTTTCAAACTCTGTCAATTCTTCTTGCATAGCTTCTACCCAGTCTTCATCTAATAAAGCTTCATCAGCTTTCTTAGGTTCCATGGTAGATAAGAAACTTGAGAAGAAACAAAAGTTTGCAGTTGCTTGGGGTTCAAACTCTAACCTTCTTCTTGTTTGAACACCTTGTTCAATGGAACCAATAATGTTTGCATGAGGATGGTCTTTGTGTTCCCTTAGATTATTTCCTAAGGAAACATTTGAAGCAAGATCAACAATATCTTGTAGTGGTGATGGATTGTTTGCCTGATACTGTGATGAATTCTGATCAGTATCAGACAATACTGGTTGCTGTTCTTCTGAATTTTGCAGATTTGAAGTAGATTCTCGAGCAGTATTGGAGGATCTCAGTAATGGAAACCTCAGAATTTGTTATATTGATGTTAGACTGAGATGTCTCTTGATCAGTATCACTCATACTGTGATCAACATAGTATGGGTGAGACTTGGGCTGTTCAGCAATGGAGTTTTCTGGATTGCATAGAATTTCTATGCCACTGATGTCTTCACTTGCTGAGGTAGAATGCTCATTCTGATTTTCATCAAATGTAACATGAATAGATTCTACAATCATGAACACGCCTTCATTTGCTTTGGGAGCAAATTTGTTGAGATTTTGCTTAGTACTTAATACAAAGCATTTACTCCCAAAGATGTGAAAATATTCCACATTAGGAATTTTGCCATTATATAACTAATAAGGAGTCTTTTGATGACGCTGGACTATAGTAGCTCTGTTTTGAGTAAAGTTGGCACAATTAACAGCTTCAGCCCAGAAGCTCAGTGCCAGTCCAGCATGGCATAACAAAGTTCTTGCAGCTTCAACCAAAGTTCTATTTTTCCGTTCTACAACACCATTTTGTTGTGGTGTGTAGGCTGCAGAGAAGTTTTGTATAATTCCTTTTTCTTCACAGAAATCAGCCAATACCGAGTTCTTGAACTCAGTACCATGGTCACTTCTAAGTTGTTTGACCTTGTTGCCTTTTTGAAGTTCTTCTCTTTTAATGAAGGCAATGATTTCTGTTGTTGCATCAGCTTTAGTCTTGAGAAAAATAACCCAAGTGTATCATGAGAATTCATCAACTAAGACTAATGTATAGATCTTTTTGGCCAAAGATGGTGTGCTGATGGGACCAAAAAGATCCATATGAATCATTGTAAGAGGTTCATTTATGGAGTGATTAACTTTTGACTTGAATGAACTCTTCTTCTGCTTGCCCATTTCACATGCTGAGCATAACTTATCTTTTGAATAAGTAATAGTGGGCAACCCTCTCACCAATTTCTTGATACTGAGCTCATTAATATTACGGAAATTTATGTGAGAGAGCTTCTTGTGCCATAACCAATGTAATTCTGGTTTGACTTTAGACAGCAGGCAAACTCGAATGGTGGGGTCTATTTCAGACAGATTGACCACATAAACATCTTTTTCTCTTCTAGCAACAAGTACAGGTTGCCCTTTATCATTGTAGATGATTCCTGCAATCTTTCTGAACCGAGCTTCATTATCATCATCACACATCTGGCTGATACTGAGCAGATTGTGTTTAAGACCCTCCACATAGGCAACTCTTTTAAAAGTTATGTTGCCTGCTTTTATAACTCCATACACTCTTGTTTTCCCTATTGAATCATCTCCAAACTTGACAGAAGGACCTTCTCTGGAGTATAATTTAGAAGGTACTCCATACTGCCAGTCATGTGTCTTGAGCAGCCACTGTCTAGATACCATTTTCTGTCAGCCTGCACAAGACACAAATAATCAGTTAGTTCTTTTTAGGAACCCATTTTTGAATGGGACCTTTGGTATGAGAAACGGGGTTTGACTTGATCTCTTTTGTTAGAGAGATCGGTATCACTTCAGGAGAAACCTTTGAGGTTTTCTTTGGTGATACCGACTTAGTTTCTCTCATTTTCTTTGGTACTGAGTACCTAGGGCTTGAGAGATCAGTCCAGCATTCATCTCCATTATGTCCAGAATGATGACATCTATAACATTTTCTAGGTCTGATTCGAAACATATTTTCATAAGGGATTTTTGAAAATTGTTTAATTTTTGGTTGATCAGTATTAGTAAATTGTGCAATCTTTTGACTCAGAATTTTGATCTGATCACCAATAGATTTTAAAATGTTATTTTCGTCATTTTTTAATGGAGTTTTAATTTTATTTTTGACTGTTTTTGAAGGAGATGATTCTGGTGTTTTAATTTTATTTTGCATAGAAGTCTTTTTATCAGTTGACTTCTTGTTTTTTTCACTTGAAGATCCTGTTGAAGTTGTTTTCTTTTTATCATGTTTTAGAATGACAACTTGAACAGGTTCTTTAGATTCTTGAGTAGTTGACTTTGCTGTTCCTGTGGATTCAGTATTAGTTAAAACAGTTTGAGTAGCAGTAAGTTTCTTTTCTGTATTCTCAGGTTCTTTATATATCTCAAACGTAGTTGTGTTAAATAAAACTTCAAATGGAGGAACAGCAGAAGTGTCATACTGAACTATTTCGAGATTAGTATCAAAAATTTCTTTTTCAGGAAATTCAATACTGAGCTCTTGTAGTTCAGTGTAGCACTTAGAACAGATGGAAGGACCAGTTGGTTTTTCAAAAATGATTTTATCCTCATCATCTGATTCAGTTTGACATCCTACTTCACTAAATGTTTTTGCTTTTACAAATTGAATAGGGTTCATATCCGAAAACTCTTCAAATAAATCAGCAAAATTATTTCTATTTTTTAATTGAGGATCAACACCAAGTGCAGCCCTTACATTTTCTGGAAATTGTTGATTTAGACATTTATTTAGTTTAATGGATGCATTTCCCCAAGATTTACACTGATTTTCAAATTTTTCTTTTTCAAGTTTGTGTAAATGAGCTTTATCAGCTAATCTTTGGTTAATGTCTTGTAAGTTTAAAAAATCTAGTTCTAAATCTTTAAATTTTGCTAATTTATCTAAATGTTCGTTATTTACCCTTTCTTGTTCATGAATTGTTAATTTTAATGCCTTTTCTTTCTGTACTAAAGTTTTAAGATCAACAATCATATACTCAAAAATCTTTTCTTTTTCATTATCTGAATAACTTTGAAAGGAACTCACCTTGTACAATTGAGTGGAATCCCAATCAGTATGGACACTCATTCTCTCAGCTTCTTTGATATCTCTCTCAAAGGAGCTCTTCAAATCTTCTTCAGTAAAAGCCATAAAGGCTTTGTTCTCAACCTCTTCCTCATCATCACTTATTTCCTCATCCATCCAAGCCTCTGAGTAAAGTGCTTGATGAGGTGCACCATTCCCTGCTACATTCTTCCCCTTGCTCCAGTTCTATAGCTTAACATACTTGTCACGATACCTTTTAGCTCGGTATGCAATCTTGTCATTCTGATCAGTTTCAGTTGACTTGGTATGACAATTTGCTGCAATATGCCTAGGCTTTCCGCACCTATAGCATAGACCTGATCTTGGGTCAGTATTGGAAGAGCTAACACCCAGCCTCTTCTTTTTCAACTGATCCAGCTTCATGGACATAAGAGCCATTTGTGTTTCAAGCTCTTCTGCCTCAGCATCAGCAAGATCAACTTCTGGTTCTTCAGGCTCAGTAACAGTATATGCCTGTTGTACAACTAGGGCCATACCAGTGGAAGACTTGTCAGTTTTCTTCCAGTTGATCAGTCTTGCAGCATTATTCTCCTCATGATTTAACATTAATCCATACAAGGTTTGAAGAGTGTATGACTCAATGTTGTTGGCAGCATTGACAGAATTTGTCATATCAAGGAACTGTTGAGGGAGACTATCCAAGAACTTTTGGACAAGTTCTCCTTCTTCCTTTACAATGCCTACACTGATTAAATCATGGACAACAGTATTAAACCTGTTGTAGAGAGTAGTGATGTCTTCATTTGGGGTAGAGAAAAAGTTTTCATATTTTCTTCTCATATTGCTTTTTCTCTGCAACTTCACCTTGGGTGTGCCTTCATAAGTGATTGATAGACTATCCCACATAGCCTTTGCTGTTGGCAATTTCATAATTGCATTAAGTATTTCTTTGGTAACAGCATTACCAATCACTCCCTTAGCCCTTGAGTCTAGACTGAATAACTGACGGTCAGTATCAGTCCAGGTGTGTTTCAGTTTAGGAACTGTTCTTGTGCTCTCAGGAGCATCATCAGTAGCAGCAACGGGTTCCACAGTTTGTGGGATGATAGGACCATCATTCAGCACAGTGAGCATCTCATGATGAATTGATTCAAGATACCACTGAGCCTTAAGCTTCCATTGATGAAAGTCTTTTCCATCAAAGATGGGCACTCCCTTACCCGACATTACTGGGGCAACAATTGTAGACATTTTGGATTTTTGAGTGTTGGAAGGATAGGTATAAGGAATGGCTGCCAGGGTTAAAAGATCGACTAAATAAGAATTAATTTAGCCTGCTCTGATACCAGTTGTTAGGTCACAACAACCCTGGTTAACTTGATAATTGTTAGATTAATAATTTACTTAAGACAATTAAGGTGATTAACACAGTAATTTAGTCAAACGTATATTATTCCACTAAGTGTGGCTTGTAGCGGAAATACATGACCACTTGATCAATTACAAAGATAGATATCTGAATATGTAAATTGGTAAGTACTCCTTTGCAAGATGATCTCTATTTATAATGTTATAGAGATCTTACATTATTGGCAAAGGAGTAACCGAAGGACTAAGTAAATGAAATGACTAAGATCAAGGAATTCGATCTTAGTCCGTTACTATACTGACTGTGACTCAGTCCTTCTACTCGGTATTGATTTCCAATACCGAGTGCTGATACTGAGTGGCCAGTATTGGCCAAACTCAGTATCACTCCTAACTTAGCTATTTTGATCTACAATTTAATCTAAGCTATACTAGATTGTTTTGTTATCCTAAGATTCATAAAGAGGTAAGGATTTTTGCCTTAACAAAAACTCAAGATCTTCTTAGTTTTTCGGTGAACTAACACTTGAATATATTTTAGAGAGAAAGTTATGGAAGCACCAACCCTTAATCTGCCATGAAGATGATGTATTTAAGCCCACACAAAACGTGCATAGGGTGTGGCAAAGAGTCAACATCATCTCTACATGCATTGGACCATAAAGTGGTCCAATAGAAAAGAAGCACCTACTAGTGGAAGAGTAATTATTAATTCTCCATGCATTGGACCATTAAATGGTCCAATCACCTACTTCAATAAAGTCTTCCATCCATTAAATAAAAGTCTCCCATATTCCAGCATGGGTCTCTTTTATTAACGGTGCTGCAGTAACTGATCAGCAGTAACTGAGCATCAGTAGTAGGGGTCAGCAGTAACTGATCAGCAGTAACTGAGCATCAGTAGTAGGGGTCAGCAGTAACTGAGCATCAGTAGTAGGGGTCAGTAGTAACTGACCAGCAGTAACTGAGCATCAGTAGTAGGGGTCATTAGTAACTGACCAGCAGTAACTGAGCATTAGTAGTAGGGGTCAGTAGTAACTGACCAGCAGTAACTGAGCATCAGTAGTAGGGGTCAGTAGTAACTGACCAGCAGTAACTGAGCATCAGTAGTAGGGGTCAGTAGTAACTGAGCAGTCCCTTATTAACTAAGGTTCTACCTTATTAACTAAGGTTCTACCTTATTAACTAAGGTTATCCCTTTATTAATTCTCTCATATAATCAAGTGTATTCGGAAAGGAATTCCCCCGGTGTGTGACCCGATAGGCTCGTGTATTATCAGCCATGATACCGAACGCGTGTGTCGGTGGGCACGATTCTAACAAACTCCCACTTGCACACGACGCGACGTGTTTTATGTATCACAAACAAAGAGCGGCCCTAGCTAGGCATCTGTGTCCCTAAGTCAACACGAGTTTGTCATCCACGACAACGACAATTACCAATCATATTAATGATGGTCCTTTAGATAAGTGATCATATCATCCCTTTGTACACGAGACATGGATTAATGTCGTCATTCTCCAGATCGTTCACGATTATGTTTCTCGATCTATTATTTAGTGGTGACCAAACTGAGTTGTAATTGAACCATTTTCAATATAACTCAAGCACGGCCATGCTTTTGGGTGTCAGCGCTAATTCATCGAGGGGCCCATGGATATCTCTCATCATTGAGGTACAAATCCTTTTGACTACTTAGTCCCTCCGTCATAAGTTATCCTTACCCAACTAAGCCCCTTATAACGGCCATTTACGAACCGCGTTAGAGCATTAATCTAAGTAAAGTAAACTTATACTTTGGAATCTCATGAATCTCTGGTCTAAGGATGAAATTGATACTCCCGAGTTACTTGTGACAGTTTCCATGAAGTAAACTTGGGTGTGGGTCTCCAGCCACTTGAAACTCATTTCAAGCACAGGCAATTGTTGCGTTTATATCTCATAACCAACACATGCATGGTTAAAAACCTGAAATCTAAAATATGGCAAAACCGATCCGCAAATCGTTTTCAAGCCCGAAATGTGCACGAATCGGTTAGAGTAGGCTCTGATACCACTGTTGGATTTTGGTGGGTTCAAAACGCAGCGGAAACAAATATTTAAAAATTAATTTAACCACCAACATCCACCAAGGACCGAATCTCTAAACCCAAAACGTGCAACAAAGGAAGGAGAGAACAGCATACCCTTGAAGACACCCGCAAGAATGATGATGTTGATTGAGTGGATGAAGGTCACGAGTTGGTTCCCCTCTACCGTTGATCCACACCGAGTTCCCGTTCCTTTCGAGCCGCTAACCCAACACCGGAAAACTCAAGATCTTCTTAGTTTTTCGGTGAACTAACACTTGAATATATTTTAGAGAGAAAGTTATGGAAGCACCAACCCTTAATCTGCCATGAAGATGATGTATTTAAGCCCACACAAAACGTGCATAGGGTGTGGCAAAGAGTCAACATCATCTCTAGATGCATTGGACCATAAAGTGGTCCAATAGAAAAGAAGCACCTACTAGTGGAAGAGTAATTATTAAGTCTCCATGCATTGGACCATTAAATGGTCCAATCACCTACTTCAATAAAGTCTTCCATCCATTAAATAAAAGTCTCCCATATTCAAGCATGGGTCTCTTTTATTAACGATGCTGCAGTAACTGATCAGCAGTAACTGAGCATCAGTAGTAGGGGTCAGCAGTAACTGATCAGCAGTAACTGAGCATCAGTAGTAGGGGTCAGCAGTAACTGATCAGCAGTAACTGAGCATCAGTAGTAGGGGTCAGTAGTAACTGACCAGCAGTAACTGAGCGTCAGTAGTAGGGGTCATTAGTAACTGACCAGCAGTAACTGAGCATCAGTAGTAGGGGTCAGTAGTAACTGACCAGCAGTAACTGAGCATCAGTAGTAGGGGTCAGTAGTAACTGACCAGCAGTAACTGAGCATCAGTAGTAGGGGTCAGTAGTAACTGAGCAGTCCCTTATAAACTAAGGTTCTACCTTATTAACTAAGGTTCTACCTTATTAACTAAGGTTCTACCTTATTAACTAAGGTTATCCCTTTATTAATTCTCTCATATAATCAAGTGTATTCGGAAAGGAAATCCCCCGGTGTGTGACCCAATAGGCTCATGTATTATCAGCCATGATACCAAACGCGTGTGTCGGTGGGCACAATTCTAACAAACTCCCACTTGCACACGACGCGACGTGTTTTATGTATCACAAACAAAGAGCGGCCCTAGCTAGGCATCTGTGTCCCTAAGTCAACACGAGTTTGTCATCCACGACAACGACAATTACCAATCATATTAATGATGGTCCTTTAGATAAGTGATCATATCATCCCTTTGTACACGATATCCTTGTGAACACGAGACATGGATTAATGTCGTCATTCTCCAGATCGTTCACGATTATGTTTCTCGATCTATTATTTAGTGATGAACAAACTGAGTTGTAATTGAACCATTTTCAATATAACTCAAGCACGGCCATGCTTTTGGGTGTCAGCGCTAATTCATCGAGGGCCCCATGGATATCTCTCATCATTGAGGTACAAATCCTTTTGACTACTTAGTCCCTCCGTCATAAGTTATCCTTACCCAACTAAGCCCCTTATAACGGCCATTTACGAACCGCGTTAGAGCATTAATCTAAGTAAAGTAAACTTATACTTTGGAATCTCATGAATCTCTGGTCTAAGGATGAAATTGATACTCCCGAGTTACTTGTGACAGTTTCCATGAAGTAAACTTGGGTGTGGGTCTCCAGCCACTTGAAACTCATTTCAAGCACAGGCAATTGTTGCGTTTATATCTCATAACCAACACATTGCCTCAGTCTTCATTCATAACTTACTTCCATTTAAGTATGACTGACTGTGGATGTTTAGATAAAAATCTAGGAAGTGTTTAAACATGCAAAGATGGAACACAATAAAGATTTTGAAAGTAACTGCAACACGCATATGTGTAGACATATTTATACATCAATACAATCAAAAATTACAATACTGCTTCAAGTTCCCAAAATAATCATCAAACTCAAACTAAAACAGTACTCAAGCTAAATCACTGGCTAATCTCACACCTATTCCTCTAGTGTGAGACTCGTGTACAGCCTGTGACAACGGCTTAGTAAACGGATCCGCAAGGTTCTCTTCCGATACAACTCTGCTTATGATAACATCACCACTTTCAATCTTATCTCGAATGACGTGATATTTACGAGCAATATGCCTCGTTCTTTTGTGAGCTCTAGGTTCTTTAGCTAAAGCTACAGCACCCTCATTGTCACAATATATCTCAATAGGGTAAGAAATGCTAGGAACGACTTCCAAGTCATTGATGAATTTCTTCATCCACACAGCTTCCTTAGCAGCTTCACAAGCTGCATTGTATTTTGATTCTGTCGTGGAATCAGCAACTGCGTCTTTCTTGGAACTCCTCCAACTCACAGCACCACCATTCAATAGGAATACATAACCCGATTGTGATCGGAAATCATCCCTATTAGTTTGGAAGCTTGCGTCTGAGTATCCAACTACACGCAATTCTTCCATACCACCATATACCAAGAACATATCCTTCGTTCTTCGAAGATATTTCAAGATGTTCTTGACGGCTATCCAATGAGCTTCTCCAGGGTTTGCCTGATATCTACTCGTCACGCTCAATGCACATGATACATCAGGTCTTGTGCATAGCATGGCGTACATTATAGATCCAACTGCCGAGGCATAAGGGATCTTCTTCATTACGTCACGTTCCTTATCGGAACTTGGACATTGAGCCTTGCTCAAAGTCACTCCATGCAACATAGGAAGATTTCCTTTCTTGGAGTCCTCCATTCTAAACCGCTTTAGAACTTTGTCAATATATGCACTTTGACTCAAACCGAGAAGTCTTTTAGATCTATCTCGATAGATCTTAATTCCCAAGATGTACGCTGCATTTCCTAAGTCCTTCATTGCAAAACATTTTCCAAGAAATGTCTTGACATCACTCAAAATTGGAATGTCATTCCCAATGAGTAAGATGTCATCAACATATAGGACTAGGAATACAATTGCGCTCCCACTAGCCCTGACGTATACACAAGGTTCATCTTTACTTTTAGAAAATCCAAATTCCTTGATTTTCTCATCAAAGCAAAGATTCCAACTTCGAGATGCTTGCTTAAGTCCATAAATGGACTTCTTAAGTTGACAGACTTTATTGGGATACTTTGGATGTACAAAACCCTCAGGTTGTTTCATATACACCTCTTCATAAAGCTTCCCGTTAAGGAAGGCGGTTTTGACATCCATTTGCCAAATTTCGTAATCATGAAAGGCGGCAATTGCCAAAAGTATCCTGATTGATTTCAACATAGCCACTGGGGAAAAGGTTTCATCATAGTCAACACCATGGGTTTGAGTGAAGCCTTTTGCGACCAATCGTGCTTTGAAAGTATCAATCTGTCCATCCATGCCGGTCTTTACTTTATATACCCATTTACACCCCACAAGCTTACAGCTGGGTGTAGGATCAACCAGTTCCCATACTTGGTTGTCCTTCATGGATTGCATCTCGACTTCCATTGCATCTCTCCATTTGTCAGACTCTGGGCCTGCCATCGCTTCCTGGTAGGTGGAGGGTTCATCATGATCCCCTAGTAACTCGCTACCCTCAGATATGAGAAACCCATATCTCTCTGGTTCAGTGCGAGTTCTACCAGATCTACGAAGAGATAATGGTGGAACGTCAGTTTCTACCACATCCTCTTGATCGGTACCAACCTCTTGAGGTTGTGTGCTAGTGCCAACATTAGGTAGTTCATTGGATGAATCTTGAGTTTCCTCAAGATCTATATGCTTCCCACTAGGTTCTTTGGATAACAGTTCTCTTTCAAGAAAGACTGCCCTTCGAGCAACAAATACCTTGTTCTCAGAAGGTTAGTAGAATATATATCCAACTCCCACTTTGGGATATCCAATGAAATAACATCTTTCAGAACGGGGTTCTAATTTGTCATCTACCTCACGCTTCACGTAGGCTAGACAACCCCAAACTCTAAGATAGGATAGTGGAGGTTTACTCCCATGCCATATCTCGAAAGGTGTATTTTCTACCTTCTTTGTTGGTACGAGATTAAGAAGCTTACACGCCGTTTCTAGAGCGTATCCCCAAAAACTTATAGGTATTTGGGTTCTTGCCATCATTGATCGAACCATGTCAAGTAATGTTCGATTTCTCCTCTCGGCGACTCCATTCAATTGTGAAGTCCTAGGAGGTGTTAATTGTGAGACAATCCCACAATTCTTGAGATGGTCAATAAACTCTAGATTAAGATACTCTCCGCCTCTATCAGATCGAAGTATCTTGATTGATTTGCCCGATTGGTTTTCAACTTCGTTTTGGAATGTCTTGAACACCTCAATGGTTTCTGACTTATGTTTAATCAAGTAAACATATCCAAACCTACTATAGTCATCTATAAAGGTTACGAAGTATCTACAATTATTCCTTGTAAGGTGTTTAAAAGGTCCACACACATCGGTGTGTACAATGTCTAATAAACCCTTAGCCCTCTCACTAACACCGGTGAAGGGAGCTTTAGTCATCTTGCCTAATAAGCAAGATTCACATACATCATTTGAACCATTTTCAAATGATTCCAAGTACCCAATTGCTTGAAGCTTGGAGATGCGAGTCTTATTTATATGGCCAAGACGACTATGCCATAAGGATAATTTATCCAAACTATCTTTGGATGTAGAACCAATTTGCATGATTGATCTTTTGTTGCTAACATGTGCTATCACCTCATAAATGCCATGACAAGGTAAAGCATTAAAATAACAAGTACTATTTTTAAAACAAGAAATAGAACCATTGTCATTAAAGGAAAATACAAAACCATCGTCATACAATGCATGAAGGGAAATTATGTTTCTTGCCACATGAGGCGAATAACGAACATTTTTCAACAAAACAAAGGAACTAGATTTAAAGGACAACTTCACGTTTCCTTGAGCTTCAACAGGGACAACACACTTGTTTCCCATGATCAGATCTTGTTCCCCTCTTTTCAACTTCTCACTTTCCAATAGCACCTGAAATTTGTTACAAATATGAGTGCCACAACCGGTGTCTAAAACCCAGTTTTGCGAAGTAGAAGTTTGATAGAGTTCAATCATGTACATACCCTTCTTTGAGGTACCTCCAACTCCTTTAGCTTTTAGCTTGTTGAGTTCCTCAAGGTATGTTGGGCAACTACGGCGGAAATGCCCCTTTTTCCCGCAATAGAAGCAGTCCGCATCTTCCGGTGTCTTGGCTTGAGGAACCTTTCCTTTGGCCATCTTTACCGAAGTGGGCTTAGGCTTGGACGCACCAACCTTGCCTTTACCCTTACTTTTTGAGGTAGGGGTGGACTTCTTCTTCTTGGAAACCTTTCCTTCTCGAATTGCAAGGACGGAATGTGATGGGTTGGGCTTTCTTTTGGTCATGGTAGACTCAGCGGTCTTCAACATACCATGAAGCTCCATGATGGACTTATCCATCCCATGCATATGATAGTTGTTAGGTCACAACAACCCTGGTTAACTTGATAATTGTTAGATTAATAATTTACTTAAGACAATTAAGGTGATTAACACAGTAATTTAGTCAAACGTATATTATTCCACTAAGTGTGGCTTGTAGCGGAAATACAAGACCACTTGAACAATTACAAAGATAGAAATGTGAAAGTGTAAATTGATGAGTACTCCTTTGCAAGATGATCTCTATTTATAATGTTATAGAGATCTTACATTATGGGCAAAGGAGTAACCGAAGGACTAAGTAAATGAAATGACTAAGATCAAGGGATTTGATCTTAGTCAGTTACTATACTGACCGTGACTCAGTCCTTCTACTCGGTATTGGTTTTCCAATACCGAGTGCTGATACTGAGTGGCCAGTATTGGCCAAACTCAGTATCACTACTAACTTAGCTATTTTAATCTACATTTTAATCTAAGCTATTCTATATTGTTTTGTTATCCTAAGATTTACAAAGAGGTAAGGCTTTTTGCCTTAACAATCTCCCCCTATCTAATGATAACAAAACAATTATACAGAGATATTAAACAAAATAAACTACAGGCTGCAAAGTCTTCTTCTTTATTTTTTGTTGATTGATTCAAATTCATAGAAGACTTCTTTCTTCACATGGATGAACTCTTCTCTTTTCTTCAGTTCATCTTGCCTGTTATTTAGCACAGCAACAATCTTCTTTCTGAACCAAGCATCTTCTTTCTTGGTTATCTTCCATTTCAAGCCCACCAAATGGCTGATAGGAGCTGTTTGCAGTTCTGCTTCAGTGATGAAGCACTCCCTGTCCTCTGAGTCAGTGTACATATATCCAGATGTTGGATATATGGTACTCTTCTGATCCTGAAATATAAGGTTAGAAGCCTCAGTCATAACACTGAGTGCCCTGTAATCTGCTGCATATAAAATGCCTTGTTCATAACAAATTGCAGCTACAGCCCATACTTCATCCATCATCACTTGGGCTTCAGAAGACCTGGATTTCAGTTCCTTAATCAGTCTAGCAATTTTAATCCAGTCTTGTACTCGCATATTCTGGATGTCATGAAGAAAGAACTTCAATGGTGGACTGACTGGCCCAGTGCATGTTGCAGTAATGCATCTGTCAACAATTTTAACTTTGATTTTGTTGACAAATTCATTTAACCAGTGAATGTTCTTCACATCCAGAAAGATTCTGTTCCTCAGCATGTTCATCCTGGTTTCTCTATATCTGAATCTTTGGGCAATGATGTTCCAGTATTGTTGAAGAACATCATCACCTTTTCTTCTGACTGTATGAGGCTTCCAAGAGTCATCTGCCTCAGTATCAGTTTCAGGATCTTCTTCCTTGATAGGAAAGAATCTTTGGGCTTCAATCTCATCCTCAATGTATTGAACAGATCTTCTAGGTCTAGAGATTAGTGGAGTTGGATCTGTTTCTTCACTAGAATCTGAAGACATAACCACATTTGTCATTCTTCTGGTCATTGGTCTTCTAGGAATTCTAGAAGGCCCTTCAGCTTGAGGAGAGATAGGTTTTTCTGCATGCTCTTCATCATCAGAGAATGATGATGAAGAGGATTCTTTATTTGCTTCATCTAGTGCAAAGTTTAAAAAATCTTCTGATGCCACTGGATGTTCTTCATCTTCATCATCAGCAATAGGCCATACAAAAGGCCTATACACAATTATCTGCAAGTTGTTTTGCTCAGTCACAACTTGCTGAGGTTGATCAGTATCAGTCTCCCCCTGAGCAGATGGCTCAGATGGTTCTTCTTCAAGTTGTTCCAAGACTGATCTTCCTCTCTGTCTACTCCTTTCATATCTAAACCAAAGAGGTTCAGTATGAGGTGTTTGTTGATGTTGTTGTTGTTGTTGTTGTGGAGGTTGATCTTCATTTAGTTTTCTCCTTTTCTCCCCCTGAGCAGATGGCTCAGGTTGATCAACCTTTTGATCTCTCTGTCTTTTCTCCCCCTTATTGTTATCAATGGATGGGGAGGGAATGGGTTCAGTATCACCACCCATGTCCCCCTGTTGATCTTCAGGACTTGGGGAAAGCATAGGTTCAGTATGTGCAGGAGATGGTGATCTTCTAGGGTCAGCGGCAGGACCTTCTTCATCATTACCTCCTCTAGTTGGAGTTTGTGGAGGTGGTGGAGACTGTTGTTGTTGCTGTAGAAGTGCCACTGATTGCTTCAAAGAATCAATCTCAGTGCTCATTTCATCCATCCTGGCCAGAATGTTATTCTGAGTGGTCTGCATAGCCAGGATTTGGTTGAGAATAGTTTGTAGAGCTCCATGTACTTCCTGAGACTGAGTAGCTTGAGCTCGTTGACCCTGCACAGATGGTGCTAAATAAACCAAAAACATAAAACTGGTTAGTAAGAAAGGTTTATCAAATAGAATTGTGGTATTGATTAACTCTATAATCATATAAGTAGAATTTGAAGTCTGTATTTCATCTGGTTCATGATGAAATATTGTGGACTAGTGCAAAGCATGTGTAAGAAGTGTTTTAGTAAAAGTGAGTGTGATAGATTAAGTAGCTCAGTGTAGGATAGGTCACATTTACTAAAAGGTTTGGTTTGGTAATTCGAAGTCTGGGATATACTTCTTTTTATTTTCAATGTTTATCACTCGGTATTAGAGTGATAACAGAAATGTGGCTTTGACCCATGGAAATTTTTGGCAAGTGTGGCTTAAAGGGTTTTGGATCATTTCTTGAACAATGTTATCCAACTCAAAATAAGTTGGACATCATTCAAGCAGCACCAGTGGGTGTCAGTGTGACATCAACCACTATTGTTTCTTTAAATGATGAAACAACTGTAGACTGACAATGATCATGTGAAAAGATCGGTATATGAATTTTGCATAGCAGCAGTGGGCTTACTATGTTGGCCATAAGAGTATATATTTGAAAGTTCGATTGAGACTGTGGTCAGTATTGAGTTGGTACTGGCCAATACATAGTCTCTATGGGGGAAAAATATATATATATATAAGTTTAAGGATTTTAGAAATTCATACCTGAGACTTTATCTGATTCTCTTCTGGCATCATGAGAGGTCGGTGCTGGATCATTTGGATTTGGATTTGAGGCACCAGCACCTTCAAGAGCTTCTTCTCTTCTGCTAGCTGGACCTTCCAGTGTATGCTGAGCAAACTGAAGTTCGACATCAAGAGGATCATGAGGGGCCTCAAGATGATGAGCAATTTGTTCTGGTTCTGGACCTGGAAGGTCAGCATTGGCGGCAACAGCACTTTGGACTTGAAGAGATGCAGTTAAGGATGGAATGTTTTCAGTTTGCATCTCTTCTGATGACATATTTCCCATAAGAACAGGGGAAAGATTTCTTCTCCTTCTTCGAAGAACCAGTGGTGTGTCTTCTGAGGGCTCAGTATCAGGAGCTTCTTCAATAATAGGAGCATCCGGATCCTGTGCTGGTCGAGATGATACTATTGCTTGTGGAGCTTCCACCATCTCAGTATCTTGATCATCGTTTCCACTATCACCACTGTCATCCATCATCACTTGGGCTCTCCTTCTCTTGGAGCTTCCACTCATTACAGGCTCTCCTTCTCTTGGCCTGTAGAAGAAAATCTTCTCATGAAGGGGAGGAAGATCCACTCTTGGGCTGTTGAATTCATCATATATGTGTGCAGGCATCTCATTTTGAAAAATGAGAGAAAGGAATCTGCAGAAAGGAACATTTAATTCTCTGATTTTGGCCCGAATCAAAGATGCTAATTCTTCAAAAATTAATCGTGCATAATCGATATCCCTTCCATGGTACATGGCATGAACCATCTGCATCCCAAAATCGTTGATTTGATCCAAAGCTCCATTCTTGTGAGTCATACACCGAATTATTGTAGAGATCAGTATACCCCACATCGGACCAAATTCATTTCTCTTAATGATCCCCGTAGTACCTCTTCGTCCGATCAGTGGTAACACTGATCTAGCCTCTATTCTGTCAACAAACGGCTCATATTGAGCATGAGCAGGAAGACCCAGAGCTTCCCGAATTATGGCTGTTGAGACGAAAGTTCTTCTTTGTTCACGAATCACCCAACCAGTAATCATGTCTGGTGAGTCGATTTTAGCAGAGTACCAGAATTCACAGAGCATTTCTGGGTAAATTGCTCTGGGAGATCGAATCAGTGCTTGAGTGATGGGGCAGTGCTTCAGAAAGGTAATCATTTGTGTAAATTCGGGGCACGCCCAAGCTTGAGGAATGTTGAAATTCGCCGTGATGTTATTCCTTGCAAATTTGGGTAGTTCATCGTTTCTAAACTGTGTTGCCGGTGCAGCCTCCGGTGCGAAGAAACGGTAATTTGCCATCTGTGATTGTGATTTAAAAAGTTTGCTTGCAAAGAGAAATTGAAATCGTTAATCGCAGAGAGAATCGAAAGTGAATTTAAGAAATAACTGTTGTAAGAAAAATGATAATGAAAGAAAAAACGGTTATTTATACTTAATTGAAAGATATTTACGGTATTGGGAAGTTAAACCGGCTGATTTGACAGCCTTATCCTGTATTAACGGTAACTTTCCTATTAAGAAAGGTTACCGTTGGGGAGTATAGGGGTTAAAAGTCAGTTGTATTACTCCAGGATTCCAATACCGAGTTAAAAAAATTAAATTTAAAAAAAATAATAAAAATTAGAAAAATATTTAATTTAATCTATAAATTAATAAAAAATAAAAATTTACAAAATTTGATAAATCAGACGAGTGATACTGACTCGGTCGGTATTGAAAGCAATACCGATCAGTCGGTATCAGAAAATTTAAGTAAATTTAGGGATTCAGCATACCCAATTGTCCTAGTAAGTACATAAACCTTTCCTCAGAGAGAGGTTTAGTAAAGACATCGGCCAATTGGTCATCTGTAGGAACGAAATCTACCTCAACCTTACCCTTTTCCACATTATCTCGAATAAAGTGGTGTCTGATATCAATGTGCTTGGTTCTGGAGTGATGGACTGGGTTTTCAGTGATAGCAATAGCACTCTTGTTATCAAAATGTATAGGTGTCTTCTGGAAGTTAAACCCATAGTCCATTAGTTGATACTGCATCCACAATAGTTGAGCACAGCAACTTCCTGCAGCAACATATTCTGCTTCTGCAGTAGAAGTTGCAACTGAATTTTGTTTCTTGGATCACCAGCCAACTAATCTGCCACCGAGGAACTGACATCCGCCACTTGTACTCTTCCTGTCTAACCGACAACCTGCAAAATCTGCATCTGTATACCCTTCAAGATCAAAGTTTGAGTCTTTGGGATACCAAAGACCCATGTTAGGAGTACCTGAAAGATATCTAAAGATTCGCTTAACAGCTTTCATATGTGATTCTTTAGGATCAGCCTGATACCGAGCACACAAACAAGTTGCAAACATGATATCAGGCCTGCTAGCTGTTAAGTAAAGTAAAGAACCAATCATACCTCGGTATGTGGATTGACATACTGGTTTACCAGTTTCATCTTTACTTATTTTATCCTGAGTACCCATAGGAGTATGCATGGATGATAGATTTTCAAATTTATATTTCTTGAGCATGTCATGTACATACTTACTTTGATTTATGAAAGTGCCATCAGGCTTTTGTTCAACTTGTAAACCAAGAAAGTAAGTAAGTTCTCCCATCATACTCATCTGATACTGAGATGACATTATCTTAGCAAACCAGTCACACATGGACTTGTCAGTGGAGCCAAAGATAATATCATCCACATATATTTGAATGAGTAAAATGTCAGAACCTTTCTCTTTGAAAATAATGTTTTGTCAATTTTACCTCTTATAAACTTATTTTCAATTAAGTACTCAGACATGGTATCATACCAGGCTCTGGGAGCTTGTTTGAGCCCATATAAAGCTTTATCAAGCTTGAAAACATAATTAGGAAATTTAGGATCAATAAAACCTGGTGGTTGTTTGACATAAACTTCCTCCTGTAGTTTTCCATTAAGAAAGGGACTTTTGACATCCATCTGATAAACTTTGAAATTCTTGAAAGCTGCATATGCAAGATACAGCCTAATAGCTTCCATTCTTTCAACTGGTGCAAAAGTTTCATCATAGTCAATACCTTCTTCTTGCCTGTAACCCTGAGCAACAAGTCTTGCTTTGTTTCTGATGACAACACCATCCTTGTCCATTTTGTTTCTGAACACCCACTTAGTACCAATAATAGTTTTACCAGCAGGAGGTGGTACTAAGTTCCAAACTTTATTTCTTTTAAACTCTGTCAATTCTTCTTGCATAGCTTCTACCCAGTCTTCATCTAATAAAGCTTCATCAGCTTTCTTGGGTTCCATGGTAGATAAGAAACTTGAGAAGAAACAGAAGTTTGCAGTTGCTTGGGGTTCAAACTCTAACCTTCTTCTTGTTTGAACACCTTGTTCAATGGGACCAATAATGTTTGCATGAGGATGGTCTCTGTGTTTCCTTAGATTATTTCCTAAGGAAACATTTGAAGCAAGATCAACAATATCTTGTAGTGGTGATGGATTGTCTGTCTGATACTGTGTTGAATCCTGATCAGTATCAGACAATACTGGTTGATGTTCTCTGAATTTTGCAGATTTAGTGTGGATTCTTGAGCAGTATTGGAGGATTCTCCTTCCGCATATGTGGATTTGTTCAAATCAAGAATTGGGACCTCAGTATTGGAGTTCTCAGTAATGGGAACCTCAGAATTTGTTATATTGAAGTTAGACTGAGGTGTCTCTTGATCAGTATCACTCATACTGTGATCAACATAGTATGGGTGAGACTTGGGTGTTCAGCAATTGAGTTTTCTGGATTGCATAGAATTTCTATGCCACTGATGTCTTCATTTGCTGAGGTAGAATGCTCATTCTGATTTTCATCAAATGTAACATGAATTGATTATACAATCATCTTAGTGGAGATGATATACACTCTGAAGGCTTTAGAGTGTGGAGAATAGCCCATGAACACGCCTTCATTTGCTTTGGGAGCAAATTTGTTGAGATTTTGCTTAGTACTTAGTACAAAGCATTTACTCCCAAAGATGTGAAAATATTTCACATTAGGAATCTTGCCATTATATAACTCATAAGGAGTCTTTTGATGACGCTGGCCTATAGTAGCTCTGTTTTGAGTAAAGTTGGCACAATTAACAGCTTCAGCCCAGAAGCTCAGTGCCAGTCCAGCATGGCATAACAAAGTTCTTGCAGCTTCAATCAAAGTTCTATTTTTCCGTTCTACAACACCATTTTGTTGTGGTGTGTAGGCTGCAGAGAAGTTTTGTATAATTCCTTTTTCTTCACAGAAATCAGCCAATACCGAGTTCTTGAACTCAGTACCATGGTCACTTCTAAGTTGTTTGACCTTGTTGCCTTTTTGAAGTTCTTCTCTTTTAATGAAGGCAATGATTTCTGTTGTTGCATCAGCTTTAGTCTTGAGAAAAATAACCCAAGTGTATCTTGAGAATTCATCAACTAAGACTAATATATAGATCTTTTTGGCCAATGATGGTGTGCTGATGGGACCAAAAAGATCCATATGAATCATTGTAAGAGGTTCATTGATGGAGTGATTAACTTTTGACTTGAATGAACTCTTCTTCTGCTTGCCCATTTCACATGCTGAGCATAACTTATCTTTTGAATAAGTAATAGTGGGCAGCCCTCTCACCAGTTTCTTGATACTGAGCTCATTTATATTTCGGAAATTTATGTGAGAGAGCTTCTTGTGCCATAACCAATGTAATTCTGGTTTGACTTTAGACAGCAGGCAAACTCGAATGGTGGGGTCTATTTCAGACAGATTGACCACATAAACATCTTTTTCTCTTCTAGCAACAAGTACAGGTTGCCCTTTATCATTGTAGATGATTCCTGCAATCTTTCTGAACCGAGCTTCATTATCATCATCACACATCTGGCTGATACTGAGCAGATTGTGTTTAAGACCCTCCACATAGGCAACTCTTTTAAAAGTTATGTTGCCTGCTTTTATAACTCCATACCCTCTTGTTTTCCCTATTGAATCATCTCCAAACTTGACAGAAGGACCCTTCTCTGGAGTATAATTTAGAAGGTACTCCATACTGCCAGTCATGTGTCTTGAGCATCTACTGTCTAGATACCATTTTCTGTCACCCTGCACAAGACACAAATAATAAGTTAGTTCTTTTTAGGAACCCATTTTTGAATGGGACCTTTGATAGGAGAAACGGGGTTTGACTTGATCTCTTTTGTGGGAGAAGTCAGTATCACTTCAGGAAAAGCCTTTAAGGTTTTCTTTGGTGATACCGACTTAGTTTCTCTCCTTTTCTTTGGTACTGAGTACCTAGGACTTGAGAGATCAGTCCAGCAATCATCTCCTTTGTGTCCAGTATGATGACATCTATAACATTTTCTAGGCCTGTTTCGAAACATATTTTCATAAGGAACTTTTGAAAATTGTTTAACTGTTGATCGATCAGTATTAGTGAATTTTGCAAACTTTTGACTCAGAATTTTAATCTGATCACCAATTGATTTTAAAATGTTATTTTTGTCATTTTTTAATGGAGTTTCAATTTTATTTTTGACAGATTTAGAAGGAGATGATTTTGGTGTCTTAATTTTATTTTTCATAGAAGTCTTTTTATCAGTAGACTTCTTGTTTGTGACACTTGGAGATCCTGTTGAAGTTGTGTTCTTTTTATCATGTTTTAGAATGACAACTTGAACAGGTTCTTTAGATTCTTGAGTAGTTGACTTTGCTGTTCCTGTGGATTCAGTATTAGTTAAAACAGTTTGAGTAGCAGTAAGTTTCTTTTCTGTATTTTCAGGTTCTTTATATATCTCAAACGTAGTTGTGTTAAATAATAATTCAAATGAAGGAACAACAGAAGTGTCATACTGTACTATTTCGAGATCAGTATCAGAAATTTCTTTTTCAGGAAATTCAATACTGAGCTCTTGTAGTTCAGTATAGCACCTAGACCAGATGGAAGGACCAATTTGTTTTTCGAAAATGATTTTATCCTCATCATCTGATTCAGTTTGACATCCTATCTCAGAAAAAGTTTTTGCTTTTACAAATTGAATAGGGTTCATATCTTAAAATTCTTCAAATAAATCAGCAAAATTATTTCTATTTTTTAATTGAGGATCAACACCAAGTGCAGCCCTTACATTTTCTGGAAATTGTTGATTTAGACATTTATTTAGTTTAATAGATGCATTTCCCCAAGATTTACACTAATTTTCGAATTTTTCTTTTTCCAGTTTGTGTAAATGAGCTTTATCAGCTAATCTTTGGTTAATGTCTTGTATGTTTAAAAAGTCTAATTCTAAATCTTTAAATTTTGCTAATTTATCTAAATGTTCATTATTTACCCTTTCAAGTTCATGAATTGTTAATTTTAATGTCTTTTCTCTCTGTACTAAAGTTTTAAGATCAACAATCATATACTCAAAAATCTTTTCTTTTTCATTTTCAGAATAAGTTTGAAAGGAACTCACCTTGTACAACTGAGTGGAATCCCATTCAGTGTGGACACTCATTCTCTCAGCTTCTTTGATATCTCTATCAAATGAGCTCTTCAAATCTTCTTCAGTAAAAGCCATAAAGGCTTTGTTCTCAATCTCTTCCTCATCATCACTTATTTCATCATCCATCCAAGCCTCTGAGTAAAGTGCTTGATGAGGTGCACCATTCCCTGCCGCATTCTTCCCCTTGCTCCAATTCTTCAGCTTGACATACTTATCTCTATACCGTTTAGCTCGGTATGCAATCTTGTCATTCTGATCAGTTTCAGTTGACTTGGTATGACAATTAGCAGCAATATGCCCAGGCTTTCCACACCTATAGCAAAGACCTGATCTTGGGTCAGTATTGGAAGAGCTAACACCAAGCCTCTTCTTTTTCAACTGATCCAGCTTCATGGACATAAGCCATTTGTGTTTCAAGCTCTTCTGCCTCAGCATCAGCAAGATCAACTTCTGGTTCTTCAGGTTCTGTTACAGTGTATGCCTGTTGCACAACTAGAGCCATACCAGTGGAAGACTTGTCAGTTTTCTTCCAGTTGATCAGTCTTGCCGCATTATTCTCTTCATGATTCAACATTAATCCATACAAAGTTTGAAGAGTGTATGACTCAATGTTGTTAGCAGCATTGACAGAACTTGTCATGTCAAGAAACTGTTGAGGAAGACTATCCAAGAACTTTTGAACAAATTCTCCTTCTTCCTTTACAATGCCTACACTAATTAAATCATGGACAACAGTATTAAACCTGTTGTAGAGAGTAGTGATGTCTTCATTTGGGGTAGCGAAGAAGTTTTCATACTTTCTTCTCATATTGCTTTTCCTCTGCAACTTCACCTTGGGTGTGCCTTCATAAGTGATTGATAGACTATCCCACATAGCCTTTGCTGTTGGCAATTTCATAATTGAATTCAGTATTTCTTTGGTAACAGCATTACCAATCACTCCCTTAGCTCTTGAGTCTAGACTGAATAACTGACGGTTAGTATCAGTCCAGGTGTGTTTCAGTTTAGGGACTGTTCTTGTGCTCTCAGGAGCATCATCAGTAGCAGCAACGGGTTCCACAGTTTGTGGGATGATAGGACCATCATTTAGCACAGTGAGCATCTCATGATGAATTGATTCAAGATACCACTGAGCCTTAAGCTTCCATTGGTGGAAATCTTTGATGAGTGTAAATTGATACAAGACCACTTGAACAATTACAAAGATAGAAATGTGAAAGTGTAAATTGATGAGTACTCCTTTGCAAGATGATCTTTATTTATAATGTTATAGAGATCTTACATTATGGGCAAAGGAGTAACCGAATGACTAAGTAAATGAAATTACTAAGATCAAGGGATTTGATCTTAGTCAGTTACTATACTGACCGTGACTCAGTCCTTCTACTCGGTATTGGTTTTCCAATACCGAGTGCTGTTACTGAGTGGCCAGTATTGGCCAAACTCAGTATCACTACTAACTTAGCTATTTTAATCTACATTTTAATCTAAGCTATTCTATATTGTTTTGTTATCCTAAGATTTACAAAGAGGTAACGCTTTTTGCCTTAACAATAGTTCATTACAAACTGTTCATATGATGTAGGAAGTGACCTTAGGATAAGATCCACGGCCAATTCCTTCCCAATGGAGAAGCCTAACTTCTCCAAACGTTTCACGTTTGCTTTCATGCGCAACACGTGAGCGCTCACATCCCTGCCTTCGAGGAGTTTACAATCAAGCACATTCTTGAGGCACTCGTACCACTCTAGCTTTGCTTGTTGTTGGAACATGTCCCGCAACTGGTTAATAAGCTCATGAGCATACAAATGATCCATTTGCTTTTGCAAATCAGGAGTCATTGTGCTCAACATTAGACATGAAACGTCCTCATTTTCTTTCATGAGACGTTCATGAGCATCATGTGCTGCTTGAATTGCATCCTCCCCTGGTTCATCGGGAAGAGGTCCTTCAATCACGTGCATCTTTCCTTCATGGCGGAGAACAAGTTTTAATTGTCTCTCCCAATCAAGGAAATTTGCACCATTGAGTTTCTCCTTTTCAAGGAAAACTCTTAAAGAAACATTGGTGGTGGTGGTGGGGTTTGAAGATGCCATCTATTAAAAATAGCAATGTAGTTTTAGTTAGTTTGATGGGTCCTTGTAAAAATATTACCCAAAACAATTTTATATTTTAACAAGGGCTAAGAATCCATATTTCACAATACATTATGACGGGTATGCCGCGGATCATAATGTAAAGCTATTTCCGGTGGTATCCGTTGTACCATTGTAATCACCATATTGTACTAATGCCATATTGTACCAATTGTACCAATACCATATTGTACCAATTGTACCAATAATCATATTGTACCAATTGTATCAATAATCATATTGTACCAATTCTACCAATTGCATTTTTCCTTGTACCAATTGTGACTTACAACTCTTAGCTGCTTGCGGGATCGCTTGACAACCATTGTGTCAATTGGCATGTTTGATCCCTACTAGCATCAACCTCAAATTAAAATTCAAATGACTCGGCTAAGCTTGACAATCATTTAAAATTCTAACTTTGAGTTTGTAAATCGTCCATCTTGATACACGGTAAAAAAAACACTTATCATACTAGCTCGGCTATGCTCGACAACTAGGATGATACATTTTTACACTCACTACCCTCTTGCGCCACAAGGAATGGCTCGGCTAAGCTCGACAATCATCCTTGCGAGGCAAGATTCAAGTGGTGACATCTTATGGATGATGCAAGATTTACTTTTGTGAGAAATCATATAAATCATCCAACATGACACGTGGTGAAACACTTTGACTATAATCGTTCGGCTAATGCACGACGACCAATCATAGAAAAATGAGTCACACTCACCTTCCACACTGTCCATTCAAAGATCGGCTCGGCTAATGCACGACAACCGACTTTGTTTAGCAAGATTTGGGTGACATCATCATTTGGGCAATATAAATGATATTCTCTAAAAACGGGTTTTTGTTTCTTTTAAGGTTTTGATTAATTACTTTTGTGACAAAAACATTTTTCACCTTTTAATTAATCCCTTTTAAAATTTTGATTAATTACTTTTGTGACAAAAACATTTTTCACCTTTTAATTAATCTATAGCGAGTGATTTAATTAAAGCATTTTTAATTAATCTACTTATTTATTTAACATTGCGAAAATCTAACAACCAAGAAAATAAATAAACATCACACACATACAACATAAAATTGGTAACCATGCCCAAATCCTATGCATTTTTCCCGTGAGCCAACCCGGGAAAAACAAGGTCAACTATGGACAAAAAATGACCTTCCATGTGAGCTCCCACTAAATCCGCCATCTCCATTAGACTTCATCGAATCCAAGGTTGCCTAGACATCACTTCATGATTCCATTTGGTTGTCTTTTGATCTTCATTTAACAAGTACATAGAAAATATAGAAATGGCTAGCAACCACGAAATCCTACTAACTAGTACAAATACAAATGAAAATCAATGGCATGCAAGCCATAATTAATAAATATTACATACCAAAATTAATAGATTATTAATTACAAACCATTGTGACAAAGTCACCAAATGAATAACAACCAAACACACGGCACAAGGTCAAGGGCATGATGGTTACCAATCTACTAGCTACTACATACATGAAAGCTAAAATGGTGTGCCAACAACCATTCTCAAAAAATATTTTGACAAAGATTCGAAATCAAACACTCAAGGCACAAAGAATCTTTGTATGTAATAAAGTACATACATCTACACAAATATATGCATGCATGCATTTCATGCCAAAATCATGACAAGCATATAAGTGTGTGAGTCAAAATATTATGGGTTTAACAAAGATGTACTCTAAGAGCACATGCATGGTTAAAAACCCGAAATCTAAAATATGGCAAAACCGATCCGCAAATCGTTTTCAAGCCCGAAATGTGCACGAATCGGTTAGAGTAGGCTCCTGATACCACTGTTGGATTTTGGTGGGTTCAAAACGCAGCGGAAAAAAATATTTAAAAATTAATTTAACCACCAACATCCACCAAGGAACGAATCTCTAAACCCAAAACGTGCAACAAAGGAAGGAGAGAACAGCATACCCTTGAAGACACCCGCAAGAATGATGATGTTGATTGAGTGGATGAAGGTCACGAGTTGGTTCCCCTCTACCGTTGATCCACATCGAGTTCCCGTTCCTTTCGAGCCGCTAACCCAACACCGGAAAACTCAAGATCTTCTTAGTTTTTCGGTGAACTAACACTTGAATATATTTTAGAGAGAAAGTTATGGAAGCACCAACCCTTAATCTGCCATGAAGATGATGTATTTAAGCCCACACAACACGTGCATAGGGTGTGGCAAAGAGTCAACATCATCTCTACATGCATTGGACCATAAAGTGGTCCAATATAAAAGAAGCACCTACTAGTGGAAGAGTAATTATTAAGTCTCCATGCATTGGACCATTAAATGGTCCAATCACCTACTTCAATAAAGTCTTCCATCCATTAAATAAAAGTCTCCCATATTCAAGCATGGGTCTCTTTTATTAACGGTGCTGCAGTAACTGATCAGCAGTAACTGAGCATCAGTAGTAGGGGTCAGCAGTAACTGATCGGCAGTAACTGAGCATCAGTAGTAGGGGTCAGCAGTAACTGATCATCAGTAACTGAGCATCAGTAGTAGGGGTCAGTAGTAACTGACCAGCAGTAACTGAGCATCAGTAGTAGGGGTCAGTAGTAACTGACCAGCAGTAACTGAGCATCAGTAATAGGGGTCAGTAGTAACTGACTAACAGTAACTGAGCATCAGTAGTAGGGGTCAGTAGTAACTGACCAGCAGTAACTGAGCATCAGTAGTAGGGGTCAGTAGTAACTGAGCAGTCCCTTATTAACTAAGGTTCTACCTTATTAACTAAGGTTCTACCTTATTAACTAAGGTTACCCCTTTATTAATTCTCTCATATAATCAAGTGTATTCGGAAAGGAATTCCCCCGGTGTGTGACCCGATAGGCTCGTGTATTATCAGCCATGATACCGAACGCGTGTGTCGGTGGGCACGATTCTAACACATTGTAGATACTTCATTACCTTTATAGATGATTATAGTAGGTATGGATATGTTTACTTGGCTAAACATAAGTCGGAAACTTTTGAAGTTTTCAAGACATTCCAAAATGAAGTAGAGAATCAATTGAGCAAGAAAATTAAGATACTCCGACCTGATAGAGGAGGAGAATATCTTAATCTAGAGTTTATTGATCATCTTAGGAATTGTGGGATTATCTCACAATTAACACCTCCAAGGACTCCACAATTAAATGGAGTTGCTGAAAGGAGGAATCGGACATTACTAGATATGGTCCGATCTATGATGACTCGAACCCAAATTCCTGTAAGTTTTGGGGGATATGCTCTAGAAACGGCGGGAAGTATCCTTAATCTCGTACCAACAAAGAGGGTAGAGAAAACACCTTTCGAGATGTGGCATGGGCAGAAGCCAATCGTTGCCTATCTAAAGGTTTGGGGTTGTCAAGCCTACGTGAAACGTGAGGTTGATGATAAATTAGAACCCCGATCAGAAAGATTTTATTTCATTGGATATCCCAAAGTGGGAGTTGGATATATATTCTATAAACCTTCCGAGAACAAGGTATTTGTTGCTCGAAGGGCAGTTTTCTTGGAAGGAGAACTCCTATCCAATTCTCATGAAGGGAAGAAAATAGATCTTGAGGAAAGTCGAGATATATCCAATGAAACACCTGATGTTGGCACTAGCACACAACCGCAAGAGGTTGGTACCGATCAAGAGGATGCGGTAGAAACTGACGTTCCACCATTGTCTCTTCGTAGATCTGGTAGAACTCGCACTGAGCCAGAGAGATATGGGTTTCTCATATCTGAGGGCAGCGAGTTACTAGGGGATCATGATGAACCCTCTACCTACCAGGAAGCGATGGCAGGCCCAGAGTCTGAAAAATGGAGAGATGCAATGGAAGTCGAGATGCAATCCATGAAGGACAACCAAGTATGGGAACTGGTTGATCCTACACCCAGCTGTAAGCTTGTGGGGTGTAAATGGGTCTATAAAGTAAAGACCGACATGGATGGACATATTGATACTTTCAAAGAACGACTGGTTGCTAAAGGCTTCACTCAAACCCATGGTGTTGACTATGATGAAACCTTTTCCCCAGTGGCTATGTTGAAATCTATCAGGATACTTATGGCAATTGCCGCCTTTCATGATTATGAAATTTGGCAAATGGATGTAAAAACCGCCTTCCTTAACGGGAAGCTTACTGAAGAGGTATATATGAAACAACCTGAGGGTTTTGTACATCTAAAGTATCCTAATAAAGTCTGTCAGCTTAAGAAGTCCATTTATGGACTTAAGCAAGCATCTCGAAGTTGGAATCTTTGCTTTGATGAGAAAATCAAGGAATTTGGATTTTCTAAAAGCATAGATGAACCTTGTGTATACGTCAGGGCTAGTGGGAGCGCGATTGTATTCCTAGTCCTATATGTTAGCTTCTCTGATACCAGTTGTTAGGTCACAACAACCCTGGTTAACTTGATAATTGTTAGATTAATAATTTACTGAAGACAATTAAGGTGATTAACACAGTAATTTAGTCAAACGTATATTATTCCACTAAGTGTGGCTTGTAGCGGAAATACAAGACCACTTGAACAATTACAAAGATAGATATGTGAATGTGTAAATTGATGAGTACTCCTTTGCAAGATGATCTCTATTTATAATGATATAGAGATCTTACATTATGGGCAAAGTAGTAACCGAAGGACTAAGTAAATGAGATGACTAAGATCAAGGGATTTGATCTTAGTCCGTTACTAGACTGACTGTGACTCAGTCCTTCTACTCGGTATTGGTTTCCAATACCGAGTGCTGATACTGAGTGGCCATTATTGGCCAAACTCAGTATCACTCCTAACTTAGCTATTTTGATCTACATTTTAATCTAAGCTATTCTAGATTGTTTTGTTATCCTAAGATCCATAAAGGAGTAAGGCTTTTTGCCTTAACAATCTCCCCCTATCTAATGATAACAAAACAATTACAAAAAGTTAAAAAAAATAAACTACATGCTGCAAAGTGTTCTTCTTTATTCTTTGTTGATCGATTCAATCTCATAGAAGACTTCTTTCTTCACATGGATGAACTCTTCTCTTTTCTTCAGTTCATCCTGCCTGTTGTTTAGCACAGCAACAATCTTCTTTCTGAACCAAGAATCCTCTTTCTTGGTTATCAACCACTTCAGTCCAATAAGATGACTGATGCTGGCTCTTGGAAGATCTGCTTCAGAGATGAAGCACTCTCTATCCTCTGAATCAGTATACATATAACCAGAAGTTGGATATATGACACTCTTTTGATCCTGAAAAATAAGGTTAGGAGGTAGAGGGTACTTCTAAATTGTTAGGTCACAACAACCCTGGTTAACTTGATAATTGTTAGATTTATAATTTACTTAAGACAATTAAGGTGATAAACACATTAATTTAGTCAAACGTATATTATTCCACTAAGTGTGGCTTGTAGCGGAAATACAAGACCACTTGAACAATTACAAAGATGAATACTATGAATATGTAAATTGGTACATACTCCTTTGCAAGATGATCTCTATTTATAATGCTATAGAGATCTTACATTATGGGCAAAGGAGTAAACGAAGGACTAAGTAAATGTAATGACTAAGATCAAGGGATTTGATCTTAGTCAGTTACTATACTGACCATGACTCAGTCCTTCTACTCGGTATTGGTTTTCCAATACTGAGTGCTGATACTGAGTGGCCAGTATTGGCCGAACTCAGTATCACTACTAACTTAGCTATTTTAATCTACATTTAATCTAAGCTATTCTATATTGTTTTTGTTATCCTAAGATTCACAAAGAGGTAAGGCTTTTTGCCTTAACAATCTCCCCCTATCTAATGATAACAAAACAATTATACAGAGATATAGAACAAAATAAACTGCAGGCTGCAAAGTCTTCTTCTTTATTCTTTCTTGATTGATTCAAACTCATAGAAGACTTCTTTCTTTACATGGATGAACTCTTCTCTTTTCTTCAGTTCATCTTGCCTGTTGTTTAGCACAACAACAATCTTCTTTCTGAACCAAGCATCTTCTTTCTTGGTTATCATCCATTTCAAGCCCACCAAATGGCTGATAGGAGCTGTTTGCAGTTCTGCTTCAGTGATGAAGCACTACCTGTCCTCTGAGTCAGTGTACATATATCCAGATGTTGGATATATGGTACTCTTCTGATCCTGAAATATAGGGTTAGAAGGGACAGTGTACTTAGGGAACATTCTGAAGGTATTCAGGCACTCAGGCTTGTTGTTTTTGACAGCCTCAGTCATAACACTGAGTGCCCTATAATCTGTTGCATATAAAATGCCTTGTTCATAACAAACTGCAGCTACAGCCCATACTTCATCCATCATCACTTGAGCTTCAGAAGATCTGGATTTCAGTTCCTTAATCAGTCTAGCAATTTTAATCCAGTCTTGTATACCCATATTCTGGATATCATGAAGAAAGAACTTCAATGGAGGACTGACTGGCCCAGTGCATGTTGCAGTAATGCATCTGTCAACAATTTTGACTTTGATTTTGTTGACAAATTCATTTAGCCAGTGAATGTTCTTCACATCCAGAAAGATTCTGTTCCTCAGCATGTTCATCCTGGTTTCTCTATATCTGAATCTTTGGGCAATGATGTTCCAGTATTGTTGAAGAACATCATCACCTTTTCTTCTGACAACATGAGGCTTCCAAGAGTCATCTGCCTCAGTATCAGTTTCAGGATCTTCTTCTTTGACAGGAAAGAATCTTTGGGCTTCAATCTCATCCTCAGTTTATTGAACAGATCTTCTCGGTCTAGAGATCAGTGGAGCTGGATCTGTTTCTTCACTAGATTCTGAAGACATAACCACATTTGTCATTCGTCTGGTTATTGGTCTTCTAGTAATTCTAGAAGGTCCTTCAGCTTGAGGAGAGATAGGTTTTTCTGTATGCTCTTCATCATCAGAGAATGATGATGAAGAGGTTTGTTTATTTGCTTCATCCAGTGCAAAGTTTAAAAAATCTTCTGAGGCCACTGGATGTTCTTCATCTTCATCATCAGCAATAGGCCACACAAACGGCCTATACACAATTATCTGCAAGTTGTTTTGCTCAGTCACAACTTGCTGATGTTGATCAGTATCAGTCTCCCCCTGAGCAGATGGCTCAGATGGTTCTTCTTCAAGTTGTTCCAAGACTGATCTTCCTCTCTGTCTGCTCCTCTCATATCTAAACCGAAGAGGTTCAGTATGAGGTGTTTGCTGATGTTGTTGTTGTTGTTGTTGTTGTTGTGGAGGTTGATCTTCATTCAGCTTTCTCCTTTTCTCCCCCTGAGCAGATGGCTCAGGTTGATCAACCTCTTGATCTCTCTGTCTTTTCTCCCCCTTTTTGTTTTCATTGGATGGGGAGGGAATGGGTTCAATATCACCACCCATGTCTTCTTGTTGTTGTTCAGGACTGGGGGAAAGCATGGGTTCAGTGTCAGCCTGCCCTGCACTATGAGTGTGTGCAGGAGATGGTGATATGCAAGGCTCAGTGGCAGGACTATCTTCATTATTATTGCCTCCAGTAGATGGAGGGGGTGGAGGCTGTTGTCGTTGTTGTTGTAATTGTGCCACTGATTGCTTCAAGGAATCAATCTCAGTGCTCATTTCATCCATCCTGGCCAGAATGTTATTCTGAGTAGTCTGCATAGCCAGGATCTGGTTGAGAATAGTTTGTAAAGCTCCTTGTACTTCCTGAGACTGAGTAGCTTGAGCTCGTTGACCCTGCACAGATGGTGCTAAAGAAACCAAGAACATAAAACTGGTTAGTAAGAAAGGTTTATCAAATAGAATTGTGGTATTGATTAACTCTATAATCATATAAATAGAATTTGGAAGTCTGTATTTCATATGGTTCATGATGAAATATTGTGGACTAGTGCAAAGCATGTGTAAGAAGTGTTTTTAGTAAAGATGAGTGATATTGTAAGTAGCTCAGTGTAGGATAGGTCACATTTACTAAAAGGTTTAGGTTGGGAATTCGAAGTCTGGGATATACTTCTTTTTATTTTCAATGTTCATCACTCGGTATCAGAGTGATAACAGAAATGTGGCTTTGACCCATGGAAGTTTTTTGCAAGTGTGGCTTAAGGGGTTTTGGATCATTTCTTGAACAATGGTATCCAACTCAAAATAAGTTGGACATCATTCAAGCAGCACCAGTGGGTGTCAGTGTGACATCAACCACTATTGTTTCATAAATGGTGAAACAACCGTAGACTGACAATGATCATGTGAAAAACTCGGTATATGAATTTTGCATAGCAGCAGTGGGCATACTATGTTGGCCATAAAATGATATATTTGAAAGTTCAATTGAGACTGTGGTCAGTATTGAGTTGGTACTGGCCAATACATAGTCTCTATGGGGGAAAAATATATATATATATATATATATATATATATATATATATATATATATATATATATATATATATATATATATATATATATATATATAAAAGTTTAAGGATTTTAGAAATTCATACCTGAGACTTTATCGGATTCTCTTCTAGCATCATGAGAGGTCGGTGCTGGATCATTTGGATTTGGATGTGAGGCACCAGCACCTTCAAGAGCTTCTTCTCTTCTGCTTGCTGGACCTTCCAGTGTATGCTAAGCAAACTGAAGTTCGACATCAAGAGGATCATGAGGAGCCTCAAGATGATGAGCAATATGTGCTGGTTCTGGACCTGGAAGGTCAGCATTGGCGGCAACCGCACTTTGGACTTGAAGAGATGCAGTTAAAGATGGAATGTGTTCAGTTTGCATCTCTTCTGATGACATATTTCCCATAGGAACAGGGGAAAGATTTCTTCTTCTTCTTCGAAGAACTAGTGGTGTGTCTTCTGAGAGCTCAGTATCAGAAGCTTCTTCAATAATAGGAGCATCCGGATCCTGTATTAAACCGGCTGATTTGACAGCCTTATCCTGTGTTAACGGTAACTTTCCCTTTTCCACATTATCTCGAATAAAGTGATGTCTGATATCAATGTGCTTGGTTCTGGAGTGATGGACTGGGTTTTCAGTGATAGCAATAGCACTCTTGTTATCACAATGTATAGGTGTCTTCTGGAAGTTAAACCCATAGTCCATTAGTTGATACTGCATCCACAAAAGTTGAGCACATCAACTTCCTGCAGCAACATATTCTGCTTCTGCAGTAGAAGTTGCAACTGAATTTTGCTTATTGGATGACCAGCCAACTAATCTGCCACCGAGGAACTGACATCCTCCACTTGTACTCTTCCTGTCCAACCGACAACCTGCAAAATCTGCATCTATATACCCTTCAAGATCAAAGTTTGAGTCTTTGGGATACCAAAGACCCATGTTAGGAGTACCTGAAAGATATCTAAAGATTCGCTTAACATCTTTCATATGTGATTCTTTCGGATCAGCCTGATACCGAGCACACAAATAGGTTGCAAACATGATATCAGGTCTGCTAGCTGTTAAGTAAAGTAAAGAGCCAATCATACCTCGGTATGTGGATTGACATACTGGTTTACCAGTTTCATCTTTACTTATTTTATCCTGAGTACCCATAGGAGTATGCATGGATGATAGATTTTCAAATTTATATTTCTTAAGCATGTCATGCACATACTTACTTTGATTTATGAAAGTGCCATCAGGCTTTTGTTCAACTTGTAAACCAAGAAAGTAAGTAAGTTCTCCCATCATACTCATCTGATACTGAGATGACATTATCTTTGCAAACCAGTCACACATTGACTTGTCAGTGGAGCCAAAAATAATATCATCCACATATATTTGAATGAGTAAAATGTCAGAACCATTTCTCTTTGAAAATAATGTTTTATCAATTTTACCTCTTATAAACTTATTTTCAATTAAGTACTCAGGCAGGGTATCATACCAGGCTCTGGGAGCTTGTTTGAGCCCATATAAAGCTTTATCAAGCTTGAAAACGTAATTAGGAAATTTAGGATCAATAAAACCTGGTGGTTGTTTGACATAGACTTCCTCCTGTAGTTTTCCATTAAGAAAGGCACTTTTGACATCCATCTGATAAACTTTGAAATTCTTGAAAGCTGCATATGCAAGATACAGCCTAATAACTTCAATTCTTGCAACTGGTGCAAAAGTTTCATCATAGTCAATACCTTCTTCTTGCCTGTAACCCTGAGCAACCAGTCTTGCTTTGTTTCTGATGACAACACCATCTTTGTCCATTTTGATTCTGAACACCCACTTAGTACCAATAATAGTTTTACCAGCAGGAGGTGGTACTAAGTTCCAAACTTCATTTCTTTCAAACTCTGTCAATTCTTCTTGCATAGCTTCTACCCAGTCTTCATCTAATAAAGCTTCATCAGCTTTCTTGGGTTCCATGGTAGATAAGAAACTTGAGAAGAAACAGAAGTTTGCAGTTGCTTGGGGTTCAAACTCTAACCTTCTTCTTGTTTGAACACCTTGTTCAATGGGACCAATAATGTTGGCATGAGGATGGTCTCTGTGTTCCCTTAGATTATTTCCTAAAGAAACATTTGAAGCAAGATCAACAATATCCTGTTGTGGTGATGGGTTGTCTGCCTGATACTGTGATGAATCCTGATCAGTATCAGACAATACTGGTTGCTGTTCTTCTGAATTTTGCAAATTTGGTGTGGATTCTTGAGCAGTATTGGAGGATTCTCCTTCCTCATATGTGGAGTTGTTCAAATCAAGAATTGGGACCTCAGTATTGGGGTTCTCAGTAATGGGAACCTCAGAATTTGTTATATTGACGTTAGAATGAGATGTCTCTTGATCAGTATCACTCATACTGTGATCAACGTAGTATGGGTGAGACTTGGGCTGTTCAGCAATGGAGTTTTCTGGATTGCATAGAATTTCTATGCCACTGATGTCTTCACTTGCTGAGGTAGAATGCTCATTCTGATTTTCATCAAATGTAACATGAATAGATTCTACAATCATCTTAGTGGAGATGACATACACTCTGAAGGCTTTAGAATGTGGAGAATAGCCCATGAACACGCCTTCATTTGCTTTGGGAGCAAATTTGTTGAGATTTTGCTTAGTACTGAGTACAAAGCATTTACTCCCAAAGATGTGAAAATATTCCACATTAGGAATCTTGCCATTATATAACTCATATGGAGTCTTTTGATGACGCTGGACTATAGTAGCTCTGTTTTGAGTAAAATTTGCACAATTAACAGCTTCAGCCCAGAAGCTCAGTGCCAGTCCAGCATGGCATAACAAAGTTCTTGCAGCTTCAATAAGAGTTCTAGTTTTCCGTTCTACAACACCATTTTGTTGTGGTGTGTAGGCTGCAGAGAAGTTTTGTATAATTCCTTTTTCTTCACAGAAATCAGCTAATACCGAGTTCTTGAACTCAGTACCATGGTCACTTCTAAGTTGTTCGACCTTGTTGCCTTTTTGAAGTTCTTCTATTTTAATGAAGGCAATGATTTCTGTTGTTGCATCAGCTTTAGTCTTGAGAAAAATAACCCAAGTGTATCTTGAGAATTCATCAACTAAGACTAATGTATAGATCTTTTTGGCCAAAGATGGTTTGCTGATGGGACCAAAAAGATCCATATGAATCATTGTAAGAGATTCATTTATGGAGTGATTAACTTTTGACTTGAATGAACTCTTCTTCTGCTTGCCCATTTCACATGCAGAGCATAACTTATCTTTTGAATAAGTAATAGTGGGCAACCCTCTCACCAGTTTCTTGATACTGAGCTCATTAATATTACGAAAATTTATGTGAGAGAGCTTCTTGTGCCATAACCAATGTAATTCTGGTTTGACTTTAGACAGCAGGCAAACTCGAATGGTGGGGTCTATTTCAGACAGATTGACCACATAAACATCTTTTTCTCTTCTAGCAACTAGTACAGGTTGCCCTTTAACATTGTAGATGATCCCTGCAATCTTTCTGAATCGAGCTTCATTATCATCATCACACATCTGGCTGATACTGAGCAGATTGTGTTTAAGACCCTCCACATAGGCAACTCTTTTAAAAGTTATGTTGCCTGCTTTTATAACTCCATACCCTCTTGTTTTCCCTATTGAATCATCTCCAAACTTGACAGAAGGACCCTTCTCTGGAGTATAATTTAGAAGGTACTCCATACTGCCAGTCATGTGTCTTGAGCAGCCACTATCTAGATACCATTTTCTGTCACCCTGCACAAGACACAAATAATAAATTAGTTCCTTTTAGGAACCCATTTTTGAATGGGACCTTTGATAGGAGAAACAGGGTTTGACTTGATCTCTTTTGTGGGAGAGGTCAGTATCACTTCAGGAATAACTTTTGAGGTTTTCTTTGGTGATACCGACTTAGTTTCTCTCCTTTTCTTTGGTACTGAGTACCTAGGACTTGAGAGATCAGTCCAGCATTCATCTCCTTTGTGTCCAGTATGATGACATCGATAACATTTTCTAGGTCTGTTTCTAAACATATTTTCATAAGGAACTTTTGAAAATTGTTTAACTGTTGGTTGATCAGTATTAGTTAATTTTGCAAACTTTTGACTTAGAATTTTAATCTGATCACCAATTGATTTTAAAATGTTATGTTTGTCATTTTTTAATGGAGTTTTAATTTTATTTTTGACTGTTTTTGAAGGAGATGATTCTGGTGTTTTGATTTTATTTTGCATAGAAGTCTTTTTATCAGTTGACTTCTTGTTTTTGACACTTGAAGATCCTGTTGAAGTTGTTTTCTTTTTATCATGTTTTAGAATGACAACTTGAACAGGTTCTTTAGATTCTTGAGTAGTTGACTTTGCTGTTCCTGTGGATTCAGTATTAGTTAAAACAATTTGAGTAGCAGTAAGTTTCTTTTCTGTATTATCAGGTTCTTTATATATCTCAAACGTAGTTGTGTTAAATAATAATTCAAAATGAGGAACAGCAGAAGTGTCATACTGTACTATTTCGAGATCAGTATCAAAAATTTCTTTTTCAGGAAATTCAATACTGAGCTCTTGTAGTTCAGTATAGCACTTAGAACAGATGGAAGGACCAATGGAGTTTTCAAAAATGATTTTATCCTCATCATCTGATTCAGTTTGACATCCTTCAAAAATGATTTTATCCTCATCATCTGGTTCAGTTTGACATCCTACTTCACAAAATGTTTTTGCTTTTACAAACTGAATAGGGTTCATATCCGAAAATTCTTCAAATAAATCAGCAAAATTTTTACTATTTTTTAATTGAGGGTCAACACCAAGTGCAGCCCTTACATTTTCTGGAAATTGTTGATTTAGACATCTATTTAGTTTAATGGATGCATTTCCCCAAGATTTACACTGATTTTCAAATTTTTCTTTTTCAAGTTTGTGTAAATGAGCTTTATCAGCTAATCTTTGGTTAATGTCTTGTAAGTTTAAAAAATCTAGTTCCAAATCTTTAAATTTTGCTAATTTATCTAAATGTTCGTTATTTACCCTTTCTTGTTCATGAATTGTTAATTTTAATGCCTTTTCTCTCTGTACTAAAGTTTTAAGATCAACAATCATATACTCAAAAATCTTTTCTTTTTCATTATCTGAATAAGTTTGAAAGGAACTCACCTTGTACAATTGAGTGGAATCCCAATCAGTATGAACACTCATTCTCTCAGCTTCTTTGATATCTCTCTCAAAAGAGCTCTTCAAATCTTCTTCAGTAAAAGCCATAAAGGCTTTGTTCTCAACCTCTTCCTCATCATCACTTATTTCCTCATCCATCCAAGCCTCTGAGTAAAGAGCTTGATGAGGTGCACCATTCCCAGCTACATTCTTCCCCTTGCTCCAGTTCTTTAGCTTAACATACTTGTCACGATACCTTTTAGCTCGGTATGCAATTTTGTCATTCTGATCAGTTTCAGTTGACTTGGTCTGACAGTTTGCTGCAATATGTCCAGGCTTTCCACACCTATAGCACAGACCTGATCTTGGGTCAGTATTGGAAGAGCTAACACCCAGCCTCTTCTTTTTCAATTGATCCAGCTTCATGGACATAAGAGCCATTTGTGTCTCAAGCTCTTCTGCCTCAGCATCAGCAAGATCAACTTCTGGTTCATCAGGCTCAGTGACAGTATATGCCTGTTGTACAACTAGAGCCATACCAGTGGAAGACTTGTCAGTTTTCTTCCAGTTGATCAGTCTTGCAGCATTATTCTCCTCATGATTTAACATTAATCCATACAAGGTTTGAAGAGTGTATGACTCAATGTTGTTGGCAGCATTGACAGAATTTGTCATATCAAGGAACTGTTGAGGGAGACTATCCAAGAACTTTTGGACAAGTTCTCCTTCTTCCTTTACAATGCCTACACTGATTAAATCATGGACAATAGTATTAAACCCGTTGTAGAGAGTAGTAATGTCTTCATTTGGGGTAGAGAAAAAGTTTTCATACTTTCTTCTCATGTTGCTTTTCCTATGCAACTTCACCTTGGGTGTGCCTTCATAAGTGATTGATAGACTATCCCACATAGCCTTTGCTGTTGGCAATTTCATAATTGCATTAAGTATTTCTTTGGTAACAGCATTACCAATCACTCCCTTAGCCCTTGAGTCTAGACTGAATAACTGACGGTCAGTATCAGTCCAGGTGTGTTTCAGTTTAGGAACTGTTCTTGTGCTCTCAGGAGCATCATCAGTAGCAGCAACGGGTTCCACAGTTTGTGGGATGATAGGACCATCATTCAGCACAGTGAGCATCTCATGATGAATTGATTCAAGATACCACTGAGCTTTAAGCTTCCATTGATGAAAGTCTTTTCCATCAAAGATGGGCACTCCCTTGCCAGACATGACTGGGGCAACAATTGTAGACATTTTGGATTTTTAGGTATTTGAAGGATAAGTATAACGAATGGCTGCCAGGGTTAAAAGATCGACTAAATAAGAATTAATTTAGCCTGCTCTGATACCAGTTGTTAGGTCACAACAACCCTGGTTAACTTGATAATTGTTAGATTTATAATTTACTTAAGACAATTAAGGTGATAAACACAGTAATTTAGTCAAACGTATATTATTCCACTAAGTGTGGCTTGCAGCGGAAATACAAGACCACTTGAACAATTACAAAGATGAATACTATGAATATGTAAATTGGTACGTACTCCTTTGCAAGATGATCTCTATTTATAATGATATAGAGATCTTACATTATGGGAAAAGTAGTAACCGAAGGACTAAGTAAATGAGATGACTAAGATCAAGGGATTTGATCTTAGTCAGTTACTATACTGACCATGACTCAGTCCTTCTACTCGGTATTGGTTTCCAATACCGAGTGCTGATACTGAGTGGCCAGTATTGGCCAAACTCAGTATCACTCCTAACTTAGCTATTTTGATCTACATTTTAATCTAAGCTATTCTAGATTGTTTTGTTATCCTAAGATCCATAAAGGAGTAAGGCTTTTTGCCTTAACAATCTCCCCCTATCTAATGATAACAAAACAATTACAAAAAGTTAAAAAAAATAAACTACAGGCTGCAAAGTGTTCTTCTTTATTCTTTGTTGATCGATTCAAACTCATAGAAGACTTCTTTCTTCACATGGATGAACTCTTCTCTTTTCTTCAGTTCATCCTGCCTGTTGTTTAGCACAGCAACAATCTTCTTTCTGAACCAAGAATCCTCTTTCTTGGTTATCAACCACTTCAGTCCAATAAGATGACTGATGCTGGCTCTTGGCAGATCTGCTTCAGAGATGAAGCACTCTCTATCCTCTGAATCAGTATACATATATCCAGAAGTTGGATATATGACACTCTTTTGATCCTGAAAAATAAGGTTAGGAGGTAGAGGGTACTTCTAAATATATTTGTATGCATGAAGACACTCAGGTTTGTTGTTTGAGAATGCTTCAGTCATTACACTGAGTGTCCTATACTCCACCTCATGGAGTAGTCCCTTCTCATAGCATACAGCAGAAACTGCACAGATTTCATCCAAGACTATCTGAGCATAGGATGATCTGGTTGGAAGCTCTTTGATCAGTCTTGTAATTTTCACCCAGTCTTGAAGCCCAATTGATTGGATATCATGAAGAAATATCTTCATGGGGGGACTGATTAAACCAGTGCAGGTGATAACAATTTTTCCTTCTTTGGATTTCACTTTCACCTTATTTACATCAAGGTTTAACCAGTGTATCCCCCTTACGTTTGGGAATACTTTGTTCTTCAAGAACTCCTTCCTTCTCTCCTTGTACTGAGTTCGAGCAGCAACCATATTCCAATAATGTTGAATATGATCTGAACCCTTCCTTGAAATTCTATGAGATGGACCAGGAGTATCAGAATATGGGTCAGTATCTAGTTCTTCTTTAACTCCCAACTCTTGTT
Source organism: Calendula officinalis (assembly GCA_963853835.1). NCBI lineage: Eukaryota > Viridiplantae > Streptophyta > Magnoliopsida > Asterales > Asteraceae > Calendula > Calendula officinalis. The sequence continues at coordinate 67,557,737 of OY970828.1, forward strand.
CATACAGAAATTTTTCTTGTTCTGCACATAGTTGTTGGCGAGTAGGTTTTGGAATCTGTTCAGTATCTGTATCACTATCCACAGTATGAACAGGTCTTCTAGGTTTGTAATTAAGGGAACAGATTCTTCACTAGATTCAGAGGAGGTGAGAACCACATTAATAAGTCTTCTTGAGGGTGGTCTTCTTCTTCTGAGAACCAGATAATCTTGAGGCTCTTCATCATCGGAGGATGATGATGAAGAGCTTTCTTGTTCTGCCATATCCAGTGCATGTTGAATAAGATTTTGAGATGGCACTGAATTTGGTTCTTCTTCTTCATCATCAGCAATAGGCCACACAAAAGGCCTATACACAATTATCTGCAAGTTGTTTTGCTCAGTCACAACTTGCTGAGGTTGATCATTATCAGTCTCCCCCTGAGCAGATGGCTCAGATGGTTCTTCTTCAAGTTGTTCCAAGACTGATCTTCCTCTCTGTCTGCTTCTTTCATATCTGAACCGAAGAGGTTCAGTATGAGGTGTTTGCTGATGTTGTTGTTGTTGTTGCTGTGGAGGTTGATCTGCATTTAATTTTCTTCTTTTCTCCCCCTGAGCAGATGGCTCAGGTTGATCAACCTCTTGATCTCTCTGTCTTTTCTCCCCCTTATTGTTATCATTTGAGGAGGAGGGAATGGGTTCAGTATCACCACCCATGTCCCCCTGTGGATCTTCAGGAGTTGGGGAAAGCATAGGTTCAGTATGTGCAGGATAAAATTGGTAACCATGCCCAAATCCTATGCGTTTTTCCCGTGAACCAACCCGGGAAAAACAAGGTCAACTATGGACAAAAAATGACCTTCCATGTGAGCTCCCACTAAATCCGCCATCTCCATTAGACTTCATCGAATCCAAGGTTGCCTAGACATCACTTCATGATTCCATTTGGTTGTCTTTTGATCTTCATTTAACAAGTACATAGAAAATATAGAAATGGCTAGCAACCACGAAATCCTACTAACTAGTACAAATACAAATGAAAATCAATGGCATGCAAGCCATAATTAATAAATATTACATACCAAAATTAATAGATTATTAATTACAAACCATTGTGACAAAGTCACCAAATGAATAACAACCAAACACACGGCACAAGGTCAAGGGCATGATGGTTACCAATCTACTAGCTACTACATACATGAAAGCTAAAATGGTGTGCCAACAACCATTCTCAAAAAATATTTTGACAAAGATTCGAAATCAAACACTCAAGGCACAAAGAATCTTTGTATGTAATAAAGTACATACATCTACACAAATATATGCATGCATGCATTTCATGCCAAAATCATGACAAGCATATAAGTGTGTGAGTCAAAATATTATGGGTTTAACAAAGATGTACTCTAAGAGCACATGCATGGTTAAAAACCCGAAATCTAAAATATGGCAAAACCGATCCGCAAATCGTTTTCAAGCCCGAAATGTGCACGAATCGGTTAGAGTAGGCTCTGATACCACTGTTGGATTTTGGTGGGTTCAAAACGCAGCGGAAAAAAATATTTAAAAATTAATTTAACCACCAACATCCACCAAGGACCGAATCTCTAAACCCAAAACGTGCAACAAAGGAAGGAGAGAACATCATACCCTTGAAGACACCCGCAAGAATGATGATGTTGATTGAGTGGATGAAGGTCACGAGTTGGTTCCCCTCTACCGTTGATCCACACCGAGTTCCCGTTCCTTTCGAGCCGCTAACCCAACACCGGAAAACTCAAGATCTTCTTAGTTTTTCGGTGAACTAACACTTGAATATATTTTAGAGAGAAAGTTATGGAAGCACCAACCCTTAATCTGCCATGAAGATGATGTATTTAAGCCCACACAAAACGTGCATAGGGTGTGGCAAAGAGTCAACATCATCTCTACATGCATTGGACCATAAAGTGGTCCAATAGAAAAGAAGCACCTACTAGTGGAAGAGTAATTATTAAGACTCCATGCATTGGACCATTAAATGGTCCAATCACCTACTTCAATAATGTCTTCCATCCATTAAATAAAAGTCTCCCATATTCAAGCATGGGTCTCTTTTATTAACGGTGCTGCAGTAACTGATCAGCAGTAAATGAGCATCAGTAGTAGGGGTCAGCAGTAACTGATCAGCAGTAACTGAGCATCAGTAGTAGGGGTCAGCAGTAACTGATCAGCAGTAACTGAGCATCAGTAGTAGGGGTCAGTAGTAACTGACCAGCAGTAACTGAGCATCAGTAGTAGGGGTCAGTAGTAACTGACCAGCAGTAACTGAGCATCAGTAGTAGGGGTCAGTAGTAATCGACCAGCAGTAACTGAGCATCAGTAGTAGGGGTCAGTAGTAACTGACCAGCAGTAACTGAGCATCAGTAGTAGGGGTCAGTAGTAACTGAGCAGTCCCTTATTAACTAAGGTTCTACCTTATTAACTAAGGTTCTACCTTATTAACTAAGGTTACCCCTTTATTAATTCTCTCATATAATCAAGTGTATTCGGAAAGGAATTCCCCCGGTGTGTGACCCGATAGGCTCGTGTATTATCAGCCATGATACCGAACGCGTGTGTCGGTGGGCACGATTCTAACACATTGTAGATACTTCATTACCTTTATAGATGATTATAGTAGGTATGGATATGTTTACTTGGCTAAACATAAGTCGGAAACTTTTGAAGTTTTCAAGACATTCCAAAATGAAGTAGAGAATCAATTGAGCAAGAAAATTAAGATACTCCGATCTGATAGAGGAGGAGAATATCTTAATCTAGAGTTTATTGATCATCTTAGGAATTGTGGGATTATCTCACAATTAACACCTCCAAGGACTCCACAATTAAATGGAGTTGCTGAAAGGAGGAATCGGACATTACTAGATATGGTCCGATCTATGATGACTCGTACCCAAATTCCTGTAAGTTTTTGGGGATATGCTCTAGAAACGGCGGGAAGAATCCTTAATCTCGTACCAACAAAGAGGGTAGAGAAAACACCTTTCGAGATGTGGCATGGGCAGAAGCCAATCGTTTCCTATCTAAAGGTTTGGGGTTGTCAAGCCTACGTGAAACGTGAGGTTGATGATAAATTAGAACCCCGATCAGAAAGATTTTATTTCATTGGATATCCCAAAGTGGGAGTTGGATATATATTCTATAAACCTTCCGAGAACAATGTATTTGTTGCTCGAAGGGCAGTTTTCTTGGAAAGAGAACTCCTATCCAATTCTCATGAAGGGAATAAAATAGATCTTGAGGAAAGTCGAGATATATCCAATGAAACACCTGATGTTGGCACTAGCACACAACCGCAAGAGGTTGGTACCGATCAAGAGGATGCGGTAGAAACTGACGTTCCACCATTGTCTCTTCGTAGATCTGGTAGAACTCGCACTGAGCCAGAGAGATATGGGTTTCTCATATCTGAGGGCAGCGAGTTACTAGGGGGTCATGATGAACCCTCTACCTACCAGGAAGCGATGGCAGGCCCAGAGTCTGACAAATAGAGAGATGCAATGGAAGTCGAGATGCAATCCATGCAGGACAACCAAGTATGGGAACTGGTTGATCCTACACCCAGCTGTAAGCTTGTGGGGTGTAAATGTGTCTATAAAGTAAAGACCGACATGGATGGACAGATTGATACTTTCAAAGCACGACTGGTTGCTAAAGGCTTCACTCAAACCCATGGTGTTGACTATGATGAAACCTTTTCCCCAGTGGCTATGTTGAAATCTATTAGGATACTTATGGCAATTGCCGCCTTTCATGATTATGAAATTTGGCAAATGGATGTAAAAACCACCTTCCTTAATGGGAAGCTTACTGAAGAGGTATATATGAAACAACCTGAGGGTTTTATACATCTAAAGTATCCTAATAAAGTCTGTCAGCTTAAGAAGTCCATTTATGGACTTAAGCAAGCATCTCGAAGTTGGAATCTTTGCTTTGATGAGAAAATCAAGGAATTTGGATTTTCTAAAAGCATAGATGAACCTTGTGTATACGTCAGGGCTAGTGGGAGCGCGATTGTATTCCTAGTCCTATATGTTAGCTTCTCTGATACCAGTTGTTAGGTCACAACAACCCTGGTTAACTTGATAATTGTTAGATTAATAATTTACTTAAGACAATTAAGGTGATTAACACAGTAATTTAGTCAAACGTATATTATTCCACTAAGTGTGGCTTGTAGCGGAAATACAAGACCACTTGAACAATTACAAAGATAGATATGTGAATGTGTAAATTGATGAGTACTCCTTTGCAAGATGATCTCTATTTATAATGATATAGAGATCTTACATTATGGGCAAAGTAGTAACCAAAGGACTAAGTAAATGAGATGACTAAGATCAAGGGATTTGATCTTAGTCCGTTACTAGACTGACTGTGACTCAGTCCTTCTACTCGGTATTGGTTTCCAATACCGAGTGCTGATACTGAGTGGCCAGTATTGGCCAAACTCAGTATCACTCCTAACTTAGCTATTTTGATCTACATTTTAATCTAAGCTATTCTAGATTGTTTTGTTATCCTAAGATCCATAAAGGAGTAAGGCTTTTTGCCTTAACAATCTCCCCCTATCTAATGATAACAAAACAATTACAAAAAGTTAAAAAAAATAAACTACAGGCTGCAAAGTGTTCTTCTTTATTCTTTGTTGATCGATTCAAACTCATAGAAGACTTCTTTCTTCACATGGATGAACTCTTCTCTTTTCTTCAGTTCATCCTGCCTGTTGTTTAGCACAGCAACAATCTTCTTTCTGAACCAAGAATCCTCTTTCTTGGTTATCAACCACTTCAGTCCAATAAGATGACTGATGCTGGCTCTTGGCAGATCTGCTTCAGAGATGAAGCACTCTCTATCCTCTGAATCAGTATACATATATCCAGAAGTTGGATATATGACACTCTTTTGATCCTGAAAAATAAGGTTAGGAGGTAGAGGGTACTTCTAAATATATTTGTATGCATGAAGACACTCAGGTTTGTTGTTTGAGAATGCTTCAGTCATTACACTGAGTGTCCTATACTCCACCTCATGGAGTAGTCCCTTCTCATAGCATACAGCAGAAACTGCACAGATTTCATCCAAGACTATCTGAGCATAGGATGATCTGGTTGGAAGCTCTTTGATCAGTCTTGTAATTTTCACCCAGTCTTGAAGCCCAATTGATTGGATATCATGAAGAAATATCTTCATGGGGGGACTGATTAAACCAGTGCATGTGATAACAATTTTTCCTTCTTTGGATTTCACTTTCACCTTATTTACATCAAGGTTTAACCAGTGTATCCCCCTTACGTTTGGGAATACTTTGTTCTTCAAGAACTCCTTCCTTCTCTCCTTGTACTGAGTTCGAGCAGCAACCATATTCCAATAATGTTGAATATGATCTGAACCCTTCCTTGAAATTCTATGAGATGGACCAGGAGTATCAGAATATGGGTCAGTATGTAGTTCTTCTTTGACTCCCAACTCTTGTTCATACAGAAATCTTTCTTGTTCTTCACATAGTTGTTGGCGAGTAGGTTTTGGAATCTGTTCAGTATCTGTATCACTATCCACAGTATGAACAGGTCTTCTAGGTCTTGTAATTAAGGGAACAGATTCTTCACTAGATTCAGAGGAGGTGAGAACCACATTAATAAGTCTTCTTGAGGGTGGTCTTCTTCTTCTGAAAACCAGATAATCTTGAGGCTCTTCATCATCGGAGGATGATGATGAAGAGCTTTCTTGTTCTGCCATATCCAGTGCATGTTGAATAAGATTTTGAGATGGCACTGAATTTGGTTCTTCTTCTTCATCATCAGCAATAGGCCACACAAAAGGCCTATACACAATTATCTGTAAGTTGTTTTGCTCAGTCACAACTTGCTGAGGTTAATCAGTATCAGTCTCCCCCTGAGCAGATGGCTCAGATGGTTCTTCTTCAAGTTGTTCCAAGACTGATCTTCCTCTCTGTCTGCTTCTTTCATATCTAAACCGAAGAGGTTCAGTATGAGGTGTTTGCTGATGTTGTTGTTGTTGTTGCTGTGGAGGTTGATCTGCATTTATTTTCTTCTTTTCTCCCCCTGAGCAGATGGCTCAGGTTGATCAATCTCTTGATCTCTCTGTCTTTTCTCCCCCTTATTGTTATCATTTGAGGAGGAGGGAATGGGTTCAGTATCACCACCCATGTCCCCCTGTGGATCTTCAGGAGTTGGGGAAAGCATAGGTTCAGTATGTGCAGGAGATGGTGATCTTCTAGGGTCAGTGGCAGGACCTTCTTCATTATAAGCTCCTCCTGTTGGAGTTTGTGGAGGTGGTGGAGGCTGTTGTTGTTGCTGTAGTAGTACCACTGACTGCTTCAAGGAATCAATCTCAGTGCTCATTTCATCCATCTTGGCCAGAATATTATTCTGAGTGGTCTGCATAGCCAGGATTTGGTTGAGAATAGTTTGTAGAGCTCCATGTACTTCCTGAGACTTAGTAGCTTGAGCTCTTTGACCCTGCACAGATGGTGCTAAAGAAACCAAAAACATAAAACTGGTTAGTAAGAAAGGTTTATCAAATAGAATTGTGGTATTGATTAACTCTATAATCATATAAACAGAATTTGGAAGTCTGTATTTCATCTGGTTCATGATGAAATATTGTGGACTAGTGCAAAGCATGTGTAAGAAATGTTTTTAGTAAAGATGAGTGTGATATTTTAAGTAGCTCAGTGTAGGATAGGGCACATTTACTAAAAGGTTTGGTTTGGGAATTCGAAGCCTGGGATATGCTTCTTTTTATTTTCAATGTTTATCACTCGGTATTAGAGTGATAACAGAAATGTGGCTATGACCCATGGAAATATTTGGCAAGTGTGGCTTAAAGGGTTTTGGATCATTTCTTGAACAATGTTATCCAACTCAATATAAGTTGGATATCATTCAAGCAGCACCAGTGGGTGTCAGTTTGACATCAACCACTATTGTTTCTTTAAATGGTGAAACAATGTAGACTGACTATGATCATGTGAAAAACTCAGTATATGAATTTTGCATAGCAGCAGTGGGCATACTATGTTGGCCATAAGAGTATATATTTGAAAGTTCGATTGAGACTGTGGTCAGTATTGAGTTGGTACTGGCCAATACATAGTCTCTATGGGGGAAAATATATATATATATATATAAGTTTAAGGATTTTAGAAATTCATACCTGAGACTTTATCTGATTCTCTTCTGGCATCATGAGAGGTCGGTGCTGGATCATTTGGATTTTGAATAGAGGCACCAGCACCTTCATGAAGTTCTTCTCTGCCAACAGCTGCACCTTCCAGTGTATGATGCTCAAATTGAAGTTCTACATCAAGAGGAACATGGGGTTCCTCAATATGTTGAGCTGTTGGTTCTGGTTCAGGACCTGGAAGGTCAGCATTGGCTGCAGCAGCACTTTGTTCTTGAAAAGATGCAGTTAAAGATGGAATGTTTCCAGTTTGCATCTCTTCTGATGACATATTTCCCATAAGGACAGGGGAAACATTTCTTCTTCTTCTTCGAAGAACCAATGGTGTGTCTTCTGAGGGCTCAGTATCAGAAGCTTCTTCAATAATTGGAGCATAAGGATCCTGTGCAGGTGGAGATGATACTATTGCTTGTTGAGCTTCCACCATCTCATTATCCTGATCATTGTTTCCACCAGCACCACTGTCATCATCAGTATCATCATTTTCTGATGCAGTATCAGAAGATTCTGCATCATTAATGTGTGCCTGGACTATAGCCCACATTGAGTGACTCATTTCAGGCTCGCCTTCTCTTGGCCTGTAGAAGAAAATCTTTTCATGAAGAGGGGGAAGATCCACTCTTGGGCTGTTGAATTCATCATATATATGTGCAGGCATCTCATTCTGAAAAATGAGAGAAAGGAATCTGCAGAAAGGAACGTTTAATTCTCTGATTTTGGCCCGAATCAGAGATGCTAATTCTTCAAAAATTAATCTAGCATAGTCGATATCCCTTCCATGGTACATGGCATGAACCATCTGCATACCAAAATCGTTGATCTGGTCCAAGGCACCAGTTTTGTGAGTCATACACCGAATGATCGTTGAGATCAGTATACCCCACATTGGACCAAATTCGTTTCGTTTAATGATTCCTGTGGTTCCTCTTCTTCCAATAAGTGGTAACACTGATCTAGCCTCTACTCTGTCAACAAATGGCTCATATTGAGCATGAGCAGGAAGACCCAAAGCTTCCCGAATTATTGATGTTGAGATGAAGGTTCTTCTTTGGTCACGAATCACCCAACCAGAAATCATATCTGGTGAGTCAATTTTGGCAGAGTACCAGAATTCACAGAGCATTTCTGGGTAAATGGCTCTGGGAGATCTAATCAGTGCTTGAGTGATTGGGCAGTGCTTCAGAAATGTTATCATCTGTGTGAATTCGGGGCACACCCAAGCCTGAGGAATATCGAAATTTGCTGTGATGTTGTTCCTCGCAAACTTTGGTAGTTCATCGTTTCTGAACTGTGTTACCGGTGTAGCCTCCGGTGCAAAGAATCGGTAGTTTGCCATCTGTGATTGTGATTTAAAAATTTTGCTTGCAAAGAGAAATTGAAATCGTTAATCGCAGAGAGAATCGAAAGTGAATTTAAGAGATAACTGTTGTAAGAAAAATGATAATGAAAGAAAAAACGGTTACTTATACTTAATTGAAAGATATTTACGGTATTGGGAAGTTAAACTGGCTGATTTGACAGCCTTATCCTGTGTTAACGGTAACTTTCCTATTAAGAAAGGTTACCGTTGGGGAGTATAGGGGTTAAAAGTCAGTTGTATTACTCCAGGATTCCAATACCGAGTTTTAAAAAAAAATAAATAAAAAAAATTAAAAATTAGAAAAACATTTAATTTAATCTATAAATTAATAAAAAATAAAAATTTACAAAATTTGATAAATCAGACGAGTGATACTGACAGGATCGGTATTGGAAGCAATACTGATCGGTCGGTATCAAAAAAAAATTTAAGTAAATTTAGGGATTCAGCATACCCAATTGTCCTAGTAAGTACATAAACCTTTCCTCAGAGAGAGGTTTAGTAAAGACATCGGCCAATTGGTCATCTGTAGGAACGAAATCTACCTCAACCTTACCCTTTTCCACATTATCTCTAATAAAGTGGTGTCTGATATCAATGTGCTTAGTTCTGGAGTGATGGACTGGGTTTTCAGTGATAGCAATAGCACTCTTGTTATCACAATGTATAGGTGTCTTCTGGAAGTTAAACCCATAGTCCATTAGTTGATACTGCATCCATAATAGTTGAGCACAACAACTTCCTGCAGCAACATATTCTGCTTCTGCAGTAGAAGTTGCTACTGAATTTTGTTTCTTGGATGACCAGCCAACTAATCTGCCACCGAGGAACTGACATCCTCCACTTGTACTCTTCCTGTCCAACCGACAACCTGCAAAATCTGCATCTGTATACCCTTCAAGTTCAAAGTTTGAGTCTTTGGGATACCAAAGACCCATGTTAGGAGTACCTGAAAGATATCTAAAGATTCGCTTAACAGCTTTCATATGTGATTCTTTCGGATCAGCCTGATACCGAGCACACAAACAGGTTGCAAACATGATATCAGGTCTGCTAGCTGTTAAGTAAAGTAAAGAACCAATCATACCTCGGTATGTGGATTGACATACTGGTTTACCAGTTGCATCTTTACTTATTTTATCCTGAGTACCCATAGGAGTATGCATGGATGATAAATTTTCAAATTTATATTTCTTGAGTATGTCATGCACATACTTACTTTGATTTATGAAAGTGCCATCAGGCTTTTGTTCAACTTGTAAACCAAGAAAGTAAGTAAGTTCTCCCATCATACTCATCTGATACTGAGATGACATTATCTTAGCAAACCAGTCACACATTGACTTGTCAGTGGAGCCAAAAATAATATCATCTACATATATTTGAATGAGTAAAATATCAGAACCTTTTCTTTTTGAAAATAATGTTTTGTCAATTTTACCTCTTATAAACTTATTTTCAATTAGGTACTCAGACAGGGTATCATACCAGGCTCTGGGAGCTTGTTTGAGCCCATATAAAGCTTTATCAAGCTTGAAAACGTAATTAGGAAATTTAGGATCAATAAAACCTGGTGGTTGTTTGACATAAACTTCCTCCTGTAGTTTTCCATTAAGAAAGGCACTTTTGACATCCATCTGATAGACTTTGAAATTCTTGAAAGCTGCATATGCAAGATACAGCCTAATAGCTTCAATTCTTACAACTGGTGCAATAGTTTCATCATAGTCAATACCTTCTTCTTGCCTGTAACCCTGAGCAACCAGTCTTGCTTTGTTTCTGATGACAACACCATCTTTGTCCATTTTGTTTCTGAACACCCACTTAGTACCAATAATAGTTTTACCAGCAGGAGGTGGTACTAAGTTCCAAACTTTATTTCTTTCAAACTCTGTCAATTCTTCTTGCATAGCTTCTACCCAGTCTTCATCTAATAAAGCTTCATCAGCTTTCTTGGGTTCCATGGTAGATAAGAAACTTGAGAAGAAACAAAAGTTTGCAGTTGCTTGGGGTTCAAACTCTAACCTTCTTCTTGTTTGAACACCTTGTTCAATGGGACCAATGATGTTTGCATGAGGATGGGCTCTGTGTTCCCTTAGATTATTTCCTAAGAAAACATTTGAAGCAAGATCAACAATATCTTGTAGTGGTGATGGATTGTCTGCCTGATACTGTGATGAATCCTTATCAGTATCAGACAATACTGGTTGATGTTCTTCTGAATTTTGCAGATTTAGTGTGGATTCTTGAGCAGTATTGGAGGATTATCCTTCCTCATATGTGGCGTTGTTCAAATCAAGAATTGGGACCTCAGTATTGGGGTTCTCAGTAATGGGAACCTCAGAATTTGTTATATTGAAGTTAGACTGAGGTGTCTCTTGATCAGTATCACTCATACTGTGATCAACATAGTATGGGTGAGACTTGGGCTGTTCAGCAATGGAGTTTTCTGGATTGCATAGAATTTCTATGCCACTGATGTCTTCATTTGCTGAGGTAGAATGCTCATTCTGGTTTTCATCAAATGTAACATGAATAGATTTTACAATCATCTTAGTGGAGATGACATACACTCTGAAGGCTTTAGAGTGTGGAGAATAGCCCATGAACACGCCTTCATTTGCTTTGGGAGCAAATTTGTTGAGATTTTGTTTAGTGCTTAGTACAAAGCATTTACTCCCAAAGATGTGAAAATATTCCACATTAGGAATCTTGCCATTATATAACTCATAAGGAGTCTTTTGATGACGCTGGACTATTGTAGCTCTGTTTTGAGTAAAGTTGGCACAATTAACAGCTTCAGCCCAGAAGCTCAGTGCCAGTCCAGCATGGCATAAAAAAGTTCTTGCAGCTTCAATCAAAGTTCTATTTTTCCGTTCTACAACACCATTTTGTTGTGGTGTGTAGGCTGCAGAGAAGTTTTGTATAATTCCTTTTTCTTCACAAAAATCAGCAAATACCGAGTTCTTGAACTCAGTACCATGGTCACTTCTAAGTTGTTTGACCTTGTTGCCTTTTTGAAGTTCTTCTCTTTTAATGAAGGCAATGATTTCTGTTGTTGCATCAGCTTTAGTCTTGAGAAAAATAACCCAAGTGTATCTTGAGAATTCATCAACTAAGACTAATGTATAGATCTTCTTGGCCAATGATGGTGTGCTGATGGGACCAAAAAGATCCATATGAATCATTGTAAGAGGTTCATTTATGGAGTGATTAACTTTTGACTTGAATGAACTCTTCTTCTGCTTGCCCATTTCACATGCCGAGCATAACTTATCTTTGGAATAAGTAATAGTGGGCAACCCTCTCACCAATTTCTTGATACTGAGCTCATTAATATTACGGAAATTTATGTGAGAGAGCTTCTTGTGCCATAACAAATGTAATTCTGGTTTGACTTTAGACAGCAGGCAAACTCGAATGGTGGGGTCTATTTCAGACAGATTGACCACATAAACATCTTTTTCTTTTCTAGCAACAAGTACAGGTTGCCCTTTATCGTTGTAGATGATTCCTGCAATCTTTCTGAACCGAGCTTCATTATCATCATCACACATCTGGCTGATACTGAGTAGATTGTGTTTAAGACCCTCCACATAGGCAACTCTTTTAAAAGTTATGTTGCCTTCTTTTATAACTCCATACCCTCTTGTTTTCCTATTGAATCATCTCCAAACTTGAAAGAAGGACCCTTCTCTGGAGTATAATTTAGAAGGTACTCCATACTGCCAGTCATGTGTCTTGAGCAGCCACTATCTAGATACCATTTTCTGTCACCCTGCACAAGACACAAATAATAAGTTAGTTCTTTTTAGGAACTCATTTTTGAATGGGACCTTTGATAGGAGAAACGGGGTTTGACTTGATCTCTTTTGCGGGAGAAGTCAGTATCACTTCAGGAATAACCTTTGAGGTTTTCTTTGGTGATACCGACTTAGTTTCTCTCATTTTCTTTGGTACTGAGTACCTAGGACTTGAGAGATTAGTCCAGCATTCATCTCCTTTGTGTCCAGTATGATGACACCTATAACATTTTCTAGGTCTGTTTCGAAACATATTTTCATAAGGAACTTTTGAAAATTGTTTAACTGTTGATCGATCAGTATTAGTGAATTTTGCAAACTTTTGACTCAGAATTTTAATCTGATCACCAATGGATTTTAAAATGTTATTTTTGTCATTTTTTAATGGAGTTTTAATTTTATTTTTGACAGATTTAGAAGGAAATGATTCTGGTGTCTTAATTTTATGTTTCATAGAAGTCTTTTTATCAGTAGACTTCTTGTTTATGACATTTGGAGATCCTGTTGAAGTTGTTTTCTTTTTATCATGTTTTAGAATAACAACTTCAACAGGTTCTTTAGATTCTTAAGTAGTTGACTTTGCTGTTATCGTGAATTCAGTATTAGTTAAAACAGTTTGAGTAGCAGTAAGTTTCTTTTCTGTATTTTCAGGTTCTTTATATATCTCAAACGTAGTTGTGTTAAATAATAATTCAAATGGAGGAACAGCAGAAGTGTCATACTGTACTATTTCGAGATCAGTATCGGAAATTTCTTTTTCCGGAAATTCAATACTGAGCTCTTGTAGTTCAGTATAGCACTTAGAACAGATGGAAGGACCAATTTGTTTTTCAAAAATGATTTTATCCTCATCATCTGATTCAGTTTGACATCCTATCTCAGAAAAAGTTTTTGCTTTTACAAACTGAATAGGGTTCATATCTGAAAATTCTTCAAATAAATCAGCAAAATTATTTCAATTTTTTAATTGAGGATCAACACCAAGTGCAGCCCTTACATTTTCTGGAAATTGTTGATTTAGACATTTATTTAGTTTAATAGATGCATTTCCCCAAGATTTACACTGATTTTCAAATTTTTCTTTTTCCAGTTTGTGTAAATGAGCTTTATCAGCTAATCTTTGGTTAATGTCTTGTAAGTTTAAAAAATCTAATTCTAAATCTTTAAATTTTGCTAATTTATCTAAATGTTCATTATTTACCCTTTCAACTTCATGAATTGTTAATTTTAATGCCTTTTCTTTCTGTACTAAAGTTTTAAGATCAACAATCATATACTCAAAAATCTTTTCTTTTTCATTTTCAGAATAAGTTTGAAAGGAACTCACCTTGTACAATTGAGTGGAATCCCAATTAGTGTGGACACTCATTCTCTCAGCTTCTTTGATATCTCTATCAAAGGAGCTCTTCAAATCTTCTTCAGTAAAATCCATAAAGGCTTTGTTCTCAATCTCTTCCTCATCATCACTTATTTCCTCATCCATCCAAGCCTCTGAGTAAAGTGCTTGATGAGGTGCACCATTCCCTGCCGCATTCTTCCCCTTGCTCCAGTTCTTCAGTTGTACATACTTATCTCTATACCGTTTAGCTCGGTATGCAATCTTGTCATTTTGATCAGTTTCAGTTGACTTGGTATGACAATTTGCTGCAATATGCCCAGGCTTTCCACACCTATAGCACAGACCTGATCTTGGGTCAGTATTGGAAGAGCTAACACCCAGCCTCTTCTTTTTCAACTGATCCAGCTTCATGGACATAAGAGCCATTTGTGTTTCAAGCTCTTCTGCCTCAGCATCAGCAAGATCAACTTCTGGTTCTTCAGGCTCAGTAACAGTATATGCCTGTTGCACAACTAGGGCCATACCAGTGGAAGACTTGTCAGTTTTCTTCCAGTTGATCAGTCTTGCAGCGTTATTCTCCTCATGATTTAACATTAATCCATACAAGGTTTGAAGAGTGTATGACTCAATGTTGTTGGCAGCATTGACAGAATTTGTCATATCAAGGAACTGTTGAGGGAGACTATCCAAGAACTTTTGGACAAGTTCTCCTTCTTCCTTTACAATGCCTACACTGATTAAATCATGGACAACAGTATTAAACCTGTTGTAGAGAGTAGTGATGTCTTCATTTGGGGTAGAGAAAAAGTTTTCATACTTTCTTCTCGTATTGCTTTTCCTCTGCAATTTCACCTTGGGTGTGCCTTCATAAGTGATTGATAGACTATCCCACATAGCCTTTGCTGTTGGCAATTTCATAATTGCATTAAGTATTTCTTTGGTAACAGCATTACCAATCACTCCCTTAGCCCTTGAGTCTAGACTGAATAACTGACGGTCAGTATCAGTCCAGGTGTGTTTCAGTTTAGGAACTGTTCTTGTGCTCTCAGGAGCATCATCAGTAGCAGCAACGGGTTCCACAGTTTGTGGGATGATAGGACCATCATTCAGCACAGTGAGCATCTCATGATGAATTGATTCAAGATACCACTGAGCCTTAAGCTTCCATTGATGAAAGTCTTTTCTATCAAAGATGGGCACTCCCTTACCAGACATGACTGGGGCAACAATTGTAGACATTTTGGATTTTTGGGTATTGGAAGGATAAGTATAAGGAATGGCTGCCAGGGTTAAAAGATCGACTAAATAAGAATTAATTTAGCCTGCTCTGATACGAGTTGTTAGGTCACAACAACCCTGGTTAACTTGATAATTGTTAGATTAATAATTTACTTAAGACAATTAAGGTGATTAACACAGTAATTTAGTCAAACGTATATTATTCCACTAAGTGTGGCTTGTAGCGGAAATACTCCTTTGCAAGATGATCTCTATTTATAATGATATAGAGATCTTACATTATGGGCAAAGTAGTAACCGAAGGACTAAGTAAATGAGATGACTAAGATCAAGGGATTTGATCTTAGTCCGTTACTAGACTGACTATGACTCAGTCCTTCTACTCGGTATTGGTTTCCAATACCGAGTGCTGATACTGAGTGGCCAGTATTGGCCAAACTCAGTATCACTCCTAACTTAGCTATTTTGATCTACATTTTAATCTAAGCTATTCTAGATTGTTTTGTTATCCTAAGATCCATAAAGGAGTAAGGCTTTTTGCCTTAACAATCTAGGAATCGTTTCTAGTCTAAGAGGCGATCGGTATGGCTATACCTACCAGAAATAGCGTGGCTCTAATGGGAAGTGCCCAAACCTTACATTTGAGGGCGTGAAATATGGATCCTAGTCTAACTATTATTATTAAAAGGTAATAATGTTAGAAGTTATTTATTTTATTTAATCTTACTAACTGTTTGTTTGTTTTTCTTATAGATATATATACTGTCAGAAATTCCGTTTTATTCACCGATCGAATCGCGAAAGTTCATCACTGGAAAATGGAAGCTTACTGGTCCAAACTACAAAGTTTGGAAAGTGCACTTTAGGAGTTACCTAAAAGCATAGAATCTACTGTACGTGATAGACGAGGTGCCCAAGGGACAACCAGGGCAAGATGCCCAGGATGATGAGCTTGACGCTTATTATCAGTATCTGGCTGATGAATCACAAGTTATGTCGATTCTTATTCTTACTTCATTATCAGAGCTCACTGATAATCTACGTAAGAAACCATGCTATGAGTTTGTCAAGTATCTTTAGGAGACGTTTAAAGATAGTACTGAAGATAGCAAGCAGTTCATTTTTCAAGAAATAATTTCGTCGAAAATGAAAGATGATCAACCACTGAGTGACCACCTTATCAACATAAGGAGGTTATTAGATTGTCTCACCTTAGTTACTGGCACATCAAACGAATATGAACAAGTCTTGTTCTTGTTTGGATCTCTCAGTCATTACTATCAGGACAAGGTAGTACGTATGATCGGGAATTTTGATTTGAGTGTCGCAGGTCTACACGAGAATCTCTTGCGTATACGCGATATTCAAAGGCTGGAGGAAGAATCTCTCCCTAAGATTCAGCAGGATGAGTTCTATGATTGGTTGAATGACTTTGCTGATTTGTGTTGCCCAACTTATCGCAGCAAGGATATTTGCGAGCACACGTCAGACGTGGGGCTGTTGGACGCTGACTTTGTCACCGATTCAGGTATCTTTATGATTGATTGTCTCGTTACTTCTAGTGAATCCTGGGTATTGGATACCGGATGTGGTCATCACATTTGCAATCATTTGCAGGGATTTAAGAAGAACAGGAGGCTAGGACGAGGGGATGTTGAACTACGAGTAGGCGAATGTTCCAAGGTTGGAGCTGAACCCATAGGGACATATCTTCTCAAGTTGCCTTCAGGAAGAGTCTTGGAACTTAAAGATTGTTATTATGTTCCTAGACTTATGAAAAATGTTATTTCTTTTGATTTACTTATAGACAGTGGTTTTTATTATGAGTTTCATGGAAAAACAATTTTGTGTTTAAAAGATGACATTTTATATTTTAACGCAAATTCTCATAATGGTCTATACATGTTAAATCTAAATAACATAGAATGAGACGTTTATCATATAAGTTAAAGATCCAAGAGTAACTTGAATCAAACTTATCTTTGGCATTGTCGTTTAGGTCATATAAACGAGACTCGCATTAAGAAGCTCCACGATGATGGAATTCTATAGCCATTTGATTTTGAATCATATGCAATATGCGAAGCTTGTTTATCTGGCAAGATGACAAAAGACCCTTTCAATCATTACAATGACAGGGCATGCGAGTTGTTAGGGATTATACACACAGATGTGTGTGGACCCTTTACTCCAGAAGCTAGAGGAGGATACCGCTACTTCATTACCTTTATTGACGACTTCAGTAGGTATGGTTATGTCTTTCTTATGAGACTAAAGTCTGAGAGCTTTGACAAGTTCAAAGAATATCAGAGGGAAGTAGAAAACCAACTAGGCAAGAAAATTAAGTCACTTCGGTCTGACCGAGGAGGCGAATATTTGAGCCAAGAGTTCGACGATCATTTGAAGGAATGTGGGATTGTTTCACAACTCAAACCTCCGTATACACCTCATAGTAATGGCGTATCAGAATGGAGGAATCGCACCTTGTTAGACATGGTACGTTCAATGATGTGTCGCGCCCCATTACCACTATCATTTTGGGGACATGCACTCGAGACTGCAGCATTCACACTGAATAGGGTTCCGAACAAGTCAGTAGAAAAGACTCCGTTCGAGCACTGGGCGGGGAGAAAACCTAAATTATCTTTTCTCAAGATTTGGGGTTGTGAAGTGTACGTTATACGTAACTTCACAGAAAAACTAAACCCCAAGTCAGACAAGTGTATCTTCGTTGGATATCCAAGGGAAACCTTAGGATACTATTTCTATCATCAAGAAGACAAAAAAGTCTTTGTTGCTCGGAAATGTGTCTTCTTGGAGGAGAAGTTTGTAGGAACTGAAACTCCAAGAAAAGAAATAGAGCTTCAAGAAATTAAAGAGAACGAAGATCCACCGACGACTTCAGTCGAACCAATAGTTCAACACAGAATTATTGACTCCCAACCAGACCCACCGGTTGAGGAAGAAGAGACACGCAATCCGCGTAGGTCTAGTAGACCACGCCAAGAACCAGATAGGTATCTTGGATTCATGATTGATGAACATGATGGAAGTCTACTAGAACCATTAACCTACAGCGAGGCTGCTAACGGCATAGAGTCTGAAAGATGGCTCGAGGCTATGCAAGCAGAGATGCAATCCATGTATGACAACCAAGTTTGGGTGTTATCAGACTTGCCACCACAGTCTCGTGCTGTTGGATGCAAGTGGGTTTTCAAGAAGAAAACCGACATGGATGGAAAGGTGCATACTTACAAAGCACGACTCGTCGCGAAGGGTTTCACGCAAACACATGGTGTGGATTATTCTGAAACCTACTCGCCAGTCGCTATGCTTAAGTCTATTAGAATTCTTATGGCCATATCAGCATATTACGACTATGAGATATGGCAAATGGATGTTAAAACCGCCTTCAGTTGTTAGGTCACAACAACCCTGGTTTGATTGATAATTGTTTAGATTAATAATTTACTTAAGACAATTACGGTGATTAACACAGTAATTTAGTCAAACGTATATTATTCCACAAAGTGTGGCTTGTAGCGGAAATGCAAGACCACTTGAACAATTACAAAGATGGATAAGTGAACGTGTAAATTGGTGAGTACTCCTTTGCAAGATGATCTCTATTTATAGTGTTATAGAGATCTTACATAATGAGCAAAGGAGTAACCGAAGGACCAAGTAAAGGAAATGACTAAGATCAAGGGATTTGATCTTAGTCCGTTACAATACTGAGTATCACTCAGTCCTTCTACTCAGTATTGGTTTTCCAATACTGAGTGTTGATACTGAGTGGCCAGTATTGGCCAAACTCAGTATTACTCCTAACTTAGCTAATTTAATCTACCTTTTAATCTAAGCTAGTCTAGGTTGTTTTGTTATCCTAAGATTTACAAATGGGTAAGGCTTTTTGCCTTAACAATCTCCCCCTATCTAATGATAACAAAACAATAACAAAGAGATTTCAAACTATATAAACTACAGACTGCAAAGTCTTCTTCTTTATTCTTTGTTCATTGATTCAAACTCGTAGAAGACTTCTTTCTTCACATGGATAAACTCTTCTCTCTTCTTCGGTTCATCCTGCCAGTTGTTTAGTACATCAACTATCTTCTTTCTGAACCAAGAGTCTTCTTTCTTGGTTATCATCCATTTTAGACCCACCAAATGGCTGATAGGAGCTGTTGCCAAGTCTGCTTCAGTAATGAAGCACTCTCTGTCCTCTGAGTCAGTATACATATATCCAGATGTTGGATATATGGTACTCTTTTGATCCTGAAAAATAAGGTTAGGAGGAACACTGTATTTAGGGAACACTATGAACGTATTCAGGCACTCGGGTTTGTTGTTTTTCACAGCCTCAGTCATCACACTGAGTGCCCTATAATCTGCTGCATAACGAATGCCCTGTTCATAACATACAGGAGATACAGCCCAAATTTCATCCATCATCACTTGGGCTTCAGAAGACCTGGATTTCAACTCCTTAATCAATCTAGCAATTTTAATCCAGTCTTGGAGTCCCATATTCTGAATGTCATGGAGAAAGATCTTCATTGGAGGACTGACTGGCCCGGTGCAGGTTGCAGTAATGCATCTGTCAACAGTTTTAACTTTAATTTTGTTGACAAACTCATTTAGCCAGTATATGTTCTTCACATTCTGAAAAACTCTGTTCCTCAGCATATTCATCCTGTTTTCCCTATATCTGAATCTTTGAGAAACAATGTTCCAATATTGTTGGAGAACATCATCACCTTTTCTTCTGACAGTATGAGGCTTCCATGAATCATCTGCCTCAGTATCAGTTTCAGGATCTTCTTCCTTGACAGGAAAATATCTTTGAGCTTCAACCTCATCCTCCGTATATCGAACAGATCTTCTGGGTCTAGTAGTCAGTGGAGCTGCATCTGTTTCTTCACATGATTCTGAGGACATAACCACATTTGTCATTCTTCTGGTTACTGGTCTTCTAGCAATTCTAGAAGGTCCTTCAGCTTGAGATGAGATTGGTTTTCTTGTATGCTCTTCATCATCTGAGAATGATGATGAAGAGGTTTCTTTATTTGCTTCATCCAGTGCAAAGTTTAAAAAATCTTCTGATGCCACTGGATGTTCTTCATCTTCATCATCAGCAATAGGCCACACAAAAGGCCTATACACAATAATCTGCAAGTTGTTTTCCTCAGTAACAGCTTGCTGTGGTTGGTGAGTTTCAGTCTCCCCCTGAGCAGATGGCTCAGATGGTTCTTCTTCAAGTTTTTCCAAAACTGACCTTCCCCTTTGTCTGTTTCTTTCATACCTAAACCTGAGTGGTTCAGTATGAGGTGTTTGCTGATGTTGTTGCTGTGGAGGTTGATCTTCATTCAGTTTCCTTCTTTTCTCCCCCTGACCAGATGGCTCAGGTTGATCAACCTCCTGATCTTTTTGTCTTTTCTCCCCCTTATTGTTATCATTAGAGGGGGAGGGAATGGGTTCAGTATCACCACCTATGTCCCCCTGTGGATCTTCAGGAGTTGGGGAGAGCATAGATTCAGTAGTAGCATCCCTTGCACCTTCAGTATGCACTGGAGAGGGTGATCTTCTAGGCTCAGTATCAGGGCCTTCTTCATCAGTATTTCCTCCAGTTTGAGGTGGTGGAGGTGGTGGAGCATGTGGTTGTTGGTTTTGTTGTAGGAGAGCCACTGACTGTTTTAAGGAGTCAATCTCAGTACTCATTTCATCCATCCTGGCCAGAATGTTATTCTGAGTTGTCTGTATGGCCATGATTTGATTCAAAATAGTTTGTAAGGCTCCATAAACTTCCTGAGATTGAGTGGCTTGCGCCCGTTGACCCTGCACAAATGGTGCTAAAGAAACAAAAACATAAAACAGGTTAGTAAGAAAGGTTTATCAAATAGAATTGTGGTATTGATTAACTCTATAATCATATAAACAGATTTTTTGAAGTCTGTATTTCATCTGGTTCATGATGAAATATTGTGGACTTGTGCAAAGAATGTGTAAGAAGTATTTAGAAAAAGTGAGTGTGAAATATGAAGTAGCTCAGTGTAGGATAAGTCACATTTACTAAAAGGTTTGGTTGGGTAATTCAAAGCCTGGGATATGCTTCTTGTTATTTTCAATGTATATCACTCGGTATTAGAGTGATAACAGTAATTTGGCTGTAAGCCATGGAAAAATTTTGGCTAATGTGGCTTAAAGGGTTTTTGATCATTTCTGGAACAATGTTATCCAATCTTAACATAAGTTGGACATCATTCAAGCAGCACCAGTGGGTGTCAGTGTGACATCAACCACCATTGTCCCTTTAAATGTTGGAACAACTGTAGACTGGCAATGATCTTTTGAAGATCTCAGTATATGAATGTTGCATAGCAGCAGTGGGCTTACTACGTTGGCCATAAGAGTATATAATTGAAAGTTCGATTGAGACTGTGGTCAGTATTGAGTTGGTACTGGCCAATACATAGTCTCTATGGGGGGAAAATATATATATATAAGATTAAGAGTTTTTAGAAATTCATACCTGAGACTTTATCTGATTCTCTTCTGGCATCATGAGAAGTCGGTGCTGGATCTTCTGCATTCTGATTTGAGACACCAGCACCTTCAGGAATGTCTTCTCTTCTGGTAGCTACACCTTCCAGTGTATGCTGCTCATATTGAATTTCGACATCGAGAGGATCATGAGGGTCCTCAATTTGTTGAGCAATGGGTTCTGGTTCAGGACGTGGAAGGTCAGCATTGGCTGCAACACCACTTTGTTCTTGAAGACATGCAGTTAAAGAAGGAACATTGCCAGGTTGCATCTCTTCTGAGGATAAATTTTCCATAATAACAGGAGAGAGATTTCTTCTTCTTCTATGGAGGACCAGTGGTGTGTCTTGTGATGGCTCGGTATAAAAAGTTGTTTCAATAAGAGGAGCATCAGGATTCTGTGCAGGTGGAGAAATGTGTGTTGGTGCTTGTACTGCTGCTTGTTGAACTTCTTCCATCTCAACATCTTGATCATCATTCCCACCAGTACCACTGTCATCATCAGTATCATCATGTTCTGATTCAGTATCAGAATTTTGTTCATCATTAATATGTGCCTGAACAATAGCCCACATAGAGTGACTTAGTACAGGCTCTCCTTCTCTTGGCCTGTAAAAGAAAATCTTCTCATGAAGAGGAGGAAGATCCACTCTTGGACTGTTGAACTCATCATAGATATGAGCAGGCATCTCATTCTGAAATATGAGAGAAAGAAATCGGCAGAAAGGAACATTTAATTCTCTGATTTTAGCACTGACCAGAGAAGCTAATTCTTCAAAAATCATTCTAGCATAATCAATGTCCCTTCCATGGTACGTGGCATGGATAATCTGCATACCAAAATCGTTGATTTGATCCAAGGCTCCAGTCTTGTGAGTCATACACCGAATAATTGTAGAGATCAGTATACCCCACATTGGACCAAATTCATTTCTTTTAATGATCCCCGTAGTACCTCTGCGTCCAATTAATGGTAACACTGATCGAGCCTCAATTCGATCAACAAAGGGCTCATATTGGGCATGAGCAGGAAGTCTCAGAGATTCCCGAATTATTGCTGTGGAGACGAAGGTTCTTCTTTGTTCTCTAATAACCCAACCGGTAAGCATGTCCGGTGAGTCAAGTGCAGCCAAGTACCAGAATTCACAGAGCATTTATGGATAAATGGCTCTAGGATATCGAATTAATGCTTGAGTGATTGGGCAGTGCTTCAGAAACGTAACCATTTGTGTGAATTCGGGGCACGCCCAAGCTTGAGGAATATTAAAATTTGCTTTGATGTTGTTCCTCGCAAATTTTGGTACTTCATCGTTTCTAAACTATGTTGTCGGTGCAGCCTCCGGTGCAAAGAATCTATAATTTGCCATCTGCGATTTGGATTTTTAAGAAGTTTCCTTGCAAAGAGAAAGTGAAATCGTTAATCGCAGAGAGATTCGTAATCGTAAATAAGAAATAACTGTTGAAAGAAAAATTGTAAAGAAAGAGAAAACGGTTATTTATACAGAATTATAATGATAATTACGGTATTGGGAAATAAAATCGGCTGATTTGACAGCCTTATCCTGTATCAACGGTAACTTTCCTATTAAGAAAGGTTACCATTGGGGAGTATAAGGATTAAAAGTCAGTTGTATCACTCCAGGACTCCAATACCGAGTTAAAAAAAAATATTAAATTAAAAAAAATTTAAAAATTAGAAAAACATTTAATTTAAACTATAAATTAACAAAAAAAATTAAAATTTATAAAATTTGATAAATCAGACGAGTGATACTGAGATGATCAGTATTGAAAGTAATACTGATCAGTCGGTATCAGAAAAATTTAAGAAAATTTAAGGATTCAGCATACCCAATTGTCCTAGTAAGTACATAAACCTTTCCTCAGAGAGAGGTTTAGTAAACACATCGGCCAATTGATCATCTGTAGGAACAAAATCCACCTCAACCTTACCCTTTTCCACATTATCTCTAATAAAGTGGTGTCTGATATCAATGTGCTTTGTTCTGGAGTGATGGACTGGGTTTTCAGTGATAGAAATAGCACTCTTGTTATCACAATGTATTGGTGTCTTCTGGAAATTAAACCCATAGTCCATTAGTTGATACTGCATCCACAGGAGTTGAGCACAGCAACTTCCTGCAGCAACATATTCTGCTTCTGCAGTAGAAGTTGCTACTGAATTCTGTTTCTTGGATGCCCAGCCAACTAATCTTCCACCGAGGAATTGAGATCCTCCACTTGTACTCTTCCTGTCCAACCTACAACCTGCAAAATCTGCATCTGTATACCCTTCAAGGTCAAAGTTTGAGTCTTTGGGATACCAAAGACCCATGTTAGGAGTACCTGAAAGATATCTAAAAATGCGCTTAACAGCTTTCATATGTGATTCTTTAGGATCAGCTTGATACCGAGCACACAAACATGTTGCAAACATGATATCAGGCCTGCTAGCTTTTAAGTAAAGTAAAGAACCAATCATACCTCGGTATGTGGATTGACATACTGGTTTACCAGTTTCATCTTTACTTATTTTATCCTGAGTACCCATAGGAGTGTGCATGGAAGATAACTTTTCAAATTTATATTTCTTGAGCATGTCATGCACATACTTACTTTGATTTATGAAAGTGCCATCAGGCTTTTGTTCAACTTGTAAACCAAGAAAGTAAGTAAGTTCTCCCATCATACTCATCTGATACTGAGATGACATTATTTTAGCAAACCAGTCACACATTGACTTGTCAGTGGAGCCAAAGAAAATATCATCTACATATATCTGAATGAGTAAAATGTCAGAACCTTTTCGTTTTGAAAATAATGTTTTTTTCAATTTTACCTCTTATAAACTTATTTTCAATTAAATACTCAGACATGGTATCATACCAGGCTCTGGGAGCTTGTTTGAGCCCATATAGAGCTTTATCAAGCTTAAAAACGTAATTTGGAAATTTAGAATCAACAAAACCTGGTGGTTGTTTGACATAAACTTCCTCCTGTAGTTTTCCATTAAGAAAGGCAATTTTGACATCCATCTGATAAACTTTGAAATTCTTGAAAGCTGCATATGCAAGATACAGTCTAATAGCTTCAATTCTGGAAACTGGTGCAAAAGTATCATCATAGTCAATGCCTTCTTCTTGCCTGTAACCCTGAGCAACCACTCTTGCTTTATTTCTGATGACAACACCATCCTTGTCCATTTTGTTTCTGAACACCCACTTAGTACCAATAATAGTTTTCCCAGCAGGAGGTGGTACTAAGTTCCAAACTTTATTTCTTTCAAACTCTGTCAGTTCTTCTTGCATAGCTTCTACCCAGTCTTCATCTAATAAAGCTTCATCAGCTTTCTTTGGTTCCATGGTAGTTAGAAAGCTTGAGAAGAAACAAAAATTTGTTGTTGCTTGAGGTTCAAAGTCTAACTTTCTTCTTGTTTGGACACCTTGTTCAATGAGACCAATAATATTTGAATGAGGATGGTCTCTATGTTCTCTTAGATTATTTCCTAAGGGGACATTTGAAACAAGATCAACAATATCTTGTTGTGATGATGAATCGTCTGCCTGATACTGAGTTGAAACTTGTTCAGTATCAGACAATACTGGTTGTTGTTCTTCTGAATTTTGTAAATCTGATGTGTATTCTTGAGCAGTACTGGAAGATTCACCTACCTCATTCGTGGAGTTGTTCAGATCAAGGATTGGGAACTCATTATTGAGGTTTTCAGGAATGTCTGCCTCAGAAATTGATATATTTGAGTTATACTGAGTTCTTTCTTGAGCAGTATCAAGCATTCTATGATCAACATAGTATGGGTGAGACTTGGGCTGTTCAACAATTGAGTTTTCTAGATTACATAGAATATCTATGCCACTGATGTCTTCTGTTGCTGAGGTGGAATGCTCATTCTAATTTTCATCAAATGTAACATGAATAGATTCTAAAATCATCTTGGTGGAGATGACATACACTCTGAAGGCTTTAGAGTGTGGAGAGTGGCCCATGAACACACCTTCATTTGCTTTGGGAGCAAATTTATTGAGATTTTGTTTAGTACTGAGTACAAAACATTTGCTCCCAAAGATGTGGAAGTATTCCACATTAGGAATCTTGCCATTATATAACTCATAAGGAGTCTTTTGATGATGTTGAACTATTGTAGCTCTGTTTTGAGTAAGGTTAGCACAGTTGACAGCTTCTGCCCAGAAGCTCAGTGCCAGTCCAGCATGGCATAACAAAGTTCTTGCAGCTTCAATAAAGGTTCTATTTTTTCGTTCTACAACACCATTTTGTTGTGGTGTGTAGGTTGCAGAGAAATTTTATATGATTCCTTTTTCTTCACAGAAATCAGCCAATACTGAGTTTTTAAACTCAGTGCCATGGTCACTTCTTAGTTGTTTGACCTTGTTGCCTTTTTGAAGTTCTTCTCTTTTAATGAAGGCAATGATTTCTTTTGTTGCATCAGCTTTAGTCTTGAGAAAAATAACCCAAGTATATCTTGAGAATTCATCAACCAGGACTAATGTGTAGATCTTTCTGGCCAAAGATGGAGTGCTGATGGGACAAAAAAGATCCATATGTATCATTGTAAGAGGTTCATTGATGGAGTGATTAACCTTTGATTTGAATGAACTCTTCTTCTGCTTGCCAATTTCACATGCTGAGCATAACTTATCCTTTGAATAAGTAATAGTGGGCAGCCCTCTCACCAGTTTCTTGATACTGAGCTCATTTATATTTCTGAAATTTATGTGTGAGAGCTTCTTGTGCCATAACCAATGTAGTTCTGGTTTGACTTTAGACAACAGGCAAACTCGAATGGTGGGGTCTATTTCAGACAGATTGACCACATAGACATCCTTTTCTCTTATAGCAACGAGTACAGGTTGCCCTTTATCATTGTAGATAATTCCTGCAATCTTTCTGAAACGAGCTTCATTATCATCATCACACATCTGGCTGATACTGAGCAGATTGTGTTTAAGACCCTCCACGTAGGCAACTCTTTTAAAAGTTATATTTACTGCCTTTATTACTCCATACCCTCTTGTTTTCCCTATAGAATCATCTCCAAACTTGACAGAGGGACCCTTCTCTGGAGTATAGTTTAGAAGGTACTACATACTGCCAGTCATGTGTCTTGAGCAGCCACTATCTAGATACCATTTTCTGTCACCCTGCACAAGACACAAATAATGAGTTAGTTCTTTTTAGGAACCCATTTTTGAATGGGACCTTTGGTAGGAGAAACAGGGGTTGACTTGATCTCTTTTATGGGAGAGGTCAGTATCACTTCAGGAGAAACCTTTGAGGTTTTCTTTGGAGATACTTACTTAGTTTCTCTCCTTTTCTTTGGTACTGAGTACCTAGGACTTGAGAGATAAGTCCAGCAATCATGTCCTTTGTGTCCAGTATGGTGACATCTATAACATTTTCTAGGTCTGTTTCTAAACATATTTTCATAAGGAAGTTTTGAAATTTTTTTAACTTTTGGTTGATCAGTATTGGTAAGATTTGCGAACTTTTGACTCAAGACTTTGATCTGATCACCAATAGATTTTAAAATGTTATTTTTGTCATTATTTAATGAAGATTTAATTTTATGTTTGACTGATTTTGAAGGAGATGATTCTGATGTCTTTATTTTATTTTGCAAAGAAGTCTTTTTATTAGTTGACTTCTTGTTTGAGACACTTGAAGATCCTGTTGAAGTTGTTTTCTTTTTATCATGTTTTAGAATGACAACTTGAACAGGTTCTTTAGATTCTTGAGTAGTTGACTTTGCTGTTCCTGTGGATTCAGTATTAGATAAAGCATTTTGAGTAGCAGTGATTTTCTTTTATGTAGTTTCAGGTTCTTTATATATCTTAAAAGTAGTTGTGTTAAATAAAACTTCAAATGGAGGAACAGCAGAAGTGTCATACTGTACAATTTCAAGGTCAGTATCAAAAATTTCGTTTTCAGGAAATTCAATACTGATCTCTTGTAGTTCAGTATGGCACTTTGAACATATGGAAGGACCAATTGGTTTTTCAAAAATGATTTTATCCTCATCATCTGACTCAGTTTGACATCCTACTTCACAAAAAGTTTTTGCTTTTACAAACTGAATAGGGTTTATTTCAGAAAATTCTTCAAATAAATTAGCAAAATTATTTCTATTTTTTAATTGAGGATCAACACCAAGTGCAGCCCTTACATTTTCTGGAAATTGTTGATTTAGACATTTATTTAGTTTAATAGATGCATTTCCCCAAGATTTGCACTGATTTTCAAATTTTTCTTTTTCTAATTTGTGTAAATGAGCTTTATCAGCTCATCTTTGGTTCATGTCTTGTAAGTTTAAAAAGTTTAGTTCTAAATCTTTAAATTTTGCAAATTTATCTAAATGTTCATTATTTACCCTTTCAAGTTCAAGAATTGTTAATTTTAAAGCTTTTTCTCTCTGTACTAAAGTTTTAAGATCAACAATCATATACTCAAAAATCTGTTCTTTTTCATTCATTGAATAAGTTTGAAAGGAACTCACCTTGTACAACTGAGTGGAATCCCAATCAGTATTGACACTCATTCTCTCAGCTTCTTTGATATCTCTCTCAAAGGAGCTCTTCAAATCTTCCTCATCATCACTTATCTCCTCATCCATCCAAGCTTATAAGTAAAGTGCTTGATGAGATGCTCCATTCCCTGCTGCATTCTTCCCTTTACTCCAGTTCTTTAGCTTGACATATTTGTCTCTATACCTTTTAGCTCTGTATGCAATCTTATCATTTTGATAAGTTTCAGTTGACTTGGTATGACAATTCGCAGCAATATGCCTAGGCTTCCCACACCTATAGCAAAGACCTGATCTTGGGTCAGTATTGGAAGAGCTAACACCAAGCCTCTTCTTTTACAACTGATCCAGCTTCATGGACATGAGAGCCATTTGTGTTTCAAGCTCTTCTGCCTCAGCATCAGCGAGATCAACTTCTGGTTCTTCAGGCTCAGTTACAGTATATGCCTGTTGCACAACTAGAGCCATACCAGTGGAAGACTTGTCAGTTTTCTTCCAGTTGATCAGTCTTGCAGCATTATTCTCCTCATGATTCAAAATTAAGCCATACAAAGTTTGAAGAGTATATGACTCAATGTTGTTGGCAGCATTGACGGAATTTGTCATGTCAAGAAACTGTTGAGGGAGACTATCCAAGAACTTTTGAACAAGCTCTCCTTCTTCTTTTACAATGCCTACACTGATTAAATCATGGACAACAGTATTAAACCTGTTGTAGAGAGTAGTGATGTCTTCATTTGGACTAGAAAAGAAGTTTTCATACTTCCTTCTCATATTGCTTTTCCTCTGCAACTTCACCTTGAGTGTGCCTTCATAAGTGATTGATAGACTATCCCACATACCCTTTGCTGTTGGCAATTTCATAATTGCATTAAGTATTTCTTTGGTAACAACATTACCAATCACCCCCTTTGCTCTTGAGTCTAGACTGAATAACTGACGGTCAGTATCAGTCCAGGTATGTTTTAGTTTAGGAACTGTTCTTGTGCTCTCAGGAGCTTCATCAGTAGCAGCAACGGGTTCCCCAGTTTGTGGAATGATAGGACCATCATTTAGCACAGAGCATCTCATGATGAATAGATTCAAGATACCACTGAGCCTTAAGCTTCCATTGATGAAAGTCTTTTCCATCAAAGATGGGCACTCCCTTACCAGACATAACTGGTGCAATGATTGTAGACATTTTGGATTTTTGAGTATTGGAAGGATAAATATAAGTAATGGCTGCCAGGGTAATAGATCGACTAAATAAGAATTAATTTAGCCTGCTCTGATACCAGTTGTTAGGTCACAACAACCCTGGTTTGATTGATAATTGTTTAGATTAATAATTTACTTAAGACAATAAAGGTGATTAAGACAGTAATTTAGTCAAACGTATATTATTCCACAAAGTGTGGCTTGTAGCGGAAATACAAGACCACTTGAACAATTACAAAGATGGATAAGTGAACGTGTAAATTGGTGAGTACTCCTTTGCAAGATGATCTCTATTTATAGTGTTATAGAGATCTTACATAATGAGCAAAGGAGTAACAGAAGGACCAAGTAAAGGAAATGACTAAGATCAAGGGATTTGATCTTAGTCCGTTACAATACTGAGTATCACTCAGTCCTTCTACTCAGTATTGGTTTTCCAATACTGAGTGCTGATACTGAGTGGCCAGTATTGGCCAAACTCAGTATTACTCCTAACTTAGCTAATCTAATCTACCATTTATGGATTGAAGCAAGCATCTAGAAGTTGGAACTTACACTTTGACAAAAGAATCAAAGAATTTGGTTTTGTCAAGAGTGAGTTCGAGACGTGTGTCTACACAAAATTCAGTGGGAGCATAGTAATCTTCCTAGTCTTGTATGTTGATGACATACTGCTTATAAGAAACGATATACCCGCATTACAAGGAGTAAAATCCTGGTTAGGTAAATGTTTCCAGATGAAAGACTTGGGAGAAGCCGCGTTTATACTAGGTATAAAGATCTATAGGGATAGATCTAGGCGGCTTATTGGACTTAGTCAAAGTACATACATTGACAACGTACTGAAGAGATTCAGTATGAGTGATTCCAAGAGAGGAATCATTCCAATGTCACATGGCATTACACTGAGCAAAGCTCAGAGTCCCACATCTAGCAAGGAAATACCTAGGATGAGTTTGGTACCATATGCTTCGGCAATTGGATCAATCATTTATGCCATGTTATGTACTAGGCCCGATATTGCTTACTCCATAAGTATCACGAGCAGATATCAAAAGAACCCTGGTGAACCCCATTGGGTGGCTGTCAAGAACATTCTCAAGTATTTGAGAAGGACGAAAGAAATGTTCTTGGTCTTTGGAGGTTCGTTGGATGAATTGCGTGTAACTGGTTACACAGATGCAAGCTTCCAAACCGATAGAGACGATTACAAATCTCAATCGGGATTTGTCTTCACACTAAACGGAGGAGCTATATCTTGGAAGAGTCAGAAACAAGATACGACAGCAGATTCGACTACAGAGGCTGAGTACATTGCCGCAAATGATGCTGGGAAAGAAGCCATGTGGCTTAAGAATTTTATCGAGGATCTTAGAGTTATTGCCAGTATCTCTAGACCCATCGAAATATTCTGTGATAACAGTGGAACAATAGTGCAAGCTGTTGAACCAAGAGAGCATCAGAAGACCAGGCATGTACGCAGGATATATCACCGCATACGCGAGTATGTAAGAGAAGGTGATATTATAATTAAGAAAATACCAACGGATGACAACGTTGCTGACCCGTTGACAAAACCACTAGTTGGACCAAAGCATGGGAAACATGCGCACGCTATAGGCATGTTTGAAATATTGGTAGCTAGTAATTTTGATTAAATACATAGACATGTTTGAAATCGATACATTATGTAATAACATTTCGTGGGATTGAAATAGAAAGTTTTACGTAATATTTTCACATTGTCTACTCTTAACATGTTTTAAACCTATCCTTGATACACAAAGTTTTGAGTATCTAAATTGTATGTGGTTGCTTGAATTTAGTGGGAGCTAGATTCAAGAGTTAATACCATTATGAATATTTATCTATTTCATAGTTAATGAATAGAGAAACAAGGGTTGTTAAAATAAATATTCATAGATGTTTACAGAGTTTGCTAAACATTAGACGTGACCAAAAGATCGAGATTACTTCATGGAGCCTAAGCATGAGTAATTTCGAGTATATGTCCTCTGACCTGAGACATTTTGGTTTGAGACACGATGACTTCTGATCTTTAGCATTTATCTACCGTCACACCGTAAAAGGGTGATCATAAGGAACTTGACTAAGACAGCGGAAATCGTGGGCAAGATAATGCAAATGTCAAGATGTAATTTGCACCTTCTTTAACTAGAAGAGATATTTCATGGCCGCTCGGCGATTAAGACTACTGAAATGCGTGGCCGCGCTCGGAGAATGATTGGATCATTGGGTAATCCGTTACTGCAGAAAGTCGAAATCAAAGTCGAGAAAATTCGAGTATATAGAACAAGATCCCTGCTCCATGTCTATTACTCAAATTAAGAAATATCATGATGCGAAAGGAAAATCTATTAGTGTTATTCATTTTATGAATATTATCTCTAGATGTAAGAGTTCTTATGACCTGGTTATCCCAAATGTCTGGCTAGGGACCGCTTTATGCCAACGATGATCAGAAAGTGTTTCTTAACTTGCACAAGTGGGAGTCTGAAGGATTTATGTGCACAGATAAGTACACGTGTCACCGTGTCCAATGTTATAAGACACTAAAGGGTCACACCACTACACACCCAATAATGGACAACCGAATAAAGTAAGTTGTTTGTAATAATTAACTAGTTAAGTTAATTATAAAGAAGAGAATAAATAATAATAAGTTAATTATTATTTGTGAGGATGGTTAAATATTAGGTTAAGTATTTAACGTACAGTTAATTAATAGTTAATTAATTAACTAGTAAAAGTCCAAGGGTTTAAAGTGTTAATAGGAAGTTTAATTATGAGATTAATCATAATTAAACTCCAAGGAGTTAAGTGTAACTTAAGTCCTTATAAATAAGGACTTAGGGTTAAGGCTTAGGGGTTGATTCACTTGCTTAGAAAAACCCTAAACACTCTCTCCCTCTCCCTCCTCTCTTTCGGCCGAACTCGAACAAACAACCCCTTGGGGTTTCGGTTTGGTGTTCGACGAAGAACACACACACACACACACAAGTTCTTGTGCGGTCTTGCAGCGTGTCCAGGTGGTGCAGTAGAGGTGGATCACTTCTTTAGCTATCTAAAGGTAATGTTCATCATCTTCTCTTTCTCGTGATCTCATTGATTAGTAGAGATCCAGTAATGTGGTATTCAAGTTCCGCTATGTGAATACTACAAGGTTTTCCTACACCTCAAGCCACTGCCAATTTCTTTTACTTCTCAAGTTTTATGTCTACCATGGAACCAAAGAAAGCTGATGAAGCTTTATTTGATGAAGACTGGGTAGAAGCTATGCAAGAAGAGCTTACAGAATTTGAAAGAAACAAGGTATGGAACTTAGTACCACCCCCTGCTGGCAAAACCATTATTGGTACTAAGTGGGTGTTCAGAAACAAGATGGACGAGGATGGTGTTGTAATATGAAACAAGGCAAGACCGATTGCTCAGGGTTACATGCAAGAAGAAGGCATTGACTATGATGAAACATTTGCACCCGTTGCAAGAATTGAAGCTATCAGCGTAACACCCCAAATTTTAAAAAAAATTTAAAAAATTTTGAGTACAATATTTTAAATAAAAGGTCCCAATAATTTAAATATTTTAAATTCCAAATAATAAAGGTGTTATTGGAAAATGTACTTAATGCGGAAATAGTTTACTAAAGTAAAAGTGTTTAAAATAATAAATGCTGTCCACATCAGCATTGGGGAGATACAGCGGTCAACCGTCCACCTTCTCTTTTCCTTTGCTGGTACCTGAAACAATGTGGGGGAAAGTTTGGGTCAGCTGGGAAGCTGAGTGAATAATCTCAAAATGTAAACAATCATAACATACAACACATGAGGGCACATCGGTGTACTCCTACTGAGAATCTACTCAATTAATTACTCAGATTTATTTCCTCAGATTTATTTTACTCAGATTTTAATTTATATAGCGCGCTTGTGTGATTCGGGTCGATCGCCCCTTCTCACACCTCAGATAGGCGTAAGCCAAAAACTCAGACGGGAGTGATCCCAAAAACTCAGACGGGAGGTGATCCCAAGATAGGCATATAGCCAAAAACTCAGATGTGTGTTATTATGTTTTTATATCTTTAACATAATTATCTCAGATGCCCTAGCAAGTAGTAGCACAGATTGACTCTGTGCCTAGCTCAGTTACCCAGGCACAATGTCTCATATCAAAATAAATAAACAGATGCTCAGATACTCTGATAACATATCAAACTCAGATAACAAGTATGGCTCAACTAGTATAACACATAAGTCTCGCATGTACAACGTTAAAACTGAATACACGGTGAGAATACTCACCTCGAATAACGTAAGCTCCAAATTATCCTCGGTGCAGAAGAGTGTCTCTAATCAAATCCTAAGAGGTCCTTACGAACCATTGACGAGAAAACAATTCACACACAAAAGATAGACACCACAACACCACCACTCGTCATCCAATTTATTTGCTGAGTTCCACGGCTAATGTTGAACGTCTAAAACTTTGGCTTATAAGCCCATTCTATCAAATGGGAATTATATAAAATAATCAGTTGATGCTTGCTTCTTAATGTACGGATATACTCATTACCACCACTTTGAATTTGCAATTAAGAATTAAATAAAGCTTCACGTGGAGAGGATATCTCCACCGCCAAAATGCAATACAAAGATAAAATGCAATGGACTTCAACAAAAGATACGGGTCGGTTGGGATTAAGCAAGGATGAATACGTCAATACATGGTAGCCTCGTTATGCTAATATTTTGCTTGCCTTCTTCGATCGACGATCAATTCATAAGAACATTCACGGTTGGACAACGGCGGCTTAAGGGTTAGAGACGGACGAATTCTTGAAAAGGGGTTAATGGGTTTTCAATTCCTCTTAAGCCTAATTAAATATTTGAAGTCCAAAACAAAAAGAAAAACTAGGCCTTGGCCTATGGCCGGCCCGACTCAATAAAGCACAACCAATTTCTGGATCACTAAATCGGGCTAAAAGCCGACGCGCCCACGCGACTAAATAACGTCCAATTAATCGTAAAGTGACCAAATCGTTAAAATATCTAAATAATTAACGCGTCTAATAAAATGTTATATAATTTAATTAACGTCTAATTAAAACGAATCGTCTAATTACATGTCATCTAAATAATACGAACCGTCTCACTACATGTCGTCTAATAAATTCGTTAATGACAAATATTAGTTATTTAAAATCTATAATTCATTTTTATACTATTTAAAATTAATTAATTATATAAATTAAATTTTTGGGGCGTTACAACTCAACTCCACTTGAAATAGACTTCTTCCCCGAAGTCATTGGTCGGGAGAAACTCAAGGTAGCGATTTCACATCTCATACTCAGGCTCACTAACGACACACATCCTCGAGTGGGGAGACACGGAAAAGGTTATGAATAGAAAGATAAACTGTTCAAGGTGGCCTACGCGATCATAATAAACTCCGGCTCTTGCAACGGCTCATACAAATCTTTCATCTCTAGCGGCGCAAGATAATAAGGTTAAAACAATAAAATCGGAATGCTCCCTAAGGATCTCGAAAACGACACAAAATAACTCGTCAAACTCTACCGGAGGTGTCTTCTTGCTCTCGGAGCCGGACATGGCCTTTGCACCCAGCGATTAACGTTCTGTTGAATCTACGATTCAACTCCACTTAGATATTTGTTACGCTTTGGTTTGTGGTGCCAGATGATCTCGACGTGGTACTCGATCATCCAACCCATGCTCGCAATCATACTCGGTCCTCTCGTGGCAATAACAATAAGTTTTTATGAGAAAAACTTTCCCGCACAGTTCCAACAAATTATCATTTATACATTTTATCAACAAATAAAATCTTATTATTGGAAATCTCTACCAATAAGTGGTATCTCAAGGTCCTCTACTCTATGGGACATCGGTTGTTATAAAACAAAATGAACAATTTAGCGGTTCACACCGCTACCAAACAATTCACAAACAAGTACATAATTCACTTAAATGTATATTAAGACACATAAATCTCAGCCAGTAGACAACTCATGTCTCTTACTCAATTTGCATATACTCATAAGCGCTCACCTCAAATCACCACAACTTGTTTTTAACTCAACACAAGCTTATATCATCCATTTAAACTCAAATCTCGCTTAATGACTTCTCACAAGTCCACATAATAAACACATTTACTCGTTTTTACAATTTTTCACGTGATCAAATTTAATTATTAGACTATTCGAACAAGCAATTTCTCTTTTAAACCGCGTTATTAGTTATCTTGCCAACTCGTATTTAATAATCCTTCGCTGACTCTTTTTAATATTGCTCGTTAATTAACTTCTTGCTTTATTCTCATTTAATTTGTCTCTTAATCCATTTGACTAATTGTCCACTTATAAATCTCTTTTTATTTTAAAATTTGAACGCCTCAGTTAAGTGTCTTCTCTTTTCTCAATTAATTAGCCCGTTAATTACTTACCTCATTAATTCTCGTGTATTCAGTTACTCAGTTAATTCTCATTTCCACATAAGGTTTCCTTATTACTTTATATTTCTATTGCTTCTCGATTTAGAAACTCATAGTATTGAAATAACATTTATTATTTGATACACTTGTATGTTTCTCGTGTGCTCATTTCAATAACTATTATCGATTTACTAAATACTCAATAAAAGATAATATTTGGTGGCACTCAATTTAATAATTTAACTTGATAATCCCCTTAGTTCAAAGTTATTATTTGCTTATAAAAAAAAATTCTCATTTGATTTATTTTAATAATTCATTCGCTTAACTTGATTTAGTAATTCTTCATTGGTTTTAACCCTTAACTTTTAAACTTATTATAATAATTTATCACTTTAACTCAATTTAAATGATCCATAAATAAATTCTCATTACTTCAAAATTTCTCTTTATCTCACTACTTTTGTACACTTGTTACTTCTCATTTGCACTATTACTCTTGGTTATTAATTTCTTACAATTTGATAACTACCCCATAACATGAATTTAATTATTCTCAGTTAGTCTTATAAATTCTATAATCACATGTATATAAATTACTCAACACAATAGTTTGGCCCAACAATGTTCTCGATTAGATTTAATATAATAACGTTTTTCTCCTTTAGGTCAATTTGGAATAATTCATAATAATTTCCCATATTTTAATAATCTCTTATTATCTCATTATATTCTCATTACTTCAAAATTTCTCTTTATCTCACTACTTTTGTAGTTAAAGCACTTGTTACTTCTCATTTGCACTATTACTCTTGGTTATTAATTTCTTACAATTTGATCACTACCCCATAACATGAATTTAATTATTCTCAATTAGTCTTATAAATTCTATAATCACATGTATATAAATTACTCAACACAATAGTTTGGCCCAACAATGTTCTCGATTAGATTTAATATAAAAATGTTTTTCTCCTTTAGCTCAATTTGGAATAATTCATAATAATTTCCCATATTTTAATAATCTCTTATTATCTCATTATATTCTCATTAAAATAGTTTCTCGATTTAAAGCTACTCTTATAAGCTCGCTAGCCAATTATATGCATATAATAATTATAAATACACATAACAAAATTTTCTCTTGGTAATTCTCTTAATTTGCTCTTTACAAACTTTATTTTTCACATTTAGCTTGATTTATTAATTTCTTATATCTCAAAAAATATACTCAATAATCAGGCAAAACAAAATGTTCTCATTTAGCTCGTTTTAATAATTCATTACCAACTCAAATTAACGACCTCTTTTTAACTCATTTCTTGGAATTTCAATGTAGAACTTTCTCATTTCCAACTCATTAATGAATTATCACTAATTAAATTTTAATGAGTTCTTATTATTTCATTATAATCACACATGAATAAGTATACTTATCTGATTATGGTATTTAATACTTCTCTTTTGCACAGTTACACTCAACCCATAGAACTCTATTAATTTCTCTATTATTCTCGATTTATTAATTTATTATGAACTCTATAATTACCCCATAGAAATTTTTTATTTATTCTCAATTACTCGATTTGATAGTTTCTCTTATAAATTCTCCGATCTATTATATGTATCTAGGTTTCACACATTAAAATCCTTAGCAAGATAAATCTCTCTACATAAGTGTCGCGCTTATAATAATTACATAATGATAATTATTATTAATTTGGACATTTTCCTTTTTACCCCTACTCAACTCCACTTGGAGAAAAACTCGTCCTCGAGTTTGGAACTAGCATTCTCTACCCAAATGAAACAAACAAATAATACGCATATAATAAATTCACAATAGCAAGAATTGGTCCATTGTTCCCCTCAAAGTCTCCTCATAACTAACCAAAAGTCATGTGTGTATGGTAATAGGGACCCTCTATTACTTTCGACACCTACTTTTGTTTGGTCACGAGTCAATCCCAAAGTTTACAATTTTCCACATTTAAATCCACCAACAAATCACATCAGAAGAAAGAAAAGTTTATTTTCAACATCTGATGATTACAGATATGCATTCAGCTGTGTGTACTCAAAATCTCATAAACATTACTCAGAAAATCATGCGTATATTTAGTCGCATACGTTATACTCATAATAACTCAGATTCGGTTGTAAACTATTTTAGCTTATTTTTAAATAGAAAATCACCAACTGCATGATGAAAGTTTTCCATTAATCCTTTTTTATAATTGCTCTTAAAGATAAACCTAAGAAAAATCTCGGATTAATTTGACTCAGCAAATTCTTGATTAATCATCATAATAACTTATATAGTTTATTTAATATTTCCGCGTTACTCAATGATCTCTCCCTGAACTCGTTATTCACATGAAGTTTTGCACTCAGCTAATTAATTCGCATACTTTAATTGGTTACTCATTTTATCTCAATTTAATGATTCTTAAATAATTTGTCAATTTGTTGACTTTTCATCATAAAATCTTCTCAATTGTTACAGCTCATGGCTCCTCGTATTAACAAATTGTTAATCCTTCATTTATTATGTTTAATTTAATAACTCCTCTTACAACCATGTTCAATAGCTCTCCTTTAGCTCGTGATATAACTCATCATGCTAGCTTCTCAGTAACCCACTTTATCAATTGTTCTTAAACTTGTTTCACTAAATACCTTTTTTTTTAATATATATTAAAACTTTTAAACTTTATCAATTGTTACACCCTTGTATTAGTGCCTGATTAACTTTTTAACTTTTTTTTTTTTACTTTTTAAATTTCTCTTTTACTAGTGCGTGATTATTTCCTACACTCTTGTTTCGATATTGTCTCGGTCAATTCAAATTACTAATTTCCCGAATGCTTCATATTGGTAGCTCTTCTTAACTCCATTAATAATTACTCATTATTTCATCAAGATTACCACATAAAATTTTCTCTTTAATACATTCTATAGATTTTTACACAAATTTGGAATTCCATATTAATGTATCCTTTTGGTTGCTTAATCTTGATTCAATAACTTATCATTATGTCTACTCATTTTATTATTTCATAACGCACTTATCAAAATTTGGTTCGATATTTTCTCGTTTAGCTAAAATGTAATTATTCTACATTTTATTGACTTAATAATTCTTTCTTTTACTCAACTTGGTAAATCCTCATAAAAATATTATTATTTAATTTGATTTACTAATCTCTGATTTACTCGTTTAAATGCTCGGTCTATTAAGTGTTTTCTCCCATATGGAAGATCTTAATATTTTCTCAATTCGAAAATTTAATATTCCTCTTTAATATTAATAATTTCCTCATTTCTCATTTATTCAAAGCATGTTTCTCATTACATAGCTTATGAATTTTATATTATAAATTAATATCCCGTTATTACACTTTTGGTTAGAATTTCTCAGAATTTATAAAATCTCACTTCAACTCTATTAGGTGTTCCTCTAAACTGGACACTTTTATTAATTTCTCATTGTATTGGTTTTGATAATAGGTTATCGGTTGGTGGATTTGAGGCATTTAAATCTTGAGAAGTGACATTGTTGTTCAAGGAACACAACATTGGATAAGCTTAGCTAAGGTGAGTACATGTGAACTTTCAAACTGGGTACATAGCTAGTAAATGTTTTTATGATTAGATGATTTGTCGAGTCTTTAAGTAATTTAGTCATTTATGTGATTTATGATTAATTGCTTGTATGATGATGAAATGATTGATTGATTGAGAAATGATGGAGCTATAAGCTCATAACGATAAAAGATAAGTAATGATGATGATGATGATGATGATGTCCCTAGGGCCGTAGTAGATTGGAGGCATTCCGGTTATTACGGTACCTTAAGGTTAGTGGTAGATTGGAGGCATTCCGATTACCCAATACCTATGAGTCCCGGTAGATTGGAGGCATTCCGATTACCGTGGATATGATGGTCTTGATAGATTGGAGGCATTCCGATTATCATGACATTGGCCAATGATGAAAGTGATAAAGTGACCCAAATGAACTTAGTAATATTATTTTAAGTTTAAATGATATTATTTGACTAATTGTTTATCGGGTCTAAAACCCATGTATCTCACGAGGCAATTTGTCTCACGTACTATGTTTGTGTTTTGCTATGTACTCAGGTTCGGGATCGAAGATCTAGGAGGCCCGTTTAGAAAAGGACTTGTTGAGATTAGCTCGGTGTTGATGATTAGAGTCCTTATCCTATGGTTAAGATATAATTTGTAACACCGTTTTTGTAACTCTGATAATCTCGAACAAGAAACCTTTTCGTTTTTGTAAAACCGGCATTTGACATTTATACAATGTTATGTATTTTGGATTAAATGTTATTTAAATATTGTTTTGAAAATTGGGGTGTTACAATATTTTTCATATATATAAATATATAGAACTCTCAGAATTAAAATCAAAATTATGCTCAAATTATGCTCTAAACTATACTCAGAATTATAGAATCTCATAATAGTGTATCTATATACATGTATTTTACCATACAATTCACAAGTATTCCTCTCAGGAAATAAACCGAAAATTCTCAGAATATGCTACTCGTCTATACTCTATATATAGCAAAATCTCAATTAAATAATACTCTTAAATATTACCGGCAGTAGGAAGAGAGAGGTCGACGTGACATGTTGTATGTTTGATGTGGAAACTTTTCTCAGAAAAATATTTGACCTTTTTTTTTCGTTTTAAAAACTCGATACTCAAACTTGAGTTTGAATTCGCCCCTTGCGAATCCAAATCCCTCAAGTCAGAGCTCTGATACCAACTTGTAACACCCAAAATTTTAACAAAAATTTAAAAATTTTTTAGTACAATATTTTAAATAAAAGGTCCCAATAATTTAAATATTTTAAATTCCAAATAATAAAGGTGTTATTGGAAAATGTACTTAATGCGGAAATAGTTTAATAAAGTAAAAGTGTTTAAAATAATAAATGCTGTCCACATCAGCATTGGGGAGATACAGCGGTCAACCGTCCACCTTCTCTTTTCCTTTGCTGGTACCTGAAACAATGTGGGGGAAAGTTTGGGTCAGCTGGGAAGCTGAGTGAATAATCTCAAAATGTAAACAATCATAACATACAACACATGAGGGCATATCGGTGTACTCCTACTGAGAATCTACTCAATTAATTACTCAGATTTATTTCCTCAGATTTATTTTACTTAGATTTTAATTTATATAGCGTGCTTGTGTGATTCAGGTTGATCGCCCCTCCTCACACCTCAGATAGGCGTAAGCCAAAAACTCAGACGTGTGTGACCCGAAAAACTCAGACGGGAGGTGATCCCAAGATAGGCATATAGCAAAAAACTCAGATGTGTGTTATTATGTTTTTATCTCTTTAACATAATTATCTCAGATGCCCTAGCAAGTAGTAGCACATAATGACTCTGGGCCGAGCTCAGTTACCCAGGCACAATGTCTCAGATCAAAATAAATAAACAGATGCTCAGATACTCAGAT
Source organism: Calendula officinalis (assembly GCA_963853835.1). NCBI lineage: Eukaryota > Viridiplantae > Streptophyta > Magnoliopsida > Asterales > Asteraceae > Calendula > Calendula officinalis. The sequence continues at coordinate 67,598,985 of OY970828.1, forward strand.
AACATATCAAGCTTAGATAACAAGTATGGCTCAACTAGTATAACACATAAGTCATGCATGTACAACGTTAAAACTGAATACACGGTGAGAATACTCACCTCGAATAACGTAAGCTCCAAATTATCCTCGGTGCAGAAGAGTGTCTCTAATCAAATCCTAAGAGGTCCTTACGAACCATTGACGAGAAAACAATTCACACACAAAAGATAGACACCACAACACCACCACTCGTCATCTAATTTATTTGCTGAGGTCCACGGCTAATGTTGAACGTCTAAAACTTTGGCTTATAAGCCCATTCTATCAAATGGGAATTATATAAAATAATCAGTTGATGCTTGCTTCTTAATGTACGGATATACTCATTACCACCACTTTGAATTTGCAATTATGAATTAAATAAAGCTTCACGTGGAGAGGATATCTCCACCGCCAAATGCAATACAAAGTTAAAATGAAATGGACTTCAACAAAAGATAGGGGTCGGTTGGGATTAAGCAAGGATGAACACGTCAATACGTGGTAGCCTCGTTATGCTAATATTTTGCTTGCCTTCTTCGATCGACGATCAATTCACAAGAACAGTCACGGTTGGACAACGGCGGCTTAAGGGTTAGAGACGGACGAATTCTTGAAAAGGGGTTAATGGGTTTTCAATTCCTCTTAAGCCTAATTAAATATTTAAAGTCCAAAACAAAAAGAAAAACTAGGCCTTGGCCGGCCCGACTCAATAAAGCACAACCAATTTCTGGATCATTAAATCGGGTTAAAACCCGACGCGCCCACGCGACTAAATAACGTCCAATTAATCGTAAAGTGACCAAATAGTTAAAATATCTAAATAATTAACGCGTCTAATAAAATGTTATATAATTTAATTAACGTCTAATTAAAACGAACCGATCTAATTACATGTCATCTAAATAATACGAACCGTCTCACTACATGTCGTCTAATAAATTCATTAATGACAAATATTAATTATTTAAAATCTATAATTCATTTTTATACTAATTAAAATTAATTAATTATATAACTTAAATTTTTGGGGCGTTACAACTAGGCTGTATCTTGCATATGCAGCTTTCAAGAACTTCAAGGTTTATCAAATGGATGTCAAGAGTGCCTTCCTAAATGGAAAACTGCAAGAGGAAGTTTATGTTAAACAACCCCCAAGTTTTGTTGATCCTAAATTTCATAATTATGTTTTCAAGCTTGATAAAGCTTTGTATGGGCTCAAACAAGCTCCAAGAGCCTGGTATGATACCCTGTCTGAGTACCTACTTGAAAATAAATTTACACGAGGTAAAATTGATAAAACGTTATTTTCAAAAAGGAAAGGGTCTGACATTTTACTCATTCAGATATATGTTGATGATATTATCTTTGACTCCACTGACAAATCCATTTGTGATTGGTTTGCTAAGATAATGTCATCGCAGTATCAGATGAGTATGATGGGAGAAATACAAATTTGAAAATTTATCTTCTATGCACACTCCTATGGGTACTCAGGATAAGGTAAGTAAGGATGAGATTGGTAAGCCAGTATGTCAATCCACATATCGTGGTATGATAGCTTCCTTACTTTACTTAACAGCTAGCAGGCCTGATTTCATGTTTGCAACATGTTTATGTGCTCGGTATTAGGCTGATCCCAAGGAATCACATATGAAAGCTGTTAAGAGTATTTTTAGATAACTTTCAGGTACTCCTAACATGGGTCTTTGGTAGGCCAAAGACTCAGACTTTGACCTTGAAGGGTACACAGATGCAGATTTTGCAGGTTGCAGGTTGGACATGAAAACTACAAGTGGAGGATGCCAATTCCTTGGTGGAAGATTAGTTGGTTGGTCATCCATGAAGCAAAATTCAGTAGCAACTTCCATAGCAGAAGCAGAATATGTTGCTGCAGGAAGTTGTTGTGCTCAACTCTTATGGATGCAGTATCAACTTATGGACTATGGGTTCAACTTTCAGAAGACACCCATTCACTGTGATAACAAGAGTGGTATTGCTATCACTGAGAACCCAGTCCATAATTCAAGAACATAGCACATTGAAATCAGACACCACTTTATTCGAGATAATGTGGCAAAGGGTAAGGTTGAGGTAGATTTCGTTCCTACAGAGGACCAATTGGCTAATGTGTTTACTAAACCTCTCTTTCACTACAAGAAAAATCCGGTATAGCTACGGAAATTGCGACGGAACTCATATGCGAGGAAGAAATTTGCTACGGAATTTTATTGATTAGCTACGGAAAATCCTGATTAGCTACGGAAAATCAGTTTTTGCTACGGAAAATCAGCTTTTTGCTACGGAACTTGTCCGTAGCTATTCAAGAATTTTTTTGTAGTGTTTGAAGAAAGGTTTATGTATCTACTAGGGCAATTGGGCATGCTGAATCCTTAAACCTTCTCAAATTTTCTAGTACTGTCTGCTCAGTATTAGTTCTAATACTGACCAGCTCACTATCACTCTTCTGATTTATCAAAACTAAATAATTTTTATTTTTATTATTAATTTACAGATTAAATTAAGTGTTTTTATATATATTTTTTTAATTTAATTTTTTTTAACTCGGTATTGGAAACCTCTGAGTAAAAAAACTGATTCTTACCCTCATACTCACCAACGGTAACCTTTCTTAATAGGAAAGTTACCGTTGGAACAGGATAAGGCTGTCATTTCAGCCGGTTTAACTTCCCAATACCGTAATTATTGCCTTTTTACGATAAATAACCGTTTTTCCTTTCATTTAAATCTTTTAACAGTTATTCATTCTAAATTTCTCTACTTTCTCTCTGCGATTAACGTTTCTACTCTCATTTTGCAAGCAAAACACTTCCGCTTCGTAATTCACAGATAGAGATGGCAAATTTTCAGTTCGTCGCACCGAATGCTGCACCTGTGAAGAATTTTCAACGTGATGAACTTCCTAAATTCTCAAGGAAGAACATCACAACGAATTTCGTCATTCCTGGAGGTTGGGTATGTCTTCCTTTCAGACAAATGGTCACCTATCTCCGACATAGCCCAATCTCACATGCTCTCCAAGCCTCTCAGAGAGCAATATACCCTGCAATGCTCTGTGAGTTCCGGTAGACTGCAGAAATGGACTCACCAGACATGATTGGAGGGTGGGTTATTAGAGAAACACTTTGTTTGCCCGCTCATGCCCAGTATGAAGAATTTGTTGATCGTGATACTGCACGATTAGTATTGCCTCTCCTAGGCAGACATCAGACAACGGGCATAATCAAGAGGCATGAATTTGGCCTAATATGGGGGATTATGATTTCCACAATAATCCGGTGTATGACCCAAAAAACAGGGGCCATTGATAAAATTAATGATTTTGGGATGCAGCTTGTATATGCTATGTACCACAATGGGCAGATTGACTATGCAAAATGGATACACAATGAGTTGGCCTCACTTGTTCAAGCCAGATTCCGAGCTCCTAATGTTCCGTTTTGCAGGTTTTTATCCCTTATCTTTCAGCACTCAATGCCAAATTCTATGTATGATGAATTCGATGGCATTTGGGTTGATCTTCCTCCAATTCATGAGAAGATTTACTTTCATCAACCACGAGTAGAAGAACCACCACTCAGTTTAACTATGTTAGCAATTTCTCAGGCTCAAATAGATGATGACGATGAAGATGATTCTGATACTTAATCAACAACAGACTGTGATGGTGATGATGATAATGATGATTATAATGGTGGTGGGAATGCTAATCAAGATGCTGAGATGGTGGATGCTCAACAAGAACAAGAACCAGTACAACAAAACATTCCACAACCTCAACTGAATCCTAATGCTCCTCATACTGCATCAGACTCTGATACTGAGTCAACAGACGTGCAACCTCTTATTCTAAGAAGAAGAATACGAAGTTTGACTCCATTACAAATGGGGGCCTTATCATCAGAAGAAGACATGCAGCATACACATGTTCCATCTTTGACTGCTTCTCTTCAAGAGCAGAATGTGATTGCTGCAACTGCATCCCTTCCAGGTCCTGAACCTGAACCAATTGCTCAACCAATTGAGGAACCTCATGTTCCTCTTGATGTGGAGATCAATATGAGCAACATACACTGGAAGGTGCTCAGGATAGAGGCCAAGTAGGTCCTGGGGGTGCTGGTGGTTCTAATCAACACACAAACGATCCAGCACTGACCTCTGCAGATGGGAGATGGGAATCTGACAAAGTGTCAGGTATGAATCTCAATGTTAAGGCAAAAAGCCTTACCCCTTTAGGATCTTATGATAACAAGACAAACTAGACTAGCTTAGATTAGATTTTAGAAATTAGCTAAGTCTCGGTGTGATACTGAGTGGGCAGTATTGGCCACTCAGTATTGGAAATCCAATACTGAGTGGAAGGACTGAGTTACATTCTAAAATGTAACTAACTAAGATCAAATCCGTTGATCTTAGTCACTTTCCTTGACCGGTCGTTCCATTACTCCTTTGTCCATTTTGTAAGATCTCTATATCAATACAAATAGAGATCACTTGGCAAAGGAGTCTACACCAATTTACACGTTTACTTTCATATCTTTTGTAATTGTTCAGTGGCCTTGTATTTCCGCTACAAGCCACCCTCTGTGGAATAATATACGTTTGACTAAATTATTGTGTTCATCACCTTAATTGTCTTAAGTAAATTATGTATCTAACAATTAGCAAACAAACCAGGGTTGTTGTGACCTAAAACTGGTATCAGAGCTGGCTAAATAATCTCTTATTTAGTCGATCTATTACCCTGGCAGCCATTCCATACATATACCCTTCCCAACCTACAAAATCCAAAATGTCTTCTATTGTTGCACCAGTTATGTCAGGAAAAGGAGTGCCAATCTTTGATGGCAAAGACTTTCATCAGTGGAAGTTGAAATCTCAATGGTATCTTGAGTCCATTCACCATGAAATGCTCACAGTAATGTCTGATGGTCCCATCATTCCACAAACTGTGGAACCCGTTGCAGCTACTAATGATGCTCATGAAAGCACAAGAACAGTTCCAAAACTGAAGCATACATGGACTGATACTGACCGTCAGTTGTACAGTCTGGACTCCAGAGCAAAGGGGTGTTTGGTAATGCAGTTACCAAAGAATTATTGAATGCAATTGTGAAATTGCCAACTGCAAAAGCTATGTAGGATAGCTTATTAGTCACCTATGAAGGCGCAACTAAGGTGAAGTTGCAGAGCAAGAGCAACATGAGAAGAAAGTATGCAAACTTCTTCTCAAGTCCTAATGAAGACATCGCCACTCTCTATAACAGGTTCAATACTGTTATCCATGATCTCATGATCTCATCAGTGTAGGGATTGTGAAGGAAGAAGGTGAACTCGTTCAAAAATTTATGGACAGCTTTCCTCAACAATTCCTTGACATGACAAACTCTGTCAATGCTGCTAACAACATTGAAACATACACTCTTCAAACATTGTATGGTTTAATGTTGAATCATGAGGAGAACAATGCTGCAATACCGATCAACTAGAAGAAAACTGAAAAGACTTCCACTGGCATGGCTTTAGTTGTGCAACAGGCCTCTGCTGTCACTGAGCCTGAAGAGCGAGAGGTTGATCTTGCTGATGCTGAGGCAGAGGAGCTTGAAACTCAAACAGATCTCATGTCTATGAAGCTGGATCAGTTGAAAAAGAAGAGGCTGGGTGTTAGCTCTTCTAATACTGACCCAAGATCAGGTCTATGCTACAGGTGAGGAAAGGCTGGACACATTTCTGCCAACTGTCATACTAAGTCAACTGAAACTGATCAGAATGATAAGATTGCATACCGAGCCAATCGGTATAGGGACAAGTATGTCAACTTGAAGAACTAGAGCAAGGGCAAGGGTGCAGTTGGAAGTGGAGCACCATCAAGCACTATACTCTGATGCTTGGATGGATGAAAAGCTCAATGATGATAAGGAAGAAGTTGAAAACAAAACCTTTATGGCTTTCACTGAAGAGGATTTGAAGAGCTTCTTTGAAAAAGACATCATAGAGGCTGAGAGGATGAGTGTTAACACTGATTGGGATTCCACTCAGTTGTACAAGGTGATTTCCTTTCAAACTTATTCAGTGAATGAAAAAGAAAAGATTTTTGAGTACATGATTGTTGATCTTAAAACTTTAGTATAGAAAAAAAAGCTTTAAAATTAACTATTCTTGAACTTGAAAGGGTACATAATGAACATTTAGATAAATTAGCAAAATTTAAAGATTTAGAATTAAATTTTTTGAACTTACAAGACATGAACCAAAGATTAGCTGATAAAGCTCATTTACACAAACTGGAAAAAGAACAATTTCTGATTTATTTGAAGAATTTTCTGATATGAACCCCATTCAGTTTGTCAAATCAAAAGCATTTTGTGAAGTTGGATGTTAAAGTGAGTCAGATGATGAGGACAAAATCATTTTTGATAAACCTATTGGTCCATCTATCTGTTCAAAGTGCTATACTGAAATACAAGAGCTCAATATTGAATTTCCTGAAAAAGAAATTTCTGATACTGAACCCGAAGTAGTGTAGTATGACACATCTGCTGTTCCAACATATGAATAATTATTTAATACAACTACTTTTGAAAATGAAACAACTTCTACATCTAGTGTTATAACTGATACTGAAGTCGCAGGAACAGAAAAGTCATGTACTGAAGAACCTAAAGAGCCTGTTAAAGTTGTAATTTTAAAACATGATAATCAAAAACCAACTTCAACAGGATCTTCAAGTGGCAAATATAAGAAGTCTAAAAATAATAAGACTTCTTTGCCAAATAAAAAGAAGAAACCAGATCCATCTCCTCCAAAATCAGTTAAAAATAATATTAGACCACCTGTTAAAAATGACAAAAATAGCATTTTAAATCTATTGGTGATCAGATTAAATATTTAAGTCAAAAGTTTGCAAACCTTACTCATACTGATCAGTCAAGAGAGAAACAATTTTCTAAAATTCCTTATGAAAACATGTTTAGGAATAGGCCTATAAAATGTTATAGATGTCATCATACTGGTCATAAGGGAGATGAATACTGGACTGATCTCTCAAATCCTAAGTACTCAGTACCAAAGGAGAAGAGAGAAAATCAGTCAATATCACCAAAGAAAACCTCCAAGGTTACTGTTAGGTCACAACAACCCTGGATTACTAATATAATTGATGTTATAATTATACGTAAGACAATTAAAGTGATAAACACAGTATTAGAGTCAAATGTGTAATTCCACTAAGTGTGGTATGCTGCGGAAAAGCAATACCACTAATCAATTAAAAAGATGTTATCGTGTAAAGTAAATTCGTGAATACTCCTTTGCATGATGATCTCTATTTATAATGTTATAGAGATCTTACATAATGAGAAAAGGAGTAACCGAAGGACTAAGTAAAGGAAATGACTAAGATCAAGGGATTTGATCTTAGTCCGTTACTATACTGAGTATCACTCAGTCCTTCTACTCAGTATTTGTCTTCCAATACTGAGTGTTGATACTGAGTGGCCAGTATTGGCCAAACTCAGTATTACTCCTAACTTAGCTAATTTAATATACCTTTTAATCTAAGCTAGTCTAGTTGTTTTGTTATTCTAAGATACACAAAGGGGTAAGGCTTTTTGCCTTAACAATCTCCCCATATCTAATGATAACAAAACAATTACAAAGAGAAATCAAAAAAATAACAAATACAGGCTGCAAAGTCTTCTTCTTTATCCTTTGTTGATTGACTCAAACTCGTAGAAGACTTCTTTCTTCACATGGATGAACTCTTCTCTCTTCTCCAGTTCATCTTCCCTGTTGTTTAGCACAACAACTATTTTCTTTATGAACCAAGAGTCTTCTTTCTTGGTTATCATCCATTTTAAACCCACCAAATGGCTGATAGGAGCTGTTTCCAAGTCTGCTTCAGTGATGAAGCACTCTCTGTCCTCTGAGTCAGTATACATATATCCAGATGTTGGATATATGGTACTCTTTTGATCCTGAAAGATAAGGTTAGGAGGAACAGTGTATTTAGGGAACATTCTGAAAGTATTCAGGCACTCAGGTTTGTTGTTTTTGACAGCCTCAGTCATCACACTGAGTGCCCTATAATCTGCTGCATAAAGAATGCCCTGCTCAGAAGATCTAGATGGCAACTCCTTAATTAGTCTAGCAATTTTAATCCAGTCTTGAAGTCCCATATTTTGAATGTCATGAAGAAAAATCTTCATTGGAGGACTGACTGGCCCAGTGCAAGTTGCAGTAATGCATCTGTCAACAGTTTTGACTTTAATTTTGTTGACAAATTCATTTAGCCAGTATATGTTCTTCACATACAGAAAAACTCTGTTCCTCAGCATATTCATCTTGGTTTCCCTATACCTGAATCTTTGAGCAACAATGTTCCAATACTGTTGGAGAACATCATCACCTTGTCTTCTAACAACATGAGGCTTCCATGAATCATCTGCCTTAGTATCAGTTTCAGGATCTTCTTCCTTGACAGGAAAATATCTTTGAGCTTCAGTCTCATCCTCAGTATAGCGAACAGATCTTCTGGGTCTAGAAGTAAGTGGAGCTGGATCTGTTTCTTCACTTGATTCTGAGGACATAACCACATTTGTCATTATTCTGGTTACTGGTCTTCTAGGAATTCTAGAAGGTCCTACAGCTTGAGGTGAGATTGGTTTTCTTGGATGCTCTTCATCATCTGAGGATGATGATGAAGAGGTTTCTTTATTTGCTTCATCCAGTGCAAAGTTTAAAATTTTTTCTGATGGCACTGGATGTTCTTCATCTTCATCATCAGCAATAGGCCACTCAAAAGGCCTATACACTATAATCTGCAAGTTGTTTTCCTCAGTAACAGCTTGCTGTGGTTGGTCAGTTTCAGTCTCCCCCTGAGCAGATGGCTCAGATGGTTCTTCTTCAAGTTGTTCCAAAACTGACCTTCCCCTTTGTCTGCTTCTTTCATACCTAAACCTAAGTGTTTCAGTATGAGGTGTTTGCTGATGTTGTTGTTGTTGTTGTGGAGGTTGATCTTCATTTAACTTCCTTCTTTTCTCCCCCTGAGCAGATGGCTCAGGTTGATCAACCTCTTGATCTCTTTGTCTTTTCTCCCCCTTATTGTTATCATTTGAGGAGGAGGGAATTGGTTCAGTATCACCACCTGTGTCCCCCCTGTTGATCTTCAGGAGTTGGGGAGAGCATAGGTTCAGTAGCAGCATCATGTGCACCCTCAGTAATTGCAGGAGAGGGTGATCTGCGAGGCTCAGTGGCAGGACCTTCTTCATCATTATTTCCTCCAGTTGGAGTTTGTGGAGGTGATGGAGGCTGTTGTTGTTGCTGTAGAAGTGCCACTGATTGCTTTAAGGAGTCAATCTCAGTACTCATTTCATCCATCCTGGCCAGAATATTATTCTGAGTGGTCTGCATGGCCAGGATTTGAAGGTGTGTTCATGGGCTACTCTCCACACTCCAAGGCCTTGAGAGTGTACGTCATCTCAACAGGGATGATTGTAGAATCCATCCATGTCACTTTTGATGAAAATCTGGATGTGCATTCTACTTCAGCAAGGGAGGACATAAGTGGTATAGAAATTCTATGCAATCCAGAAAACTCCAATGATGAACAACCCAAGTCTCATCCATACTATGTTGAACATGGTATGCGTGATACTGATCAAGTTAGAACTCAAAATAATCAAGTTGCAGCAGATACTGAGGTTCCCATTTTTGAGAACCCCAACACTGAGTTCCCAACTATTGATATGAACAACTCTACATATGAAGAAGGTGAAACATCCAACACTTCTCACGAATCCACCTTAGATCTGAAAAATGAAGAAGAACAACAACCTGAACTGTCTTTTACTGAATAAAATTCAGCTCAGGTGCAAACAGACAACACACCAGTTCAACAAGATATTGTTGACCCTGCTTCAAATGCTCCCTTAGGAAACAATCTTAGCGAACATAGAGACCATCCACACTCAAACATTATTGGTCCAATTGAACAAGGTGTCCAAACAAGAAAAATGTTAGCTTTTGAACCCCAAGCCACTGTGAATTTCTTTTTCTTCTCAAGTTTTCTGTCTACCATGGAACCAAAGAAAGTTGATGAAGCTTTATTAGATGAAGACTGGGTAGAAACTATGCAAGAAGAGCACAGAATTTGAAAGAAACAAGGTATGGAACATATTACCACCACCTGCTGGCAAAACTGTTATTGGTACTAAGTGGGTGTTCAGAAACAAGATGTACAAGGATGGTGTTGTAATCAAAAACAAGGAAAGACTGGATGCTCAGGGTTACAGGCAAGAAGAAGGCATTGACTATGATGAAACTTTTGCACCAGTTGCAAGAATTGAAGCTATTAGGTTGTATCTTGCATATGCAGCTTTCAAGAACTTCAAAGTTTATCAGATGGATGTCAAGAGTGCCTTCCTAAATGGAAAACCTGTAAGAGGAAGTTTATGTCAAACAACCACCAGGTTTTGTTGATCCTAAATTTCCTAATTATGTTTTCAAGCTTGATAAAGCTTTGTATGGGCTCAAACAAGCTCCAAGAGCCTGGTATGATACCCTGTCTGAGTAGCTACTTGAAAATAAATTACACGAGGTAAAATTGATAAAACTTTATTTTCAAAAAGGAAAGGGTCTGACATCTTACTCATTCAGATATATGTTGATGATATTATCTTTGGCTCCACTGACAACTCAATGTGTTATTGGTTTGCTAAGATAATGTCATCTCAGTATCAGATGAGTATGATGGTTGAACTTACTTATTTTCTTGGTTTACAAATTGATCAAAAGCTTGATGGAACTTTTATAAACCAAATTAAGTATGTGCATGACATGCTGAAGAAATACAAATTAGAAAATTTATCTTCTATGCACACTCCTATGGGTACTCATGATAAGATAAGTAAGGATAAGACTGGTAAGCCAATATGTCAATCCACATACCGAGGTATGATTGGTTACTTACTTACTTAACAGCTAGCAGGCCTAATATCATGTTTGCAACATGTTTGTGTGCTCGGTATCTGGCTGATCCCAAGGAATCACATATGAAAGTTGTTAAGCGTAGTTTTAGATATCTTTCAGGTACTCCTAACATGGGTCTTTGGTATCCCAAAGACTCAGACTTTGACCTTGAAGGGTACACAGATGCAGATTTTGCAGGTTGCAGGATGGACAGAAAAAGCACAAGTGGAGGATGTCAATTCCTTGGTGGAAGACTATTTGGTTGGTCATCCAAGAAGCAAAATTCAGTAGCAACTTCCACAGCAGAAGCAGAATATGTTGCTGCAAGAAGTTGTTGTGCTCAACTCTTATGGATGCAGTATCAACTTATGGACTATGGGTTCAACTTTCAGAAGACACCCATTCATTGTGATAACAAGAGTGCTATTGCTATCACTGAGAACCCAATCCATCATTCAAGAACAAAGCACATTGATATCAGACACCACTTTATCCGAGATAATGTGGATGAAGGGTAAGGTTGAGGTAGATTTCGTTCCTACAGAGGACCAATTAGCTGATGTGTTTACTAAACCTCTCTCTAAGGAAAGTTTCATGTATCTACTAGGGCAATTGGGCATGCTGAACCCTTAAATCTTTTCAAAAAAAATTTTATTGTCTGCTCAGTATTAGTTCTAATACTGACCAGCTCAGTATTACTCGTCCAATTTATCAAAATTCATTTTTATTTTTTATTAATTTACAGATTAAATTAAATGTTTTTATATTTTCTTTTATTTTTTTTTTAATCTAATTTTTTTTAACTCGGTATTCGAAGTCCTGGAGTGTTAAACTGATTCTAACCCATATACTTCCCAACGGTAACCTTTCTTAATAAGAAAGTTACCGTTGGAACAGGATAAGGCTGTCATTTCAGCCGTTTTTACTTCCTAATACCGTAATTATCGCTATATTAGTATAAATAACCGTTTTACCTTTCATTTAAATCTTTTAACAGTTATTTCGTACTTTCTCTTTCAATTCTCTCTGCGATTAACGATTCTACTATCTCTTTGCAAGAAATTACTTAATTCCTAATCGCAGATGGCAAACTACAGATTCGTCGCACCCGATGTTGCACCGGCGACCCAGTTTAGAAACGATGAAGTGCCCAAGTTTGCGAGGAACAACATTACTGCTAATTTCAATCCCGAATTCACACACCTAGTCACTTACATGAATAACTATCTGATTACTCGAGCTCTGACACTCTCTCCTCGAGCAATATATCCAGAGATGCTGTGTGAATTTTGGTACTCTGCAAAACTCGACTCTCCAGACATGATCACTGGATTGGTCGTTCGTGATCAAAGAAGGGTTTTTGTCTCAACTTCTATTATTCGGGAAACACTGAGACTTCCCGCTCACGCTCAGTATGAGCCTTTTGTTGATCGAATAGAGGCCAGATCAGTATTACCCTTCATTGGTCGCAGAGGTACCACGGGCACTATCAAAAGAAATTTGGTCCAATGTGGGGTGTTCTTATTTCTACAATAATTCGGTGTATGACCCACAAACTGGAGCTTTGGACCAAATCAATGATTTTGGAATGCAGATAGTACATGCTCTGTACCATGTCGTGACATTGACTATGCAAGGCTCATCTTCAATGAGTTAGCTGCTCTGGTTAGAGCTCAAACCAGAGAAATCAATGTACCATTCTGCAGGTTCTTATCTCTCATCTTCCAGAACTCCATGAGTTCTCACATCTATGATGAATTCAACAGTCCAAGAGCTGGTCTTCCTCCCTTTAATGAGAAGATATACTTTAGCAGACCAAGGGAAGGAGAACCTGTACTGAGTCACTCCATGTGGGCGATTGTACATGCTCACATAAATGATGAAGAAGATGATGGGGTGAAGATGATTCTGATACTGAATCAAATGATGATAATAATGCTGATAATGATGAAGATGATGATGATAATGATGATGATAATGGTGGTGGTGGTAATGTTGATCAAGACGTTGAGATGATGGATGCTCAACATGAACAAGAACCAATACAGCAAAACATTCCACAACCTCAAGAGAATCTTGATGCTCCTCATACTACATCAGACTCTGATAATCAGTCAATAGAGGTGCAGCCACCTATTCTAAGAAGAAGAAGACGAAGTTTGACTCCAGTACTGATGGGGACCATATCATCAGAAGAAGACTTGCAGCATACACATGTACCATCTTTGATTGCCTCTCTTCAAGAGCGGAATGTGGTTGCTGCAACTGCAGACCTTCCAGGTCCTGAACCAGAACTAATTGCTCAACCGATTGAGGAACCTCATGTTCCTCTTGATGTGGAGTTCCAGTATGAGCAACCCACATTGGAAGGTGCTCAAGATAGCAGACAAGAAGTTCCTGAGGGTGCTGGTGGTTCCAATCAACACACAGATGATCCAGCATCGTCCTCTGCATATGGACGAAGGGAATCTGACAAAGTCTCGGGTATGAATTTCTATAATACTCTAAAACTTATATATATATATATATATATATATATATATATATATATATATATATATATATATATATATATATATATATATATATATATATATATATTTCCCAAATAGAGACTAAGTATTGGCCAGTACCAACTCAAAACTGACCAAAGTCTCAAACGATCTTTCAAATATATATCCTATTATGGCCAACATAATTAGGCCACTACTGCTATGCATCATTTATACACTGAGCACTCTAATGATCACTATCAGTCTACAGTTGTCTCAACATTTAAAGAGACAATGGTGGTTGTTGTCACACTGACACCCACTTGTGCTGCTTGAATCGTGTCCAACTTATTTTTGAGTTGGATCACATGATTTAAGAAGTGATGTACCCATAAGCCACAACAACCAAATATTTTCCATGGGGTTTCTACCACATTTCTGCTATCACTCAGATACCGAGTGATGAACATTGAAAATAAAAAGAAGCACATCCCAGGCTTCGATTTCCCAAACCCAAACCTTTTCAGAAAATGTGATCTATCCTACACTGAGCTACTTAAATATCACAACTCACTTTTTACTGAAAATTTCTTACACATGCTTTGCACAAGTCCAAAGTATTTCATCATTAACCAAATGAAATACAGACTTCAAAATTTTGTTTAAATGATTATAGAGTTAATCAACTACACAATTCTATTTGATAAACCTTTCTTACTAACCAGTTTTCTATTTTTGTTTCTTTAGCACCATCTGTGCAGGGTATTCAAGCATCTCAGGCTCAAGAAGAATAGGTGTCCCTGCAAACAATCATGCAGCAGATCCTGGCCATGCAGAACACACAAAACACCATTCTGGCCAGGATGAACACCATGAATAGTGAAATTGACTCACTAAAGCAGTCAGTGGCACTACTCCAACAACAACATCAACCTCCACCGACTCCACTATCTCAACAAGGTGGAAACAATGAAAATGAAGGTGAGGATGATACCGAGCCAAGAAAATCACCCTCCAATGCTGATCCTGAGGGTGATACTAATGTTGCCACTGAGCCTATGCCCTGCCCTACCCAAGATGATCCAGAAGGGGACATAGGTGGTGATACTGAACCTATTCCGTCCCCATACAATCATAACAATTAGTGTTAAGGCAAAAAGCCTTACCCCTTTGTGAATCTTAGGATAACAAAACAATCTAGACTAGCTTAGATTAAAAGGTAGATTAAATTAGCTAAGTTAGGAGTGATACTGAGTTTGGCCAATACCGGCCACTCAGTATCAGCACTCAGTATTTGAAAACCAATACTGAGTAGAAGGACTGAGTGATACTCAGTATAGTAACGGACTAAGATCAAATCCCTTAATCTTAGTCATTTCCTTTACTTAGTCCTTCGGTTACTCCTTTGCTCATTATGTAAGATCTCTATAAACACTATAAATAGAGATCATCTTGCAAAGGAGTATTCACCAATTTACGTATTCACTTCCATACACTTGTAATTGATCAGTGGTCTTGTTATTCCGCAACAAGCCACACTTAGTGGATTTATACATTGACTATAATCTTGTGTTATCACTCTAGTATTTCATGAAGTATAATAATCTATCAATTAACATTACAAACCAGGGTTGTTGTGACCTAACAACTGGTATCAGAGCGGGCTAAATTAATTCTTATTTAGTCGATCTATTACCCTGGAAGCCATTCCCTATATTAATCCTTCCAACACTCAAAAATCCAAAATGTCTACAATCATTTCACCGGTTATGTCTGGTAAGGGAGTGCCCATCTTTGATGGAAAAGACTTTCATCAATGGAAGCTTAAAGCTCAGTGGTATCTTGAATCCATTCATCATGAGATGCTCACTGTGCTAAATGATGGTCCTATCATTCCACAAACTGTGGAACCCGTGGCTGCTACTGATGATGCTCCTGAGAGCACAAGAACAGTTCCTAAACTGAAACACACCTGGACTGATACTGACCGTCAGTTATTCAGTCTAGACTCAAGAGCGAAGGGGGTGATTGGTAATGCTGTTACCAAAGAAATACTTAATGCAATTATGAAATTGCCAACATCAAAGGCTATGTGGGATAGTCTATCAATCACTTATGAAGGCACACCTAAGGTGAAGTTGCAGAGGAAAAGCAACATTAGAAGGAAGTATGAAAACTTCTTCTCTAGTCCAAATGAAGACATCACTACTCTCTACAACAGGTTTAATACTGTTGTCCATGATTTAATAAGTGTAGGCATTGTAAAGGAGGAAGGAGAGCTTGTTCAAAAGTTCTTGGATAGTCTCCCTCAACAGTTTCTTGACATGACAAATTCTGTCAATGCTGCCAACAACATTGAGTCATACACTCTTCAAACTTTGTATGGTTTAATGTTGAATCATGAGGAGAATAATGCTGCAAGACTGATCAACTGGAAGAAAACTGACAAGTCTTCTACTGGTATGGCTCTAGTTGTGCAACAGGCATATACTGTAACTGAGCCTGGAGAACCAGAAGTTGATCTTGCTGATGCTGAGGCAGAAGAGCTTGAAACACAAATGGCTCTTATGTGTATGAAGCTGGATTAGTAGAAAAAGAAGAGGCTTGGTGTTAACTCTTCCAATACTGACCCAAGATCAGGTATTGGTACAGGTGTGGAAAGCCTGGGCATATTGCTGCTAACTGTCATACCAAGTCAACTGAAACTGATCAGAATGACAAGATTGCTTACCGAGCTAAAAGGTATCGAGACAAGTATGTCAAGCTAAAGAACTGGAGCAAGGGGAAGAATGCAGCAGGGAATGGTGCACCTCATCAAGCACTTTACTCAGAGGCTTGGATGGATGAGGAGATAAGTGATGATGAGGAAGAGATTGAGAACAAAGCCTTCATGGCTTTTACTGAAGAAGATTTGAAGAGCTCCTTTGAAAGAGGTATCAAAGAATCTGAGAGGATGAGTGTCCATACTGATTGGGATTCCACTCAGTTGTACAAGGTGAGTTCCTTTCAAACTTATTCATATAATGAAAAAGAAAAGATTTTTGAGTATATGATTGTTGATCTTAAAACTTTAGTACAGAGAGAAAAAGCGTTAAAATTAACAATTCTTGAACTTGAAAGGGTAAATAACGAACATTTAGTTAAATTAGCAAAATTTAAAGATTTAGAACTAGATTTTTTAAACTTACAAGACATTAACCAAAGATTAGCTGATAAAGCTCATTTACACAAACTAGAAAAAGAAAAATTTGAAAATTAGTGTAAATCTTTGGGAAATGCATCTATTAAACTAAATAAATGTCTAAATCAACAATTTCCAGAAAATGTGAGGGCTGCACTTGGTATTGATCCTCAGTTAAAAAATAGAAATAATTTTGCTGATATATTTGAAGAATTTTCTGATATGAACCCTATTCAGTTTGAAAAAGCAAAAACTTTTTGTGAAGTAGGATGTCAAACTGAGTCAGATGATGAGGATAAAATCATTTTTGAAAAACCAATTGGTCCTTCCATCTGCTCTAAGTGCTATACTGAACTACAAGAGCTCAGTATTGAATTTCCTGAAAAAGAAATTTTTGATACTGATCTCCAAATTGTGCAGTATGACACTTCTGCTGTTCCTCCATTTGAAGTTTTATTTAAAACAACTACTTTTGAGATATATAAAGAACCTGAGTCTACAGGAAATAAAACCACTACTACTCAAAATGTTTTATCTAATACTGAGTCTACAGGAATAGCAAAGTCAACTACTCAAGAATCTAAAGAACCTGTTCAAGTTGTCATTCTAAAGCATGATAAAAAGAAAACAACTTCAACAGGATCTTCAAGTGGCAAAAACAAGAAGTCGAATGATAAAAAGACTTCTCTGCCTAATAAAACTAAGACACCAGAACCATCTCCTTCAAAAACAGTCAAAAATAACATTAAAACTCCATTAAAAAATGACAAAAATAACATTTTAAAATCTATTTGCAAAACTCATTCATACTGATCAACCAAAAGTCAAACAATTATCTAAAATTCCTTATGAAAATATGTTTAGAAATAGACCTAGAAAATGTTATAGATGTCATCATACTGGACATAAAGGAGATGAATGCTGGACTGATCTCTCAAGTCCTAGGTACTCAGTACCAAATAAAAGGAGTGAAACTAAGTCAGTATCACCAAAGAAAACCTCAAAGGTTTCTCCTGAAGTGATACTGACCTCTCCAACAAAAGAGATCAAGTCAACCCCCGTTTCTCCTACCAAAGGTCCCATTCAAAAATGGGTTCCTAAAAAGAACTAACTCTTTATTTGTGTCTTGTGCAGGGTGACAGAAAATGGTATCTAGATAGTGGCTGCTCAAGACACATGACTGGGAGTATGGAGTACCTTCTCAACTATACTCCAGAGAAGGGTCCTTCTGTCAAGTTTGGAGATGATTCTATAGGGAAAACAAGAGGGTATGGAGTAATAAAGGCAGGCAATATAACTTTTAAAAGAGTTGCCTATGTGGAGGGTCTTAAACACAATCTGCTCAGTATCAGTCAGATGTGTGATGATGATAATGAAGCTCGTTTCAGAAAGATTGCAGGAATCATCTACAATGATAAAGGGCAACATGTACTCGTTGCTAGAAGAGAAAAGGATGTCTCTGTGATCAATCTGTCTGAAATAGACCCCACTATTCGAGTTTTCCTGCTGTCTAAAGTCAAACCAGAACTACATTGGTTATGGCACAAGAAGCTCTCTCACATAAATTTCAGAAATATAAATGAGCTCAGTATCAAGAAACTGGTGAGAGGGCTGCCCACTATTACTTATTCAAAAGATAAGTTATGCTCAACATGTGAAATGGGCAAGCAGAAGAAGAGTTCATTCAAGTCAAAGGTTAATAATTCCATTAATGAACCTCTTACAATGATACATATGGATCTTTTTGGTCCCATCAGCACACCATCTTTGGCCAAAAAGATCTATACTTTAGTCTTGGTTGATGAATTCTCAAGATACACTTGGGTTATTTTTCTCAAGACTAAAGCAGATGCAACAACAGAAATCATTGCCTTCATTAAAAGAGAAGAACTTCAAAAAGGCAACAAGGTCAAACAACTACGAAGTGACCATGGTACTGAGTTTAAGAACACAGTATTAGCTGATTTCTGTGAAGAAAAAGGAATCGTACAAAACTTCTCTGCAGCCTACACACCACAACAAAATGGTGTTGTAAAACGAAAGAATAGAACCTTGATTGAAGCTGCAAGAACTTTGTTATGCCATGCTGGACTGGCACTGAGCTTCTGGGCAGAAGCTGTCAACTGTGCAAATTTTACTCAGAACAGAGCTACAATAGTCCAGCGACATCAAAAGACTCCTTATGAGTTATATAATGGCAAGTTTCCTAATGTTGAATACTTCCACATCTTTGGGAGTAAATGTTTCGTACTCAGTACTAAACAAAATCTCAACAAATTTGCTCCCAAAGCAAATGAAGGTGTGTTCATGGGCTACTCTCCACACTCTAAAGCCTTCAGAGTGTATGTCATCTCCACCAAGATGATCGTAGAATCTATTCATGTTACATTTGTTGAAAGTGAGAATGAGCATTCTACCTCAGCAACAGAAGACATTAGTGGCATAGAAATTCTATGCAATCCAGAAAACTCTATTGATGAACAGCCCAAGTCTCACCCATACTATGTTGATCATGGTATGAGTGATACTGATCAAGAAATAACTCAGTCTAACTCAACTGAATCAAATTCTGAGGTTCCCTTAACTGAGAACCCCAATACTGAGTTCCCAATTCTTGATCTGAACAACTCCACGTATGAGGAAGGTGAATCTTCCAACACTGCTCAAGAATCCACATCACATCTGCAAAATTCAGAAGAACAGCAACCAGTATTGTCTGATACTGACCAGGATTCAACTCAGTATCAGGCAGACAACACATCAACTCAACAAGATATTTTTGACCTTGTTTCGAATGCTCCCTTAGGAAACAATCTAAGGGAACTCAGAGACCATCCTCATTCTAATGTTATTGGTCCAATTGAACAAGGTGTCCAAACAAGAAGAAGGATAGAGTTTGAACCCCAAGCAACTGCAAACTTTTGTTTCTTGTCAAGCTTCTTATCTACCATGGAACCAAAGAAAGCTGATGAAGCTTTATTAGATGAAGACTGGGTAGAAGCTATGCAAGAAGAACTGACAGAGTTTGAAAGAAATAAAGTTTGGATCTTAGTACCACCTCCTGTTGGTAAAACTATTATTGGTACTAAGTGGGTGTTCAGAAACAAGATGGACAAGGATGGTGTTGTCATCAGAAATAAAGCAAGACTGGTTGCTCAGGGTTACAGGCAAGAAGAAGGCATTGACTATGATGAAACTTTTGCACCAGTTGCAAGAATTGAAGCTATTAGGCTGTATCTTGCATATGCAGCCTTCAAGAATTTCAAAGTTTATCAGATGGATTTCAAGAGTGTTTTTCTTAATGGAAAACTACAGGAGGAAGTTTATGTCAAACAACCACCGGGTTTTGTAGATCCTAAATTTCCTAATTATGTTTTTTAGCTTGATAAAGCTCTATATGGGCTCAAACAAGCTCCCAGAGCCTGGTATGTTACCCTGTATGAGTACTTAATTGAAAATATGTTTATAAGAGGTAAAATTGACAAAACATTATTTTCAAAAATGAAAGGTTCTGACATTTTACTCATTCAGATATATGTAGATGATATTATCTTGGGCTCCACTGACAAGTCAATGTGTGATTGGTTTGCTAAGATAATGTCATCTCAGTATCAGATGGGTATGATGGGAGAACTTACTTACTTTCTTGGTTTACAAGTTGAACAAAAGCCTGATGGCACTTTCATAAATCAAAGTAAGTATGTTCATGACATGCTCAAGAAATATAAATTTGAAAATTTATCTTCCATGCACACTCCTATGGGTACTCAGGATAAAAAAAGTAAAGATGAAACTGGTAAACCAGTATGTCAATCCACATACCGAGGTATGATTGGTTCTTTACTCTACTTAACAGCTAGCAGGCCTGATATCATGTTTGCAACTTGTTTGTGTGCTCGGTATCAGGCTGATCCTAAAGAATCACATATGAAAGATGTTAAGCGCATTTCTAGATATCTTTCAGGTACTCCTAACATGGGTCTTTGGTATCCCAAAGACTCAAACTTTGACCTTGAGGGGTATACAGATGCAGATTTTGCAGGTTGTAGGTTGAACAGAAAGAGTACAAGTGGAGGATGTCAATTCCTCGGTGGCAGACTAGTTGGCTGGTCATCCAAGAAACAGAACTCAGTTGCAACTTCTACTGCAGAAGCAGAATATGTTGCTGCAGGAAGTTGCTGTGCTCAACTCTTGTGGATGCAGTATCAACTAATGGACTATGGGTTCAATTTCCAGAAGACACCAATACATTGTGATAACAAGAGTGCTATTGCTATCACTGAAAACCCAGTCCATCACTCCAGAACAAAGCACATTGATATCAGACACCACTTTATTCGAGATAATGTGGAAAAGGGTAAGGTTGAGGTAGATTTCGTTCCTACAGATGATCAATTGGCCGATGTGTTTACTAAACCTCTCTCTGAGGAAAGGTTTATGTACTTACTAGGACAATTGGGTATGCTGAATCCTTAACTTTCCTTAAATTTTTCTGATACTGACTGATCAGTATTACTTTCAATACTGACCATCTCAGTATCACTCGTCTGATTTATCAAATTTTATAAATTTTAATTTTTTTTAATTTATAGTTTAAATTAAATGTTTTTGTATTTATTTAATTTTTTTAATTTAATTTTTTTTAACTCGGTATTGGAGTCCTGGACTGATAAAACTGACTTTTAATCCTTATACTCCCCAACGGTAACCTTTCTTAATAAGAAAGTTACCGTTGACACAGGATAAGGCTGTTAAATCAGCTGGTTTTACTTCCCAATACCGTAATTATCTCTAAATTAAGTATAAATAACCGTTTTTTTTTCTCTTTCTTTAAAATTTTTTCAACAGTTATTTCTTACTTTCTATTTCGATTCTCTCTGCGATTAACGATTTCACTATCTCTTTGCAAGCAAATTTCTCAAAATCAAAATCGCAGATGGCTAATTCCAGATTCTTTGCACCGGAGGCTGCACCGGCAACTCCGTTTCGGAACGACGAAGTGCCCAAATTTGCGAGGAACAACATTACAGCAAACTTTAACATTCCTCCGGCTTGGGCGTGCCCTGAATTCACTCACATGATCACATATCTGAAGCATTGTCTGATTACTCAAGCACTGATTCTTTCTCCTCGTGCAATCTATCCGGAAATGCTATGTGAATTCTGGTACTCGGCTAAACTTGACTCTCCGGACATGATTTCCGGTTGGGTTATTCGAGAACAAAGCAGAGCCTTTGTGTCCACAGAAATAATTCGTGAATCACTGAGGCTTCCCGCTCACGCTCAGTATGAGCCCTTTGTTGACCGAACAGAGGCTCGCTCAGTGTTACCATTAATTGGACGCAGAGGTACCACGGGCATAATTAAACGGAACGAATTTGGTCCAATGTGGGGTCTCTTAATTTCCACACTTATTAGGTGTATGACCCACAAAACAAGGGCATTGGATCAAATAAATGAATTTGGGATGCAGATTGTTCATGACATGTACCATGGTCGAGACATTGATTATGCTAGACTGATCTTCAATGAAATAGCTTCTCTGATTCGGGCTCCAATCAAAAGAACTCAATGTTCCTTTCTGCAGATTTCTTTCCCTCATTTTTCAGAATGGGATGCCTGCTCATATCTATGATGAGTTCAATAGTCCAAGACTGGACCTTCCTCCTCTTCATGAGAAGATTTATTTTTACAGGCCAAGAGAAGGAGAGCCTGTACTGAGTCACTCTATGTGGGCTATCGTCCAGGCACACATCAATGATGCACAAAATTATGAGACTGAATCAGAAAATGATGATAATGATGATGACATTGGTAATGGTGGAAATGATGATCAAGATACTGAGATGGTGGAAGCTCAACCAGCAGCAGTACAAGAACCAACACATATTTCTCCACCTGCACATGATCCTGATGCTCCTCATATTGAAACAGCTTCTGATACTGAGCCCTCAGAAGATACACCACTGGTCATCCACAGAAGAAGAAGAAATATTTCCCCCGTTCTTATGGGAAACTTATCATCAGAAGAGATGCACCCTAGCAATGTTCATTCATTAACCGCATCTCTTCAAGCACAAAGCTTCGTTGCAGCCAATGCTGACCTTCCAGGACCTGAACCAGAACCAACTGTTCAACATATTGAGGAACCCCATGATCCACTCGATGTAGAACTTCAGTATGAGCAGCATACACTGGAAGGTGCAACTGCCAGACGAGAAGAGGTTCCTGAAGGTGCTGGTGCCTCAAATCAGCATACAGAAGATCCAGCACCGACCTCAAATGATGCAAGAAGAGAATCCGACAAAGTCTCAGGTATGAATTTCTAAAAAGCCCTAATCTTTTATATATATATATATAAACTTTTCCCAAATAGAGACTATGTATTGGCCAGTACCAACTCAATACTGACCACAGTCTGAAACGAACTTTCAAATATATCCACTTATGGCCAACATAGTTAGCCCACTGCTGCTATGCAAAATTCATACACTGAGCACCTCAATGATCATTGTCAGTCTACAGTTGTCTCAACATTTAAAGAGACAATGGTGGTTGATGTCACACTGACACCCACTGGTGCTGCTTCAATTATGTCCAAATTATTTTTGAGTTGGGTCCCATAATTCAAGAAATGATCAC
Organism: Calendula officinalis; assembly: GCA_963853835.1. NCBI lineage: Eukaryota > Viridiplantae > Streptophyta > Magnoliopsida > Asterales > Asteraceae > Calendula > Calendula officinalis. Next base: position 67,622,307 of record OY970828.1, read on the forward strand.
AAACCTTTAAAGCCACATTAGCCAAAATTTTCCATGGGTTTAGCCACATTTCTGTTATCACTCTGATACCGAGTGATATACATTGAAAATACTAAGAAGCACATCCCAGGCTTCGATTTCCCAAACCAAAACTTTTTTTAGTAAATGTGACCTATCCTATACTGAGCTACTTAAAATTTAACACTCACCTTTACTAAAATTTTCTTACACATGCTAAGCACAAGTTCACATTATTTCATCATAAACCAGATGAAATACAGACTTCAAAAAATCTGTTTATATGATTATAGAGTTAAAAAACACCACAATTCTATTTGATAAACTTTTCTTACTAACCAGTTTTATGTTTTTGTTTCTTTAGCACCATCTGTGCAGGGTCAAAGGGCACAAGCCACTCAGTCTCAGGAAGTACATGGAGCTTTACAAACTAATTTAAATCAAATCCTGGCCATACAGACCACTCAGAATAATATTCTGGCCAGGATGGATGCAATGAGTACTGAGATTGACACCTTAAAGCAGTCAGTGGCAATCCTACAGCAACAACAACAGCCTCCACCACCTCCACAAACTGGAGGAAATAATGATGAAGCAGGCCCTGATACTGAGCCTCGAAGATCACCCTCTCCTGCAAATACTGAGGGTGCACAGGATGCTGCTACTGAACCTATGCTCTCCCCAACTCCTGAAGATCAACAGGGGGACATAGGTGGTGATACTAAACCAATTCCCTCCCCCTCCAATGATAATAATAAGGGGGAGAAGAGACAAAGAGACCAAGAGGTTGATCAACCTGAGCCATCTGCTCAGGGGGAGAAAAGAAGGAAGTTAAATGAAGATCAACCTCCACAGCAACAACAACAACAACGACAACAACAACAACATCAGCAAACACCTCATACTGAATCACTTAGGTTTAGGTATGAAAGAAGCAGACAAAGGGGACGGTCAGTTTTGGAACAACTTGAAGAAGAACCATCTGAGCCATCTGCACAGGGGGAGACTGAAACTGACCAACCACAGCAAGCTGCTACTGAGGAAAACAACTTGCAGATTATAGTGTATAGGCCTTTTGTGTGGCCTATTATTGTTGATGAAGATGAAGAACATCCAGTGCCATCCGAAAATTTTCTAAACTTTGCACTGGATGAAGCAAATAAAGAAAGCTCTTCATCATCATTCTCAGATGATGAAGAACCTCAAAGAAAACCAATCTCTCCTCAAGCTGAAGGACCTTCTAGAATCCCTAGAAGACCAATAACCAGAAGAATGTCAAATGTGGTTATGTCCTCAGAATCAAATGAAGAATCAGATCCAGCTCCACTGACTTCTAGACCCAGAAGATAAGTTCAATATACTGAGGATGAGATTGAAGCTCAAAGATATTTTCCTGTCAAGGAAGAAGATCCTGAAACTGATACTGAGGCAGATGATTCATGGAAGCCTCATGTTGTCAGAAGACAAGGTGATGATGTTCTCCAACAATATTGGAACATTGTTGCTCAAAGATTCAGATATAGAGAAACAAGGATGAATATGTTGAGGAACAGAGCTTTTCTGAATGTGAAGAACATATACTGGCTAAATGAATTTGTCAACAAAATTAAAATCAAAATTGTTGACAGATGCATTACTGCAACCTGAACTGGGCCAGTCAGTCCTCCAATGAATATCTTTCTTCATGACATTCAAAATATGGGACTCCAAGACTGGATTAAAATTTCTAGACTGATAAAGGAGCTGCCGTCTAGATCTTCTGAAGCCCAAGTGATGATGGATGAAATCTGGGCTGTATCTGCTATTTGTTATGAAAAGGGCATTCTTTATGCAGCAGATTATAGGGCACTCAGTGTGATGACTGAGGCTGTCAAGAACAACAAACCTGAATGCCTTAATACTTTCAGACTGTTCCCCAAATATATTGTTCCTCCTAATCTTATCTTTCAGGATCAAAAGAGTACCATATATCCAACATCTGGATATATGTATACTGACTCAGAGGACAGAGAGTGCTTCATTACTGAAGCAGACTTGGCAACAGCTCCTATTAGCCATTTGGCGGGTTTAAAATGGATGATAACCAAGAAAAAAGACTCTTGGTTCAGAAAGAAAATAGTTGTTGTGCTAAATAACAGGCAAGATGAACTGAAGAAGAGAGAAGAGTTCATCCATGTGAAGAAAGAAGTCTTCTACGAGTTTGAGTCAATCAACAAAGAATAAAGAAGAAGACTTTGCAGCCTGTACTTGTTATTTTTTGATTTCTCTTTGTGATTGTTTTGTTATCATTAGATAGGGGGAGATTGTTAAGGCAAAAAGCCTTACCCCGTTGTGAATCTTAGGATAACAAAACAATCTAGACTAGCTTAGATTAAAAGGTAGATTAAATTAGCTAAGTTAGGAGTGATACTGAGTTTGGCCAATACTGGACACTCAGTATCAGCACTCAGTATTGGAAAACCAATACTGAGTAGAAGGACTGAGTGATACTCAGTATAGTAACGGACTAAGATCAAATCCCTTAATCTAAGTCATTTCCTTTACTTAGTCCTTCGGTTACTCCTTTGCTCATTATGTAAGATCTCTATAAACACTATAAATAGAGATTCTTGCAAAGGAGTATTCACCAATTTACGTATTCACTTCCATACACTTGTAATTGATCAGTGGTCTTGTTATTCCGCAACAAGCCACACTTAGTGGATTTATACATTGACTATATTCTTGTGTTATCACTCTAATATTTCATTAAGTATAATAATCTATCAATTAACATTACAAACAAGGGTTGTTGTGACCTAACAATTAGGGGGAGAAGAGACAAAGAGAAGGTGAGGTTGATCAACCTGAGCCATCTGCTCAAGGGGAGAAAAGAAGAAAAATGAATCAAGATCAACCTCAACAGCAACAACAACAACAACAACATCAGCAGCTCACTCATACCGAACCACTTCGGTTCCAGTATGAGAGAAGAAGACAAAGAGGGAGGTCAGTCCTGCAACAACTTGAAGAACCATCTGAGCCATCTGCCCAGGGGGAGACTGACCAACCTCAGCAAGTTGATACTGAGTCTCCTGCTCAAGAGGAGAACAACTTGCAGATCATTGTATATATGCCTTTTGTCTAGCCTATTGTTGATGATGAAGATGAAGAACCAAATCCAGTGCCATCTCAGAACTTCTTTAAATATGCACTGGATGTGGCTGATCAAGTAAGCTCTTCATCATCATCCTCCGATGAAGAAGAGCCTCCAAAACAACCACAATCTCCTCATGTTGAAGTGGCTTCTAGGGCTCCTAGAAGGCCAATAACTAGAAGAATGACAAGGGTAGTCATGTCCTCTGAATCAAGTGATGAATCTGATGCAGCTCGTTTAATCACCGGACCGAGAAGATATGTTCATGATACTGAGGAGGGTTCCAGAATGACTGCTCAAGTGATTGAGGATGAGGCACCAAAGTTCTTTTACATCAAGGAGAAGATCCAGATACTGATACTGAGGCTAATGTTCCATCAACATCTCACAGAATAAGAAGAAAAGGAGATGATCTTCTACAACAGTATTGGAACATAATGGCTCAAAAAACAAGGTATAGGGACACTACTAGAAAAAGGCCCCTGTTCCTACAGATTTTTTCCTAGGGATAAATTCCCTCGGAAATTCCTACACATTTCCGAGGGATTTCCTAGGCAATTCGAATAAATAAACTTCCTCGGAAACCCCTCAGAAATTCCGAGGGATTTCCGAGGGAATTTAAAAAAGAGCGTTTGAAGAAAGATTCCTCGGAAATCCCTCGGAACTTCCGAGGGATTACCGACGGAATTCAAAAAATGGCATTTTAAAAATGGTTCCTAGGAAATCCCTCGTAAATTTCCTAGGGAATTCCTAGGGAAATCAAAACATTACATTTGAAAAAACATTTCTCGAGAAACCCTCGTGAATTTCCTTGGGAATTCCTAGGGAACTCAAAACATCAAGTTTGAAAAAAGATTCCTTGGAAATCCCTCAGAAGTTCCGAGGGAATAGCTAGCAAAGTTTAAAAACATTACATCTCCTAGGAAATGTGTAGGAATTTCCGAGGGATTTCCTTGGGAGGTTTTAATCCCTAGGAAATGTGTAGGAATTTCCGAGGAATTTCCTAGGGATTAAATTGTTTTTTTCTTTTTTAAGGTGCAAATGTCGGTTTTTTCGTTTCATATTTTGTTAAACTTTGTTACATACTAAATTGTTTTGTATCACCAACTTATATATGTATGCATACACATACATATACACACATTCACATACACTTACATATAATTAGAATGAGACAAACGTATTTTAGATTTCTATAATGCATATAAATGTACGTATGTGTATATAACGCGTAACTTGATAAGATGAATGTTCTTCATATATAATGATGTTGTGAAAAGTATGGAATAAAAAAAATGATGTATAAACCTTTAAAAATGAAAAAAGAATTCTAATTGTTGGAAATATGTAGGAAATGTGTAGGAATTTCCGAGGGATTTCCTAGGGAGGTTCTAAACCCCTAGGAAATGTGTAGGAATTTCCGAGGGATTTCCTAGGGATTAAATTGTTTTTTTCTTTTTTCAGGTGCAAATGTCGGTTTTTTCGTTTCATATTTTGTTAAACTTTGTTATATACTAAATTGTTTCGTATCACCAACTTATATATGTATGCATACACATACATATACACACATTCACATACACTTACATATAACTAGAATGAGATAAACATGTTTAAGATTTCTATAATGCATACAGATGTACGTATGTGTATATAACGTCTAACTTGATAAGATGTATGTTCTTCATATATAATGATGTTGTGAATAGTATGGAATAAAAAAATGATGTATAAACCTTTAAAAACGAAAAACCAATTCTAATTGTTGGAAATATGTAGGAAATGTGTAGTAATTTCCGAGGGATTTCCTAGCGAGGTTCTAAACCCCTAGGAAATGTGTAGGAATTTCCGAGGGATTTCCTAGGGATGTTCTAAACCCCTAGGAAATGTGTAGGAATTTTCGAGGGATTTCCGAGGGAATATTTTGAAAACAATTTATGAATATGGTTTTAGTAATGAAAAATAAGAATTAATACAAAAACATAAATATAAGTTTTGTTAGCTGTTTAAAAACAAAAAAGGTTAATATCATTTAATAATCAGTGTATGTAACTTTATAAAAATATTTTTATAAATGGATTTTTCTAATATATGCCCCCTAGGCACATGTTTAGAGTCATTAATTAGTATTAACTTACCATTATAACTACAAAAAGCATTTAATCATCTCTTTGGAAATGTAAAATTCACACTTCATTAATGTATAATATGATTTTATTAGGAAAGTTAATGGTAATTAATGACCCTAAACATGTTCCTAGGGGGCACATGTTAGAAAAACCCTTTATAAATTCAAAGATTCCCCACCTCCGAGAAGATTTGGTTGCTAGGGATTTCCGAGGGAAATTAGGGTTTTTTTTTTATTTTATGCCATCCCCGTTCTATAAGAGTGCCTCTTTCATTTGACTACCTTTTTTATTTCCCCCATATTAATTCAACCAAAGCTTCCTACCTTCGACGGTTCTTTCTCGCGTTACCAAATCAGTACAACCAAAGCTTCCTACCTTCGACGGTTCTTGCTCGTGTCACCAAATCAGTTCAACCAAAGCTTCCCACCTTCGACGGTTCTTCCTCGTGTCACCAGAGACACCGGCGGTACCGGCTGTTGCCCGTCGAATAATCGAAACCTATTGTTTGCGGCGAATAGTAGATAGTGATTCTTTTTCCACAGGTATTTGTGTTTGTGTTTGTATTTAAGTAATTGTATTTGAATATTTGAGAAGAAAGAACGAATTTTTTTGTGTTGTTGGCCGACCACTGTCTTGTTTGCTGGTGACTATTCTTGTTTTGTTTTGGTAATAGTTTCTCATTTATGTAGATTTGTGTCAATTTACTTTAATGTGAATTTGTAAATTTGTGTGGATTTATGATACTTTAGTGCGAATTTGTAGATTTCTTCATAAAATTCATATTTGTGTCATTGTGTTACTGATGTTACAAACTTACAATTATATGAACTTTATCATTGTAATTTTACACTTGTTTATGACAAATATAGGAACTTTGCCATGTGTAGCCAAAAGCAATATACATAGTTTTAGTTGCTGGTTAGAGTGAAGGAACAAAACAAAAAATGGTGTGTTTAGGACTTCAAAGTAACTTCCAAAACTTCAAACAACAACTCACTGGCTAGTCAAGTTTGACCAAATAAGTCCACACTCAATTTACTGTGAATTTGTGGATTTGGACGTATACAACATAAATCTTGTTCATCTCATATTATTATATAGGAGAGTCAACACAATCAACCCGACCCGAACCTGATTATGCTAGTTTGGGACGGGTGTACCGAGTCTTTTTTTTATATCGGGTTATTTTAACACAAGCATGTGAATCTAGATTCATCTGTCTTAATTACTTCCAACTATTTTACTAATAATTATCGAGTATGATAATCTTAATAATACAAGCTATTGTACCACTAATCAAATAATAATCCCCGATATTCTAAAATTCAAACTTAATATTGATTTTTATAATTATCTTATTTTCAATAAATTGTTTTGTCATAATAAATTTATGTACTTTAACATCTTATAAAATATATATTATCAAAGGTGTTGTTAATCAATATTAATTAACAACAAATGGAATATGGAAGATGAATTTATGTACTTTAACATCTTATTTTCAGGTTGGAGAATTGGAAGATGAACAAGCCGAGATGATCGAACGACAATCTCAAATGTTGGAAAGAGAAATACAAATGGAAGCACATTTGGCCGAAGTTATGAAACAATTCCGCTCTCTTTAAGTTTATTTGTTGTTTAAAGTTTATTTGTTGTATAGACGGTTCTAAGACTATATTTGTTGTTTAAACTTACGTTGGATACTATTAAGACTTATGTTTACTGTGGGTTAATTTTTAATATTTGTATTTTATTTTTTATGAATTTTGAGCAGAAAAAATCTAAATATTTTCATGCAATTTTTCTTTTTTTTACAGCTTTAATGTTCCTTGGAAATCCCTAGGAAATGTTGTAAAATAAATTCCCTAGGAAATCCCTAGCAAATATTTCCCTAGGAAATCCCTAGGAAACAATTCCCTAGGAAATCCCTAGGAAAGAATTCCTCGGAAATCCCTCGAAATGTTACGCGGGGTGACTTACTAGCAAATTTCTCGGTATTTCCTACAATATCCGTTCCCTTGGAATTCCGTCGGAAACTTCCTCGGAATTCCCTCGGAAACTTCCTCGGAATTCCCTCGGAAACTTCCTCGGAATTCCCTCGGAAACTTCCTCGGAATTCCCTCGGAAACTTCCTCGGAATTCCCTCGGAAACTTCCTCGGAATTCCCTCGGAAACTTCCTCGGAATTCCCTCGAAATTTTTTTCCGACAAGCACTTTTCCGATGGATGTAATTTCCTCGGAAACTCCTCGGAAACACGCGTTTCCAAGGGATTTCCTAGGGATTACCTCCTAGAACAGGGGGCTTTTTCTAGTAGTGGGAGAACAGAATGGGTAAGCTGAGAAATAGAACATTTCTCAGTGTGAGGGACATATACTGGCTAAACATTGATATCAACAAAATCAAAGTCAAAACTGTTGATATATAGTTGCATTTTGCACTGGACCAGTCAGTCCTCCTATGAAGATTTTTCTTCATGATATCCAGAATATGGGACTCCAAGACTTGATCAAGATTACCACTAATAAAGGAGTTTCCATCAAGATCTTCTAAAGCCCAAGTAATGTTGGATGAAATATGGGTTGTTGTTGCAGTATGCTTTGAGAAAGGCATATTATATCAAGCAGATTACAAGGCACTCAATGTGATGACTGAGGCTTACAAAAATAATAAACCCGAATGTCTTAACACATTCAGATTTTTTAACACATACACTGTACCTCCTAACCTTGTATTTCAGGATCAAAAGAGCACCATATATCCAACCTCAAGATATATGTACACTGACCTAGAGGATAGGGAGTGCTTTATCACTGAAGCAGATCTTCCAAAAGCTCCTATCAGTCATCTGGTTGGACTGAAATGGATGATAACCAAGAAGGAGGACTCTTGGTTCAGAAAGAAGATTGTTGTTGTGCTTAACAACAGACAGGGTGAACTGAAGAAGAGAGAAGAGTTCATCCATATCAAGCAAGAAGTCTTCTATGAGTATGAATCCATCAACAGCAGATGAAGGTGTTAGAATCGTGCCCACCGACACACGCGTTCGGTATCATGGCTGATAATACACGAGCCTATCGGGTCACACAGCGGGGGAATTCCTTTCCGAATACACTTGATTATATGAGAGAATTAATAAGGGGTAACCTTAGTTAATAAGGTAGAACTTTAGTTAATAAGGTAGAACCTTAGTTAATAAGGTGTTGATCAGTTACTACTGACCCCTACTACTGATGCTCAGTTACTGCTGATCAGTTACTACTGACCCCTACTACTGATGCTCAAGTACTGCTGATCAGTTACTACTGACCCGTACTACTGATGCTCAGTTACTGCTGATCAGTTACTGCTGACCCCTACTACTGATGCTCAGTTACTGCTGATCAGTTACTGCTGACCCCTACTACTGATGCTCAGTTACTGCTGATCAGTTACTGCTGACCCCTACTACTGATGCTCAGTTTCCGCTGATCAGTTACTGCAGCACCGTTAATAAAAGAGACCCATGTTTGATATGGGAGACTTTTAGTTAATGGATGGAAGACTTTATTGAAGTAGGTGATTGGACCATTTGATGGTCCAATGCATGGAGACTTAATAATTTCTCTTCCATTAGTGGGTGCTTCTTTTCTATTGGACCACTTTATGGTCCAATGCATGTAGAGATGATGTTGACTCTTTGCCACACCCTATGCACGTATTGTGTGGGCTTAAATACATCATCTTCATGGCAGATTAGGTTGGTGCTTCCGTAACTTTCTCTCTAAAATATATTCAAGTGTTAGTTCACCGAAAAACTAAGAAGATCTTGAGTTTTCCGGTGTTGGGTTAGCGGCTCGAAAGGAACGGTAACTCGGTGTGGATCAACGGTAGAGGGGAACCAACTCATGACCTTCATCCACTCATCAACATCATCATTCTTGCGTGTGTCTTCAAGGGTATGATGTTCTCTCCTTCCTTTGTTGCACGTTTTGGGTTTAGAGATTCGGTCCTTGGTGGATCTTGGTGGTTAAATTAATTTTTAAATATATGTTACCGCTGCGTTTTGAACCCACCAAAATCCAACAGTGGTATCAGAGCCTACTCTAACCGATTCGTGCACATTTCGGGCTTGAAAACGATTTGCGGATCGGTTTTGCCATATTTTAGATTTCGGGTTTTTAACCATGCATGTGCTCTTAGAGTACATCTTTGTTAAACCCATAATATTTTGACTCACACACTTATATGCTTCTCATGATTTTGGCATGAAATGCATGCATGCATATGTTTGTGTAGATGTATTTACTTTATTAAATACAAAGATTCTTTGTGCCTTGAGTGTTTGATTTCGAATCTTTGTCAAAATATTTTTTGAGAATGGTTGTTGGCACACCATTTTAGCTTTCATGTGTGTTGTAGCTAGTAGATTGGTAACCATCATGCCCTTGACCTTGTGCCGTGTGTTTGGTTGTTATTCATTTGGTGACTTTGCCACAATGGTTTGTAATGAATAATCTATTAATTTTGGTATGTAATATTTATTAATTATGGCTTGCATGCCATTGATTTCCATTTGTATTTGTACTAGTTAGTAGGATTTCGTGGCTTGCTAGCCATTTCTATATTTTCTATGTACTTGTAAAATGAAGATCAAAAGACAATGTAACGCCCAGAAATTTCTATTAATTAAATAAAATTATTTAATCACAATTTATTATTTATAATTAATTCTATATTATATGGGCGACCTGTAATTAGACGGTTCGTCGTTATCAGACGTTATATATATTTATGTGTGATAATTTAATAGCTAGACGTTTAATTTTCTCGAGCTTACTTAGTATGTTTATGAGCCGCGTGAGTGTCGGGTGAGGCCGGCCGATAGGCCAAGGCCGAACCACCATTTTAATTCCATTGCTTCCTAGCTCAAGTTGACTTCTTGCTTAGTCCTAATCGTGCAAGCATGGCCCAAGAGAGAATTCGGAAATTTGGGCTTATGAGGAGGTTTGAGTTCGGCCATGTAAAGAAGCCGAGCCCATCATGAAAGCTTTTGGTCAATTCCTCTTAGACGCGTTATATTAGGGCATAATATTCCTTTTATTACTTGCCATCGCCACATTACTTCTTCTTTTCTTGTTCCGGCAGACATGCCCAACGACCACCGCCACCCTTGATTTCATTCCCATTTCTTCCGACGAACAAAACCACCATCGCCACCTCCCTTTTTCTTGTTGAGTTGATCGGCTGCAGGCAGCAGCATCCAGCCCTCGTGCGGCAGAATCGACCTCTCCTTTTTTTCTCCCATATCCGTCGGTCAAGTAAACCTCAATCGGAAGACCAGTGAAGAACAATTCCCGCGGTGGTTGTTTCGTCGAAATTACCGGCGTGGTTGAGTTGGAAACCTTTATTCGGTAAGTGCCTCTTCTTCTTGTTTGATAAATTCTGGATTTTAGAGGCAGCGATTTACGATTCATGTTGTTATGATCAACGCTGGAGGACAGGTAGCAACCGAGCAGAAGTCGATCGGATTTTAGGCGAGCTAGTTCGTGGAGTTTTAAACCTTCGGTAATTCCTTGGTCTTATTATTCATTACTATCAATTCTTGTCGAAAATTTATGTGCGAATCAGTTCGTCTATAAGAATTCTAGGGCTGCTGCAGTTGATAGTTCGGGTTCAATTGTTGTGTCTTTTGTTCCGTTTTGGTTAACCGTCTTTAGTCCGTCTATTAGATTGACATAGACGTTGTGTATTGTTTAACCGGACTAGAATCTGTGGAGACGGGAAGTTGAGGCCGGGCCTTTGATGGGTTTGGGTTGAGTTATTGCCCCATTCGTTAAAACGGGAATCTTTAACCGAAAAGGAAAACCGAACCCGTAGGGTTCTTGGTTTTCAACCGGAAAATTTGTAGCATATAGGGTTTTAATCCAAATCATTTCTTTAAACCTAGATAGCTGAGATGCGAGGGCTGTCGGGTAATGAATTCTAAATGCTCGGGTTTTCGGTGACGGGTCAGGTTGCTAAAACGAGTTTATTAAATCAATACTTTTCTGGCAGAATCTGCCCTACTGTTCTAATCTGTTTTTGGTATACTTAAAATAACCTTTATGGTTTTTGGCCCACGTTGGGACCTTGATTTCTGAATTAGCTTTTCAACGCCGCAACCCTCTCGTCAATTCGAATTACGGTTTAAAAGTTATAGTCAATTTAGTGTGCTGCTGTTAGGAAGATGACCTGTGCAGCAGGTCTGTCTTGCAACGCTGTTTTGAGACACTTAGAGTCTGTTTTGGCCAGTGACCGTCTCAGAGTAATTTGTTGTTCTGGTTGTCGACTTTTCATGGTAAAAATATGGGATAAATCTACTGCACAGTTTTAGGGTTATAGCAGTTTCCGTGAGACCGACGGGTGCTGCCAGTTTTCTAAATTGAGTCCTTAGAACGGATTGTAATTCGGGTTTCATTTTTATGCGTTTAGGATCATCTAGGAATAACCGAGCAGCTCCTTAGAGTATTGAGGATCCTTTGGAGCTTACGTTTTCTCGAGGTGAGTATATTCACCGTGTATTCAGTTTTAACGTTGTACATGCATGACTTACGTGTTACATTTCTTGCACCATAATTGCTATCTGAGTTTGATCTGTTATCTGAGTGTGATCTGTTATCTGAGTTTGACCTATTATATGAGTATCTGAGCAGCTGTTTATTTATTCATGATCTGAGACATTGTGCCTGGGTAACTGAGCTCGGCACAGGGTCATTCTGTGCTACTACTTGCTAGGGCAATCTGAGATAATTATGTTAAAGAGATAATAAAACATAATAACACACATCTGAGTTTTGGCTATATGCCTATCTTGGGATCACCTCCCGTCTGAGTTTTTGGGATTATTCCCGTCTGAGTTTTTGGGATCACTCCCGTCTGAGTTTTTGGCTTACGCCTATCTGAGGTGTGAGGAGGGGCGAGGTTGATCTCTCGTCCCAAATCACACAAGCGCGCTATATAAATTAAAATCTGAGTAATAAAATCTGAGAACTAAATCGGAGTAACTAACTGAGTAGATTCCGATTAGGAGTACACCGATGTGCCCTCATGTGTTTTATGTTATAATTGTTTACATTTTGAGATTATTCACTCAGCTTCCCAGCTGAACCAAACTTTCCCCCACATTGTTTCAGGTACCAGCAAAGGAAAGGAGAAGGTGGACGGTTGACCGCTGTATCTTTTCATTACTGATGTGGACATCCTTTAATATTTTAAAACACTTTATTTTATTTAACTATTTCGGCAATAAATACGTTTTAAATGTTAAATATTATTATCTGAGATTTATTTATGGGACCTTTTGATTATAATTGTGTTTTCAAAATTTTTAAAAATCTTGTAAATTTTAGGGTGTGAACTTTGGGAAGTTGTGAACTTTTTTTTTTTTTTTGTGGGAAGTTGTGAACTTTGGGATTGACTCGTGACCAAACAAAAGCATGTGTCGAAAGTAATAGAGGGCCCCTATTACCGTACACACAGGACTTTTGGTTGGTTAGGGGGAAATTTCGAAGGGAACGATGGACCAATGCTTGTTATTGTGAATTTAGTATGTGTATCATAATTGTTTGTGTGACTACATACTTGCTTGTTTATTTTGGTAGACAATACTAGTTCCAAACTCGAGGACGAGTTTTTCTCCAAGTGGAGTTGAGTAGGGGTAAAAAGGAAAATTGTCAAGAAATGATTATCATTAATTATTATTTATAAATATTATGAGCATGATGCCTATGCAGAGAGATTTTGTTGGTATGAATTTAAAAGTGCGAAATCTAGATACATATAATTGATCAAATAAATTATAAGAGTAACTATCAAATCAAGTAGTTGAGAATAATTAAATTTATTTTATGGGTAATTATAGAGTTTACAACAAAATGATAGATCGGGTTTACTGGAAAAATTAACAAATCAAGTTAATTGGGTTGAATGAATATCGTGCAAAAGGGAAGTAGTAATACTAAAATTATATACAAAATAAGACAGTATACTTATTCTTGGGTGGTTATAAATGTGATAATGAGAAATCATTAAATTAAAGTGATGAGAACTTATTAATGAGTCGAATATGAGAAAACTGCTACAATGAAATTTTGAGGAAAATGAGTTAAAAGAGATCGGTAATTTGCTGGTAATGAGTTATTATTAAGACGAGCTAAATGATAAAATTTTATTTTGATTAATTATGGAGTAATTTTGAGTTATAAGAAATTTACAAATCGAGTTACATAAGCAAATTAATAAAATGAGTCAAAAGAGAAAAGTATTAAATTAACGGGAAGTTTTATTCAAATTTTTGAAGTACTATAAAGTGTTATGGGTTTTGAGGTATTATAAAATTATATGAGAAAACTCTATTTATGAATAATTATTAAACTTGAGATGAGAACAACTATTCAATAAATTTATATTGAACTTAGGAGAAATTTCGAAAAGACGAGAATGTACTGAATTGATGAACCATGAGTAAACCATAAGATTTAGATTAAAGTGTAACTGCGAATTGAGTAAATGAGAACTAAGGAATTAATTCGTAATTTGAGTAGCGAGAAATCATTATAAATAAGAGTATGAAATTTAATTGGAATTTTTAGTGGGTAACATGAAATTAATGAGTAGATATGGTCAAAATAATTAAGAGACATTTTAAATTGTGTAAAAGTCAGTGAAACGGTCTATTAAAGGATCGTTAAACTAGATGAATGAGAAAACATCTATTAAAATATTATCGAGAAACCACTAAATGTAATAGAATGAGAACCTATTAAAGGGAATTAAATGACAAGATCGTTAGTTTGAGCTATTTAAAGGGTTATCAACATCGGTAATATGCAAACCTAATAGAGTAAGGTAACAATATAATGTTAAAGAAGAGTTATTTTGAGAACCAATAACGCGGTTGAGAGAGAGTATATCATTCCAAGTATTATAAGTTGGTAAATTGGAACACGCGAGAAGTAATAAGAATGAGTAAAAATGTGATTTATACCTAATGCTATTACTTGTAAATATTATTACCTTATGAGTTGTTACTGAGTTAGAGTTTTGGGTTGCTTCTGAGTTAAGATTTATAAGTTTGCTCCTGAGTTATACATTTTTGAGTATTACTCCTGAGATATGTTTTGAGTTTATTTCTGAGTGGGACTTCTGAGTTATATTTCCAGATCATATTTTGGAGTTATATACCTGAGTATATGAGAATTCTGTGTGATATGTATATTCCTTGTGATTTATTTGCATGGTTTTTATATTAAGTGATAATGGTGTAAACCGCTAAATTATCTATTATGCTGTTAACAAACTGTTGACCCATAGAGTAGAGGACCTTCCGAGTCATTTTGGTGGAAAATTTTCGATAATGAAATTTTTCCTGTTGCTAAAATGTGTAAGTGGTCATTTGATGGAGTTGTGTGGGAAGAAAATTTTCCATAAAAACCTGTTATCGTCATGAGAGATCCGAATGTGATTGTGCAAATGGTTTGGATGACCTGGTTCTAAGCTGAGCATCTGGTATCGTCAACAAATCAATAGTAAATTTCCAAGTGGAGTTGAATCGGAGATTCAACGCGACGTTAATCGCTGAGTGCAACAACTGTATCCGAATGCGAGAGCAAGAAGACGCCTTCAGTAGAGTATCGTGGTGTATTTTATGCTCGTTATCAACATTTTCTTTGCATACTGAGATCCATAGTGAGCATCCTGACCTTATTTCTTTTAGCCTTATCGTTTTGCGCCACTAGAGGCGGATAATTGTATGAGCACTTACGTGATCTGGAGTTCATTTCCTATTAAGTAAATTCACCATGAAAATCTTCTTTCGGTTCATAACTTTATCGTTTTTATTCTTCTTTTCCATTTGAGTATGCATGTCGTAGGTCACCCTGATGAATTTCCTTTTCATTCTTAACCTTATCATTTTGTTTTCTTTCCCCATTTGAGGACGTGTGTCGTTGGCGAGTATGAGTTGAGACGCGGGATTACTACCCTGAGTTTCTTCCGAGCAATGACTTCGGGGACGAAGTCTATTTCAAGTGGAGTTGAGTTGTAACGCCCAGAAATTTATATTAATTAAATAAAATTATTTAATCACAATTTATTATTTATATTTAATTCTATATTATTTGGGCGACCTGTAATTAGACGGTTCGTCGTTATCAGACGTTATATATATTTATGTGTGATAATTTAATAGCTAGACGTTTAATTTTCTCGAGCTTACTTAGTATGTTTATGAGCCGCGTGAGTGTCGGGTGAGGCCGGCCGATAGGCCAAGGCCGAACCACCATTTTAATTCCATTGCTTCCTAGCTCAAGTTGACTTCTTGCTTAGTCCTAATCGTGCAAGCATGGCCCAAGAGACAATTCGGAAATTTGGGCTTATGAGGAGGTTTGAGTTCGGCCAAGTAAAGAAGCCGAGCCCATCATGAAAGCTTTTGGTCAATTCCTCTTAGACACGTTATATTAGGGCATAATATTCCTTTTATTACTTGCCATTGCCACATTACTTCTTCTTTTCTTGTTCCGACAGACATGCCCAACGACCACCGCCACCCTTGATTTCATTCCCAATTCTTCCGACGAACAAAACCACCATCGCCACCTCCCTTTTTCTTGTTGAGTTGATCGGCTGCAGGCAGCAGCATCCAGCCCTCGTGCGGCAGAATCGACCTCTCCTTTTTTCTCCCATATCCGTCGGTCAAGTAAACCTCAATCGGAAGACCAGTGAAGAACAATTCCCGCGGAGATCCAAGCAGAAGAAGGCCGAGTGTTGTGGTTCGGTGGTTGTTTCGTCGAAATTACCGGCGTGGTTGAGTTGGAAACCTTTATTCGGTAAGTGCCTCTTCTTCTTGTTTGATAAATTCTTGATTTTAGAGGCAGCGATTTACGGTTCATGTTGTTATGATCAACGCTGGAGGACAGGTAGCAACCGAGCAGAAGTCGATCGGATTTTAGGCGAGCTAGTTCGTGGAGTTTTAAACCTTCGGTAATTCCTTGGTCTTATTATTCATTACTATCAATTCTTGTCGAAAATTTAGGTGCGAATCAGTTCGTCTATAAGTATTCTAGGGCTGCTGCAGTTGATAGTTCGGGTTCAATTGTTGTGTCTTTTGTTCCGTTTTGGTTAACCGTCTTTAGTCCGTCTATTAGATTGACATAGACGTTGTGTATTGTTTAACCGGACTATAATCTGTGGAGACGGGAAGTTGAGGCCAGGCCTTAGATGGGTTTGGGTTGAGTTATTGCCCCATTCGTTAAAACGAGAATCTTTAACCGAAAAGGAAAACCGAACCCGTAGGGTTCTTGGTTTTCAACCGGAAAATTTGTAGCATCTAGGGTTTTAATCCAAATCATTTTTTTAAACCTAGATAACTGAGATGTGGGGGCTGTCGGGTAATGAATTCTAAATGCTCGGGTTTTCTGTGACGGGTCGGGTTGCTAAAACGAGTTTATTAAATCAATACTTTTCTGGCAGAATCTGCCCTACTGTTCTAATCTGTTTTTGGTATACTTAAAATAACCTTTATGGTTTTTGGCCCGTGATGGGACCTTGATTTCTGAATTAGCTTTTCAACGCCGCAACCCTCTCGTCAATTTGAATTACGGTTTAAAAGTTATAGTCAATTTAGTGTGCTGCTGTTAGGAAGATGACCTGTGCAGCAGGTCTGTCTTGCAACGCTGTTTTGAGACACTTAGATTCTGTTTTGGCCAGTGAGCGTCTCACAGTAATTTGTAGTTCTGGTTGTCTACTTTTCATGGTAAAAATATGGGATAAATCTACTGCACAGTTTAAGAGTTATAGCAGTTTCCGTAAGACCGACGGGTGCTGCCATTTTCTAAATTGAGTCCTTAGAACGGATTGTAATTCGGGTTTCATTTTTATGCTTTTAGGATCATCTAGGAATAACCGAGCAGCGCCTTAGAGTATTGAGGATCCTTTGGAACTTACGTTTTCTCGAGGTGAGTATTCTCACCGTGTATTCAGTTTTAACGTTGTACATGCATGACTTACGTGTTACATTCCTTGCACCATAATTGCTATCTGAGTTTGATCTGTTATCTGAGTGTGATCTGTTATCTGAGTTTGACCTATTATCTGAGTATCTGAGCAGCTGTTTATTTATTCATGATCTGAGACATTGTGCCTGGGTAACTGAGCTCGGCACAGGGTCATTCTGTGCTACTACTTGCTAGAGCAATCTGAGATAATTATGTTAAAGAGATAATAAAACATAATAACACACATCTGAGTTTTGGCTATATGCCTATCTTGGGATCACCTCCCGTCTGAGTTTTTGGGATTATTCCCATCTGAGTTTTTGGGATCACTCCCGTCTGAGTTTTTGGATTACGCCTATCTGAGGTGTGAGGAGGGGCGAGGTTGATCTCTCGTCCCAAATCACACAAGCGCGCTATATAAATTAAAATCTGAGTAATAAAATCTGAGTAATAAAATCTGAGAACTAAATCGGAGTAACTAACTGAGTAGATTCTGATTAGGAGTACACCGATGTGCCCTCATGTGTTGTATGTTATAATTGTTTACATTTTGAGATTATTCACTCAGCTTCCCAGCTGACCCAAACTTTCCCCCACATTGTTTCAGGTACCAGCAAAGGAAAGGAGAAGGTGGACGGTTGACCACTGTATCTTTTCATTACTGATGTGGACATCATTTAATATTTTAAAACACTTTATTTTATTTAACTATATCCGCAATAAATACGTTTTAAATGTTAAATATTAATATCTGAGATTTATTTATGGGACCTTTTGATTATAATTGTGTTTTCAAAATTTTTAAAAATCTTGTAAATTTTAGGGTGTTACAGACAACCAAATGGAATCATGAAGTGATGTCTAGGCAACCTTGGATTCGATGAAGTCTAATGGAGACGGCGGATTTAGTGGGAGCTCACATGGAAGGTCATTATTTTTCCATAGTTGACCTTGTTTTTCCCGGGTTGGCTCACGGGAAAAACGCATAGGATTTGGGCATGGTTACCAATTTTTTTTGTTATATGCGTGTGATGTTTATTTATTTGCTTGGTTGTTAGATTTTCGCAATGTTAAATAAATAAATTGATTAATTAAAAATGGTTTAATTAAATCACTCGCTATAGATTGATTAAAAGGTGAAAAATGTTTTTGTCACAAAAGTAATTAATCAAAATTTTAAAAGGGATTAATTAAAAGGTGAAAAATGATTTTGTCACAAAAGTAATTAATCAAAACTTAAAAGAAATAAAAACCCATTTTAGAGAATATCATTTAAATTGCCCAAATGATGACGTCACCCAAATCTTGCTAAACAAAGTCGGTTGTCGTGCATTAGCCGAGCCGATCTTTGAATGGACAGTGTGGAAGGTGAGTGTGACTCATTTTTCTATGATTGGTCGTCGTGCATTAGCCGAACCATTATAGTCAAAGTGTTTCACCACGTGTCATGTTGGATGATTTATATGATTTCTCACAAAAGTAAATCTTGCATCATCCATAAGATTTCACCACTTGAATCTTGCATCGCAAGGATGGTTGTCGAGCTTAGCCGAGCCATTACTTGTGGCGCAAGAGGGTAGTGAGTGTAAAAATGTATCATCCTAGTTGTCGAGCTTAGTCGAGCTAGTATGATAAGTGTTTTTTACCGTGTATCAAGATGGACGATTTACAAACTCAAAGTTGAAATTTTAAATGATTGTCGAGCTTAGCCGAGTCATTTGAATTTTAATTTGAGGTTGATGCTAGTAGGGATCAAACATGCCAATTGACACAATGGTTGTCAAGCGATCCCGCAAGAAGATAAGAGTTGTAAGTCGCAATTGGTACAAGGAAAAATGCAATTGGTAGAATTGGTACAATATGGTATTGGTACAATTGGTTAATATGGCATTAGTACAATATGGTGATTACAATGGTACAACGGATACCACCGGAAATAGCTTTACATTATGATCCGCGGCATACCCGTCATAATGTATTGTGAAATAGGGATTCTTAGCCCTTGTTAAATATAAAATTGTTTTGGGTAATATATTTACAAGGACCCATCAAACTAACTAAAACTACTTTACTATTTTAATAGATGGCATCTTCAAACCCCACCACCACCACCAATGTTTCTTTAAGAGTTTTCCTTGAAAAGGAGAAACTCAATGGTGCAAATTTCCTTGATTGGGAGAGACAACTAAAGTTTGTTCTCCGCCATGAAGGAAAGATGCACGTTATTGAAGGACCTCTTCCCGATGAACCAGGGGAGGATGCAATTCAAGCAGCACACGATGCTCATGAACGTCTCATGAACGAAAATGAGGACGTTTCATGTCTAATGTTGAGCGGTACGAGTGCCTCAAGAATGTGCTTGATTGTAAACTCCTCGAAGGCGGGGATGTGAGCGCTCACGTGTTGCGCATGAAAGCAAACGTGGAACGTTTGGAGAAGTTAGGCTTCTCCATTGGGACGGAATTGGCCATGGATTTAATCCTTAGGTCACTTCCTACATCATATGAACAGTTTGTAATGAACTATCATATGCATGGGATGGACAAGTCTATCATGGAGCTTCATGGTATGTTGAAGACCGCTGAGTCTACCATGACCAAGAGAAAGCCCAACCCATCACATTTCGTCCTTGCAATTCGAGAAGGAAAGGTTTCCAAGAAGAAGAAGTCCACCCCTACCTCAAAAGGTAAGGGTAAAGGCAAGGTTGGTGCGTCCAAGCCTAAGCCTACTTCGGTAAACATGGCCAAAGGAAAAGTTCCTCAAGCCAAGACACCGGAAGATGCAGACTGCTTCTATTGCGGGAAAAAGGGGCATTTCCGCCGTAGTTTCCCAACATACCTTGAGGAACTCAACAAGCTAAAAGCTAAAGGAGTTGGAGGTACTTCAAAGCAAGGTATGTACATGATTGAACTCTATCAAACTTCTACTTCGCAAAACTGGGTTTTAGACACCGGTTGTGGCACTCATATTTGTAACAAATTTCAGGTGCTATTGGAAAGTGAGAAGTTGAAAAGAGGGGAACAAGATCTCATCATGGGAAACAAGTGTGTTGTCCTTGTTGAAGCTCAAGGAAACGTGAAGTTGTCCTTTAAATCTGGTTCCTTTATTTTGTTGAAAAATGTTCGTTATTCGCCTCATGTGGCAAGAAACATTATTTCTTTTCATGCATTGTATGACGATGGTGTTGTATTTTTCTTTAATAACAATGGTTCTATTTCTTGTTTTAAATATAGTACTTGTTATTTTAATGCTTTACCATGTCATGGCATTTATGAGGTGATAGCACATGTTAGCAACAAAAGATCAATCATGCAAATTGGTTCTACATCCAAAGATACTTTGGATAAATTATCCTTATGGCATAGTCGTCTTGGCCATATAAATAAGACTCGCATCTCCAAGCTTCAAGCAATTGGGTACTTGGAATCATTTGAAAATGGTTCAAATGATGTATGTGAATCTTGCTTATTAGGCAAGATGACTAAAGCTCCCTTCACCGGTGTTAGTGAGAGGGCTAAGGGTTTATTAGACATTGTACACACCGATGTGTGTGGTCCTTTTAAACACCTTACAAGGAATAATTGTAGATACTTCGTAACCTTTATAGATGACTATAGTAGGTTTGGATATGTTTACTTGATTAAACATAAGTCAGAAACCATTGAGGTGTTCAAGACATTCCAAAATGAAGTTGAAAACGAATTCGGCAAATCAATCAAGATACTTCGATCTGATAGAGGCGGAGAGTATCTTAATATAGAGTTTATTGACCATCTCAAGAATTGTGGGATTTTCTCACAATTAACACCTCCTAGGACTCCACAATTGAATGGAGTCGCCGAGAGGAGAAATCGAACATTACTTGACATGGTTCGATCAATGATGGCAAGAACCCAAATACCTATAAGTTTTTGGGGATACGCTCTAGAAACGGCGTGTAAGATTCTTAATCTTGTACCAACAAAGAAGGTAGAAAAGACACCTTTCGAGATATGGCATGGAAGTAAACCTCCACTATCCTATCTCAGAGTTTGGGGTTGTCTAGCCTACGTGAAGCGTGAGGTAGATGACAAACTAGAACCCCGTTCTGAAAGATGTTATTTCGTTGGATATCCCAAAGTGGGAGTTGGATATATATTCTACAAACCTTCTGAGAACAAGGTATTTGTTGCTCGAAGGGCAGTCTTTCTTGAAAGAGAACTGTTATCCAAAGAACCTAGTGGGAAGCATATAGATCTTGAGGAAACTCAAGATATATCCAATGAACTACCTAATGTTGGCACTAGCACACAACCTCAAGAGGTTGGTACCGATCAAGAGGATGCGGTAGAGACTGACGTTCCACCATTATCTCTTCGTAGGTCTGGTAGAACTCGCACTGAACCAGAGAGATATGGGTTTCTCATATCTGAGGGTAGCGAGTTACTAGGGGATCATGATGAACCCTCCACCTACCAGGAAGCGATGGCAGGCCCAGAGTCTGGCAAATGGAGAGATGCAATGGAAGTCGAGATGCAATCCATGAAGGACAACCAAGTATGGGAACTGGTTGATCCTACACCCAACTGTAAGCTTGTGGGGTGTAAATGGGTCTATAAAGTAAAGACCGGCATGGATGGACAGATTGATACTTTCAAAGCACGACTGGTCGCAAAAGGCTTCACTCAAACCCATGGTGTTGACTATGATGAAACCTTTTCCCAGTGGCTATGTTGAAATCTATCAGGATACTTTTGGCCATTGCCGCCTTTCATGATTATGAAATTTGTCAAATGGATGTCAAAACCGCCTTCCTTAATGGGAAGCTATCTGAAGAGGTGTATATGAAACAACCTGAGGGTTTTGTACATCCAAAGTATCCCAATAAAGTCTGTCAACTTAAGAAGTCCATTTATGGACTTAAGCAAGCATCTCGAAGTTGGAATCTTTACTTTGATGAGAAAATCAAGGAATTTGGATTTTCTAAAAGTAAAGATGAACCTTGTGTATACGTCAGGGCTAGTGGGAGCGCAATTGTATTCCTAGTCCTATATGTTGATGACATCTTACTCATTGGGAATGACATTCCAATTTTGAGTCAAGTCAAGACATTTCTTGGAAAATGTTTTGCAATGAAGGACTTAGGAAATGTAGCGTACATCTTGTGAATTAAGATCTATCGAGATAGATCTAAAAGACTTCTCGGGTTGAGTCAAAGTGCATATATTGACAAAGTTCTAAAGCGGTTTAGAATGGAAGACTCCAAGAAAGGAAATCTTCCTATGTTGCATGGAGTGACTTTGAGCAAGGCTCAATGTCCAAGTTCCGATAAGGAACGTGACGTAATGAAGAAGATCCCTTATGCCTCGGCAGTTGGATCTATCATGTACGCCATGCTATGCACAAGACCTGATGTATCATGTGCGTTGAGCGTGACAAGTAGATATCAGGCAAACCCTGAAGAAGCTCAATGGATAGCCGTCAAGAACATCTTGAAATATCTTCGAAGAACGAAGGATGTGTTCTTGGTATATGGTGGTATGGAAGAATTGCGTGTAGTTGGATACTCAGACGCAAGCTTCCAAACTGATAGGGATGATTTCCGATCACAATCGGGTTATGTATTCCTATTGAATGGTGGCGCTGTGAGTTGGAGGAGTTCCAAGCAAGACACAGTTGCTGATTCCACGACAGAATCAGAATAAATTGCAGCTTGTGAAGCTGCTAAGGAAGATGTGTGGATGAAGAAATTCATCAATGACTTGGAAGTCGTTCCTCGCATTGCTCACCCTATTGAGATATATTGCGACAATGAGGGTGCTGTAGCTTTAGCTAAGGAACCTAGAGCTCAAAAAAGAACGAGGCATATTGCTCGTAAATACCACGTTATCAGAGATAAAATTGAAAGTGGTGATGTTATCATAAGCATAGTTGTATCGGAAGAGAACCTTGCAGATCCGTTTACTAAGCCATTGTCACAGGCTGTACACGAGTCTCACACTAGAGAAATAGGTGTGAGATTAGCCAGTGATTTAGCTTGAGTACTGTTTTAGTTTGAGTTTGATGATTATTTTGGGAACTTGAAGCAGTATTGTAATTTTTGATTGTATTGATGTATAAATATGTCTATACATATGCGTGTTGCAGTTACTTTCAAAATGTTTATTGTGTTCCATCTTTTCATGTTTAAACACTTCCTAGATTTTTATCTAAACATCCACAGTCAGTCATACTTAAATGGAAGTAAGTTATGAATGAAGACTGAGGCAATGTGTTGGTTATGAGATATAGACGCAACAATTGCCTGTGCTTGAAATGAGTTTCAAGTGGCTGGAGACCCACACCCAAGTTTACTTCATGGAAACTGTCACAAGTAACTCGGGAGTATCAATTTCATCCTTAGACCAGAGATTCATGAGATTCCAAAGTATAAGTTTACTTTACTTAGATTAATGCTCTAACGCGGTTCGTAAATGGCGGTTATAAGGGGCTTAGTTGGGTAAAGATAACTTATGATGGAGGGACTATGTAGTCAAAAGGATTTGTACCTCAATGATGAGAGATATCCATGGGCCCCTCGATGATTTAGCGCTGACACCCAAAAGCATGGCCGTGCTTGAGTTATATTGAAAATGCTTCAATTACAACTCATTTTGGTCACCACTAAATAATAGATCGAGAAACATAATCGTGAACGATCTGGAGAATGACGACATTAATCCATGTCTCGTGTTCACAAGGATATCGTGTACAAAAGGATGATATGATCACTTATCTATAGGACCATCATTAATATGATTGGTAATTGTCGTTGTCGTGGATGACAAACTCGTGTTGACTTAGGGACAAAGATGCCTAGCTAGGGCCGCTCTTTGTTTGTGATACATAAAACACGTCGCGTCGTGTGCAAGTGGGAGTTTGTTAGAATCGTGCCCACCGACACACGCGTTCGGTATCATGGCTGATAATACACGAGCCTATCGGGTCACACACCGGGGGAATTCCTTTCCGAATACACTTGATTATATGAGAGAATTAATAAGGGGTAACCTTAGTTAATAAGGTAGAACCTTAGTTAATAAGGTAGAACCTTAGTTAATGAGGTGTTGATCAGTTACTACTGACCCCTACTACTGATGCTCAGTTACTGCTGATCAGTTACTACTGACCCCTACTACTGATGCTCAGGTAATGCTGATCAGTTACTACTGACCCCTACTACTGATGCTCAGTTACTGCTGATCAGTTACTGCTGACCCCTACTACTGATGCTCAGTTACTGCTGATCAGTTACTGCAGCACCGTTAATAAAAGAGACCCATGTTTGATATGGGAGACTTTTAGTTAATGGATGGAAGACTTTATTGAAGTAGGTGATTGGACCATTTGATGGTCCAATGCATGGAGACTTAATAATTTCTCTTCCATTAGTGGGTGCTTCTTTTCTATTGGACCACTTTATGGTCCAATGCATGTAGAGATGATGTTGACTCTTTGCCACACCCTATGCACGTATTGTGTGGGCTTAAATACATCATCTTCATGGCAGATTAGGTTGGTGCTTCCATAACTTTCTCTCTAAAATATATTCAAGTGTTAGTTCACCGAAAAACTAAGAAGATCTTGAGTTTTCCGGTGTTGGGTTAGCGGCTCGAAAGGAACGGTAACTCGGTGTGGATCAACGGTAGAGGGGAACCAACTCGTGACATTCATCCACTCATCAACATCATCATTCTTGCGGGTGTCTTCAAGGGTATGATGTTCTCTCCTTCCTTTGTTGCACGTTTTGGGTTTAGAGATTCGGTCCTTGGTGGATCTTGGTGGTTAAATTAATTTTTAAATATATGTTTCCGCTGCATTTTGAACCCACCAAAATCCAACAGAAGTGTTAGGGTAGAAAACCCGGTCAAACCCATTACTTTGTGAATCTGATGAACAAATGAATATATAAGTTTAACTCTAATAAATAATCTTAGTAATCTCGGTTCATACTGAGTTGGTCGGTATGTGCTCATACCGAGTTGGTCGGTATGAGGTGATACCGAGTTCACGGACCGAGCTATTTCCTATGATTCACTTTATTAGTCAAATCCTTTAATCATGCTATGTATTTATTAGAATTGGGAAGTTACATTTGAATAGGGTTAATTGTAAAACCTCTATAACTTATAAATAGAGGTTTAGGCTATACTTGTTTAGTATCCTTTTGGATCCCGGTTGATCATTTGTGTGGATCACCGGAAACCAAATTCTAAATGTAACACTTTGTGGAGTGTTCTTGGTTATTCCGCAACCAAGAACACATATTATACGTTTGTGCTTAGTAAGAATAATCGTATGACGTATATGATCTTGTCTTTACCGATGTTATTAGCAATATTGGGGTTCGTTGTGACCTAACAACTGGTATCAGAGCGGTTCAAAGTTATCTACAACTTTGATGATCTTATAATCCTAATATTGTTGAAGATCAAGTCTTTTTCATAATAAAGAACTACGCAGAATTTTCGATATATTCTGCGCACGGGTAGAAGAAATATCGGATCTCCTTCGTTAACGGACGAATCTGTGTGAAATTTGAACAGGAGGTTCTCAACACACAGACACACAATCTGACCGTTCAGAATTTCAATTCGAGTTTCTGATAGAGAGATATGTACGGCCTAAATGGTCAGATTCTTTGCTTTTTATTCATTACTTTCTGGGCAGCCATGGATGAAAAATTCGTTCTCTTTCTTAAACAGTCGAAAAAGCGTGAAATTTTTACAGAAGGTTCACCATAATGTCTTTAATGATTTCACCGTTGAGATCTTCGAAAGGAATCGTTTATTGAAAGATATATAGTTTTGAAGATTATTGATGAATATTTATGGTATGTTATTAATTCTGCACAACTGTATTAAAACGGCTATTGTATCTTCTTTAACCGTTGGATCTTCATAAATTTTGGTTATTATATCCATAACACATACATGTACTCGGTATCAAAATTTCAGACTGATCAAAAACGTATACTGAGAGATATATATTTTCAAACTTGATGATTTTCTGATACTGACTTTCTCATACCGAGTGGTCAGTATGAGACTGCTGTAATCATTTCAACCGATGGATCACTCTGATTTTTAGATATGATGTTGAAGACAGGTATATGTATATTGTGTTAAAAATTCATAATGATCAGAAGATTCTACATGGAGATATGATTTTTTGAAGTTGCTGCAAAATTAGAGAAACGAAATTCTGAAAGCTGAATTTTACAAGTGAGTATATTTCACATGTTTTTCTTTTTTTAATCATATAAAATCATCTTAAACTGAGGAAATCCATAAGCTGATTGATTCTTTGGAGGGGTTTCAAGTCAAAGATAAAATATACCGAACGGTTTAAGGTGAAAGTATATGATTCAGGGGGAGAAAAACTCAATGCGATATATATTTTCTCTTAATAGAAGCTAAAGTTCTTGAAGCTAAAGTGTTCATGCTAAGTTATTCAAGGGGGGTACATGTCACATATTATTTTACAATCATTTGAATCGTTTCAAACTGAGGAAATCTACTAGTTGAATGATTCTTGGGATATGTTTCATTTCAACTCAAATATACCGGACAGTTTGAGGAGGAGTCAATTATTGTGGGGGAGAAAAGTTAATGTGATATATATTTTCTTGAAGTACTTAGTGAATAAAGAATATGAAAAGATCTCAAAAAGAAGACCATACAAGACAAGATCGTTATTATTTATTAGGTTAAACATATTCATTTGTTATCATCAGACAGGGGGAGATTGTTAGGGTAGAAAACCCGGTCAAACCCATTACTTTGTGAATCTGATGAACAAATGAATATATAAGTTTAACTCTAATAAATAATCTTAGTAATACTCGGTTCATACTGAGTTGGTCGGTATGTGCTCATACCGAGTTGGTCGGTATGAGGTGATACCGAGTTCACCGACCGAGCTATTTCCCATGATTCACTTTATTAGTCAAATCCTTTAATCATGCTATGTATTTATTAGAATTGGGAAGTTACATTTGAATAGGGTTAATTGTAAAACCTCTATAACTTATAAATAGAGGTTTAGGCTATACTTGTTTAGTATCCTTTTGGATCCCGGTTGATCATTTGTGTGGATCACCGGTAACCAAATTCTAAATGTAAGACTTTGTGGAGTGTTCTTGGTTATTCCACAACCAAGAACACATATTATACGTTTGTGCTTAATAAGAATAATCGTATGACGTATATGATCTTGTCTTTACCGATGTTATTAGCAATATTGGGGTTCGTTGTGACCTAACAACTGGTATCAGAGCGGTTCAAAGTTATCTACAACTTTGATGATCTTATAATCCTAATATTGTTGAAGATCAAGTCTTTTTCATAATAAAGAACTACGCAGAATTTTCGTTATATTCTGCGCACGGGTAGAAGAAATATCGGATCTCCTTCGTTAACGGACGAATCTGTGTGAAATTTGAACAGGAGGTTCTCAACACACAGACACACAATCTGACCGTTCAGAATTTCAATTCGAGTTTCTGATAGAGAGATATGTACGGCCTAAAAGGTCAGATTCTTTGCTTTTTATTCATTACTTTCTGGACTGCACTTTCACCTTATTGACATCAAAGTTTAACCAGTGTATTGCCCTCACATTTGGAAATGCCTTGGTCTTCAAGAACTCCTTCATGTTCTCCTAATACTGAGTCCGAGCAGCAACCATATTCCGATTGTTAGGTCACAACAACCCTGGTTAACTTGATAATTGTTAGATTTATAATTTACTTAAGACAATTAAGGTGATAAACACAGTAATTTAGTCAAACGTATATTATTCCACTAAGTGTGGCTTGTAGCGGAAATACAAGACCACTTGAACAATTACAAAGATGAATACTATGAGTATGTAAATTGGTACGTACTCCTTTGCAAGATGATCTCTATTTATAATGCTATAGAGATCTTACATTATGGGCAAAGGAGTAACCGAAGGACTAAGTAAATGTAATGACTAAGATCAAGGGATTTGATCTTAGTCAGTTACTATACTGACCATGACTCAGTCCTTCTACTCGGTATTGGTTTTCCAATACTGAGTGCTGATACTGAGTGGCCAGTATTGGCCGAACTCAGTATCACTACTAACTTAGCTATTTTAATCTACATTTAATCTAAGCTATTCTATATTGTTTTTGTTATCCTAAGATTCACAAAGAGGTAAGGCTTTTTGCCTTAACAATCTCCCCCTATCTAATGATAACAAAACAATTATACAGAGATATAGAACAAAATAAACTGCAGGCTGCAAAGTCTTCTTCTTTATTCTTTCTTGATTGATTCAAACTCATAGAAGACTTCTTTCTTTACATGGATGAACTCTTCTCTTTTCTTCAGTTCATCTTGCCTGTTGTTTAACACAGCAACAATCTTCTTTCTGAACCAAGCTTCTTCTTTCTTGGTTATCATCCATTTCAAGCCCACCAAATGGCTGATAGGAGCTGTTTTCAGTTCTGCTTCAGTGATGAAGCACTCCCTGTCCTCTGAGTCAGTGTACATATATCCAGATGTTGGATATATGGTACTCTTCTGATCCTGAAATATAAGGATAGAAGGGACAGTGTACTTAGGGAACATTCTGAAGGTATTCAGGCACTCAGGCTTGTTGTTTTTGACAGCCTCAGTCATAACACTGAGTGCCCTATAATCTGCTGCATATAAAATGCCTTGTTCATAACAAACTGCAGCTACAGCCCATACTTCATACATCATCACTTGAGCTTCAGAAGATCTGGATTTCAGTTCCTTAATCAGTCTAGCAATTTTAATCCAGTCTTGTACACCCATATTCTGGATATCATGAAGAAAGAACTTCAATGGAGGACTGACTGGCCCAGTGCATGTTGCAGTAATGCATCTGTCAACAATTTTGACTTTGATATTGTTGACAAATTCATTTAGCCAGTGAATGTTCTTCACATCCAGAAAGATTCTGTTCCTCAGCATGTTCATCCTGGTTTCTCTATATCTGAATCTTTGGGCAATGATGTTCCAGTATTGTTGAAGAACATCATCACCTTTTCTTCTGACAACATGAGGCTTCCAAGAGTCATCTGCCTCAGTATCAGTTTCAGGATCTTCTTCTTTGACAGGAAAGAATCTTTGGGCTTCAATCTCATCCTCAGTGTATTGAACAGATCTTCTCGGTCTAGAGATCAGTGGAGCTGGATCTGTTTCTTCACTAGATTCTGAAGACATAACCACATTTGTCATTCGTCTGGTTATTGGTCTTCTAGGAATTCTAGAAGGTCCTTCAGCTTGAGGAGAGATAGGTTTTTCTGTATGCTCTTCATCATCAGAGAATGATGATGAAGAGGTTTCATTATTTTCTTCATCCAGTGCAAAGTTTAAAAAATCTTCTGATGCCACTGGATGTTCTTCATCTTCATCATCAGCAATAGGCCACACAAACGGCCTATACACAATTATCTGCAAGTTGTTTTGCTCAGTCACAACTTGCTGATGTTGATCAGTATCAGTCTCCCCCTGAGAAGATGGCTCAGATGGTTCTTCTTCAAGTTGTTCCAAGACTGATCTTCCTCTCTGTCTGCTCCTCTCATATCTAAACCGAAGAGGTTCAGTATGAGGTGTTTGCTGATGTTGTTGTTGTTGTTGTTGCTGTGGAGGTTGATCTTCATTCAGCTTTCTCCTTTTCTCCCCCTGAGCAGATGGCTCAGGTTGATCAACCTCTTGATCTCTCTGTCTTTTCTCCCCCTTTTTTGTTTTCATTGGATGGGGAGGGAATGGGTTCAGTATCACCACCCATGTCTTCTTGTTGTTGTTCAGGACTGGGGGAGAGCATGGTTTCAGTGTCAGCCTGCCCTGCACTATGAGTGTGTGCAGGAGATAGTGATCTGCGAGGCTCAGTGGCAGGACTATCTTCATTATTATTGCCTCCAGTAGATGGAGGGGGTGGAGGCTGTTGTCGTTGTTGTTGTAATTGTGCCACTGATTGCTTTAAGGAATCAATCTCAGTGCTCATTTCATCCATCCTGGCCAGAATGTTATTCTGAGTAGTCTGCATAGCCAGGATCTGGTTGAGAATAGTTTGTAAAGCTCCTTGTACTTCCTGAGACTGAGTAGCTTGAGCTCGTTGACCCTGCACAGATGGTGCTAAAGAAACCAAAAACATAAAACTGGTTAGTAAGAAAGGTTTATCAAATAGAATTGTGGTATTGATTAACTCTATAATCATATAAACAGAATTTGGAAGTCTGTATTTCATCTGGTTCATGATGAAATATTGTGGACTAGTGCAAAGCATGTGTAAGAAGTGTTTTTAGTAAAGATGAGTGATATTGTAAGTAGCTCAGTGTAGGATAGGTCACATTTACTAAAAGGTTTAGGTTGGGAATTCGAAGTCTGGGATATACTTCTTTTTATTTTCAATGTTCATCACTCGGTATCAGAGTGATAACAGAAATGTGGCTTTGACCCATGGAAGTTTTTGGCAAGTGTGGCTTAAGGGGTTTTGGATCATTTCTTGAACAATGGTATCCAACTCAAAATAAGTTGGACATCATTCAAGCAGCACCAGTGGGTGTCAGTGTGACATCAACCACTATTGTTTCATAAATGGTGAAACAACCGTAGACTGACAATGATCATGTGAAAAACTCGGTATATGAATTTTGCATAGCAGCAGTGGGCATACTATGTTGGCCATAAAATGATATATTTGAAAGTTCGATTGAGACTGTGGTCAGTATTGAGTTGGTACTGGCCAATACATAGTCTCTATGGTGGAAAAATATATATATATATATATATATATATATATAAGTTTAAGGATTTTAGAAATTCATACCTGAGACTTTATCGGATTCTCTTCTAGCATCATGAGAGGTCGGTGCTGGATCATTTGGATTTGGATGTGAGGCACCAGCACCTTCAAGAGCTTCTTCTCTTCTGCTTGCTGGACCTTCCAGTGTATGCTGAGCAAACTGAAGTTCGACATCAAGAGGATCATGAGGAGCCTCAAGATGATGAGCAATATGTGCTGGTTCTGGCCTGGAAGGTCAGCATTGGCGGCAACCGCACTTTGGACTTGAAGAGATGCAGTTAAAGATGGAATGTGTTCAGTTTGCATCTCTTCTGATGACATATTTCCGATAGGAACAGGGGAAAGATTTCTTCTTCTTCTTCGAAGAACTAGTGGTGTGTCTTCTGAGAGCTCGGTATCAGAAGCTTCTTCAATAATAGGAGCATCCGGATCCTGTGCTGGTGGAGAAGAAACTAGTGCTTGTTGAGCTTCCACCATCTCAGTATCTGGATCATCATTTCCACCATCACCACTGTTATCATCAGTATCATTATTTTCTTATGCAGTATCAGAAGATTCTGCATCATTGATGTGTGCCTGGACTATAGCCCACATTGAGTGACTCATTACAGGCTCTCCTTCTCTTGGCCTGTAGAAGAAAGTCTTCTCATGAAGAGGGGGAAGATCCACTCTTGGACTGTTGAATTCATCATATATATGTGCAGGCATCTCATTCTGAAAGATGAGAGAAAGGAATCTGCAGAAAGGAACGTTTAAGTCTCTGACTTTGGCCCGAATCAGAGATGCTAATTCTTCAAAAATCAATCGAGCATAATCGACATCCCTTCCATGGTACAAGGCATGAACCATCTGCATACCAAAATCGTTGATCTGGTCCAAGGCACCAGTCTTGTGAGTCATACACCGAATGATCGTAGAGATCAGTATACCCCACATTGGACCAAATTCGTTTCTTTTAATTATTCCTGTGGTTCCTCTTCTTCCAATAAGTGGTAATACTGATCGAGCCTCGACTCTGTCAACAAAGGGCTCATATTGAGCATGAGCAGGAAGACCCAGAGCTTCCCGAATGATTGCTGTTGAGACGAAGGTTCTTCTTTGGTCACGAATCACCCAACCGGTAATCATATCTGGTGAGTCGATTTTGGCAGAGTACCAGAATTCACAGAGCATTTCTGGGTAAATTGCTCTGGGAGATCTAATCAGTGCTTGAGTGATTGGGCAGTGCTTCATAAATGTTATCATTTGTGTGAATTCAGGGCACGCCCAAGCTTGAGGAATATCAAAATTTGCTGTGATGTTGTTCCTCGCAAACTTTGGTAATTCATCGTTTCTGAATTGCGTTGCCGGTGCAGCCTCCGGTGCAAAGAATCGGTAGTTTGCCATCTGTGATTTGGATTTTAAAAAAAAAATTTGCTTGCAAAGAGAAACTGAAATCGTTAATCGCAGAGAGAATCGAAAATTAAGTTAAGAAATAACTGTTGTAAGAAAAGTGATAATGAAAGAAAAAACGGTTATTTATACTTAATTGAAAGATATTTACGGTATTGGGAAGTTAAATCGGCTGATTTGACAGCCTTTTCCTGTGTTAACGGTAACTTTCCTATTAAGAAAGGTTACCGTTAGGGAGTATTGAGGTTAAAAGTCAGTTATGTTACTCCAGGATTCCAATACCGAATTTAAAAAAAAATTAAATTAAAAAAAATATAAAAAAAATTAGAAAAACATTTAATTTAATCTATAAATTAATAAAAAATAAAAATTTACAAAATTTGATAAATCAGACTAGTGATACGGACTTGGTCGGTATTGAAAGCAATACCGATCAGTCGGTATCAGAAAATTGAAGTGAATTTAAGGATTCAGCATACCCAATTGTCCTAGTAAGTACATAAACCTTTCCTCAGAGAGAGGTTTAGTAAAGACATCGGCCAATTGGTCATCTGTAGGAACGAAATCTACCTCAACCTTACCCTTTTCCACATTATCTCGAATAAAGTGATGTCTGATATTAATGTGCTTGGTTCTGGAGTGATGGACTGGGTTTTCAGTGATAGCAATAGCACTCTTGTTATCACAATGTATAGGTGTCTTCTGGAAGTTAAACCCATAGTCCATTAGTTGATACTGCATCCACAAAAGTTGAGCACAGCAACTTCCTGCAGCAACATATTCTGCTTCTGCAGTAGAAGTTGCAACTGAATTTTGCTTCTTGGATGACCAGCCAACTAATCTGCCACCGAGGAACTGACATCCTCCACTTGTACTTTTCCTGTCTAACCGACAACCTGCAAAATCTGCATCTGTATACCCTTCAAGATCAAAGTTTGAGTCTTTGGGATACCAAAGACCTATGTTAGGAGTACCTGAAAGATATCTAAAAATTCGCTTAACAGCTTTCATATGTGATTCTTTAGGATCAGCCTGATACCGAGCACACAAACAGGTTGCAAACATGATATCAGGCCTGCTAGCTGTTAAGTAAAGTAAAGAACCAATCATACCTCGGTATGTGGATTGACATACTGGTTTACCAGTTTCATCTTTACTTATTTTATCCTGAGTACCCATAGGAGTATGCATGGATGATAGATTTTCAAATTTATATTTCTTAAGCATGTCATGCACATACTTACTTTGATTTATGAAAGTGCCATCAGGCTTTTGTTCAACTTGTAAACCAAGAAAGTAAGTAAGTTCTCCCATCATACTCATCTGATACTGAGATGACATTATCTTTGCAAACCAGTCACACATTGACTTGTCAGTGGAGCCAAAAATAATATCATCCACATATATTTGAATGAGTAAAATGTCAGAACCATTTCTCTTTGAAAATAATGTTTTATCAATTTTACCTCTTATAAACTTATTTTCAATTAAGTACTCAGACAGGGTATCATACCAGGCTCGGGGAGCTTGTTTGAGCCCATATAAAGCTTTATCAAGTTTGAAAACATAATTAGGAAATTTAGGATCAATAAAACCTGGTGGTTGTTTGACATAGACTTCCTCCTGTAGTTTTCCATTAAGAAAGGCACTTTTGACATCCATCTGATAAACTTTGAAATTCTTGAAAGCTGCATATGCAAGATACAGCCTAATAGCTTCAATTCTTGCAACTGGTGCAAAAGTTTCATCATAGTCAATACCTTCTTCTTGCCTGTAACCCTGAGCAACAAGTCTTGCTTTGTTTCTGATGACAACACCATCTTTGTCCATTTTGTTTCTGAACACCCACTTAGTACCGATAATAGTTTTACCAGCAGGAGGTGGTACTAAGTTCCAAACTTTATTTCTTTCAAACTCTGTCAATTCTTCTTGCATAGCTTCTACCCAGTCTTCATCTAATAAAGCTTCATCAGCTTTCTTGGGTTCCATGGTAGATAAGAAACTTGAGAAGAAACAGAAGTTTGCAGTTGCTTGGGGTTCAAACTCTAACCTTCTTCTTGTTTGAACACCTTGTTCAATGGGACCAATAATGTTGGCATGAGGATGGTCTCTGTGTTCCCTTAGATTATTTCCTAAGGAAACATTTGAAGCAAGATCAACAATATCCTGTTGTGGTGATGGGTTGTCTGCCTGATACTGTGATGAATCCTGATCAGTATCAGAAAATACTGGTTGCTGTTCTTCTGAATTTTGCAAATTTGGTGTGGATTCTTGAGCAGTATTGGAGGATTCTCCTTCCTCATATGTGGAGTTGTTCAAATCAAGAATTGGGACCTCAGTATTGGGGTTCTCAGTAATGGGAACCTCAGAATTTGTTATATTGACGTTAGACTGAGATGTCTCTTGATCAGTATCACTCATACTGTGATCAACGTAATATGGGTGAGACTTGGGCTGTTCAGCAATGGAGTTTTCTGGATTCCATAGAATTTCTATGCCACTGATGTCTTCACTTGCTGAGGTAGAATGCTCATTCTGATTTTCATCAAATGTAACATGAATGGATTCTACAGTAATCTTAGTGGAGATGACATACACTCTGAAGGCTTTAGAATGTGGCGAATAGCCCATGAACACGCCTTCATTTGCTTTGGGAGGAAATTTGTTGAGATTTTGCTTAGTACTGAGTACAAAGCATTTACTCCCAAAGATGTGAAAATATTCCACATTAGGAATCTTGCCATTATATAACTCATATGGAGTCTTTTGATGACGCTGGACTATAGTAGCTCTGTTTTGAGTAAAATTTGCACAATTAACAGCTTCAGCCCAGAAGCTCAGTGCCAGTCCAACATGGCATAACAAAGTTCTTGCAGCTTCAATAAGAGTTCTATTTTTCCGTTCTACAACACCATTTTGTTGTGGTGTGTAGGCTGCAGAGAAGTTTTGTATAATTCCTTTTTCTTCACAGAAATCAGCTAACACCGAGTTCTTGAACTCAGTACCATGGTCACTTCTAAGTTGTTTGACCTTGTTGCCTTTTTGAAGTTCTTCTCTTTTAATGAAGGCAATGATTTCTGTTGTTGCATCAGCTTTAGTCTTGAGAAAAATAACCCAAGTGTATCTTGAGAATTCATCAACTAAGACTAATGTATAGATCTTTTTGGCCAAAGATGGTGTGCTGATGGGACCAAAAAGATCCATATGAATCATTGTAAGAGGTTCATTTATGGAGTGATTAACTTTTGACTTGAATGAACTCTTCTTCTGCTTGCCCATTTCACATGCTGAGCATAACTTATCTTTTGAATAAGTAATAGTGGGCAACCCTCTCACCAGTTTCTTGATACTGAGCTCATTAATATTACGAAAATTTATGTGAGAGAGCTTCTTGTGCCATAACCAATGTAATTCTGGTTTGACTTTAGACAGCAGGCAAACTCGAATGGTGGGGTCTATTTCAGACAGATTGACCACATAAACATCTTTTTCTCTTCTAGCAACTAGTACAGGTTGCCCTTTATCATTGTAGATGATCCCTGCAATCTTTCTGAATCGAGCTTCATTATCATCATCACACATCTGGCTGATACTGAGCAAATTGTGTTTAAGACCCTCCACATAGGCAACTCTTTTAAAAGTTATGTTGCCTGCTTTTATAACTCCATACCCTCTTGTTTTCCCTATTGAATCATCTCCAAACTTGATAGAAGGACCCTTCTCTGGAGTATAATTTAGAAGGTACTCCATACTGCCAGTCATGTGTCTTGAGCAGCCACTATCTAGATACCATTTTCTGTCACCCTGCACAAGACACAAATAATAAATTAGTTCCTTTTAGGAACCCATTTTTGAATGGGACCTTTGATAGGAGAAACAGGGTTTGACTTGATCTCTTTTGTGGGAGAGGTCAGTATCACTTCAGGAATAACCTTTGAGGTTTTCTTTGGTGATACCGACTTAGTTTCTCTCCTTTTCTTTGGTACTGAGTACCTAGGACTTGAGAGATAAGTCCAGCATTCATCTCCTTTGTGTCCAGTATGATGACATCGATAACATTTTCTAGGTCTGTTTCTAAACATATTTTCATAAGGAACTTTTGAAAATTGTTTAACTGTTGGTTGATCAGTATTAGTTAATTTTGCAAACTTTTGACTTAGAATTTTAATCTGATCACCAATTGATTTTAAAATGTTATTTTTGTCATTTTTTAATGGAGTTTTAATTTTATTTTTGACTGTTTTTGAAGGAGATGATTCTGGTGTTTTGATTTTATTTTGCATAGAAGTCTTTTTATCAGTTGACTTCTTGTTTTTGACACTTGAAGATCCTGTTGAAGTTGTTTTCTTTTTATCATGTTTTAGAATGACAACTTGAACAGGTTCTTTAGATTCTTGAGTAGTTGACTTTGCTGTTCCTGTGGATTCAGTATTAGTTAAAACAGTTTGAGTAGCAGTAAGTTTCTTTTCTGTATTATCAGGTTCTTTATATATCTCAAACGTAGTTGTGTTAAATAATAATTCAAATGGAGGAACAGCAGAAGTGTCATACTGTACTATTTCGAGATTAGTATCAAAAATTTCTTTTTCAGGAAATTCAATACTGAGCTCTTGTAGTTCAGTATAGCACTTAGAACAGATGGAAGGACCAATGGAGTTTTCAAAAATGATTTTATCCTCATCATCTGATTCAGTTTGACATCCTTCAAAAATGATTTTATCCTCATCATCTGGTTCAGTTTGACATCCTACTTCACAAAATGTTTTTGCTTTTACAAACTGAATAGGGTTCATATCCGAAAATTCTTCAAATAAATCAGCAAAATTTTTACTATTTTTTAATTGAGGGTCAACACCAAGTGCAGCCCTTACATTATCTGGAAATTGTTGATTTAGACATCTATTTAGTTTAATGGATGCATTTCCCCAAGATTTACACTGATTTTCAAATTTTTCTTTTTCAAGTTTGTGTAAATGAGCTTTATCAGCTAATCTTTGGTTAATGTCTTGTAAGTTTAAAAAATCTAGTTCCAAATCTTTAAATTTTGCTAATTTATCTAAATGTTCGTTATTTACCCTTTCTAGTTCATGAATTGTTAATTTTAATGCCTTTTCTCTCTGTACTAAAGTTTTAAGATCAACAATTATATACTCAAAAATCTTTTCTTTTTCATTATCTGAATAAGTTTGAAAGGAACTCACCTTGTACAATTGAGTGGAATCCCAATCAGTATGAACACTCATTCTCTCAGCTTCTTTGATATCTCTCTCAAAGGAGATCTTCAAATCTTCTTCAGTAAAAGCCATAAAGGCTTTGTTCTCAACCTCTTCCTCATCATCACTTATTTCCTCATCCATCCAAGCCTCTGAGTAAAGAGCTTGATGAGGTGCACCATTCCTAGCTACATTCTTCCCCTTGCTCCAGTTCTTTAGCTTAACATACTTGTCACGATACCTTTTAGCTCGGTATGCAATTTTGTCATTCTGATCAGTTTCAGTTGACTTGGTATGACAGTTTGCTGCAATATGTCCAGGCTTTCCACACCTATAGCACAGACCTGATCTTGGGTCAGTATTGGAAGAGCTAACACCCAGCCTCTTCTTTTTCAACTGATCCAGCTTCATGGACATAAGAGCCATTTGTGTCTCAAGCTCTTCTGCCTCAGCATCAGCAAGATCAACTTCTGGTTCATCAGGCTCAGTGACAGTATATGCCTGTTGTACAACTAGAGCCATACCAGTGGAAGACTTGTCAGTTTTCTTCCAGTTGATCAGTCTTGCAGCATTATTCTCCTCATGATTTAACATTAATCCATACAAGGTTTGAAGAGTGTATGACTCAATGTTGTTGGCAGCATTGACAGAATTTGTCATATCAAGGAACTGTTGAGGGAGACTATCCAAGAACTTTTGGACAAGTTCTCCTTCTTCCTTTACAATGCCTACACTGATTAAATCATGGACAACAGTATTAAACCTGTTGTAGAGAGTAGTAATGTCTTCATTTGGGGTAGAGAAAAAGTTTTCATACTTTCTTCTCATGTTGCTTTTCCTCTGCAACTTCACCTTGGGTGTGCCTTCATAAGTGATTGATAGACTATCCCACATAGCCTTTGCTGTTGGCAATTTCATAATTGCATTAAGTATTTCTTTGGTAACAGCATTACCAATCACTCCCTTAGCCCTTGAGTCTAGACTGAATAACTGACGGTCAGTATCAGTCCAGGTGTGTTTCAGTTTAGGAACTGTTCTTGTGCTCTCAGGAGCATCATCAGTAGCAGCAACGGGTTCCACAGTTTGTGGGATGATAGGACCATCATTCAGCACAGTGAGCATCTCATGATGAATTGATTCAAGATACCACTGAGCTTTAAGCTTCCATTGATGAAAGTCTTTTCCATCAAAGATGGGCACTCCCTTGCCAGACATGACTGGGGCAACAATTGTAGACATTTTGGATTTTTGGGTATTTGAAAGATAAGTATAAGGAATGGCTGCCAGGGTTAAAAGATCGACTAAATAAGAATTAATTTAGCCTGCTCTGATACCAGTTGTTAGGTCACAACAACCCTGGTTAACTTGATAATTGTTAGATTTATAATTTACTTAAGACAATTAAGGTGATAAACACAGTAATTTAGTCAAACGTATATTATTCCACTAAGTGTGGCTTGTAGCGGAAATACAAGACCACTTGAACAATTACAAAGATGAATACTATGAATATGTAAATTGGTACGTACTCCTTTGCAAGATGATCTCTATTTATAATGCTATAGAGATCTTACATTATGGGCAAAGGAGTAACCGAAGGACTAAGTAAATGTAATGACTAAGATCAAGGGATTTGATCTTAGTCAGTTACTATACTGACCATGACTCAGTCCTTCTACTCGGTATTGGTTTTCCAATACTGAGTGCTGATACTGAGTGGCCAGTATTGGCCGAACTCAGTATCACTACTAACTTAGCTATTTTAATCTACATTTAATCTAAGCTATTCTATATTGTTTTTGTTATCCTAAGATTCACAAAGAGGTAACGCTTTTTGCCTTAACAATAACTACTAGCTTTGTGTAAAGAGGGTGAACCTCCGTCATACGAATACGTTGAGAAAAAAAAATCTTCGAACATTGCTTTTTAATATAAAACAATATTTTGTATGTTGTACAAATATCAACAAACAATCTTCATCATGTGCGTGTGAGAGGAATGAACAGTGCTCAATTAATTACTAATTTTTATTTTTATTTTTATTTTCTAAATTTTAGTTTGATTGTTTGACTTTATAAATACTTACAATTTACCCCCCCCCCCCTTGTTATACCCAAATTTTAATAGTTACAAATTTACCTTCTTTTTTTGTCTTTTTAACAATTTGATTATATAAATTAAATATTGTAATGTGTAAATTACTAATATAACATTTACTAACTTGATTTTACAGTTCAATAGTACCCAAATTATTGAGAACATGATTTTATGATTGTACGAATACCAACATAAATTTTTTGTACACCATATAAAAATCTCTCGCGGCATCGTCGGGATAAATATTAGCAAACAAACTTCTTCTCGGTATCACATGTAAATTCGCAAACAAACAAAAAAACTTCTTTCAACGATTTGTTGAATTTATTGTAAATATTAGTAACAATCTTCTCAGTATCACATGAATACCCCCACGGCAACGCGCGGGGGAAAACCCACTAGTTTGTAAGATATGGCAATCGATTAACGGTTGTGATCGGTGACATCATCGATACCACTGTAATTGCTTATAACATATATATATATATATATATATATATATATATATATATATATATATATATATATATGTATGTATATATCGTGTAATATAAAAAACATATTTAAATAAAATTTAAAATTTAAAACTTCAATCAAACAGTTTAATAAAAATGTATAAAAATTTAAAACTTCAACTTAAAAATTATACTCCATCCGTCCTAAAATTTAGGGGTGAGCATAAAAACCGAACCGAAAACCCGAAAAAACCGCCCTGAAAAACCGAACCATTTGAAAAACTGATGTCAACGGTTTTGATTTTTGGAAAACCCGAATGTTTGGGGCGATTTTCGGGGGCATATGAAAAACCCAACCAAAAACCCCGCCCCGCTATTATATATCTTTCAAATTTTATAAATGTTTTGTAAATCGAATGAACACATGCATTGAAATCTCATTGTTTTTACTATTTTTGTTTCATATCTCTATTTGAATGTTTAAATATTTAAAGAATTTTGTTTATGTAATTTATTATAACTACTTTTATATATGAACTGACTATCTTCTTGTTAGGTCACAACACCCTGGTTTTATAGGTTAATTGATTAGATTAATATACCGAGGACAATTAAAGTGTATAACACAGTATTAGACTCAATGTATAAATCCACTAAGTGTGGCTTGCTGCGGAATAACAAGACCACTGATCAATTACAAAGATATGAAAGTGAATACGTGAATTGGTAAGTTCTCCTTTGCAAGATGATCTCTATTTATAATGGTATAGAGATCTTACATAATTGGCAAAGGAGTAACCGAAGGACTAAACTAGGGAAATGACTAAGATCAAGGGATTTGATCTTAGTCCGTTACAAAACTGACTGTAACTCAGTCCTTCTACTCAGTATTGGATTTCCAATACTGAGTGCTGATACTGGCCAAACTCAGTATCACTCCTAAACTTAGCATATTAATTCTACTATTTATTCTAAGCTAGTCTAGGTTGTTTTGTTATCTTAAGATTCAAAAGGGGTAAGGCTTTTTGCCTTAACAATTTCCCTATATCTAATGATAACAAAACAACTACAAAGAGAATATTACAAAAACAAAAATTCAGGCAGCATAGTCTTCTTTTTCACTGTTTGTTGATTGATTCAAACTCATAGAAGACTTCTTTCTTTATTTGGATGAACTCTTCTCTTTTCTTCAGTTCATCTTGCCTATTGTTAAGCACGGTAACTATCTTCTTTCTGAACCAAGAGTCCTCCTTCTTGGTTATCATCCACTTCAAGCCCACCAGATGACTAACAGGAGCCTTTGGCAAATCTGCTTCAGTAATGAAGCATTCCCTATCTTCTGAGTCAGTATACATATACCCAGAGGTTGGATATATGGTGCTCTTTTGATCTTGAAAAATAAGATTTGGAGGGATAGGATATGAGTGAAAGATCTTGAAAGTGTTAAGGCACTCAGGCTTGTTGTTCTTTACAGCCTCAGTCATTACACTGAGTGCCCTATAATCTGCTTGACACAGAATGCCTTGTTCAAAGCATATAGCAGAAACAACCCAGATTTCATCCATCATTACTTGAGCTTCAGAGGTGTAACACCCTAAAATTTACAAGATTTTTAAAATTTTCAGATACAAAATTATAATAAAAAAGGTCCCATAAATAATCCCAAAAATAATTGTTTAATATAAAATGTATTAAATGCGGAAAAGTCTTAAATAAATTCAGAGTTTTAAATTAATAAAAACGTTTCACATCAGCACTCAGAAGTAGTACAGCAGTCAACCGTCCACCTTCTCTTTTCCTTTGCTAGTACCTGAAAAATGGGAGGGAGTTTTTGGGTCAGCGGGGAAGCTGAGTGAATAAACTCAAAATGCAAACAACTACAACATACAATACATGAGGGCACACAAGTGAACTCCTACTCATTTGCTACTCAGTTAATTTATCCGTTTTTGTATCTTTTAAATTTATATAGCGCGCTTGTGTAATTCGAGTCGAGAGATCAACCTCGCCTCTCCTTACACTAAAATGCCACTCAGGCTACCACACAGAATTTCCACACAGAAACTTACCACACAGAATTACCACTCAGAATTACCACTCAGATTTATTAATTGTTTTTATGTTTTCAACTCATAACATAAACCACACAGATAGCCCTGTCACATAGTAGCACAAAATGACTCGGTACCGGCTCAGATACTCGGCACGTCTGTCTCATATCATCGGTATATAAAAACAGTCACTCAGTTACTCAGATAACAGATCAACACACAGAAAGTAAAAACAGATCAAAACAGTTAACCACGTAAGTCATGCACGTATCGTTATAACTGAATACACGGTGAGCATACTCACCTCGAATAGACGTATGCTCCTAAATATCCTCGGTACAGAAGAGCGTCTCTAACAGGTCCTAGAAGGTCCTAGAAGGTACAAG
Source organism: Calendula officinalis (assembly GCA_963853835.1). Lineage (NCBI taxonomy): Eukaryota > Viridiplantae > Streptophyta > Magnoliopsida > Asterales > Asteraceae > Calendula > Calendula officinalis. The sequence goes on from OY970828.1 coordinate 67,664,999, forward strand.
GAAGCTCGGGTTAGGATTAGACTCAAAGGTTGTTTGAGCAGAAACTACACATCATACAACACTTTCGCGGGAACGGCTATAACTCTCAAACCGCTCACTAGATATTACTCAAATTTTTACAGTAGTTAAATGACTCAGAGGACTACAATTTTAAAGAAGACTTCGGAAGCTAGATCTAAACAGAAAAGGCTCAAAACAGGCTCGCGAGACAGAATAGCTGAATCGAAAACTATCCAGCGAAGGTTTACTAAAACATCAATAACTTTTAAATCGTATATCAGATTAACGAGCCGTCAGCGTCGTTGGAATGAGGACTCAGAAACCAAGAGATCTCCACAGGCCAAAAATCCAAAAACGTATTTTAAGTGTGGTAAAAGCAGTCCCGAAGTCAGCAAACAGATTCTGTTAAAATTCAGCATAATAAAATAGAACTCGTTTTAAATCCCGACATCAACCCGTCTATTCCCGAGACACCCGACAGCCCCAAAAATCCATTTAACTCAGAAACTATATTTATAATTAACCTTGCTCATTATTTTGAAATCTTTCCCGGTTTGGATAATTAAAATGGTTTGAACAATTTCAACAAAACAATTAATCACTAAACGAACTAAAACAACAAAATCTATCCAACAAAACCGAGCTCTACCCAGCTTGGTCACAACACCGCAGCTAATAAATTCATGAAACCTACAAGGGACTCGGGTTAATCATGAATTGGACGGCACCATAAAAAAATATAAAAGAAAAGGGGTAAAGATTATACCCTACGAACCAAGACGGGGTTTAATGCTAAAACCCGAATCACAACCAATACACTTCACTCCGCGGCTGCTACATGGCTGCTAAAAAAAGGACAGGAGCTGAAGCAAATTGCTCCCAAAAACAATGACGTGCCTGCTTGCTAAACACCTACACCGACTATCTCTAATGCCACCATCTAACTCTTTCTCTTTTTAAAAAAATATGACCAGCAAGAAAATAATACACACCACAGACATCAAAATAATCAAATCCACCTGATCTTCGATGGATGAAGGACTAACCACGGGGCTGTTATGATGTCCGAATTCTAGACTTGACAATCTGCTTTTGCGAATCTCACTCTTGATTCATATATACCCAATTTAATGACCTCCCAACAAAATGAATTCTCTTATTCGACCAATAACAAATTCGTAGGCCTCCTTTGACTTTTGCCACCGACTCCACCTATCTCTTATTCCAATTAATTGCCTGCTAATAATATAATACCAAGTTGGTTGTCTTCCTTACACAATTCAAAACTTGTGGCGATCGAAACAGAAGAAAAAGATGATGATAATGAGTAAGGCGACGGCTCAGTTATGATTAGGGGTTTAAAAGATAATTAGGCTTAAGGGTTTAGACAATTAATAAAACAAGCCCGTTACTCGAAAGCCCGACAAATCTCTTTTGGCCTTGGCCTATGGCCAGACCGACACAAAATAAATTAGACTCGACTCATACGATTAATTAATTGGTCCTACATGTAACCATATACAAACGTCAATTAATTTATAAAGTGACCAAATAGTCAAAACGTCTAAAAATTAACGCGTCTAGTAATTGTTGTCTAATTAATTAATGTCTAATAAAAACGAACCGTCTAGCTTCCTTATAATTAACTTACTAATTATTCATTTTAATCTTAAATATGGCGATTAAATTAATATTATTTAATTACTAAAATTTCAGGGCGTTACAACTCAACTCCACTTGAATCAGACTTCGTCCCCGAAGTCATTACTCGGAAAAAGCTCGTGGTAGCATTTCCGCGTCTTAGACTCAGACTCGTCAACGACACACATTCTGAGATTGAAAAGAAAAAATGACAAGGTTATGAAAAGAAAAGAAAATTCTTCAAGGTGACCTACTCGATCAGAATAAACTCCAGCTCTCGCAGATGCGTATACAACTCGTCCATCTCTGGCGGCGCAAAAGTTAAGGATAAAAGAAACATAAACGAATGTTCTCTAAGGGTCTCGATGTAACGATAACAAGGATGTCAAAAATGACGCAGAATAACTCTCGATACTCTGATGAAGATGTCTTTTTACTCTCGTAGTCGGACACAGTTTTTGCACTCAGCGGTTAACATTGAGTTGAATCTCCGATTCAACTCCACTTGAAGATTTGTTACGCTTTGGTTTGTGGCGACAGGTGATCTCGGCCTGGTACTCGGTCATCCAATCCGTGCTCACAGTCTCACTCGGCACTCTCAGGGCGATAACAATAAGTTCTTATAGGAAAATATTTCCCGCACAGTTCCAACAATTTATGACTTTTACATTTTATCAACAAATAAAATCTTATTATTGGTAATTTCTACCAATAAACAGCATCTCACTGTCCTCTACTCTATAGGACGCCAGTTTGCATAAGGCAAAGAAGCAATCTAATAGTTTACACCATTATTAGTTAATACAAAAACAGGAAATTATTCACCAGAAACGTACATATCACACAGAATTCTCAGATGATGCACACAGAAATTAATATCACTCAGTAGTACTCATGCAATTTACTCAGAAATGTCACTCATGAATGTAACTCGGAAGTCTAACTCGGAATATATCTCAGAAGTATAACCCATAAATCTAATCTCAACAACTTTAACTCAGAAATAAACCCAGAAATTTGAACTCAGAATGTAGCAACATTTATCAGTAACAGCGTTACGTACCACACGTAAATCTCATACATAATCATGAACATGCCTAATTTCGCGCATCCGATTCATCTCCCATATACTTGCTTATATAAATCAGATCATCTTCGGTTAATAATTAAGATATATGAACCAATAATTAGTACAAATTATTTTAATATTAAATATATCTTTTAAGGCAAAAAGCCTTACCTCTTTATGAATCTTAGGATAACAAAACAATCTAGAATAGCTTAGATTAAAATGTAGATTAAAATAGCTAAGTTAGGAGTGATACTGAGTTTGGCCAATACTGGCCACTCAGTATCAGCACTCGGTATTGGAAAACCAATACCGAGTAGAAGGACTGAGTCACAGTCAGTATAGTAACGGACTAAGATCACATCCCTTGATCTTAGTCATTTCATTTACTTAGTCCTTCGGTTACTTCTTTGCTCATTATGTAAGATCTCTATAACATTATAAATAGAGATCATCTTGCAAAGAAGTACTCTCCAATTTACACGTTCACATATCTATCTTTGTAATTGTTCAAGTGGTCTTGTATTTCCGCTACAAGCCACACTTTGTGGAATGATATACGTTTGACTAAATTACTGTGTTAATCACCTTAATTGTCTTAAGTAAATTATTAATCTAAACAATTATCAAACTAACCAGGGTTGTTGTGACCTAACAACTGGTATCAGAGCAGGCTAAATTAATTCTTATTTAGTCGATCTTTTAACCCTGGCAGCCATTCCTTATACTTATCCTTTCAATACTCAAAAATCCAAAATGTCTACAATCGTTGCCCCAGTCATGTCTGGTAAGGGAGTGCCCATCTTTGATGGAAAAGACTTCCATCAATGGAAGCTTAAGGCTCAGTGGTATCTTGAATCAATTCATCATGAGATGTTCACTGTGCTAAATGATGGTCCTATCATCCCACAAACTGTGGAACCCGTTACTGCTACTGATGATGCTCCTGAGAGCACAAGAAAAGTTCCTAAACTGAAACACACCTGGACTGATACGGACCGTCAGTTATTCAGTCTAGACTCAAGAGCTAAAGGAGTGATTGGTAATGCTGTTACCAAAGAAATACTTAATGCAATTATGAAATTGCCAACAGCAAAGGCTATGTGGGATAGTCTATCAATCACTTATGAAGGCACACCCAAGGTGAAGTTGCAGAGGAAAAGCAATATGAGAAGGAAGTATGAAAACTTCTTCTCTAGTCCAAATGAAGACATCACTACTCTCTACAACAGGTTTAATACTGTTGTCCATGATTTAATCAGTGTAGGCATTGTAAAGGAAGAAGGAGAGCTTGTTCAAAAGTTCTTGGATAGTCTTCCTCAACAGTTTCTTGATATGACAAATTCTGTCAATGCTGCTAACAACATTGAGTCATACACTCTTCAAACTTTGTATGGAATAATGTTGAATCATGAGGAGAATAATGCTGCAAGACTGATCAACTGGAAGAAAACTGACAAGTCTTCCACTGGTATGGCTCTAGTTGTGCAACAGGCATATACTGTAACTGAACCTGAAGAACCAGAAGTTGATCTTGCTGATGCTGAGGCAGAAGAGCTTGAAACACAAATGGCTCTTACGTCCATGAAGCTGGATCAGTTGAAAAAGAAGAGGCTTGGTGTTAGCTCTTCCAATACTGACCCAAGATCAGGTCTTTGCTATAGGTGTGGAAAGCCTGGGCATATTGCTGCTACTTGTCATACCAAGTCAACTGAAACTGGTCAGAATGACAAGATTGCATACCGAGCAAAAAGGTATCGAGACAAGTATGTCAAGCTAAAGAACTGGAGCAAGGGGTAGAATGCGGCAGGGAATGGTGCACCTCATCAAGCACTTTACTCAGAGGCTTGGATGGATGAGGAAATAAGTGATGATGAGGAAGAGATTGAGAACAAAGCCTTTATGGCTTTTACTGAAGAAGATTTGAAGAGCTCCTTTGATAGAGATATCAAAGAAGCTGAGAGAATGAGTGTCCACACTGATTGGGATTCCACTCAGTTGTACAAGGTGAGTTCCTTTCAAACTTATTCTGAAAATGAAAAAGAAAAGATTTTTGAGTATATGATTGTTGATCTTAAAACTTTAGTACAGAGAGAAAAGGCATTAAAATTAACAATTCATGAACTTGAAAGGGTAAATAACGAACATTTAGATAAATTAGCAAAATTTAAAGATTTAGAATTAGATTTTTTAAACTTACAAGACATTAACAAAAGATTAGCTGATAAACCTCATTTACACAAACTGGAAAAAGAAAAATTTGAAAATCAGTGTAAATCTTGGGGAAATGCATCTATTAAACTAAATAAATGTCTAAATCAACAATTTCCAGAAAATGTAAGGGCTGCACTTGGTGTTGATCCTCAATTAAAAAATGGAAATAATTTTGCTGATCTATTTGAAGAATTTTCGGATATGAACCCTATTCAGTTTGTAAAAGCAAAAACTTTTTGTGAGATAGGATGTCAAACTGAATCAGATGATGAGGATAAAATCACTTTTGAAAAACAAATTGGTCCTACCATCTGTTCTAAGTGCTATACTGAACTACAAGAGCTCAGTATTGAATTTCCTGAAAAAGAAATTTTTGATACTGACCTCGAAATAGTACAGTATGACACTTCTGTTGTTCCTCCATTTGAATTATTATTTAACACAACTACGTTTGAGATATATAAAGAACCTGAGAATATAGAAAAGAAACTTACTGCTACTCAAACTGTTTTAACTAATACTGAATCCACAGGAACAGCAAAGTCAACTACTCAAGAATCTAAAGAACCTGTTCAAGTTGTCATTCTAAAACATGATAAAAAGAAAACAACTTCAACAGGATCTCCAAGTGTCACAAACAAGAAGTCAACTGATAAAAAGACTTTTATGCAAAATAAAATTAAGACACCAGAATCATCTCCTTCTAAATCTGTCAAAAATAAAATTAAAGCTCCATTAAAAAATGACAAAAACAACATTTTAAAATCAATTGGTGATCAGATTAAAATTCTGAGTCAAAAATTTGCAAAATTCACTAATACTGATCAACCAACAGTTAAACAATTTTCAAAACTTCCTTATGAAAATATGTTTCGAAACAAACCTAGAAAATGTTATAGATGTCACCATACTGGACACAAAGGAGATGAATGCTGGACTGATATCTCAAGTCCTAGGTACTCAGTACCAAAGAAAAGGAGAGAAACTAAGTCGGTATCACCAAAGAAAACCTCAAAGGTTATTCCTGAAGTGATACTGACCTCTCCTACAGAAGAGATCAAGTCAAACCCCGTTTCTCCTACCAAAGGTCCCATTCAAAAATGGGTTCCTAAAAAGAACTAACTTATTATTTGTGTCTTGTGCAGGGTGACAGAAAATGGTATCTAGATAGTGGCTGCTCAAGACACCTGACTGGCAGTATGGAGTACCTTCTAAACTATACTCCAGAGAAGGGTCCTTCTGTCAAGTTTGGAGATGATTCTATAGGGAAAACAAGAGGGTATGGAGTCATAAAGGCAGGCAATATAACTTTTAAAAGAGTTGCCTATGTGGATGGTCTTAAACACAATCTGCTCTGTATCAGCCAGATGTGTGCTGATGATAATGAAGCTCGGTTCAGAAAGATTGCAGGAATCATCTACAATGATAAAGGGCAACTTGTACTCGTTGCTAGAAGAGAAAAGGATGTTTATGTAGTCAATCTGTCTGAAATAGACCCCACCATTCGAGTATGCCTGCTGTCTAAAGTCAAACCAGAATTACATTGGTTATGGCACAAGAAGCTCTCTCACATAAATTTCCGAAGTATAAATGAGCTCAGTATCAAGAAACTGGTGAGAGGGCTGCCCACTATTACTTATTCAAAAGATAAGTTATGCTCAGCATGTGAAATGGGCAAGCAGAAGAAGAGTTCATTAAAGTCAAAGGTTAATCACTCCATAAATGAACCTCTTACTATGATTCATATGGATCTTTTTGGTCCCATCAGCACACCATCATTGGCCAAAAAGATCTATACATTAGTCTTAGTTGATGAATTCTCAAGATACACTTGGGTTATTTTTCTCAAGACTAAAGCTGATGCAACAACAGAAATCATTGCCTTCATTAAAAGAGAAGAACTTCAAAAAGGCAACAAGGTCAAACAACTTAGAAGTGACCATGGTACTGAGTTCAAGAACTCAGTATTGGCTGATTTCTGTGAAGAAAAAGGAATCATACAAAACTTCTCTGCAGCCTACACTCCACAACAAAATGGTGTTGTAGAACGAAAAAATAGAACTTTGATTGAAGCTGCAAGAACTTTGTTATGTCATGCTGGACTGGCACTGAGCTTCTGGGCTGAAGCTGTTAATTGTGCAAACTTTACTCAGAACAGAGCTACAATAGTCCAGCGTCATCAAAAGACTCCTTATGAGTTATATAATGGCAAGATTCCTAATGTGGAATACTTCCACATCTTTGGGAGTAAATGTTTTGTACTAAGTACTAAGAAAAATCTCAACAAATTTGCTCCCAAAGAAAATGAAGGTGTGTTCATGGGCTATTCTCCACACTCTAAAGCCTTCAGAGTGTATGTCATCTCCACCAAGATGATTGTAGAATCTATTCATGTTACATTTGATGAAAATCAGAATGAGCATTCTACTTCAGCAACTGAAGACATCAGTGGCATAGAAATTCTATGCAATCCAGAAAACTCCATTGCTGAACAGCCCAAGTCTCACCCATACTATGTTGATCATAGTATGAGTGAAACTGATCAAGAAGCACCTCAGTCTAACTTCAATATAACAAATCCTGAGGTTCCCATTACTAAGAACCCCAATACTGAGGTCCCAATTCTTGATTTGAACAACTCCACCTATGAGGAAGGAGAATCTTCCAATACTGCTCAAGAATCAACACCAAATCTGCAACATTCAGAAGAACAGCAACCAGTATTGTCTGATACTGATCAGGATTCTTCACAGTATCAGGCAGACAATCCATCACCAATACAAGATATTGTTGATCTTGCTTCAAATGTCTCCTTAGGAAATAATCTAAGGGAACACAGAGACCATCCTCATGCAAACATTATTGGTCTCATTGAACAAGGTGTTCAAACAAGAAGGTTAGAGTTTGAACCCCAAGCAACTGCAAACTTCTGTTTCTTCTCAAGTTTCTTATCTACCATGGAACCCAAGAAAGCTGATGAAGCTTTATTAGATGAAGACTGGGTAGAAGCTATGCAAGAAGAATTGACAGAGTTTGAAAGAAATAAAGTTTGGAACTTAGTACCACCTCCTGCTGGTAAAACTATAATTGGTACTAAGTGGGTGTTCAGAAACAAAATGGACAAGGATGGTGTTGTCATCAGAAACAAAGCAAGACTGGTTGCTCAGGGTTACAGGCAAGAAGAAGGTATTGACTATGATGAAACTTTTGCACCAGTTGCAAGAATTGAAGCTATTAGGCTGTATCTTGCATATGCAGATTTCATGAATTTCAAAGTTTATCAGATGGATGTCAAAAGTGCCTTCCTTAATGGAAAACTACAGGAGGAAGTTTATGTCAAACAACCACCAGGTTTTGTTGACCCTAAATTTCCTAATTATGTTTTCAAGCTTGATAAAGCTCTATATGGGCTCAAACAAGCTCCCAGAGCCTGGTATGATACCCTGTCTGAATACTTAATTGAAAATAAGTTTATAAGAGGTAAAATTGACAAAACATTATTTTCAAAACGAAAAGGTTCTGACATTTTTCTCATTCAAATATATGTGGATGATATTATCTTTGGCTCCACTGACAAGTCAATGTGTGACTGGTTTGCTAAGATAATGTCATCTCAGTATCAGATGAGTATGATGGGAGAACTTACTTACTTTCTTGGTTTACAAGTTGAACAAAAGCCTGATGGCACTTTCGTAAATCAAAGTAAGTATGTGCATGACATGCTCAAGAAATATAAATTTGAAAATTTATCATCCATGCATACTCCTATGGGTACTCAGGATAAAATAAGTAAAGATGAAACTGGTAAACCAGTATGTCAATCCACATACCGAGGTATGATTGGTTCTTTACTTTACTTAACAGCTAGCAGGGCTGATATCATGTTTGCAACTTGTTTGTGTGCTCGGTATCAGGCTGATCCTAAAGAATCACATATGAAAGCTGTTAAGCGGATCTTTAGATATCTTTCAGGTACTCCTAACATGGGTCTTTGGAATCCCAAAGACTCAAACTTTGACCTTGAAGGGTATACAGATGCAGATTTTGCAGGTTGTCGGTTGGACAGGAAGAGTACAAGTGGAGGATGTCAGTTCCTCGGTGGCAGACTAGTTGGCTGGTCATCCAAGAAACAAAATTCAGTAGCAACTTCTACTGCAGAAGCAGAATATGTTGCTGCAGGAAGTTGCTGTGCTCAACTCTTGTGGATGCAGTATCAACTAATGGACTATGGGTTTAACTTCCAGAAGACACCTATACATTGTGATAACAAGAGTGCTATTGCTATCACTGAAAACCCAGTCCATCACTCCAGAACTAAGCACATTGATATCAGACACCACTTTATTCGAGATAATGTGGAAAAGGGTAAGGTTGAGGTAGATTTCGTTCCTACAGATGACCAATTGGCCGATGTGTTTACTAAACCTCTCTCTGAGGAAAGGTTTATGTACTTACTAGGACACTTGGGTATGCTGAATCCCTAAATTTACTTAAATTTTCTGATACCGACTGATCAGTATTGCTTTCAATACCGATCAACTCAGTATCACTAGTCTGATTTATCAAATTTTGTAAATTTTAATTTTTATTAATCACTAGTCTGGAGTGATACAACTAACTTTTAACCCCTATACTCCCCAACGGTAACCTTTCTTAATAGGAAAGTTACCGTTGATACAGGATAAGGCTGTCAAATCAGCCGGTTTAACTTCCCAATACCGTAAATATCTTTAGATTATGTATAAATAACCGTTTTCTCTTTGATTAACATTTTCTTACAACAGTTATTTCTTACATTCATTTTCGATTCTCTCTGCGATTAACGATTTCAATTTCTCTTTGCAAGCAAACTTTTTAAATCAAAATCACAGATGGCAAACTACAGATTCTTCGCACCGGAGGCTGCACCGGCAACACAGTTTAGAAACGATGAACTACCAAAATTTGCGAGGAACAACATCACAGCAAATTTCAATATTCCTCAAGCTTGGGCGTGCCCCGAATTCACACAAATGGTTACATTTCTGAAGCACTGCCCAATCACTCAAGCATTGATTAGATCTCCTAGAGCCATTTACCCAGAAATGCTCTGTGAATTCTGGTACTCTGCTAAAATTGACTCACCAGACATGATTACTGGTTGGGTTATTCGAGAACAAAGACGGACTTTCGTCTCCACGGCCATAATTCGGGAAGCTCTGGGTCTTCCTGCTCATGCTCAATATGAGCCATTCGTTGACCGATTAGAGGCTAGATCCGTGTTACCACTTATTGGTCGCAGAGGTACTACGGGGATCATTAAAAGAAATGAATTTGGTCCGATGTGGGGTATACTGATCTCTACGATCATTCGGTGTATGACTCACAAGACTGGAGCCTTGGACCAAATCAACGATTTTGGTATGCAGATGGTTCACGCCATGTACAATGGAAGGGATATTGATTATGCTCTACTAGTTTTTGAAGAATTAGCCTCTCTAATTCGGGCTAAAATCAGAGAATTAAATGTTCCTTTCTGCAGATTTCTTTCCCTCATTTTTCAGAATGAGATGCCTGCACATATCTACGATGAGTTCAACAGCCCAAGAGTGGATCTTCCTCCTCTTCATGAGAAGATTTTCTTTTACAGGCCAAGAGAAGGAGAGCCTGTAATGAGTCACTCTATGTGGGCTATAGTCCAGGCACACATTAATGATGCACAATCTTCTGATACTGCATCAGAAAATGATGATACTGATGATGACAGTGGTGATGGTGGAAACGATGATCAAGATACTGAGATGGTGAAAGCTCAACCAGCAGCAGTATCATCTCCACCAGCACAGAATATTCCTGATGCTCCTCATATTGAAACCGCTTCTGATACTGAGATCTCAGAAGACACACCACTGGTTATCCACAGAATAAGAAGAAATCTTTCCCCGATTATTATGGGAAACCTCTCATCAGAAGAGATGCAACCTGGAAATGTACCATCTCTAACTGCATCTTTTCAAGAACAAAGTGCTGCTGCAGCCAATGCTGACCTTCCAGGTCCTGAACCAGAACCAACAGCTCAACATATTGAGGAACCCCGTGATCCTCTTGATGTAGAACTTCAGTTTGAGCATCATACACTGGAAGGTGCAGCTGTTGGCAGAGAAGAACTTCATGAAGGTGCTGGTGCCTCAAATCAAAATCCAAATGATCCAGCACCGACCTCTCATGATGCCAGAAGAGTATCAGATAAAGTCTCAGGTATGAATTTCTAAAAATCCTTAAACTTATATATATATATATATATATATATATATATATATATATATATATATATATATATATATATATTTTCCCCCATAGAGACTATGTATTGGCCAGTACCAACTCAATACTGACCACAGTCTCAATCGAACTTTCAAATATATATACTCTTATGGCCAACATAGTAAGCCCACTGCTGCTACGAAAAATTCATATACTGAGCTTTTCAAAAGATCATTGTCAGTCTACAGTTGTTCCACCATTTAAAGGGACAATAGTGGTTGATGTCACACTGACACCCACTGGTGCTGCTTGAATGATGTCCAACTTATTTTGAGTTGGATAACATTGTTCAAGAAATGATCAAAAACCCTTTAAGCCACATTAGCCAAAAATTTCCATGGGTCAAAGCCACATTACTGTTATCACTCTAATACCGAGTGATAAACATTGAAAATAACAAGAAGCATATCCCAGGCTTCGAATTTCCCAACCAAACCTTTTAGTAAATGTGACCTATCCTACACTGAGCTACTTCAAATATCACACTCACTTTTACTAAAACACTTCTTACACATGCTTTGCACTAGTCCACAATATTTCATCATGAACCAGATGAAATACAAACTTCCAAACTCTGTTTATATGATTATAGAGTTAATCAATACCACAATTCTATTTGATAAACTTTTCTTACTAACCAGTTTTATGTTTTTGGTTTCTTTAGCACCATCTGTGCAGGGTCAAAGAGCACAAGCGACTCAGTCTCAGGAAGTACATGGAGCTTTACAAACCATTCTGAATCAAATCCTGGCCATTCAGACTACTCAGAATAACATTCTGGCCAGGATGGATGCAATGAGTACTGAGATTGACTCCTTGAAGCAATCAGTGGCACTACTACAGCAACAACAACAGCCTCCACCACCTCCACCAACTTCCACTGGAGGCAATAATGATGAAGAAGGTCCTGCCACTGAGCCTCGCAGATCACCATCTCCTGCACACACTCAAAGTGCAAGGGAGGCTGACACTGAACCTATGCTCTCCCCAAGTCCTGAAGATCAACAGGGGGACATGGGTGGTGATACTGAACCTATTTCCCCCCCCCCCCTTCCAATGATAACAATAAGGGGGAGAAAAGACAAATAGATCAAGAGGTTGATCAACCTGAGCCATCTGCTCAAGGGGAGAAAAGAAGAAAACTAAATGAAGATCAACCTCCACAACAACAACAACAACAACATCAGCAAACATCTCATACTGAACCTCTACGGTTTAGATATGAAAGAAACAGACAAAGAGGAAGGTCAGTCTTGGAACAACTTGAAGAAGAACCATCTGAGCCATCTGCTCAGGGGGAGACTGACACTGACCAAGCTCAGCAATTTGCTACAGAGATAAACAACTTGCAGATTATAGTGTATAGGCCCTTTGTATGGCCTATTGCTGATGATGAAGATTAAGAACATCCAATGCCATCTGAAAACTTTTTAAACTTTGCATTGGGTGAAGCAAATAAAGAAAGCTGTTGACAAAATGAATTTGTCAACAAAATGAACATGCTGAGGAACAGAGTTTTTCTGGATGTGAAGAACATACACTGGCTAAATGAATTTGTCAACAAAATCAAAGTTAAAACTGTTGACAGATGCATTACTGCAACGTGCACTGGGCCAGTCAGTCCTCCAATGAAAATCTTCCTTCATGACATTCAAAATATGGGACTCCAAGACTGGGTTAAAATTGCTAGACTGATTAAGGAGTTGCCATCTAGATCTTCTGAAGCCCAAGTGATGATGGATGAAGTATGGGCTGTATCTGCTGTTTGTTATGAACAGGGCATTCTTTATGCAACAGATTATAGGGCACTCAGTGTTATGACTGAGGCTGTCAAAAACAACAAACCTGAGTGCCTGAATACCTTCAGAATGTTCCCTAAGTACACTGTTCCTTCTAACCTTATATTTCAGGATCAAAAGAGTACCATATATCCAACATCTGGATATATGTATACTGACTCAGAGGACAGGGAGTGCTTCATCACTGAAGTAGAATTGCCTACAGCTCCTATCAGCCATTTGGTGGGCTTGAAATGGATGATAACCAAGAAAGAAGATGCTTGGTTTAGAAAGAAGATAGTTGCCGTACTGAACAACAGGCAAGATGAACTGAAGAAAAGAGAAGAGTTCATCCATGTGAAGAAAGAAGTCTTCTACGAGTTTGAATCGGTCAACAAAGACTGAAGAAGAAGACTTTGCAGCCTGTAGTTTATTTTGTTTAGTATCTTTTTGTAATTGTTTTGTTATCATTAGATAGGGGGAGATTGTTAAGGCAAAAAGCCTTACCTCTTTATGAATCTTAGGATAACAAAACAATCTAGAATAGCTTAGATTAAAATGTAGATTAAAATAGCTAAGTTAGGAGTGATACTGAGTTTGGCCAATACTGGCCACTCAGTATCAGCACTCGGTATTGGAAAACCAATACCGAGTAGAAGGACTGAGTCACAGTCAGTATAGTAACGGACTAAGATCAAATCCCTTGATCTTAGTCATTTCATTTACTTAGTCCTTCGGTTACTTCTTTGCTCATTATGTAAGATCTCTATAACATTATAAATAGAGATCATCTTGCAAAGAAGTACTCACCAATTTACACGTTCACATATCTATCTTTGTAATTGTTCAAGTGGTCATGTATTTCCGCTACAAGCCACACTTTGTGGAATAATATACGTTTGACTAAATTACTGTGTTAATCACCTTAATTGTCTTAAGTAAATTATTAATCTAAACAATTATCAAACTAACCAGGGTTGTTGTGACCTAACAATATCTCCCCAAATTTCTCATTTTCATATACTCCAAATACACTCGATTAAAATTTCCATAATTCAGCCTTTAACTTATCGCAGTCTATACTGACAACTTATTTGAAACCTCGATTAATAACTTCCCATTGATAAATTTTTAAATTTTCTCTGGATTACTTCGACCACCTATTACTCATTAACCCTGGTTATCCACTTTTTTTATATATATAAGAATCAATTAAACATCATACACTTATTTTAATGATTTCTCATTGCTCAACTTTGTGAATTAATTCATTGACTCTCGTTTACTCAATACTCAATAACCCTTTATTCGATCATTTAATAATAAATATATTATTTGATAAACTATGTACTTACAAATAAAATTTTCCATAAAGATTTTATAACACCTTAAAAATTCTAATTATTTAATAATTTAATAATAAGATATATTATTGATAACTCTAATTAAAACATATTAGTCACAAATAAAGTTTTCTCATAAAAAATTTTATACCACCACAAAAATAATTAAGTATTCAATAATTAATAATCAAATATATTATTCAATAACACTAAATAAAATATATTGTTCACAAATACAATTTTCTCATAAATACCTTATAGTACCGCTAAAATTTTGAATAAAACTTCCCGTTAATTTAAAACTTTTCTCCTTTAACTCATTTCTTCAAAATTTCATTGTAATTGTTTTCTCATATCAGACTCATTAATAAATTTTCATCACTTTGATTTAATAATTCATCATTATCTCGTTATAATGACACAAGAATAAGTATACTATCTTATTTTGTATTTAATTGTAGTATTACTACTTCCCTTTTGCACGATATTAATTCAACCCAACTAACTTGATTTATTAATTTCTCCAGTAATCCCGATTCATAAGTTTGTTATAAACTCTATAATTACCCATAGAATAAATTTAATTATTCTCAACTGCTTGATTTGATAGTTACTCTTATAATTTATTTGATCAATTATATGTATCTAGATTTCGCACTTTAAATTCTTTACCCAGAAAAATCTCTATGCATAAGCATTATGGTCATAATATTTAAAAATAGTAGTCAATGATAACTAATTCTTGGAAATTTCCTTTTTACCCCTACTCAACTCCACTTGGAGAAAAACTCGTCCTCGAGTTTGGAACTAGTATTGTCTACCAAAATAAAGCAAGCATGTAGTCACACAAACAATTAAGATACACATACTAATTTCACAATAACAAGCATTGGTCCATCGTTCCCCTCAAAATCTCCCCCTAACCAACCAAAAGTCCTGTGCGTTCGGTAATAAGGGCCCTCTATTACTTTCGACACCTACTTTTGTTTGGTCACGAGTCAATCCCAAAGTTTACAACTTCCCACACAAAAATTCCACCAGCAAATCACACTCAGAAAAAGAAAAATTTATTTTCCATATCTAATAAATACAAATTCACACTCAGTTGTATGTACTCAAAATCTTATAAACATTACTCAGAAATGCACTCAGCAAAAGGCACTTAGTCAAAAATATTTTATTATGTTTTTAACTCAGAACATAATATAACTAATAAGCTCTTATAATTCATTTTTAAATAGATTATCACCGAATTCATGATGATAGTATCCCTTTAGTTCACTTTTAATAAACACACTTAAAGATAAACTTGAATAATTTCTGTTTAATTTGACTCGACAAACCTCGATTAGTTGGTATAACAAACATATATAGTTTATTCAATATCTCTGCGTTTATTTAACAATCTCTCACTTAACTTATTAAAAAAAACAATTATGGATTTTCACACTCAGCTATTTAAATCACATAATTAAAAATTTGATCTCAATTTAATAAATCTCGGTTTATTATTTTCTCGGCAAAAAGATTTTCTCAATACATCATGTCTCATCTCTTTAATAAAGCATTTTCTTTTTTTTTTTTAATTGTCCAAAGATTTCATCACACCCAAATTCTCATAACTTAAAATTTTTCTTTTTAAATTTGATAAATAGTGAAAAGGTTCCACTAAATAGAATCTCAAGTGATAATTCAACATAAAAAAAACAGGCTTAAACCAACTGAAGTTTCAAAATTAAAACTAAAACGGTTCTGAAATAACGGATTAAAAATAAAATTCAATTTTAGTTAAGGTTTCTCGTCTAGCTCAAATGTAAATCATTTAAAATAATTATCAATTTTAAAAAAAAAAATTTAAAATATGTTCTCGGTATTTTCGCTTTTGCTCGATTTGATGAACTGTCATAAAAATATTCTTTTGATAATAAAATTATCTTTTATCTACTCGTTTCACAGTTTACTCGTTTCAATAACTCTTTCTATTAAGTGTTTTCCCAAAACGAAAGGTTTTAGTATTTTATCAATATGAAAAATTTATTACTCCTCATTTTTATTTACCCCAAAACATGTTCTCGTTAAATAATTTATGAAATTTATATCATAATTTTATATTCATTTATTACCCTTATTGGTTAAAATTTCTCAGAATTATAAAATCTCACAGATTATATAAAATATTATGTAATTATAGTTTTTAGCATGTATAACGCAGATGTACTTAGAATTACTCACGAAAAATATACTCAGAAAAGCGATCTTAGTCGCGAAATACACTCAAATTTAAATCAAAATTATACTCGAAATAATAACAGCAATTCTCATATTTGTCATTCTTCAAAAATCAAAATACAACGAAATTCTCAAATAAATAAAAGCTCTGAAATATTACCGGCAGCAGGAAAAGCGAGAGGTCGACGTGACATGCTGCATAATGGATGTGGAATACTTACCCGGAAAATATTTTACTCATTTCTCATTTTTTTAAAAACTCGTAACTCAAACTTGAGTTTGAATTCACCCCCTGTGAATCCAAATCCCTCAAGTCAGAGCTCTGATACCAACTTGTAACACCCTAAAAATTACAAGATTTTTAAAATTTTCAGATACAAAATTATAATCAAAAAGGTCCCATAAATAATCCCAAAAATAATTGTTTAATATAAAAAGTATTAAATGCGGAAAAGTCTTAAATAAATTCAGAGTTTTAAATTAATAAAAACGTTTCACATCAGCACTCAGAAGTAGTACAGCAGTCAACCGTCCACCTTCTCTTTTCCTTTGCTAGTACCTGAAAAATGGGAGGGAGTTTTTGGGTCAGCGGGGAAGCTGAGTGAATAAACTCAAAATGCAAACAACTACAACATACAATACATGAGGGCACACAGGTGAACTCCTACTCATTTGCTACTCAGTTAATTTATCCGTTTTTGTATCTTTTAAATTTATATAGCGCGCTTGTGTAATTCGAGTCGAGAGATCAACCTCGCTTCTCCTTACACTAAAATGCCACTCAGGCTACCACACAGAATTTCCACACAGAATTACCACACAAAATTACAACTCAGAATTACCACTCAGATTTATTAATTGTTTTTATGTTTTCAACTCATAACATAAACCACACAGATAGCCCTGTCACATGGTAGCACAAAATGACTCGGTACCGGCTCAGATACTCGGCACGTCTGTCTCAGATCATCGGTATATAAAAACAGTCACTCAGTTACTCAGATAACAGATCAACACACAGAAAGTAAAAACAGATCAAAACAGTTAACCACGTAAGTCATGCACGTATCGTTATAACTGAATACACGGTGAGAATACTCACCTCGAATAGACGTATGCTCCTAAATATCCTCGGTACAGAAGAGCGTCTCTAACAGGTCCTAGAAGGTCCTACAAGGTACAAGGAAGCTCGGTTTAGGATTAGACTCAAAGGTTGTTTGAGCAGAAACTACACAGCATACAGCACTTTCGCGGGAACGGCTATAACTCTCAAACCGCTCACTAGATATTACTCAAATTTTTACAGTAGTTAAATGACTCAGAGGACTACAATTTTAAAGAAGACTTCGGAAGCTAGATCCAAACAGAAAAGGCTCAAAACAGGCTCGCGAGACAGAATAGCTGAATCGAAAACTATCCAGCGAAGGTTTACTAAAACATCAATAACTTTTAAATCGTATATCAGATTAACGAGCCGTCGGCGTCGTTGGAATGAGGACTCAGAAACCAAGAGATCTCCACAGGCCAAAAATCCAAAAACGTATTTTAAGTGTGGTAAAAGCAGTCCCGAAGTCAGCAAACAGATTCTGTTAAAATTCAGCATACTAAAATAGAACTCGTTTTAAATCCCGACATCAACCCGTCTATTCCCGAGACACCCGACAGCCCCAAAAATCCATTTAACTCAGAAACTATATTTATAATTAACCTTGTTCATTATTTTGAAATCTTTCCCGGTTTGGATAATTAAAATGGTTTGAACAATTTCAACAAAACAATTAATCACTAAACGAACTAAAACAACAAAATCTATCCAACAAAACCGAGCCCTACCCAGCTTGGTCACAATACCGCAGCTAATAAATTCATGAAACCTACAAGGGACTCGGGTTAATCATGAATTGGACGGCACCATAAAAAAATATAAAAGAAAAGGGGTAAAGATTATACCCTACGAACCAAGACGGGGTTTAATGCTAAAACCCGAATCACAACCAATACACTTCACTCCGCGGCTGCTACATGGCTGCTAAAAAAAGGACAGGAGCTGAAGCAAATTGCTCCCAAAAACATTGACGTGAGCTGAAGCAAATTGCTCCCAAAAACAATGACGTGCCCGCTTGCTAAACACCTACACCGACTATCTCTAATGCCACCATCTAACTCTTTCTCTTTTTAAAAAAATATGACCTGCAAGAAAATAATACACACCACAGACATCAAAATAATCAAATCCACATGATCTTCGATGGATGAAGGACTAACCACGGGGCTGTTATGATGTCCGAATTTTAGACTTGACAATCTGCTTTTGCGAATCTCACTCTTGATTCATATATACCCAATTTAATGACCTCCCAAAAAAATGAATTCTCTTATTCGACCAATAACAAATTCGTAGGCCTCCTTTTGACTTTTTCCACCGACTCCACCTATCTCTTATTCCAATTAATTGCCTGCTAATAATATAATACCAAGTTGGTTGTCTTCCTTACACAATTCAAAACTTGTGGCGATCGAAACAGAAGAAAAAGATGATGATAATGAGTAAGGCGACGGCTCAGTTATGATTAGGGGTTTAAAAGATAATTAGGCTTAAGGGTTTAGACAATTAATAAAATAAGCCCGTTACTCGAAAGCCCGACAAATCTCTTTTGGCCTTGGCCTATGGCCAGACCGACACAAAATAAATTAGACTCGACTCATACGATTAATTAATTGGTCCTACATTTAACCATATACAAACGTCAATTAATTTATAAAGTGACCAAATAGTCAAAACGTCTAAAAAATTAGCGCGTCTAGTAATTGTTGTCTAATTAATTAATGTTTAATAAAAACGAACCGTCTAGCTTCCTTATAATTAACTTACTAATTATTCATTTTAATCTTAAATATGGCGATTAAATTAATATTATTTAATTACTAAAATTTCAGGGCGTTACAAGAGGCTCTTGATGGTAACTCCTTTATTAGTCTGGCAATCTTCACCCAGTCTTGGAGTCCCATGTTCTGAATATCATGAAGAAAAATCTTCATGGGAGGACGGACTGGTCCAATGCAGACTACAACAATGGACTTGTCAACTGTTTTGACTTTATTTTTGTTGACATAAATATTCAGCCAGCATATCTCTTTCACATTTGGGAAAGATCTATTCCTTAGCATACCCATCCTAGTCTCCCTATATCTTGTTCTTTGAGCAAAAATGTTCCAGTATTGTTGAAGAAGTTCATCTCCTGTTCTTCTTATAATGTGAGATTTCCTTGGAACATCTGCATCAGACTCAGTGTCAGGATCTTCTTCCTTAACAGGAAAGAATCTTTGAGCCTCAATAACATCCTCAGCATCACTCTTTTCCTCAGTATCATGTACAGTTCTTCTTGGTTTAGTGATTAGAGGAGCTGGATCAGATTCCTCACTAGATTCAGAAGACATAACCACTCTTGACATTCTTCTGGTGATTGGTCTTCTAGGAACTCTAGAAGGTCCTTCAGCTTGAGGAGAGATTGGTTTTCTTGGACGCTCTTCATCATCTGAGGATGATGATGAAGAGCTTTCTTTATGTGCCACATACAGTGCAAAGTTTAAGAAATTTTGAGATGGCACTGGATGTTCTTCATCTTCATCATCAGCTATTGGCCAGATAAAAGGCCTATAAACTATAATTTGCATGTTATTTTGCTCTTGAGCAGGAGGCTCAGTATCAACTTGTTGTGGTTGGTCAGTTGTAGTCTCCCCCTGAGCAGTTGATTCAGATAATTCTTCAAGTTGTTCCAGAAATGACCTTCCTCTTTGTCTTCTTCTCTCATACTGAAACCTAAGTGGTTCGGTATGAGCAGTTTGCTGATGTTGTTGTTGTTGCTGTGGAGGTTGATCTTCATTTAACTTCCTTCTTTTCTCCCCCTGAGCAGATGGCTCAGGTTGATCAACCTCTTCTTATCTTTGTCTCTTCTCCTCCTTATTGTTATCATTTGATGGAGAGGGAAGAGGTTCAGTATCACCACCTATGTCCCCTTGTTGATCATCAGGAGTTGGGGAGGGCATAGGTTCAGTAGCAGCATCATGTTCACCCTCAATATTGGCATTGGAGGGTGATCTTCTAGGCTCAGTATCGGGGCCTTCTTCTTCATTATTTCCACCAAGTGGAGACTGTGGAGGTGGTGGATGTTGTTGTTGTTGCTGAAGTAGTGCCACCGACTGCTTTAATGAGTCAATTTCATTACTCATTTCATCCATCCTGGCCAGAATAGTATTCTGAGTGTTCTACATGGCCAGGATTTGATTGAGAATTGTTTGTAGAGACCCTTGCACTTCCTAAGGCTGAGTTGCTTGAGCTCTATGACCCTGCACAAATGGTGCTAAAGAGAGAAAAAAAAAATTAAACTGGATAGAATTAAAGGTTTATCAAATAGAATTGTGGTGTTGTTAAATTCTATAATCATGTAAATAGAATTTATAAGTCTGTATTTCATCTGGTTCATGATGAAATATTGTGAACTTGTGCATAGCATGTGTAAGAAATGTTTCGTAAAAAGTGATTGTGAATATTTGAGTAGCTCAGTATAGGATAGGTCACATTTACTAAAAGGTTTTAGTTTGGGAAATCGAAGCCTGGGATGTGCTTCTTGTTAATTTCAATGTTTATCACTCGGTATCAGAGTGATAACAGAAATGTGGCTAAAACCCATGGAAACGTTTGGCTAATGTGGCTTAAAAGGTTTGTGATCATTTCTTGAATTATGTCACCCTACTTAAAAATAAGTTGGACATCATTCAAGCAGCACCAGTGGGTGTCAGTATGACATCACCACCATTGTCTCTTTAAATGTTGAGACAACTGTAGACTGACAATGATCATATAAGTGCTCAGTGTATGAATTTTGCATAGCAGCAGTGGGCTAACTATGTTGGCCATAATTGGATATATATTTGTAAGTTCGTTGGAGACTTTGGTCAGTATTGAGTTGGTACTGGCCAATACTTAGTATTGAGAGCATTATAGAAATTCATACCTGAGATTTTCTCAGAATCCCTTCGAGCATCTGCAGAGGTCCGTGCTGGATCATCGGTATGTAGATTTGAGGCACCAGCACCTTCAGGAGCCTCTTCTCTTCTATCATGAGCACCTTCCAGTATATTTTGCTCAAACTGAATCTCCACATCAAGAGGAACATGAGGTTCCTCAATTTGTTGAGCAATGTGTTCGGGTTCAGGACCTGGAAGGTCATCGGTGGCTGCAACTAGACTTTGTGCTTGAACAGACGTAGTCAAAGATGGAACATTAGTGGGTTGCACCTCTTCTGATGATAAAGCACCCATTATCACTGGAGATAAGTTTCTTCTTTGTCTTCTTCGAACAAGTGGGTGTTCTTCTGCGGACTCAGTATCAGAATCTGATGCAGTATGAGGAGCATCAAGATCCTTTTTAGTTGGAGGTATATGTGGTTGTGCTTGTTCTTGTTCTGGTTGAGCATCCACCATTTCAACGTCTTGGTCAGCATTACCTCCATCACCACTATCATCATCATTAACATCATCATCATCATTTTCTGATTCTGTATCAGAATTATCATCATTTTGTTAAGGCAAAAAGCCTTACCCCTTATGAATCTTAGGATAACAAAACAACCTAGACTAGCTTTGAATAAATAGTAGATTAAATTAGCTAAGTTTAGGTGTGATACTGAGTTTGGCTAGTATTGGCCACTCAGTATCAACACTCAGTATTGGAAATCCAATACTGAGTAGAAGGACTGAGTTACAGTCAGTATTGTAACGGACTAAGATCAAATCCCTTGATCTTAGTCATTTTCCTAGTCTAGTCCTTTGGTTACTCCTTTGCCCTTTATGTAAGATCTCTATACCATTATAAATAGAGATCATCTTGCAAAGGAGTACTCACCAATTCACGAACTTACATTCACATACTTTGTAATTGATCAGTGGTCTTGTTATCCCGCAACAAGCCACACTTAGTGGATTTATACATTGACTATATTCTTGTGTTATCACTTTAATATTTCATTAAGTATAATAGTCTATCAATTAACATAACTAACCAGGGTTGTTGTGACCTAACAACTGGTATCAGAGCAGGCTAAATTAATCCTTATTTAGTCGATCTATTACCCTGGCAGCCATTCCCTATACTTATCCCTCCAACACTCAAAAATCCAAAATGTCTACAATCATAGCACCTGTTATATCTGGTAAGGGAGTGCCCATCTTTGATGGAAAAGACTTTCATCAATGGAAGCTTAAAGCTCAGTGGTATCTTGAATCTATTCATCATGAGATGCTCACTGAGCTGAATGATGGTCCTATCATTCCACAAACTGTGGAACCCGTTGCTGCTACTGAAGATGCTCCTGAGAGCACAAGAACAGTTCCTAAATTGAAACACACCTGGACTGATACTGACCATCAGTTATTCAGTCTAGACTCCAGAGCAAAGGGGGTGTTTGGTAATGCTGTTACCAAAGAAATACTTAATGCAATTATGAAATTGCCAACAGCAAAGGCTATGTGGGATAGCCTATCAGTCACTTATGAAGGAACACCAAAGGTGAAGTTGCAGACGAAAAGCAACATGAGAAGGAAGTATGAAAACTTCTTCTCTAGTCCAAATGAAGACATCACTACTCTCTATAACAGGTTCAATACTGTTTATCCATGATTTAATTAGTGTAGGCATTGTGAAGGAGGAAGGAGAGCTTGTTCAAAAGTTCTTGGATAGTCTTCCTCAACAGTTTCTTGACATGACAAATTCTGTCAATGCTGCCAACAACATTGAGTCATACACTCTTCAAACTCTGTATGGTTTAATGTTGAATCATGAGGAGAATAATGCTGCAAGACTGATCAACTGGAAGAAAACTGACAAGTCTTCCACTGGCATGGATCTAGTGGTGCAACAGGCATATACTGTGACTGAGCCTGAAGAACCAGAAGTTGATCTTGCTGATGCTGAGGCAGAAGAGCTTGAAACTCAAATGGCTCTTTTGTCTATGAAGCTGGATCAGTTGAAAAAGAAGAGGCTTGGTGTTAGCTCTTCCAATACTGACCCAAGATCAGGTCTTTGCTATAGGTGTGGAAAGCCTGGGCACATTGCTCCTAATTGTCATACTAAGTCAACTGAAACTGATCTGAATGACAATATTGCATACCGAGCTAAAAGGTATAGAGACAAGTATGTCAAGCTAAAGAACTGGAGCAAGGGCAAGAATGCAGCATGGAATGGAGCACCTCTTCAAGCACTTTACTCTGAAGCTTGGATGGATGAAGAGCTCAGTGATGATGAGGAAGAGGTTGAAAACAAAGCCTTTATGGCTTTCACTGAAGATGATTTGAAAAGCTCCTTTGAAAAGGACATCAAAGAAGCTGAGAGGATGAGTGTTCATACTGATTGGGATTCCACTCAGTTGTACAAGGTGAGTTCCTTTTAAACTTATTCAGTGAATGAAAAAGAAAAGATTTTTGAGTATATGATTGTTGATCTTAAAACTTTAGTACAGAGAGAAAAAGCTTTAAAATTAACAATTCTTGAACTTGAAAGGGTAAATAATGAACACTTAGAAAATTAGCAAAATTTAAAGATTTAGAACTAAACTTTTTAAACTTACAAGACATGAACTAAAGATTAGCTGATAAAGCTCATTTACACAAATTAGAAAAAGAAAAATTTGAAAACCAGTGTAAATCTTGGGGAAATGCATCTATTAAATTAAATAAATGTCTAAATCAACAATTTCCAGAAATTTTGAGGGCTGCACTTGGTGTTTATCCTCAGTTAGTAAATAGAAATAATTTTGCTGATTTATTTGAAAACTTTTCTAGATATGAACCCTATTCAGTTTGTAAAAGCAAAAACTTTTTGTGAAGTTGGATGTCAAACTGAGTCCGATGATGAGGATAAAATCATTTTTGAAAGACCAATTGGTCCTTCCATCTGTTCTAAGTGCTATACTGAACTACAAGAGCTCAGTATTGAATTTCCTGAAAAAGAAATTTTTGATACTGACCTCGAAGTTGTGCAGTATGACACTTCTGCTGTTCCTCCATTTGAAGTTTTATTTAACACAACCACTTTTGAGATATATAATGAAAATAAAAACACTTCTACTAAAAATGCTTTATCTAATACTGAGTCTGCAGCAACAGAAAAGTCAACTACTCAAGAATCTAAAGAACCTGTTCAAGTTGTCATTCTAAAACATGATAACAAGAAAACAATTTCAACAGGATCTTCAAGTTGCAAAAACAAGAAGTCAAATGTTAAAAAGACTTCTTTGCCAAATAAAAATAAGACCCCAGAACCATCTCCTTCAAAACCAGTCAAACATAACATTAAAACTCCATTAGAAAATGACAAAAATAACATTCTAAAATCTATTGGTGATCAGATCAAAGTATTAAGTCAAAAGTTTGCAAAACGTACTCATACTGATCAACCAAAAGTCAAACAATTTTCTAAAATTCCTTATGAAAATATGTTCAGAAACAGACCTAGAAAATGTTATCGATGTCATCATACTGGACATAAAGGAGATGAATGCTGGACTGATCTCTCAAGTCCTAGGTACTCAGTACCAAAGAAAAGGAGAGAAACTAAGTCAGTATCACCCAAGAAAACCTCCAAGGTTTCCCCTGAAGTGATACTGACCTCTCCAACAAAAGAGATCAAGTCAACCCCTGTTTCTCCTACCAAAGGTCCCATTCAAAAATGGGTTCCTAAAAAGAAATAATTCTTATTTTGTGTCTCGTGCAGGGTGACAGAAAATGGTACTTATATAGTGGCTGCTCAAGACACATGACTGGCAGTATGGAGTACCTTCTAAATTATACACCAGAGAAGGGTCCTTCTGTCAAGTTTGGAGATGATTTAATTGGAAAAACAAGAGGGTATGGAGTAATCAGAGCAGGAAATATAACGTTTAAAAGAGTTGCATATGTAGAGGGTCTTAAACACAATCTGCTCAGTATCAGCCAGATGTGTGATGATGACAATGAAGCTCGTTTCAGAAAGGTTGCAGGAATCATCTACAATGATAAAGGGCAACCTATACTCATTGCTAGAAGAGAAAAAGATGTTTATGTGGTCAATCTGTCTGAAATAGACCCTACTATCCGAGTTTTCCTGCTATCTAAAGTCAAACCAGAATTACACTGGTTATGGCACAAGAAACTCTCTCACATAAACTTCAGAAATATAAATGAGCTCAGTATGAAGAAAATGGTGAGAGGGTTGCCCACTATTACTTATTCAAAAGATAAGTTATGCTCAGCATGTGAAATGGGCAAGCAGAAGAAGAGTTCATTCAAGTCAAAGGTCAATCACTCCATTAATGAACCTCTTACAATGATACATATGGATCTGTTTGGCCCCATTAGGACACCATCATTGGCCAAAAAGATCTATACTTTAGTCTTAGTAGATGAATTCTCAAGATATACTTGGGTCATCTTTCTCAAGACTAAATCAGATACAACAACAGAAATCATTGCCTTCATCAAAAGAGAAGAACTTCAGAAAGGCAACAAGGTCAAGCAACTTAGAAGTGACCATGGTACTGAGTTTAAGAACTCAGTATTAGCAGATTTATGTGAAGAAAAAGGAATAGTACAAAACTTCTCTGCAGCCTACACACCACAACAAAATGGTGTTTTAGAAAGAAATAATAGAACATTAATTGAAGCTGCAAGAACTTTGTTATGCCATGCTGGACTGGCACTGAATTTCTGGGCAAAAGCTGTCAACTGTGCAAATTTTACTCAGAACAGAGCTACAATCGTCCAGAGACATCTAAAGACTCCTTATGAGTTGTACAATAGCAAGGTTCCTAATGTGGATTACTTCCACATCTTTGGGAGTAAGTGTTTTGTACTCAGTACTAAACAAAATCTAAACAAATTTGCTCCCAAAGCAAATGAAGGTGTGTTCATGGGCTACTCTCCACACTCTAAAGCCTTCAGAGTGTATATCATCTCAACTAAGATGATTATAGAATCCATTCATGTCACATTTGATGAAGATCAGAATGAGCATTCTACCTCAGCAACAGAAGACATCAGTGGCATAGAAATTCTATGCAATCCAGAAAACTCAATTGTTGAACAGCCAAAGTCTCACGCATATTATGTTGATCATGGTATGAGTGACACTGATCAAGAAACAACTCAGTCTAACTCAAATGTATCAAATTCTGAGGTTCCCATAAATGAGAACCCCAATACTGAGTTCCCAATACTTGATCTGAACAATTCCACCTATGAAGAAGGTGAATCTTCCAGTACCTTTCAAGAATCCACCTCAGATTTGCAAAATCAAGAAGAACAGCAACCTGAATTGTCTGATACTGACCAGAATACAACTCAGTATCAGGCAGACAACACATCAGTACAACAAGACATTGTTGACCTTGTTTCAAATGCTCCCTTAGGAAACAATCTAAGGGAACACATAGATCATCTACATTCTAACATTATTGGTCCAATTGAACAAGGTGTCCAAACAAGAAGAAAGTTAGAGTTTGAACCCCAAGCAACTGCAAACTTTTGCTTCTTCTCAAGCTTCTTATCTACCATGGAACCAAAGAAAGTTGATGAAGCTTTATTAGATGAAGACTGGGTAGAAGCTATGCAAGAAGAACTGACAGAGTTTGAAAGAAACAAAGTTTGGAACTTAGTACCACCCCCTGCTGGCAAAACTATCATTGGTACTAAGTGGGTGTTCAGAAACAAAATGGACAAGGATGGTGTTGTCATTAGAAACAAGGCCAGACTGGTTGCTCAGGGTTACAGGCAAGAAGAAGGCATTGACTATGATGAAACTTTTGCACCAGTTGCAAGAATTGAAGCTATTAGGCTGTATCTTGCATATGCAGCCTTCAAGAACTTCAAAGTTTATCAGATGGATGTCAAGAGTGCCTTCCTCAATGGAAAACTACAAGAGGAAGTTTATGTTAAACAACCACCAGGTTTTGTTGATCCTAAATTTCCAAATTATGTTTTCAAGCTTGACAAAGCTTTGTATGGGCTCAAACAAGCTCCAAGAGCCTGATATGATACCCTGTCTGAGTACTTAATTGAAATAAATTTATAAGAGGTAAAATTGACAAAACACTATTTTCAAAAAGGAAAGGTTCTGACATCATACTTATTCAGATATATGTAGATGATATTATCTTTGGCTCCACTCACAAGTCAATGTGTGACTGGTTTGCTAAGATAATGTCATCTCAGTATCAGATGAGTATGATGGGTGAACTTACTTACTTTCTTGGTTTACAAGTTGATCAAAAGCCTGATGGCACTTTTATAAATCAAAGTAAGTATGTGCATGACATGCTAAAGAAATACAAATTTGAAAATTTATCTTCCATGCACACTCCTATGGGTACTCAGGATAAAATAATTAAAGATGAAA
Organism: Calendula officinalis; assembly: GCA_963853835.1. Taxonomy (NCBI): domain Eukaryota; kingdom Viridiplantae; phylum Streptophyta; class Magnoliopsida; order Asterales; family Asteraceae; genus Calendula; species Calendula officinalis. Next base: position 67,693,004 of record OY970828.1, read on the forward strand.
CTGGTAAACTAGTATGTCAATCCACATACCGAGGTATGATTGGTTCTTTACTTTACTTAACAGCTAGCAGGCCTGATATCATGTTTGCAACTTGTTTGTGTGCTCGGTATCAGGCTGATCCTAAAGAATCCCACATGAAAGCTGTTAAGCGCATTTTTCGATATCTTTCAGGTACTCCTAACATGGGTCTTTGGTATCCCAAAGATTCAAACTTTGACCTTGAAGGGTATACAGATGCAGATTTTGCAGGTTGTAGGTTGGACAGGAAAAGTACAAGTGGAGGATGTCAATTCCTCGGTGGTAGTCAAGTTGGTTGTTAGGTCACAACACCCTGGTTTGATTGATAATTGATTGATTAATTATAACTATAAGACAAATATTGTAGAGGAACAAGATATGAGTCAAATGTATAATTCCACTAAGTGTGGCTTGTTGCGGAATAACAAGGCCACTAATCAATTACAAAAGATATGAACGTGTAAAGTAAATTGGTAAGTTCTCCTTTGCAAGATGGTCTCTATTTATAATGATATAGAGATCTTACATAATGGGCAAAGGAGTAACCGAAGGACTAAGATAGGAAAATGACTAAGATCAAGGGATTTGATCTTAGTCCGTTACATATTGTAACTCAGTCCTTCTACTCAGTCCTTGTACTCAGTATCACTATCTGATACTGAGTTCTGATACTGAGTTGTAATACTGACCACTCAGTATCAGACCTAAACTTAGCTATTTTATTCTACATATTAATCTAAGCTAGTCTAGGTTGTTTTGTTATCTTAAGATCCAAAAGGGGTAAGGCTTTTTGCTTAACAATCTCCCCCTATCTAATGATAACAAAACAATTACAAAGAGAAACTAAACAAAATAAACTACAGGCTGCAAAGTCTTCTTCTTTAGTCTTTGTTCATCGACTCAAACTCGTAGAAGACTTCTTTCTTCACATGGATGAACTCTTCTCTTTTCTTCAGTTCATCTTGCCTGTTGTTCAGTACAGCAACTATCTTCTTTCTAAACCAAGCATCTTCTTTCTTGGTTATCATCCATTTAAGGCCCACCAAATGGCTGATAGGAGCTTTTGCCAAATCTGCTTCAGTAATGAAGCATTCCCTGTCATCTGAGTCAGTATACATGTATCCAGATGTTGGATATATGGTACTCTTTTGATCCTGAAAAATGAGATTAGGGGGAACAGTATATGTGGGAATTATTCTGAAAGTATTAAGGCACTCAGGTTTGTTGTTCTTCATAGCTTCAGTCATCACACTGAGTGCCCTGTATTCTGCTGCATAGATAATGCCTTTTTCAAAGCATAAAGCAGATACAGCCCAGATTTCATCCATCATCACTTGGGCTTCAGAAGATCTTGAGGGCATTTCCTTTATCAGTCTAGCAATTTTTATCCAATCATGAAGTCCCATATTTTGAATGTCGTGGAGGAGAAACTTCATTGGAGGACTGACTGGCCCAGTACAAGTTGCAACAATTGATTTATCAACAGTTTTGACCTTTATTTTGTTGACAAATTCATTTAGCCAGTATATGTCTCTAACACTTGGAAATGCTTTATTCCTTAACATACTCATCCTTGTTTCCCTATATCTTGTTCTTTGTGCCACAATGTTCCAATACTGTTCAAGTAATTCATCTCCAGTTCTTCTTACAGTATGAGATCTTCTTGGAACATCTTCAGACTCAGATTCAGATTCTTCCTTAACAGGAAAGAACTTTTGGGCCTCAATCTCATCCTCAGCTTCACTCTTTTCCTCAGTAAACTGAGCAGATCTTCTAGGTCTTGATATCAAAGGAGCTGGATCTTGTTCTTCACTAGATTCTGAGGACATAACCACATTTGTCATTCTTCTGGTTATAGGTCTTCTCGGAATTCTAGAAGGTCCTTCTGCTTGAGGTGAGATAGGGTTTCTAGTAGGCTCTTCATCATCTGAGAAGGATGATGAAGAACTTTCTTTATTTGCTTCATCCAGTGCAAAGTTTAAAAATTCTTCTGATACCACTGGATGTTCTTCATCTTCATCATCAGCAATAGGCCACACAAAAGGCCTATAGACCACAATTTGCAAGAATTATAAGCTTGTTGTGGTTGGTCAGTATGAGTCTCCCCCTGAGCAGATGGCTCAGGTTGACTTTGAACATGTGATGCTGACCTTGTTCTTCGTCTTCTCCTCTCATACCGAATCTGAAGTGGCTCAGTATGAGGGCTTTGCTGATGTTGTTGTTCTTGTTGGGGAGGTTGATCTTCATTTAATTTTCTTCTTTTCTCCCCCTGAGCAGATGGCTCAGTTTGATCAACCTCAGTTTCTCTTTGTCTCTTCTCCCCCTTTTTGTTATCATTGGAAGAGGAGGGAAGAGGATCAGTATCACCACCCATGTCTCCTGCTGGTTGTTCAAGAGTAGGAGAGGGCATGGGCTCAGTTGCAGCATCAGTATCACCAGTACCTCCTTCTCTTTCTCTATTGTGGTCACCATGTGAGAATGGTGGAGTGTGAGGAGGCTGCTGTGGTTGTTGAAGTAGTGACACTGACTGTTTGATAGAGTCAATATCACCACTCATCTTGTCCATTCTGGCTAGTATTGTATTTTGAGTTTGTTGAATGGCCAGAATGTGCTGCATGATTGCTTGCAGAGTCACTTGGTCTCCTGCAGCATGTGTTACTTGAATGCCCTGCACAGATGGTGCTAAAGAAACAAAAAAAAATAAACTGGTTAGAAAGAAAGGTTTATCAAATAGAATTGTGGTGTTGTTTAATTCTATAATCATATAAACAGAGTTTGTGAAGTCTGTATTTCATCTGGTTTATGATGAAATATTGTGGACTTGTGCATAGCATGTGGAAGAAGATTTTAGTAAAAGTGAGTGTGAAAATTGTAGTAGCTCAGTATTGGATAAGTCACATTTACTAAAAGGTTTGGGTTTGGGTAGTCGAAGCCTGGGATGTGCTTCTTATTATTTTCAATGTTTATTACTCGGTATTAGAGTGATAACAGAAATGTGGCTAAACCCCATGGAAAATTTTTGGATTTTGTGGCTTAAGGGTTTGTGATCATTTCTTGAATCATGCTACCCAACTCAAAAATAAGTTGAACATGATTCAAGCAGCACCAGTGGGTGTCAGTGTGACATCAACCACCATTGTCTCTTTAAATGTTGAAACAACTGTAGACTGACAATGATCAATATAGTGTGCGCAGTATATGAATTTTGCATAGCAGCAGTGGGCTAGCTATGTTGGCCATAAAAGGATATATATTTGAAAGATCGTTTGAGACTTTGGTCAGTATTGAGTTGGTACTGGCCAATACTTAGTCTCTATTTGGGAATGAAATATATATATATATATATAAGTTTAAGGGCTTTTTAGAAATTCATACCTGAGACTCTGTCGGATTCCCTTCTAGCATCTACAGAGATTGGTGCAGGATCATGTGATTGGGGATTTGTAGCACCAATATCTTCAATACCGACTTGTCTGTGTTGTTGAGCACCTTCCAAAGTGATATGCTCATACTGAATCTCCACATCAAGAGGAATATGAGTTTCCTCAAATAGTTGAGCAGATGGAACTGGTTCTGGACCTGGAAGGTCAGCGGTGGCTGCAACTAGAGTGTGTGCTTGAAGAGATGCAGTTAAAGATGGAACATTTGCAGGCTGCACCTCCTCAGATGATAGGTTTCCCATAATCACAGGGGAAAGATGTCTTCTTCTTCTTTGGAGAACCAGTGGTGTATCTTCAGAGGACTCAGTATCAGAAGCTGGTTCAATGTGAGGAGCATCGGGATCGTGTGCAGGGTGTTGAGTGGGTTCTTGAACTTGTGGGACATCCTGCATTTCAACATCTTGACCAGCCTGTCCTCCATTGCCACTACTATCATCATTATTATCATCATCATCATTGTCTGACTCAGTATCAGACATATCTTCTTCATCATTTATATGTTCTTGAACTATGGCCCACATAGGAGGACTTAGAAGAGGCTCTCCTTCTCTTGGTCTATAAAAGAAAATCTTCTCACTAAGAGGAGGCAGATCGACTCTTGGACTGTGAAAGTCATCATAAGTGTGTGTGGGCATTGAGTGTTGAAAGATGAGTGATAGAAATCTGCAGAAAGGGACATTCTTTTCCCTTATGTTAGCCCGAACCAAAGCAGCTAATTCATTGAAAATGAGCCTTGCATAATCAATGTTTCTTCCGTAGTACAAGGCATGTACAATTTGCATCCCAAATTCATTGATTTGGTCCAAAGCACCAGTCTTATGGGTCATACACCGAATAATTGTTGTAATTAGAATACCCCACATGGGACCAAATTGATTTCTCTTAATGATGCCTGTTGTTCCTCTTCTGCCCAAAAACGGCAATACTGACCTTGCCTCTGTTCTGTCAACGAAGGGATCATACTGAGCTTGTGCAGGAAGACTCAGTGTTTCACGAATTATAGCAGTAGATACAAATGCTCGTCTTTGATCTCTAATGACCCATCCAGCAATCATATCTGGAGAATCGAGTGTGGCAGAATACCAAAACTCGCATAGCATTTCTGGGTAGATTGCTCGAGGAGATAAGGTCAGGGCACGAGCAATTGGACAATGCTTCATGAAAGTCACAATATTTATGAATTCTTGGCATGCCCAGGCTTGAGGAATAGTAAAATTTGCTGTGATGTTGTTCCTCGCAAACCTGGGCAATTCATCATCGCGGAATTTGATTTCCGATTCAACCTCTGGAGCGACGAAAGTGTAATTTGCCATCTGTGATTTGGATTTAAAAGTTTTTGCGTGCTAAGAAGGAGTGAAATCGTTAATCGCAGAGAGAATTAGAAGAATAAAGAGTAAGAATGAAATAACTGTTTAAAAAAAATTTGAAGAAAAAAAGAAACGGTTATTTATAAGAGACGAAAAGATAAAAATGGTATTGGGAAGTAAAAACGGCTGATTTGACTGCCTTATCCTGTGTTAACGGTAACTTTCCTATTAAGAAAGGTTACCGTTGGGCAGTATGATGGTTAAGCTCGGTGTGAGAGCCGTCATACTCCAATACTGAGTTAAAAAAAATTAATTTTAGAAAAATATTTAACATTATAAAACAATTAATTTACTCTTGAAAATTAAAAAAAATTAAAAATTTTAAATTTTGATGATAACAGACTAGTAATACTGAGTGGTCAGTATCAACAGGAGTGATACTGAGCGCTCAGTTTTAAAGAGAAATAAGAATGATTAAGGATTCAGCATACCTAATTGCCCTAGTAAATACATAAACCTTTCCTCAGGAAGAGGTTTAGTAAATAGATCAGCCAATTGTTCATCTGTTGGTACATAATCTACCTCAACCTTACCTTTTTCCACATTATCTCGAATAAAGTGGTGTCTGATATCGATGTGATTAGTTTTGGAGTGATAGACTGGGTTCTCTGTGATAGCAATAGCACTCTTGTTATCACAATGAATTGGAGTCCTTTGAAAGTTGAACCCATAATCTAATAGTTGATACTGCATCCATAATAATTGAGCACAACAACTTCCTGCAGCAACATACTCTGCTTCTGCTGTGGAAGTTGCTACCGAGTTCTGCTTTTTGGATGACCAACCAACTAGTCTTCCACCTAGGAATTGACATCCTCCACTTGTGCTTTTTCTGTCCAATCTACAACCTGCAAAGTCTGCATCTGTATACCCTTCAAGGTCAAAGTTTGAGTCTTTGGGATACCAAAGACCCAGGTTAGGAGTACCTGTAAGATATCTAAAGATGCGCTTAACTGCTTTCATGTGTGATTCTTTAGGATCAGCCTGATACCGATCACACAAACATGTTGCAAACATAATATCAGGCCTGCTAGCAGTTAAATAAAGTAAGGAACCAATCATACCTCGGTATGTGGATTGACACACTGATTTACCAGTTTCATCCTTACTTATCTTGTCCTGAGTACCCATAGGAGTGTGCATGGAAGATAAGTTTTCAAATTTGTACTTCTTTAACATGTCATGCACATACTTACTTTGATTTATAAAAGTGCCATCATGCTTTTGTTCAACTTGTAAACCAAGAAAATAAGTAAGTTCTCCCATCATACTCATCTGATACTGAGTTGACATTATCTTGGCAAACCAGTCACACATTGACTTGTCTGTGGAACCAAAGATAATGTCATCTACATATATCTGAATGAGTAAGATGTCAGAACCCTTCCGTTTTGAAAATAAAGTTTTATCAATTTTACCTCTTGTAAATTTATTTTCAATAAGATACTCAGACAGGGTTTCATACCAGGCTCTTGGAGCTTGTTTGAGCCCATATAGAGCTTTATCAAGCTTGAAAACATGATTAGGAAATTTAGGATCAACAAAACCTGGTGGTTGTTTAACATAAACTTCCTCTTGTAGTTTTCCATTTAGAAAGGCACTCTTGACATCCATCTGATAGACTTTGAAGTTCTTAAAAGCTGCATATGCAAGATACAACCTAATAGCTTCAATTCTTGCAACTGGTGCAAAAGTTTCATCATAGTCAATGCCTTCTTCTTGCCTGTAACCTTGAGCAACCAACCTTGCTTTGTTTCTGATGACAACACCATCCTTGTCCATCTTGTTTCTGAATACCCACTTAGTACCAATAATAGTTTTGTCAGTAGGAGGTGGTACTAAGTTCCAAACTTTGTTTCTTTCAAACTCTGTGAGTTCTTCTTGCATAGCCTCTACCCAATCTTCATCTAATAAAGCTTCATCAGCTTTCTTTGGTTCAATGGTGGATAGAAAACTTGAAAAGAAACAAAAATTTGCAGTTGCTTGGGTTGGAAACTCTAATTTTCTTCTTGTTTGGACACCTTCTTCAATAGGACCAAGAATGTTTGAGTGTGGATGGTCTCTGTGTTCCCTAAAATTGTTTTCTAAGGGAGCATTTGAAATAGGATCAACAATATCTTGTTGAGTTGGTGTGTCATGTGTCTGATACTGAGTGGAATTCTGTTCAGTATTAGACACTGCAGGTTGTTGTTCTTCTTCATTTTGCAGAGTTGATATGGATTCTTGTGAAGTGTTGGAAGTTTCACCTTCTTCATAGGTAGAATGGTTCAGATCATAATTTGGAAACTCAGTATGAAGGTTCTCTGATATGGGAACCTCAGTATTAGTTGAAGTTGAATGAAACTGAGTTCTTTTCTGATCAGTATCACTCGTACCATGATCAACATAGTATGGGTGAGACTTGGGCTGTTCAGCAATGAAGTTCTCTGGATTGCATAGAATATCTATGCCACTTATGTCTTCACTTGCTGAGGTAGAATGCTCATTCTGATCTTCATCAAAGGTAACATGAATAGATTCTACAATCATCTTGGTTGAGATGATATACACTCTGAATGCTTTAGAGTGTGGAGAGTAGCCCATGAACACACCTTCATTTGCTTTGGGAGCAAATTTGTTGAGATTTTGTTTTGTACTGAGTACAAAGCATTTGCTCCCAAAAATGTGAAAGTATTCCACACTTGGAATTTTGCCATTGTATAACTCATATGGAGTTTTCAGATGTCTCTGGACAATAGTGGCTCTGTTCTGAGTGAAGTTTGCACAGTTTACAGCTTCAGCCCAGAAACTCAGTGCCAGTCCAGCATGGCATAGCAAAGTTCTTGCAGCTTCAATTAGTGTTCGATTCTTTCTTTCTACAACACCATTTTGTTGTGGTGTGTAGGCTGCAGAGAAGTTTTGAATTATTCCCTTTTCTTCACAGAAATCTGCCAATGCTGAGTTCTTAAACTCAGTACCATGGTCACTTCTAAGTTGTTTGACCTTGTTGCCTTTTTGAAGTTCTTCTCTTTTAATAAAGGCGATGATTTCTGTTGTTGCATCTGCTTTAGTCTTGAGAAAAATAACCCAGGTATATCTTGAGAATTCATCCACCAAGACTAGGGTATAGATCTTTTTGGCCAAAGATGGTGTACTTATGGGGCCAAAAAGATCCATATGTATCATAGTAAGAGGTTCATTAATGGAATGATTGACTTTTGACTTGAATGAACTCTTCTTCTGCTTGCCCATTTCACATGCTGAGCATAACTTATCTTTTGAATAAGTAATCGTGGGCAATCCTCTCACCAGTTTCTTGATACTGAGCTCATTTATATTTCGAAAGTTTATGTGAGAGAGCTTCTTGTGCCATAACCAATGTAATTCTGGTTTGACTTTAGACAGCAGGCAAACTCGAATAGTAGGATCTATTTCAGATAGATTGACTACATAGACATCCTTTTCTCTTCTAGCAACTAGAACAGGTTGCCCTTTATCATTGTAGATGATTCCTGCAATCTTTCTGAATCGAGCTTCATTGTCATCATCACACATCTGACTGATACTGAGCAGATTGTGTTTAAGACCCTCTACATAGGCAACTCTTTTAAAAGTAATGTTGCCTGCCTTGATCACACCATAACCTCTTGTCTTTCCCACCGAGTCATCTCCAAACTTGACAGAAGGACCCTTCTCTGGAGTATAATTGAGAAGGTACTCCATACTGCCTGTCATGTGTCTTGAGCAGCCACTATCTAAATACCACTTTCTGTCACCCTGCACAAGACACAAAATAAGAGTTAGTTCTTTTTAGGAACCCATTTTTGAATGGGACCTTTGGTGGAAAAATAAGATTTTGATCTGATCTCTTTATTTGGAGAGGTCAGTATCACTTTAGAAAAGACCTTGGAGGTTTTCATGGGTGATACTGACTTTGTTTCTCTCCTTTTCTTTGGTACTGAGTACCTAGGATTAGAGAGATCAGTCCAGCATTCATCTCCTTTATGACCAGTATGATGACACCTATAACATTTTCTAGGTCTGTTTCTAAACATATTTTCATAAGGTATTTTAGAAAACTGTTGCACTTTTGGTAAATCAGTATGAGTGAATTTTGCAAACTTTTGACTTAAGACTTTAATCTGATCACCAATTGTTTTTAAGATGTTATTTTTGTCATTTTTAATGGATGATCTAACATTTTCTTTTACTGGTTTAATGGATGGTGGATCTGATTGCTTCTTTTTACTTGGCATAGAAGTTTTTCTAATTTTATTAGAAGAAGACTCTTTGTTTTTGCCAACTGTGGACCTAGTTGAAGTTGTTTTTTGTTTATCATGTTTTGGAGAAACAACTTTAACAGGTTCTTTAGATTTCTCAGTATATGATGTTTCTGTTCCTGCAACTTCTGTATTTGATGAAACATGAGAGGTAGAAGTTGTCTTATTATCATTATATAATTCAAAGGTTGTTGTATTAAATAATAATTCAAATGGTGGAACAGCAGAAGTGTCATACTGAACTACTGGTAGCTCGGTGTCAGAAATTTCTGTTATTTGAAATTCAATACTGAGTTCTTGTAGATCAGTATAGCACTTTGAACAGATGGAAGGGCCAATAGGTTTTTCTAAAATTTGATTTTCCTCATCATCTGGCTCAGTTTGACAACTTACTTCACAAAAGGTTTTTTCTTTTACAAATTGTATAGGGTTCATTTCAGAAAATTCATCAAATAAGTCAGCAAAGTTATTTCTATTTTTTAATTGAGGATCAACACCAAGTGCAGCCCTTACATTTTCTGGAAATTGTTGATTTAGACATTTATTTAATTTTATTGAAGCATTTCCCCAAGATTTACACTGTTTTTCAAATTTTTCTTTTTCAAGTTTGTGTAAATGAGCTTTATCAGCTAATCTTTGGTTAATGTCTTTTAAATCAGAAAAGTTTAGTTCTAAATCTTTATATTTTGCTAATTTATCTAAGTTTTCATTATTTACCCTTTCAAGTTCTTGAATTGTTAATTTTAAAGCTTTTTCTTTTTGCACATATGTTTTTAGATCAACAATCATATACTCAAAAATCTTAGTTTTTTCATTCATTGAATAAGTTTGAAAGGAACTCACCTTGTACAACTGAGTTGAATCCCAATCAGTATGGACACTCATTTTCTCAGCTTCTTTGATATCTCTCTCAAATGAGCTCTTCAAATCTTCTTCATTAAAAGCCATAAATGCTTTGTTCTCAATTTCTTCCTCATCATCACTTATTTCCTCATCCATCCAAGCCTCTGAGTAAAGTGCTTGATGAGGTGCTCCATTCCCTTCTGCCCTTTTCCCTTTATTCCAGTTCTTCAGTTTGACATACTTGTCTCTATACCTCTTTGCTCGGTATGCAATCTTATCATTCTGATCAGTCTCAGAAGATTTAGTATGACAGTTTGCAGCAATATGTCCAGGCTTTCCACACCTGTAGCACAGACCTGATCTTGGGTCAGTATTAGAAGAGCTAACACCAAGCCTCTTCTTTTTCAACTGATCCAGCTTCATGGACAAAAGAGCCATTTGTGTTTCAAGCTCCTCTGCCTCAGTATCAGCAACATCAACTTCTGGTTCATCAGGTTCAGTTACAGTATAAGCCTGTTGCACAACTAGAGCCATACCAGTGGAAGACTTATCAGTTTTCTTCCAATTGATCAGTCTTGCAGCATTATTCTCCTCATGATTCAACATTAAACCATACAAAGTTTGAAGTGTGTATGACTCAATGTTGTTAGCAGCATTGACAGAGTTTGTCATGTCAAGAAATTGTTGAGGAAGGCTATCCAAGAACTTTTGAACAAGTTCTCCTTCCTCCTTCACGATGCCTACACTGATTAAATCATGAATAACAGTGTTGAACCTGTTATAAAGAGTGGTGATGTCTTCATTAGGAGTTGAGAAGAAGTTTTCATATTTCCTCCTCATGTTGCTTTTTCTTTGCAACTTCACCTTTGCTGTGCCTTCATAGGTGACTGATAGGCTATCCCACATGGCCTTTGCTGTTGGCAATTTCATTATTGCATTAAGTATTTCTTTGGTAACAGCATTACCAATGACTCCTTTGGCTCTTGAGTCAAGACTGTATAACTGACGATCAGTATCAGTCCAGTTATGTTTCAGTTTTGGAACTGTTCTTGTGCTCTCAGGAGCATCATCAGTAGCAGCAACAGGTTCCACAGTTTGTGGAATGATGGGACCATCATTAAGCACAGTGAGCATCTCATGATGAATAGATTCAAGATACCACTGAGCTTTAAGCTTCCATTGATGAAAGTCCTTTCCATCAAAGATAGGCACTCCCTTACCAGACATAATTGGTGCTATGATAGAAGACATTTTTGTTTTTGGAGTATTTGAAGGGTAAGTATAAGGAATGGCTGCCAGGGTTATAGATCGACTAAATAAGAGTTTATTTAGCCTGCTCTGATACCAGTTGTTAGGTCACAACACCCTGGTTTGATTGATAATTGATTGATTAATTATAACTATAAGACAAATATTGTAGAGGAACAAGATATGAGTCAAATGTATAATTCCACTAAGTGTGGCTTGTTGCGGAATAACAAGGCCACTAATCAATTACAAAAGATATGAACGTGTAAAGTAAATTGGTAAGTTCTCCTTTGCAAGATGGTCTCTATTTATAATGATATAGAGATCTTACATAATGGGCAAAGGAGTAACCGAAGGACTAAGATAGGAAAATGACTAAGATCAAGGGATTTGATCTTAGTCCGTTACATATTGTAACTCAGTCCTTCTACTCAGTCCTTGTACTCAGTATCACTATCTGATACTGAGTTCTGATACTGAGTTGTAATACTGACCACTCAGTATCAGACCTAAACTTAGCTATTTTATTCTACATATTAATCTAAGCTAGTCTAGGTTGTTTTGTTATCTTAAGATCCAAAAGGGGTAAGGCTTTTTGCCTTAACATTGGTTGGTCATCCAAGAAGCAAAACTCAGTAGCAACTTCCACTGCAGAAACAGAATATGTTGCTGCAGGAAGTTGTTGTCATCAACTCTTGTGGATGCAGTATCAACTGATGGACTATGGGTTCAATTTCCAGAAGACACCTATTCATTGTGATAACAAGAGTGCTATTGCTATCACTGAAAATCCAGTCCATCACTCAAGAACTAAGCACATTGTTATCAGACACCACTTTATTCGAGATAATGTGGAAAAGGGTAAGGTTGAGGTAGATTTCGTTCCTACAGATGATCAATTAGCCGATGCGTTTACTAAACCTCTCTCTGAGGAAAGGTTTATGTACATACTAGGACAATTGGGTATGTTGAATCCTTAATTTTCCTTCAAAATTTTCTGATACTGATTTCTCTGTATTGGTTCCAATACTGACCTACTCAGTATCACTCGTCTGATTTATCAAATGTTATAAATTATTATTTTTTATTAATTTATGGATTAAATTAAATGTTTTTATAATTTTTAATTTTTTTTTAATTTAATTTTTTTTTACTCGGTATTGGAGTCCTGGAGTGGTCAAACTGATCTTTAATCTTCATACTCCCCAACGGTAACCTTTCTTAGTAAGAAAGTTACCTTTGGAACAGGATAAGGCTGTCAAATCAGCCGGTTTTACTTCCCAATACTGTAATTATCTCTAAATTAAGTATAAATAACCGTTTTCTTTCTTTCTTTAAAAATTTTCAACAGTTATTTCATACTTTCTCTTTCAATTCTCTCTGCGATTAACGATTCTATTTTCATTTTGAAAGCAAATTTCTTAAATCAAAATCGCAGATGGCTAATTACAGATTCTTCGCACCAGAGGCTACACCGGCAACTCAGTTTCGGAACGACGAAGTGCCCAAATTCGTGAGGAACAACATCACCGCCAATTTCAACATTCATCAGGCTTGGGCGTGCCCTGAATTCACTCACATGATTACATATCCGAAGCATTGTCCAATCACTCAAGCGTTGATTCTTTCTCCTCGGGCAATTTATCCGGAAATGCTCTGTGAATTCGGGTACTCTGCTAAACTTGACTCTCCGGACATGATTACAGGTTGGGTTATTCGAGAACAAAGAAGGGCTTTTGTTTCCGCAGCTATAATTCGGGAAACACTGAGGCTTCCCGCTCACGCTCAGTATGAGCCCTTTGTTGATCGAACAGAGGCTCGCTCAGTCTTACCATTTATTGGACGCAGAGGAACCACGGGCATTATTAAAAGAAATGAATTTGGTCCAATGTGGGGTCTCTTAATTTCCACAATTATTCGGTGTATGACCCACAAGACAGGAGCTTTGGATCAAATAAATGAGTTTGGGATGCAGATTGTTCATGCCATGTATCATTGTTAGGGTAAAAACCCGGTCAAACCTATTACTTTGTGAATCTGATGAACAAATGAATATACATATGTTTAATTCTAATAATATAATAAGCTTAGTGAAACTCGACTCATACCGAGTTAGTCGGTATAGCTTAGTCTCATACCGAGTTGGTCGGTATGAGGTGATACCGAGTTCACAGACCGAGCTGCACAATCAGTGCATGATTTCCCATGATTCACTTTATTAGTCAATGCCTTTAATCATGGGATGTAATCAATAAATCCCATTAAACATGGGATACACTTAATTAGAATTGGGAGTTACATTTTGAATAGGGTTAATTGTAAAACCTCTATCACTTATAAATAGAGGTTTAGTCTTCAGTTGTTATTCATCCTTTTGGATCCCGGTTGATCATTTGTGTGGATCACCGGTAAACCAATTCTAAATGTAACACTTTGTGGAGTGTTCTTGGTTATTCCGCAACCAAGAACACATACTATACGTTTGTGCTTAATAAGAATAATCGTATGACGTATATGATCTTGTCTTTACCGATGTTATTAACAATATCGGGGTTCGTTGTGACCTAACAATCATGGTCGAGATATTGATTATGCTAGACTGATCTTCAATGAACTAGCTTCTCTGATTCGGGCTCAACCCAGAGAATTCAATGTTCCTTTTTGCAGATTTCTTTCTCTTATTTTTCAAAATGGCATGCCTGCTCATATTTAGGATGAGTTCAATAGTCCAAGAGTAGATCTTCCTCCCTTACATGAGAAGATTTATTTTTACAGGCCAAGAGAAGGAGAGCCTGTACTGAGTCACTCCATGTGGGCTATTGTACATGCACACATCAATGATGAACAACATTCTGATACTGCATCAGAAAATGATGATAATGATGATGACAGTGGTGATGATGGAAATGATGATCAAGATATTGAGATGATGGATGCTCAACCAGAACCGGTACAAGAACCACCACATATTTCTCCACCTGCACAGGATCCTGATGCTCCTCATATTGCAACAGATTCTGATACTCAGTCCTCAGAAGACACACCACTTGCCATCCGAAGAAGAAGAAGAAACCTATCCCCAGTTCTAGTGGGAAGCTTATCATCAGAAGAGATGCAACCCGAAAATGTTGCATCTTTAACTGCATCTCTTCAGATACAGAGTCTAGTTGCTTCCAATGCTGACCTTCCAGGTCCTGAACCAGTACCAACTGCTCAACATATTGAGGAACCTCATGTTCCTCTCGATGTAGAGATTCAATATGAGAAACATACACTGGAAGGTGCACATGATAGACGAGAAGAAGTTCCTGAAGGTGCTGGTGCCTCAAATCAACATATAGATGATCCAGCACCGACCTCTCTCGATGCGCGAAGAGAATCAGATAAAGTCTCAGGTATGAATTTCTATAATGCCCTTAAACTTTTATATATATATATATATATATATATATATATATATATATATATATATATATATATATCTTTCCCCAATAGAGACTAAGTATTGGCCAGTACCAACTCAATACTGACCAAAGTCTCCATCGAACTTTCAAATATATATCCAATTATGGCCAACATAGTTAGCCCACTGCTTCTATGCAAAATTCATACACTGAGCACATACTTGATCATTGTCAGTCTACAGTTGTCTCAACATCTCAAGAGAAAATGGTGGTGATGTCATACTGACACCCACTGGTGCTGCTTGAATGATGTCTTACTTATTTTAAGTAAGGTCACATTATTCAAGAAATGACCACAAACCTTTTTTAAGCCACATAAGCCAAAATATTCCATGGGTTTAAGCCACATTTCTGTTATCACTCTAATACCGAGTGATAAACATTGAAAATAACAAGAAGCACATCCCAGGCTTCAAATTCCCAAACCAAAACCTTTAGTAACTGTGACCTATCCAATACTGAGCTACCTAAATATTCACACTCACTTTTACTAAAAACTTCTGACACATGCTATGCACAAGTCCACAATAGTTCATCCTAAATCAGATGAACTACAGACTTCAAAAATCTGTTTATATGATTATAGAGTTAAACAAAACCAAAATTCTATTTGATAAACTTTTCTTTCTAACCAATTTTATGTTCTTTTTTTGTTTCTTTAGCACCATCTGTGCAGGGCCAAAGAGCACAAGCCACTCAGTCTCAGGAAGTGCAAGGAGCTTTACAGACTATTCCAAATCAGATCCTGGCCATGCAGAACACTCAGAATAAAATTCTGGCCAGGATGGATGCCATGAGTACTGAGATAGACTCATTAAAGCAGTCAGTGGCACTCCTTCAGCAACAACAATAGTCTCCACCACCTCCACAGTCTCCCATTGGTGGACATAATGATGAAGAAGGCCCTGATACTGAGCCTAGAAGATCACCCTCCCATGCCGTTACTGAGGGTTAACAGGATGCTGCTACTGAACCTATGCCCTCCCCAACTCCTGAAGATCAACAGGGGGACATAGGTGGTGATACTGAACCTCTTCCCTCCCCCATCAAATGATAACAATAAGAGAAGAAGAGACAAAGAGAAGAAGAGGTTGATCAACCTTAGCCATCTGCTCAGGGGGAGAAAAGAAGAAGATTAACTGAAGATCAACCTCCACAGCAACAACAACAACATCGGCAAACTACTCATACTGAAACTCTTAGGTTTAGGTATGAGAGAAGAAGCCAAAGGGGAAGGTCAGTTTGGGAACAACTTGAAGAAGAACCATCTAAGCCATCTGCTCAGGGGGAGACTGAAACTGACCAACCACAGCAAGTTCAAGAACAAAATAACTTGCAGATTATAGTTTATAGGCCTTTTGTCTGGCCTATTACTGATGAAGAAGATGAAGAACCCATTCCAGTGCCATCTCAAAACCTTGTTAACTATGCACTGGATATGGCAAAACAAAGCTCTTCATCATCATCCTCCGATGATAAAGACCCTCAAGACTATCTTGTTACCAAAGAAGAAGACAATCCTCAAGAAGACTTATAAATGTGGTCCTTACTTCCTCTGAATCAAGTGAGGAACATGTTCCTTTAGTTACAAGACCAAGAAGACCTGTTCATACTGTGGACAGTGATACTGAACAGGTTCCAAAATTGACTCGCCAACAACTGTGTGAAGAACAAGAAAAATTCTTATATGAACAAGAGTTGGGGGTCAAAGAAGAACCAGATACTGATCCAGATAATGACACTCCTGGTCCTTCTCACAGAGTTACAAGAAAGGGTCCAGACTATATTCAACATTATTGGAATATGGTTGCTGCTCGAACTCAGTATAAGGACAGAAGGAAGGAGTTCTTGAAGACCAAGGCATTTCCAAATGTAAGGGGGATACACTGGTTAAACCTTGATGTCAATAAGGTGAAACTGCAGTCCAAAGAAGGCAAAATTGTTATCACCTGCACTGGATTAATCAGTCCTCCCATGAAGATATTTCTTCATGATATTCAAAAAATTGGTCTTCAAGACTGGGTGAAAATTACAAGACTGATGAAAGAGCTCCCAAAAAGATCAACATATGCTCAGATAGTCTTGGATGAAATTTGTGCAGTATTTGCTGTATGTTATGAGAAGGGTCTACTCCATGAGGTGGAGTATAGGGCACTCAGTGTGATGACTGAAGCACACTCAAACAACAGACCTGAGTGCCTCCATACATACAAATTTTTTCAGAAGTATCCTCTCCCTCCTAACCTTGTTTTTCACGATTAAAAGAGTGTAATATATCCAACTTCTGGATATATGTATACTGACTCAGAGGATAGGGAGTGCTTCATCTCTGAAGCAGATCTGCCAAGATCCCACATCAGTCACCTTGTCGGACTGAAGTGGATGATAACCAAGAAGGATGATTCTTGGTTCAGAAAGAAGATTGTTGCTGTACTGAACAACATGCAAGATGAACTGAAGAAGAGAGAGGAGTTCATCCATGTGAAGAAAGAAATCTTCTATGAGTTTGAGTCAATCAACAAAAAATGAAGAAGAAGACTTTGCAGCCTGTATTTATTGATTTTTGAATTCTCTTTGTAATTGTTTTGTTATCATTAGATAGGGGGAGATTGTTAAGGCAAAAAGCCTTACCCCTTATGAATCTTAAGATAACAAAACAACCTAGACTAGCTTAGAATAAATAGTAGATTAATTAGCTATGTTTAGGTGTGATACTGAGTTTGGCCAGGATTGGCCACTCAGTATCAGCACTCAGTATTGGAAATCCAATACTGAGTAGAAGGACTGAGTTACAGTCAGTATTGTAACGGACTAAGATCAAATCCCTTGATCTTAGTCATTTTCCTAGTCTAGTCCTTCGGTTACTCCTTTGCCCTTTATGTAAGATCTCTATACCATTATAAATAGAGATCATCTTGCAAAGGAGTACTCACCAATTCAAGAACTTACATTCACATACTTTGTAATTGATCAGTGGTCTTGTTATTCCACAACAAGCCACACTTAGTGGATTTATACATTGACTATATTCTTGTGTTATCACTTTAATATTTCATTACGTATAATAATCTATCAATTAACATAACTAACCAGGGTTGTTGTGACCTAACAACTGGTATCATCATTACCTCCATCACCACTATCATCATCATCATCATAATTTTCTGATTATGTATCAGAATTATCATCATTTTCTTCATCATTAATGTGTGCCTTCACAATAGCCCACATAGAGTGACTCAGTACTGGATCTCCTTCCCTTGGCCTGTAAAAATATATCTTCTCATGTAAGGGAGGAAGATCTGCTCTTGGACTATTAAATTCATCATAAACATGAGCAGGCATAGCACTCTGGAAGATGAGAGAAAGAAATCTGCAGAAAGGAACATTGATTTCTCTGGTTTGAGCCCGAACCAGAGAAGCTAGTTCATTAAAGATCAGTCTAGCATAATCAATGTCCCGGCCATGGTACATGGCATGGACAATCTGCATCCTAAAATCGTTGATTTGGTCCAAAGCTCCAGTCTTGTGGGTCATACACCGAATGAGTGTGGAAATTAAAACACCCCACATTGGACCAAATTCGTTCCTTTTAATTATGCCCGTGGTTCCTCTTCGTCCAATAAAAGGTAACATCGAGCGAGCCTCTGTTCGATCAACAAAGGGCTCATACTGAGCGTGAGCGAGAAGCCTCAGTGTTTCCCGAATTATAGCTGTTGAAACAAAAGCCCTTCTTTGATCTCGAATAACCCAACCGGTAATCATGTTCGGAGAGTCAAGTTTTGCAGAGTACCAGAATTCACAGAGCATCTCCGGATAAATTGCACGAGGAGATAGAATCAACGCTTGAGTGATAGGACAGTGCTTCAAGTATGTTACTATGTGAGTGAATTCAGGACACGCCCACGCCTGAGGAATTTTGAAATTTGCGGTTATGTTGTTCCTCGCAAATTTGGGTAATTCGTCCTTTCGAAATTGAGTCGCCGGTGCAGCCTCCGGTGCGAAGAATCTGTAATTTGCCATCTGCGATTTTGATTAAGTAATTGCTTGCAAAGAAAGAGTAGAATCGTTAATCGCAGAGAGAATTGAAAGAGAAAGTATGAAATAAGTGAAGGGTTTCATTGTACTCGATCAACCACTTGGGTCGACCGCCTAGCATGCTTGGTTCGAACCTTGGTGACCAAGAACATGAACTTGTTCTTGACCGGTTAAACCAACTAGCTGATTTAATCCCTAAATGCGGAACTGGGATTAAACCTAATCCTTAAACCCTAAAGGATTGGGATCTTGGAGATTTAGATTAGGTTAACAAGAAAGAAACCTTGTACGAAGAACTCGAACACACACATTGCTTGTGTGGTTCGTTCGACCATCAACCAAAGAACCCTAGGGTTCTTTGGTCGAATTCGTCCAAGAGGGAGAAGGGAAGAAAGGGTTTTCCCAAAACATACCTTGTTGATTGCTTAAGATAGATCCACTGATGATGAATAAACCAAGCGATCTTCTAGTTGATCTAAGCAAAGAACTTGTTCTTCAAAACTTGAAGAACACGAAGAACGAACGAAGAACACGAAGAACACAAGACTTGTGTTCTTCCCTTGTTCCTAGTTCGGCCGAAAATAGGAGAGGGAGGGAGGGAATTTTCGTGGCTATTGATAAGTGTTAAGGGGTTTAGGGTTTACCCTAAGCCTCTTATTTATATAGAAATAAGTTACGCTTAGAACCCTTCTAGTTTAATTAATATTAGAACTTTAATTAAACTTCCTTTTAGCACTTCCATCCCTTATAGTTTAACTAGTTTATTATTGTTGCACTTAACTATCAAATGTCTAGCATTAACATACTAATAATTCGGTACCCATATACACGAATTATATACTTGTGTTTATACTTCTAATAGTTAATTATATAATAACCTTTATATAATTTATACAACAATATTATCCAATTACTATATGATTTAATAGCTTTAAATCATATTATGGATAATCTATAATTAACACATTGTATATTTACTCAACTAGTAAATGCACAACTACTTGTATTAATTAGTTAGTTAAACTAATCTAGTAATAAGTTAAACTTAACTCAATACTTAACTGATTCATAATGACTATTATGAATCTTTCCTCTTTGTAGTGTCATTGCTTATCTTGCTCGTATTACATGTACTCACCGGTGTGACCCTTAAGTGTTTCGTAGGCATGGATGTATCATCATAGGTTGACTGACTGTGCACATAATTCCTTCAGACTCCCACTTGTGCAAGTCTGTAACCTTTGTCTTAATGATACGAGCTACAGTGGCCTTTTAGATGGGCATGTAGGTAACCAACCCCATAAAAACAGCTTACGTAACCCAGGTATGGTTTATGAAAAACTCTTTAATAGCGTCTCCTAGTAAAGAACACTCTGTCTCTACTTCTTGGGCAAACTATGTTAGGCTCATCCCTTGCAGCACGATATTTGTGATAACGAATACGAGCATGGTAGAAATTATCAACTCCTGTATTCGAAATCATTTCATGACTTCTTGATTCAAACTGCTGTGATAAACGACAAAGAACAGATCAGTTCGTTTGGGCACGGCCGTGCACTTGCCAGTTTCTTATCAAGTCAAAGGACCTATAAATATCTCTCCTAAAGAGGAGGTGCAATTACCATCTTGTATATTTCTATTTAAAAATACAACTTCCTTTGTACCCAGTATCGCCTCGTATGACAAACGTATTACAGTATTGTCTAAGTTGAACCAAAGCACATTAGTCATTGTATCCTAAACCAAATACCTCAGGCTTAAGGACAATCCTAGTGAACAATACTTTTGAACTTTTCAACCACGAAGTATTGTCACGGTGGTCAATCCAATATTCGTTGAGCCTCCAACAGAATATCACCGATATTTGGTTTACACAAAACTTGTGTAGCTATCTTCGAAGAAGTTTCGAATCTACCACCAAATACCGCGATGACGTTAACGTCCCATCGAGGTTCCCACCAAGACGAGTAGTCACGGATTTTGTGTCTTCTTGAATAAATATACTTTTATTCGTGGATCTTGTAAAACATACAAAGTCTGAATAAAAATGATACTAACTCATGTACTATTCCTCACTGGACATAGATACTGAATTATTACTGGATCATTACTTATTCCTTTCGTTTGTGTTGATTACTTAATGATTCTTACAACCTAGATTGTAACTTTATCACTAAACCAATCATTTCTATTAAACTAAAGACATAAGACGAGTATTTAGGAATACTATTACTTTTGTCTTTGCTAGATATTGTTCTTGCAACAATTTAGAACATATTCTAGTCTTGCCTTTTATGTAATTCGGTAAACATAGGAGGATTGGAAATTAACTCCTTAGTTTCTTGAATTCATAAAATCATCCTTGTAACTAAAGCCTCTTTTAGTTACTTGATTTGTAGATATCTTTACTAGTTAAAGAAATTTCCTTAAATGATTGTGTTATCCACTAAAGTGTTTAACAACCTATTAGATATGCAATAATCAATCACAAGACTTGTGATCACGCTATTAGGTTTGCAATAATCTAATTGATCATTTATTATTTCTCTTAACCCTTTGGCTAACGACATGGTAAAATCTTGTTGTTAATGTCTTGCTAACTTACTAAATTCACTAACACCTTTAATGAATTATGTTAGCCTTAGCTCCCACTTACTTTTATGGAACTTAAGCATCTCTTAAACTACTACTTTGACCTAGTCAATAACTTGTAGTTTAATCTTTTAAGAATTCTATCAATAATTAAGATCATCCTTTGGATTCTCGAATATCCAACATTCCTTTTAAGGGAATTATGATCTTCATTGATTACTGTATCTAACAAGTATGAAACACTTGAAACGATACTATCAATTCATAAATACATTAGTATTCTTTTAAAAATCTTATTTAATGCCAAAGTCATTTCTTGGATTTGTCAAATATCCATTATTCCTATTAGGGAATTATGACTTGATTAAATAACGTATTTATTACAAGTATAAAAGACTTGCAATAATACCATTTAATTTCTTAAATAATATAGTTTGTTTCTTTTAAGAGTTTATCTAAGTCATTTTACTTGGATTATACGAATATCCAACTATTCCTATTAGGGAATTATGACTTCATTAAATCCTTTACTACAAGTATGAAAGACTTGTAATAATACTCTTAAAGTATATCTTGATTATATCCAATATAATCATACTATATTAACACTAATACTTTAAAACTTTCTATCATAAGTAATAACTATTACTTAAGATGTTTTAACTAAGTTCAATAACCTTTGAACCTTATGCTTCCATAAAACTTTTAAATACATTCATTAGAAAAACTTTCTAATTACTAGCATTTAAATTCCTTGAGCTATCAAGACATTTATTTATACAACAATCAAACAAATATAAATATAAACATGAAACATAAGTAAATCAAAACTTCCTCTTGTAATTTACCATTGAGAAAAGCACTCTTCACATCCATCTGATAAACTTTGAAGTTCTTGAAAGCTGCATATGCAAGATACAACCTAATAGCTTCAATTCTTGCAACTGGTGCAAAAGTTTCATTATAGTCAATGCCTTCTTCTTGCCTGTAACCCTGAGCAACTAGTCTTGCTTTATTTCTAGTGACAACACCATCCTTGTCCATCTTGTTTCTGAACACCCACTTAGTACCAATAATAGTTTTGCCAGCAGGAGATGGTACTAAGTTCCAAACTTTGTTCCTTTCAAACTCTGCCAGTTCTTCTTGCATAGCTTCTACCCAGTCTTCATCTAATAAAGCTTCGTCAGCTTTCTTTGGTTCCATGGTAGATACGAAGCTTGAAAAGAAGCAGAAATTTGCGGTGGCTTGGGGTTCAAAATCTAACTTTCTTCTTGTTTGGACACCTTGTTCAATAGGACCAATAATATTAGAATGAGGATGATATATGTGTTCCCTTAGATTGTTTCCTAAGGGAACATTTGAAACAAGGTCAACAATATCTTGCTGTACTGATGTGTTGTCTGCCTGATACTGAGTTGAATTCTGGTCAGTATTAGACAGTTCAGGTTGCTGTTCTTCTTGATTTGGTAGATCTGAGGTGGATTCTTGAAAAGTACTAGAAGATTCACCTTCTTCATAGGTGGAGTTGTTCAGACCAATTATTAGGAACTCGGTATTAGGGTTCTCAGATATGGGAACCTCATAATTTGATGCATTCGAGTTATGTTGAGTTCTTTCTTGATCAGTGTCACGCATACCATGATCAACAAAGTATGGGTGAGACTTGGGTTGTTCAGCAATTGTGTTTTCTGGATTGCATAGAATTTCTATGCCACTAATGTCTTCCTTTGCTGAGGTAGAATGCTCATTCTGATCTTCATCAAAAGTGACATGAATGGATTCTACAGTCATCTTAGTTGAGATGACATACACTCTGAAAGCTTTAGAGTGTGGAGAGTAGCCCATGAACACACCTTGTAACACCCTCAAATTTACAAGATTTTTAAAACTTTTTAAATATAATATTTTAATAAAAATGTCCCAATAATTTAAATATAAAAATCCCAAAATATTAATGTCGTTAATTAACAAAGTCTTAAATGCGGAAATTGTTTAATAGAGTAAAATGTTTATAATAATAATAATTGATGTCCACATCAGCATAGGTAGAATACAGCGGTCACCCGTCCACCTTCTCCTTCCCTTTGCTAGTACCTGAAACAGTGGGGAAAAATAGGGGTCAGCTGGAGAAGCTGAGTGAATATCTCAAAATGCAAGCAATCTTAACATACAACACATGAGGGCACATCGGTGTACTCCTAGTCAACACTACTCAGATTATTTTTCTCAGATTTTATTACTCAGATTTTAAATTTATATAGCGCGCTTGTGTGACTTGGGACGAGAGATCAACCTCGTCCCTCCTCACACCTCAGATAGGCATAAGCCAAAAACTCAGACGGGAGTGATCCCAAACTCAGACGGGAATAATCCCAAAAACTCAGACGGGAGGTGATCCCAAAACTCAGATGTGTTATTATGTTTTATTATCTCTTTTAACATAATTATCTCAGAATGCCCTAGCAAGTAATAACACAGAATGACCCTGTGCCGAGCTCAGTTACCCAGGCACAATGTCTCAGATCATAAATAACTCAACAGCTGCTCAGATACTCAGATAACAGATCAAACTCAGATAACAGTTCATACTCAGATAGCAGTTCATACTCAGATAACAGGTCAAACTCAGATAACAGTTCATACTCGGATACAAAACATGGTGTAAGGAACGTAACACGTAAGTCATGCATGTATATTATTAAAACTGAATACACGGTGAGAATACTCACCTCGAGGAATGCAAGCTCCAAAGGTTCCCGAAAATCAGAAAGATAGCACGTTATCTCCTAGACGGTCCTAAAAACCAAAAAGTGAAACCCGGAATTAAAATCCTACCCGAGGGCTTATTTCAGAAAACTGGCAGCCCCCGTCAGTCTCACGGGAACTGCCATAACTCCTAAACGGTTTATTGTATTTTCCTCGTATTTTAACCATGGCTAGAAGACAATCAAAACTACAATTTACTGTGAGACGGTCACTGGCCAAAACAGACTCTAAGTGTCTCAAAACAGTGATGCAAGACAGACATACTGCACAGATCAAAATCCTAACAGCAGCCTACTAATTCGACTATAACTTTTAAACCGTAAGTCGGATTGACGAGCGGGTTGCGGCGTTGGAAAGCTAATTCAAAAACCAAGGTCCTAGCACGGGCCAAAAACCTTAAAGATTATTTTAAATGTACCAAAAAAAACAGTTTAGAACAGGGGCAGATTATGCGACAAAAGTGTTGATCTATTAAACCTGTTTTAGCAACCCGACTCATCACCGAAGAACCCGCACACCTAGAGTTTGCCCAACAGCTGAGAGATATTATCTACTAGCATCCTAATCATTTCTATTAAAACTAGATGATAAAAGTTCTTTTAATTGGGAAACCGAGAACCCTACGGGTTCGGTTTCCCTTTCGGTTACAAGTTTCCGCCTTAATGGAACCAACATGCTACTCAAGCCACCGGAACTGCCCGAGGTTTGACCTCGATTGCCCGGTTCACTACCTATCTTCTTACTACACAACAGGTCATAATTCGAGGGATATCTAGGACGACCTAATGGCTCGGGGTGGCGATCGGCTAGCAAAGGTAACATAACCATCAACAAGAAAAGGGATCGGAATGGCCCAATTCCAGCTCGGACCTAGATTAACAAAACCCGCAGCTCTAGTGTTTACTCTAGACGGATCAGATCAGTATGCAATCGAAAACAAACGCTAGACTAGGATCGAAAATAAATTAATACACGGTATATAGAATTCTACCGAACCGCTTGCGATCTCGATCCGGCAAGAATATCCACGGCTCGACAATGGGTCAATGACACGATTAGTAACGTTCTCCTTCTTAATTCGATACACTGAGGTCATCAACAATCCAGAAAAACCGTGAGTAACGAATGGAAAAAGGTTGACCGAAAAAGATAATCAACAATTAGCTTACCCACGAATAGCCGATCAGATTCTGCTCCCGATTCCACTCTCCCACTCGATCGACCGAAAGAAATTGCAGGGGTTGAAAGGGTTTGATGGAATTATCGGCCGAATGTCACGAATGGGGAGGAGCTTAGGTTTAACGGTTTAAGTATGTGCTTAATAAGGGATTAAGGCCCCTTCCTAATTCTCGGGCCAAACCCAACCGGAACTTCTCTTATGTTGGGCCGAGATCTATTATTAATCAAGCCTAATACCGAGCAAGTGTAAACTCATTTATTTTCAAAGTGACCCAATCCGCAAGCCCCTAATTCGACTGATCTTCATTCTTAATCGTCCATCTCATAGCTCAAGGTCGGGTTTTTGGGCCTTGGCCTTCGGCCGGCCCTTAGCCCGACACTCGACCCACGAGAATTTAAAACGTTGTGTTAACGAGACGTCGCGTACTCAATTCATTTAACAATAACAAATAAACAATACAAAAGAGTTTTAAAAGTAATAAAACACAATTAAATTAATTCATAAAAATTTCGGGGCGTTACAACTCAATCCCACTTGAATCAGACTTCGTCCTCGAAGTCGTCGCTCGGAAATAGCTCAGGGTAGTTATCTCGCATCTCAGACTCGGGTTCCCATGTCCACTCGGAACCCTTACGATGCTGCCACTGCACCTTAACTAACATAATCTCTTTGTTACGCAAGGTCTTGACCTTGCGGTCAAGAATCGCTATCGGCCGCTCAATGTAGTTCAACTTCTCATCAATCTGAATATCTTCTAATGGCACAACCACAGACTCGTCAACAATACACTTTCTAAGTTGTGAAACGTGAAAAGTGTTATGGATGAGATGGAGTTCCTCTGGTAGGTCTAGACGATAAGCTACTTTGCCAACTCTGGCGATCACCTGATAAGGGCCAATGTAACGAGGTCCCAACTTTCCCCTCTTTCGAAACCTAATCACTCCTTTCCACGGGGAAACCTTTAGTAACACATAATCCCCAACTTGAAACTCCAAAACAGATCGCCTTTTGTCTGCATAGCTTTTCTGGTGACTCTGTGCGGTAATCAACCTCTCACGCACCATCTGAATCATCTCGGTAGTTTTCAACACGATCTCAGTACTACCTAGTACTTTGTGCCCGACTCCGCCCCAGCAAATAGGCGTTCGGCACTTCCTACCGTATAACATCTCAAATGGCGGTTTACCTACATCAGAGTAGAGATTAGAATTTGATTCTACACAAAATTAAAGGAAGAGAGAAAGTTAATTAACTTACGAATGCTCGAGTGGTAACTGTTGTTGTAAGAAAATTCCGCCAATGGCAAGTACTTATCCCAACTACCACCAAAATCAAGCACACATGCTCTTAGCATGTCCTCGAGAGTCTGAATTGTCCGCTCACTCTGACCGTCCGTCTGTGGATGAAACGCGGTACTGAAATGAAGTCTCGTGCCCATCTCCTCTTGGAATTTCTCCCAAAATCTCGATGTAAAACGAGTGTCTCTGTCTGATACAATAGAGACTGGTATACCGTGTCTCGCCACAATCTCACGAACAAAAATATCTGCCATCTTCTCGGCTGAAGAACTCTCCCGGATCGGAATAAAATGGGCACTCTTGGTCAAACGGTCAACGACCACCCAAATAGCATCATACCCTCCTGGCGTTTTCGGTAACTTGGTGATCAAATCCATAGTGATCTGTTCCCACTTCCACACTGGAATCTCTAACGGCTGCAACATACCATGTGGCTTCTGGTGCTCGACCTTGACTTTGCGACAAGTCAAGCATTTCTCGACATATTCAGCTACCTCTAATTTCATACCCGGCCACCAATAGTTTTCACGAAGATCTCGATACATCTTAGTCGAACCCAGATGAATAGAAAATTTAGACTTATGAGCTTTGTCTAACAAAACATCGCGGTTACCACCGTGTGAAGGAACCCAAACTCTACCAAGATGTGTCAAAAGACCTCTACTGTCCTTCACAAAACTGCCAATTACACCTACAACTCGCTCTTTCTTAGCCTGCTCGGCTTCTGAGGCTTCTACCTGTGCACCGCGAATAGACTCCAACAACGATGCTACTGCGGTCAACCTCATACAAACACCCCGAATAGGGTTTCTGCTCAATGCATCAGCTACTACATTGGCTTTCCCCGGATGATAAAGGATCTCACAATCATAATCCTTCAACACATCAAGCCACCTCCTCTGTCTCATATTCAGATCTTGCTGATCCATCAAGTACTTCAAACTCTTATGATCAGTGTAGATGGTGATTTTCACACCATACAAATAATGCCTCCAGATTTTTAAGGCAAATACCACGGCACCTAACTCGAGATCATGCGTAGGGTAATTTCCTTCGTGAGATTTCAACTGTCTCGAAGCATATGCAATCACCTTACCCCTTTGCATTAAAACAGCACCTAAACCCTGAATAGACGCGTCACAGTAAACCACAAAATCTTCTACACCTACCGGTAAGGCTAGAATCGGTGCCTCACATAATCGATTTCTCAATGCTTCAAAAGCTTCTTGCTGCTGATTACCCCAACTAAATGCAGTTGATTTCTTGGTCAGCTTTGTCAATGGTGACGCGATTTTGGAGAAATCTTGGATAAAACGACGATAATATCCAGCCAAACCCAAGAAACTACGAATCTCTGATGGCGTTTTAGGTACTTCCCACTTCATTACCGCTGAGATTTTTGCGGGGTCGACTTTTATACCTTCTTCATTCACAACATGACCCAGAAACTGCACTTCCCGTAAACAAAATTCACACTTGGAAAATTTAGCATAAAGACCTTCGCGTCTCAACGTATCTAACACCTCGCGAAGATGAACCTCGTGGTCCGTTTTGGTCTTTGAATAAACCAAAATATCATCAATAAACACGATCACTGAACGATCTAACATACTACTACACACCCGATTCATAAGGTCCATGAAAGCCGCTGATGCGTTAGTGAGTCCGAAGGGCATCACTACAAATTCATAATGACCATAACGTGTTCAAAAAAGCGGTTTTCTCAATATCTTCTTCTTTCACCCGCATCTGATGATACCCTGAACGCAAATCGATCTTTGAAAACCATGACGCACCCTGAAGCTGGTCGAATAAATCATCGATTCTCGGCAATGGATAACGGTTTTTCACCGTCAATTTATTTAATTCACGGTAATCGATACACACTCTTTGTGACCCATCTTTCTTCTTCACAAATACTATCGGTGCGCCCCACGGTGAACAACTCGGTCGGATAAATTATTTTTCTTGCAGTTCTTGCAACTGGTCATACAATTCTTTCATTTCTGGCGGTGCAAGGCGATAAGGAGCCTTAGCAATCGGCGCCGCACCCGGTACCAAATCAATTCGAAATTCCACCTGCCTCTCGGGTGGTATCCCCGGCAGATCCTCAGGAAATACATCGACATACTCGCTAACAATAGGAACACTTTCTATCGACCTCGGTTTTGATTCAATAATGGTGTCGATAACATAAGCTAGATTACCCACGGCACCGTGCTGAAGATATTTCCTTGCCCTCGCGGCCGAACACAGTGCCGGCACCAATCGGTTTATGTCGCCCTGGATTACCAATTCAATCCCACTTGGGGGTTTGATACGGATTTGTTTTTGATGACAGAGAATCTCGGCATGGTATTCAGTCATCCAATCCATCCCCACAATCAGACATAATTCTCTCATAGCGATAGGAATAAGATTTATGGGAAATTTCTTCCCACACAGCTCGATCAGACAATTCCGGTAAACTTTTGTAACCGTTAAAGTTTTCTCGTTGACGACTTCTATCACTAAAGGCTCGGAAAGATTCTCTAATTTATGAGACATCAGTTTGCTAAAAGCATGAGAGACAAACGAGTGGGTTGCCCCACTATCAAATAATACAAAAGCAGGTATGTCGTTCACAGAAAAAGTACCTATTACACAGAGATCACAACATGCACACCGAATTAGAAATCACACAGTAGTACTCATGCAAATTTTCTCAGATTAACTCAGATAATAACTCAGATAATGACTCAGATAATAACTCAGAAGGTAAAAATATTTACCAGCAACAGCATTAGGAGCCTTCTTGGCCTCCTCCCCAGTCATCTGATAGGCTCGTCCTCGAGCCCGAGTAGTAGCCCCCTCAGCGATCCTGAGCGTAGCCGGGGCCGGATTCATCACAGGCCCCCCTCTAGCAACACCTAAATATTTATATACTTAAATTTATATAATCAAAACATAAAGAACAATTTTACGAGGAATGGAAAGGTTAGTAAAAAGTTTGAATTTGATACCTCTCCCAGTATCTTTCTTCTTTGGGCAGTCATCCTTCGTGTGGCCTTCTTCATTACAGTAGAAACACATCAGTCCTCTTAAATTGCAGGCATTCGCCATGTGCCCAGTCTGTCCACACTTATAACAAAGTTTCACTCTCCCCTCATCTCTACCTGGTGCATCACGAGACGTGCTCCTCGTCTCATCGCGATTCGCGTTACCATAACGCGTATAACCCCCCGTCTGACCGCTCTTACCCGAATTACCGCCCTTGTATGGTTTGAACTCAAACCGACGCTTCTTCTCATTGCCCTGACTGTAGTTCCCTTGAGATGCTGGTAGGGACCTCTTGGAATCTTTCTTCTGACGGTCTAGCTCAATCTCGCGGCCTCGTGCCGCCTCTATCATCTCGTCCAAGGAATTACGGGGCATCATCCCCACAAACTCCCTAATATCACTACGCAACATATCCAGATATCGAGCCATCTTCATCTCCTCAGTAGCAGCATAATCGGGACAAAAGGAAGCCAGTTCTCTAAACTTTGTAGTAATAGCACTGACGGATTCGTTGGTTTGCTGAAGGCTCAGGAAATCTCTAGTGATCCGCTCTACTTCCACACGTGGCACATACTGCAACTTGAACCTGTCCACGAACACCTCCCAGGTCAGTTGCTCCTCGGTCATGGACGCTGCTAGTGGTTTCCACCACTCTTTGGCTTCGCCCTTCAGTGAGTGCGATGCATAAGTAGTCCTCAAATCGGTAGGACATCTTGAGATGCGAAAGACACTCTCCATATCGGCAAGCCAACGTATTGCCACTTTCGGATCAGATTCACCCTTAAACTCAGGAGGTGAACACACGGAGAAATCACAATATGTGAAGGCTTTTGGTGCTGGTGGTTGTGGCGCCACAGCATCCCTGGCAGCGAATTCGGTCTGCAACATATGGCTGACCTGATCAGTGATCTCATCAAACATGCCCTGGAACATCGCAGGCAACATCTCTCCCAGTATCCCAGTCATCAAGGTTCGCAACTCTTGTGCGGTAGGTCTAGCTGGCGGCATCTTGCTAAAAATAGAAAAGAAGGAAATTGTCAGAAAACAAGGATTTTTACCTATAATGATACTTAAACGTTAAATTAATAACTCCCTCAATTTCTCCTGAAGACATAGTCTTAGGTTCGGTGCGTACAATAATAGGGGCCCTTCTATTATTTTTCGGCACCTACCCTCAACAAGTTTCCAGCAAAAATTGAGGTCGTCACAACCCTCCGTTTCCATATCAACCATACACTATAGATAGATCTAAAAGTATATACATATAATAATAATATATATATATATATATATATATATATTATGTCCGGCGTCGATGTCGCGAAGTATTCTCCGAAAGCTCTCAAAATATATCTCTTGATGAAAATTTTAATATAAAGCATAAAATATTAAACAAGCTCTTAAAGATTACCGGCAGCGGGAAAACGAGAGGTCGACGTGACGTGCTGTATGTCTGATGTGGAACTTTTCTCAGAAAAATATTTTACTCTTTTCTCATTTTAAAACTCGACACTCATACTTGAGTTTGAATTTGCCCCTTGCAAATCCAAATCACTCAAGTCAGAGCTCTGATACTAACTTGTAACACCCTCAAATTTACAAGATTTTTAAAACTTTTTAAATATAATATTTTAATAAAAATGTCCCAATAATTTAAATATAAAAATCCCAAAATATTAATGTCGTTAATTAACAAAGTCTTAAATGCGGAAATTGTTTAATAGAGTAAAATGTTTATAATAATAATAATTGCTGTCCACATCAGCATAGGTAGAATACAGCGGTCACCCGTCCACCTTCTCCTTCCCTTTGCTAGTACCTGAAACAGTGGGGAAAAATAGGGGTCAGCTGGAGAAGCTGAGTGAATATCTCAAAATGCAAGCAATCTTAACATACAACACATGAGGGCACATCGGTGTACTCCTAGTCAAAACTACTCAGATTATTTTTCTCAGATTTTATTACTCAGATTTTAAATTTATATAGCGCGCTTGTGTGACTTGGGACGAGAGATCAACCTCGTCCCTCCTCACACCTCAGATAGGCATAAGCCAAAAACTCAGACGGGAGTGATCCCAAACTCAGACGGGAATAATCCCAAAAACTCAGACGGGAGGTGATCCCAAAACTCAGATGTGTTATTATGTTTTATTATCTCTTTTAACATAATTATCTCAGAATGCCCTAGCAAGTAATAACACAGAATGACCCTGTGCCGAGCTCAGT
Source organism: Calendula officinalis (assembly GCA_963853835.1). NCBI lineage: Eukaryota > Viridiplantae > Streptophyta > Magnoliopsida > Asterales > Asteraceae > Calendula > Calendula officinalis. The sequence goes on from OY970828.1 coordinate 67,724,782, forward strand.
TACCCAGGCACAATGTCTCAGATCATAAATAACTCAACAGCTGCTCAGATACTCAGATAACAGATCAAACTCAGATAACAGTTCATACTCAGATAACAGTTCATACTCAGATAACAGGTCAAACTCAGATAACAGTTCATACTCGGATACAAAACATGGTGTAAGGAACGTAACACATAAGTCATGCATGTATATTATTAAAACTGAATACACGGTGAGAATACTCACCTCGAGGAATGCAAGCTCCAAAGGTTCCCGAAAATCAGAAAGATAGCACGTTATCTCCTAGACGGTCCTAAAAACCAAAAAGTGAAACCCGGAATTAAAATCCTACCCGAGGGCTTATTTCAGAAAACTGGCAGCCCCCGTCAGTCTCACGGGAACTGCCATAACTCCTAAACGGTTTATTAGATTTTCCTCGTATTTTAACCATGGCTAGAAGACAATCAAAACTACAATTTACTGTGAGACGGTCACTGGCCAAAACAGACTCTAAGTGTCTCAAAACAGTGATGCAAGACAGACATACTGCACAGATCAAAATCCTAACAGCAGCCTACTAATTCGACTATAACTTTTAAACCGTAATTCGGATTGACGAGCGGGTTGCGGCGTTGGAAAGCTAATTCAAAAACCAAGGTCCTAGCACGGGCCAAAAACCTTAAAGATTATTTTAAATGTACCAAAAAAACAGTTTAGAACAGGGGCAGATTATGCGACAAAAGTGTTGATCTATTAAACCTGTTTTAGCAACCCGACTCATCACCGAAGAACCCGCACACCTAGAGTTTGCCCAACAGCTGAGAGATATTATCTACTAGCATCCTAATCATTTCTATTAAAACTAGATGATAAAAGTTCTTTTAATTGGGAAACCGAGAACCCTACGGGTTCGGTTTCCCTTTCGGTTACAAGTTTCCGCCTTAATGGAACCAACATGCTACTCAAGCCACCGGAACTGCCCGAGGTTTGACCTCGATTGCCCGGTTCACTACCTATCTTCTTACTACACAACAGGTCATAATTCGAGGGATATCTAGGACGACCTAATGGCTCGGGGTGGCGATCGGCTAGCAAAGGTAACATAACCATCAACAAGACAAGGGATCGGAATGGCCCAATTCTAGCTCGGACCTAGATTAACAAAACCCACAGCTCTAGTGTTTACTCTAGACGGATCAGATCAGTATGCAATCGAAAACAAACGCTAGACTAGGATCGAAAATAAATTAATACACGGTATATAGAATTCTACCGAACCGCTTGCGATCTCGATCCGGCAAGAATATCCACGGCTCGACAATGGGTCAATGACACGATTAGAAACGTTCTCCTTCTTAATTTGATACACTGAGGTCATCAACAATCCAGAAAAACCGTGAGTAACGAATGGAAAAAGGTTGACCGAAAAAGATAATCAACAATTAGCTTACCCACGAATAGCCGATCAGATTCTGCTCCCGATTCCACTCTCCCACTCGATCGACCGAAAGAAATTGCAGGGGTTGAAAGGGTTTGATGGAATTATCGGCCGAATGTCACGAATGGGGAGGAGCTTAGGTTTAACGGTTTAAGTATGTGCTTAATAAGGGATTAAGGCCCCTTCCTAATTCTCGGGCCAAACCCAACCGGAACTTCTCTTATGTTGGGCCGAGATCTATTATTAATCAAGCCTAATACCGAGCAAGTGTAAACTCATTTATTTTCTAAGTGACCCAATCCGCAAGCCCCTAATTCGACCGGTCTTCATTCTTAATCGTCCATCTCATAGCTCAAGGTCGGGTTTTCGGGCCTTGGCCTTCGGCCGGCCCTTAGCCCGACACTCGACCCACGAGAATTTAAAACGTTGTGTTAACGAGACGTCGCGTACTCAATTCATTTAACAATAACAAATAAACAATACAAAAGAGTTTTAAAAGTAATAAAACACAATTAAATTAATTCATAAAAATTTCGGGGCGTTACACACCTTCATTTGCTTTGGGAGCAAATTTGTTTAGATTTTGTTTAGTACTAAGTAAAAAACATTTACTCCCAAAGATGTGGAAGAATTCCACATTAGGAACCTTGCCATTATATAACTCATAGGGAGTCTTTTGATGTCTCTGGACTATTGTAGCTCTGTTCTAAGTAAAATTTGCACAGTTTACAGCTTCTGCCCAGAAGCTCAGTGCCAGTCCAGCATGGCATAATAAAGTTCTTGCAGCTTCAATTAATGTTCTATTCTTTCTTTCTACAACATCATTTTGTTGTGGTGTGTAGGCTGCGGAGAAGTTTTGAATGATTCCTTTTTCTTCAAAAGAATATGCTAATACTGAGTTCTTAAACTCAGTACCACGGTCACTTCTTAGTTGCTTGACCTTGTTGCCTTTCTGAAGTTCTTCTCTTTTGATAAAGGCAATGATTTTTGTTGTTACATCTGATTTGGTCTTGAGAAAGATGACCCAAGTATATCTTGAGAATTCATCAACCAAGACTAAAGTATAGATCTTTTTGGCCAATGAAGGTGTGCTGATGGGGCTAAAAAGATCCATATGTATCATTGTAAGAGGTTCATTAATAGAATGATTGTCCTTTGACTTGAATGAACTCTTCTTCTGCTTGCCCATTTCACATGCTGAGCATAACTTATCTTTTGAATAAGTAATAGTGGGCAATCCTCTCACCAATTTCTTCATACTGAGCTCGTTGATATTTCTGAAATTTATGTGAGAAAGTTTCTTGTGCCACAACCAGTTCAGTTCTGGCTTGACTCTAGAAAGCAGGCAAACTCTAATAGTAGGGTCTATTTCAGACCGGTTGACCACATAGACATCTTTTTCTCTTTTAACAATAAGTACAGGTTGCCCTTTATCATTGTAGATGATTCCTGCGACCTTCCTGAAGCGAGCTTCATTGTCATCATCACACATCTGGCTGATACTGTGCATATTGTGTTTAAGTCCCTCTACATAGGCAACTCTCATAAAAGTTATGTTGCCTGCCTTGATTACTCCATACCCTCTAGTTTTTCCAATCGAATCATCTCCAAACTTGACAGAAGGACCCTTCTCTGGTGTATAGTTTAGAAGGTACTCCATACTGCCAGTCATGTGTCTTGAGCAGCTACTATCTAAGTACCATTTTCTGTCACCCTGCACAAGACACAAAATAAGGATTAGTTATTTTTAGGAACCCATTTTTGAATGGGACCTTTGGTAGGAGAAACAGGGGTACACTTGATCTCTTTTGTTGGAGAGGTCAGTATCACTTCAGAGGAAACCTTGGAGGTTTTCTTTGGTGATACTGACTTGGTTTCTCTCCTTTTCTTTTGTACTGAGTACCTAGGACTTGAGACATCAGTCCAACATTCATCTCCTTTATGTCCAGTATGATGACATCTATAACATTTTCTAGGTCTGTTTCTGAACATATTTTCATAAGGAATTTTTGAAAATTGTTTGACTTGTGGTTGTTCAGTATGAGTAAGTTTTGCAAAATTTTGACTTAAAACTTTGATCTGATCACCAATAGATTTTAAAATGTTATTTTTGTCATTTTTTACTGGTATTTTAATGTTGTTTTTGACTGGTTTAGTAGGAGATGGATCTGGTGTCTTCTTTTTATTTGGAAGAGAAGTCTTTTTAATATTAGACTTCTTGTTTTTGCCACTTGAAGATCCTGTTGAAGTTGAATTCTGGTTATCATGTTTTAGAATGACAACTTTAACAAGTTCTTTAGATTCTTGAGTAGTTGACTTTTCTGTTCCTGCAACCTCAGTATTAGATAGAACATTTTGAGTAGAAGTAGAAGTGGTTTTATTTTCATTATATATCTCAAAAGTGGTTGTATTAAATAATAATTCAAATGGAGGAACAGCAGATGTATCATACTGCACAACTTCGAGGTCAGTATCAGGAATTTTGTTTTCAGGAAATTCAATACTGAGTTCTTGTAGTTCAGTATAACACTTTGAACACATGGAAGGACCAATTGGTTTTTCAGAAATAATTTTATCCTCATCATCTGAATCAGTTTGACATCCAACTTCACAAAAAGTTTTTGCTTTTACAAACTGAATAGGGTTCATATCAGAAAATTCTTCAAATAAATCAGCAAAATTATTTTTATTTTTTAACTGAGGATCAACACCAAGTGTAGCCCTCACATTTTCTGGAAATTGTTGTTGTTAGGTCACAACACCCTGGATTACTTATATAATTGATGTTATAATTAGACTTAAGACAATTAAAGTGTTAAACACAGTATTAGAGTCAAATGTATAATTCCACTAAGTGTGGTATGCTGCGGAAAAGCAATACCACTGATCAATTACAAAAGATGTATTCCTGTAAAGTTAATTGGTAAGTTCTCCTTTGCAAGATGATCTCTATTTATAGTGGTATAGAGATCTTACATAATGGGCAAAGGAGTAACCGAAGGACTAAACTAGGGAAATGACTAAGATCAAGGGATTAGATCTTAGTCCGTTACAATACTGACTGTAACTCAGTCCTTCTACTCCGTATTGGATTTCCAATACTGAGTGCTGATACTGAGTGGCCAATAGTGGCCAAACTCAGTATCAGACCTAAACTTAGCTAATTTATTCTACTATTTAATCTAACTTAGTCTTGGTTGTTTTGTTATCTAAAGATTCCAAAGGGGTAAGGCTTTTTGCCTTAACAATCTCCCCCTATCTAATGATAACAAAACAATTTACAAAGAGAATAATACAAAACAAAAAACTCAGGCAGCATAGTCTTCTTTTTCACTGTTTGTTGATTGATTCAAACTCATAGAAGACTTCTTTCTTTATGTGGATGAACTCTTCTCTTTTCTTCAGTTCATCCTGCCTGTTATTCAGTACAGCAACAATCTTCTTTCTGAACCAAGAGTCCTCCTTCTTGGTTATCATCCATTTCAAGCCCACCAGAAGACTAATAGGGGCCTTTGGCAGATCTGCTTCAGTAATGAAGCATTCCCTATCTTCTGAGTAGGTATACATATATCCAAAGGTTGGATATATGGTGCTCTTTTGTTCCTGAAAGATTAAGTTAGGGGGAACAGAGTATGAGTTAAAGATCCTGAAAGTATTAAGGCACTCAAGCTTGTTGTTCTTTACAGCCTCAGTCATTACACTGAGTGCCCTATAGTCTGCTTGGTACAAAATGCCTTGTTCAAAGCATATAGTAGAGACAGCCCAGATTTCATCCATCATTACTTGGGCTTCTGAGGATCTTGATGGTAACTCCTTAATTAATCTGGCAATCTTCACCCAGTCTTGGAGTCCCATGTTCTGAATGTCATGAAGAAAGATCTTCCTAGGAGGACTGACTGGTCCAGTGCAGAATGCAACTATGGACTTGTCAACGGTTTTGACTTTGATTTTGTTGACATATAAGTTCAGCCATTAAATGTCCTTCACAATTGGGAATAACCTATTCCTCAACATACTCATTCTGGTCTCCCTGTACCTTGCTCTTTGAGCAACAATGTTCCAGTATTGTTGGAGAAGTTCATCTCCTGTTCTTCTTATGGTGTGAGATTTTCTTGGAACATCTGCATCAGACTCAGTGTCAGGATCTTCTTCCTTAACAAGAAAGAATCTCTGAGCCTCAATCTCATCCTCAGCATCACTCTTTTCCTCAGTATACTGAACAGATCTTCTTGGTCTAGAAGTCAGAGGAGCTGGATCTGGTTCTTAACTTGATTCTGAGGACATAACCACTTTTGACATTCTTCTGGTTATTGGTCTTCTAGGAACTCTATAAGTTCCTTCAGCTTGAGGAGAGATTGGTTTTCTTGGAGGCTCTTCATCATCTGAGGATGATGATGAAGAGCTTTCTTTGTGTGCCACATCCAGTGCAAAGTTTAAGAAGTTTTGAGATGGCACTGGAGGTTCTTCATCATCATCAGCAATAGGCCAGACAAAAGGCCTATAAACTATAATTTGCAAGTTGTTTGGTTCTTAAGCAGGAGGCTCAGTATCAACTTGCTGTGGTTGGTCAGCTTCAGTCTCCCCCTGAGCAGTTGGCTCAGATAACTCTTCAAGTAGTTCCAGAACTGACCTTCCTCTTTGACTTCTTCTTTCATACTGAAACCTAACTGGTTCAGTATGAAGAGTCTGCTGATGTTGTTGTTGTTGCTGTGGAGGTTGATCTTCATTTAATTTTCTTCTTTTCTCCCCCTGAGCAGATGGCTCAGGTTGATCAACCTCTTCTTCTCTTTGTCTCTTCTCCCCCTTATTGTTATCATTTGATGGGGAGGGAAGAGGTTCAGTGCACCACCTATGTCCCCATGTTGATCATCAGGTGTTGGGGAGGGTATAGGTTCAGTGGCAGCATCATGTTCACCCTCGGTATTGGCATATGAGGGTGATCTTCTAGGCTCAGTAACAGGGCCTTCTTCATCATTGTTTCCACCAATTGGAGACTGTGGAGGTGGTGGAGGCTGTTGTTGTTGTTGAAGGAGTGCCACCGACTGTTTTAATGAGTCTATCTCAGTACTCATTGCATCCATCCTGGCCAGAATATTATTCTGAGTGTTTTGCATGGCCAGAATCTGGTTGAGAATTGTTTGTAAAGCCCCTTGCACTTCCGGAGACTGAGTAGCGTGTGCCCTATGACCCTGCATAGATGGTGCTAAACAAAAAAAATGTAAACTAGTTAGAATGAAAGGTTTATCAAATAGAATTGTGGTGTTGTTAAATTCTATAATCATGTAAACAGAATTTATAAGTCTGTATTTCATCTGGTTCATGATGAAATATTGTGAACTTGTGCATAGCATGTGTAAGAAATATTTAGTAAAAGTGAGTGTGAATATTTGAGTAGCTTAGTATAGGATAGGTCACATTTACTAAAAGGTTTTGGTTTGGGAAATCGAAGCCTGGGATGTGCTTCTTGTTATTTTCAATGTTTATCACTCGGTATCAGAGTGATAACAGAAATGTGGCTTAAACCCATGGAAAATTTTGTCTTATGTGGCTTAAAAGGTTTGTGATCATTTCTTGAATTATGTGACCCTACTCAAAATAACTAGGACATCATTCAAGCAGCACCAGTAGGTGTCAGTATGACATCACCACAATTGTCTCTTAAAATGTTGAGACAACTGTAGACTGACAATGATCATTTAAGTGCTCAGTGTATGAATTTTGCATAGCAGCAGTGGGCTAACTATGTTGGCCATAAGTGGATATATATTTGAAAGTTCGTTTGAGACTTTGGTCAGTATTGAGTTGGTACTGGCCAATACTTAGTCTCTATTTGGGAAAGATATATATATATATATATAAAAGTTTGAGAGCATTATAGAAATTCATACCTGAGACTTTGTCAGATTCCCTTCGAGCATCTGCAGAGGTCGGTGCTGGATCATCTAGATTTTGATTTGAGGCACCAGCACCTTCAGGAGCCTCTTGTCTGCTATCATGAGCACCTTCCAGTGAATGTTGCTCAAACTGAATCTCCACATCAAGAGGAACATGAGGTTCCTCAATTTGTTGAGCAATAAGATGTGGTTCAGGACCTGGAAGGTCAGCGGTGGCTGCAACTAGACTTTGTGCCTGAAGAGATGCAGTTAAAGATGGAACATTTGTGGGTTGCACCTCTTCTGATTATAAAGCTCCCATTATCACTGGGGATAAGTTTCTTCTTTGTCTTCTCAAGACCAGTGGTTGATCTTCTGTGGACTCAGAATCAGAATCTGATGCAGTATGAGGAGCATCAGGATCCTGTGCAGGTGGAGGTATATGTGGTTGTGCTTGTTCTTGTTCTGGTTGAGCATCCACCATTTCAACATCTTGGTCCGCATTACCTCCATCACCACTATCATCATCATTATCATCAGCATCATCATCATTTTCTGATTCAGTATCAGAATTTTCTACATCATTAATGTGTGCCTGTACATTAGCCCACATAGAGTGACTCAGTACAGGCTCTCCTTCCCTTGGCCTGTAAAAATATATTTTCTCATGTAAAGGAGGAAGATCTGCTTTTGGACTATTAAATTCATCATATACATGAGCAGGCATGGCACTCTGGAAAATAAGAGATAGAAATCTGCAGAAAGGAACATTGATTTCTCTGGTTTGAGCCCGAATCAGAGAAGCTAGTTCATCAAAGATCAGTCTAGCAAAATCAATATCCCGACCATGATACATGGCATGAACAATCTGCATCCCAAAATCATTGATTTGGTCCAAAGCTCCAGTCTTGTGGGTCATACACCGAATGAGTGTGGAAATTAAAACACCCCACATTGGACCAAATTCATTTCTTTTAATTATGCCCGTGGTTCCTCCGCGTCCAATAAGTGGTAATACTGAACGAGCCTCTGTCCGATCAACAAAGGGCTCATACTGAGCGTGAGCGGGAAGCCTCAGTGTTTCCCGAATAATAGCTGTTGAAACGAAAGCCCTTCTTTGATCTCGAATAACCCAACCGGTAATCATGTCCGGAGAGTCAAGTTTTGCAGAGTACCAGAATTCACAGAGCATCTCTGGATAAATTGCTCGAGGAGATAAAATCAACGCTTGAGTAATCGGACAATTCTTCAGATATGTAACCATGTGAGTGAATTCAGGGCACGCCCAAGCCTGGGGAATGTTGAAATTTGCGGTTATGTTGTTCCTCGCAAACTTGGGTAATTCGTCCTTTCGAAATTGGGTCGCCGGTGCAGCCTCCGGTACAAAGAATATGTAATTTGCCATCTGCGATTTTGATTAAGTAATTGCTTGCAAAGAAATCGTAGAATCGTTAATCGCATAGAGAATTGAAGAAGAAAGTTTGAAATAACTGTTAGAAAAATTGAAAGAAAGGAAATAAACGGTTATTTATACTTAATTAGAGATAATTACGGTATTGGGAAGTAAAAACGGCTGATTTGTTAGCCTTATCCGTTGGGGAGTATGAGGATTAAAAGTCAGTTTTATCACTCCAGGACTTCAATACCGAGTTAAAAAAATTAAATAAAAAAAATTAAAAATTATAAAAACATTTAATTTAATCTATAAATTAATGAAAAATAAAAATTATTAAATTTTGATAAATCAGACAAGTGATACTGAGTGGGTCAGTATTGGAACCAATACTGAGAGGTCAGTATCAGAAAATTTTAAGGAAAATTAAGGATTCAACATACCCACATAAACCTTTCCTCAGAGAGAGGTTTAGTAAACACATCGGCCAATTGTTCATCTGTAGGAACGAAATCTATATCAACCTTACCGTTTTCCACATTATCTCGAATAAAGTGGTGTCTGATATCAATGTGCTTTGTTCTTGAGTGATGGACTGGGTTTTCAGTGATAGCAATAGCATTCTTGTTATCACAATGAATAGGTGTCTTTTGGAAATTGAACCCATAGTCCATTAGTTGGTACTGCATCCACAAGAGTTGAGCACAACAACTTCCTGCAGCAACATATTCTGCTTCTGCAGTGGAAGTTGCAACTGAGTTTTGCTTCTTGGATGACCAACCAACTAGTCTACTGTTAGGTCACAACAACCCTGGTTAACTTGATAATTGTTAGATTTATAATTTACTTAAGACAATTAAGGTGATAAACACAGTAATTTAGTCAAACGTATATTATTCCACTAAGTGTGGCTTGTAGCGGAAATACAAGACCACTTGAACAATTACAAAGATGAATACTATGAATATGTAAATTGGTAAGTACTCCTTTGCAAGATGATCTCTATTTATAATGATATAGAGATCTTACATTATGGGCAAAGGAGTAACCGAAGGACTAAGTAAATGTAATGACTTAGATCAAGGGATTTGATCTTAGTCAGTTACTATACTGACCGTGACTCAGTCCTTCTACTCGGTATTGGTTTTCCAATACTGAGTGCTGATACTGAGTGGCCAGTATTGGCCAAACTCAGTATCACTACTAACTTAGCTATTTTATTCTACATTTAATCTAAGCTATTCTATATTGTTTTGTTATCCTAAGATTCACAAAGAGGTAAGGCTTTTTGCCTTAACAATCTCCCCCTATCTAATGATAACAAAACAATTATACAGAGATATAAAACAAAATAAACTGCAGGCTGCAAAGTCTTCTTCTTTATTCTTTCTTGATTGATTCAAACTCATAGAAAACTTCTTTCTTTACATGGATGACCTCTTCTCTTTTCTTCAGTTCATCTTGCCTGTTGTTTAGCACAGCAACAATCTTCTTTCTGAACTAAGCATCTTCTTTCTTGGTTATCATCCATTTCAAGCCCACCAAATGGCTGATAGGAGCTGTTTGCAGTTCTGCTTCAGTGATGAAGCACTCCCTGTCCTCTGAGTCAGTGTACATATATCCAGATGTTGGATATATGGTACTCTTCTGATCCTGAAATATAAGGTTAGAAGGAACAGTGTACTTAGGGAACATTCTGAAGGTATTCAGGCACTCAGGCTTGTTGTTTTTGACAGCCTCAGTCATAACACTGAGTGCCCTATAATCTGCTGCATATAAAATGCCTTGTTCATAACAAACTGCAGCTACAGCCCATACTTCATCCATCATCACTTGAGCTTCAGAAGATCCGGATTTCAGTTCCTTAATCAGTCTAGCAATTTTAATCCAGTCTTGTACACCCATATTCTGGATATCATGAAGAAAGAACTTCAATGGAGGACTGACTGGCCCAGTGCATGTTGCAGTAATGCATCTGTCAACAATTTTGACTTTGATTTTGTTGACAAATTCATTTAGCCAGTGAATGTTCTTCACATCCAGAAAGATTCTGTTCCTCAGCATGTTCATCCTGGTTTCTCTATATCTGAATCTTTGGGCAATGATGTTCCAGTATTGTTGAAGAACATCATCACCTTTTCTTCTGACAACATGAGGCTTCCAAGAGTTATCTGCCTCAGTATCAGTTTCAGGATCTTCTTCTTTGACAGGAAAGAACCTTTGGGCTTCAATCTCATCCTCAGTGTATTGAACAGATCTTCTCGGTCTAGAGATCAGTGGAGCTGGATCTGTTTCTTCACTAGATTCTGAAGACATAACCACATTTGTCATTCGTCTGGTTATTGGTCTTCTAGGAATTCTAGAAGGTCCTTCAGCTTGAGGAGAGATAGGTTTTTCTGTATGCTCTTCATCATCAGAGAATGATGATGAAGAGGTTTCTTTATTTGCTTCATCCAGTGCAAAGTTTAAAAAATCTTCTGATGCCACTGGATGTTCTTCATCTTCATCATCAGCAATAGGCCACACAAACGGCCTATACACAATTATCTGCAAGTTATTTTGCTCAGTCACAACTTGCTGATGTTGATCAGTATCAGTCTCCCCCTGAGCAGATGGCTCAGATGGTTCTTCTTCAAGTTGTTCCAAGACTGATCTTCCTCTCTGTCTGCTCCTTTCATATCTAAACCGAAGAGGTTCAGTATGAGGTGTTTGCTGATGTTGAAGGTGTTGTTGCTGTGGAGGTTGATCTTCATTCAGCTTTCTCCTTTTCTCCCCCTGAGCAGATGGCTCAGGTTGATCAACCTCTTGATCTCTCTGTCTTTTCTCCCCCTTTTTGTTTTCATTGGATGGGGAGGGAATGGGTTCAGTATCACCACCCATGTCTTCTTGTTGTTGTTCAGGACTGGGGGAGAGCATGGGTTCAGTGTCAGCCTGCCCTGCACTATGAGTGTGTGCAGGAGATGGTGATCTGCGAGGCTCAGTGGCAGGACTATCTTCATTATTATTGCCTCCAGTAGATGGAGGGGGTGGAGGCTGTTGTCGTTGTTGTTGTAATTGTGCCACTGATTGCTTCAAGGAATCAATCTCAGTGCTCATTTCATCCATCCTGGCCAGAATGTTATTCTGAGTAGTCTGCATAGCCAGGATTTGATTAAGAATAGTTTGTAGAGCTCCATGTACTTCCTGAGACTGAGTAGCTTGAGCTCGTTGACCCTGCACAGATGGTGCTAAAGAAACCAAAAACATAAAACTGGTTAGTAAGAAAGGTTTATCAAATAGAATTGTGGTATTGATTAACTCTATAATCATATAAACAGAATTTGGAAGTCTGTATTTCATCTGGTTCATGATGAAATATTGTGGACTAGTGCAAAGCATGTGTAAGAAGTGTTTTTAGTAAAGATGAGTGATATTTTAAGTAGCTCAGTGTAGGATAGGTCACATTTACTAGAAGGTTTAGGTTGGGAATTCGAAGTCTGGGATATACTTCTTTTTATTTTCAATGTTCATCACTCGGTATCAGAGTGATAACAGAAATGTGGCTTTGACCCATGGAAGTTTTTGGCAAGTGTGGCTTAAGGGGTTTTGGATCATTTCTTGAACAATGGTATCCAACTCAAAATAAGTTGGACATCATTCAAGCAGCACCAGTGGGTGTCAGTGTGACATCAACCACTATTGTTTCATAAATGGTGAAACAACCGTAGACTGACAATGATCATGTGAAAAACTCGGTATATGAATTTTGCATAGCAGCAGTGGGCATACTATGTTGGCCATAAAAGGATATATTTGAAAGTTCGATTGAGACTGTGGTCAGTATTGAGTTGGTACTGGCCAATACATAGTCTCTATGGGGGAAAATATATATATATATAAGTTTAAGGATTTTAGAAATTCATACCTGAGACTTTATCGGATTCTCTTCTAGCATCATGAGAGGTCGGTGCTGGATCATTTGGATTTGGATTTGAGGCACCAGCACCTTCAAGAGCTTCTTCTCTTCTGCTTGCTGGACCTTCCAGTGTATGCTGAGCAAACTGAAGTTCGACATCAAGAGGATCATGAGGAGCCTCAAGATGATGAGCAATATGTGCTGGTTCTAGACCTGGAAGGTCAGCATTGGCAGCAACCGCACTTTGGACTTGAAGAGATGCAGTTAAAGATGGAATGTGTTCAGTTTGCATCTCTTCTGATGACATATTTCCCATAGGAACAGGGGAAAGATTTCTTCTTCTTCTTCGAAGAACTAGTGGTGTGTCTTCTGAGAGCTCAGTATCAGAAGCTTCTTCAATAATAGGAGCATCCGGATCCTGTGCTGGTGGAGAAGAAACTAGGGCTTGTTGAGCTTCCACCATCTCAGTATTTGGATCATCATTTCCAACATCACCACTGTCATCATCAGTATCATTATTTTCTGATGCAGTATCAGAAGATTCTGCATCATTGATGTGTGCCTGGACTATAGCCCACATTGAGTGACTCATTACAGGCTCTCCTTCTCTTGGCCTGTAGAAGAAAATATTCTCATGAAGAGGTGGAAGATCCACTCTTGGACTGTTGAATTCATCATATATATGTGCAGGCATCTCATTCTGAAAGATGAGAGAAAGGAATCTGCAGAAAGGAACGTTTAATTCTCTGACTTTGGCCCGAATCAGAGATGCTAATTCTTCAAAATTTAATCGAGCATAATCGATATCCCTTCCATGGTACAAGGCATGAACCATCTGCATACCAAAATCGTTGATCTGGTCCAAGGCACCAGTCTTGTGAGTCATACACCGAATGATCGTAGAGATCAGTATACCCCACATTGGACCAAATTCGTTTCTTTTAATTATTCCTGTGGTTCCTCTTCTTCCAATAAGTGGTAATACTGATCGAGCCTCGACTCTGTCAACAAAGGGCTCATATTGAGCATGAGCAGGAAGACCCAGAGCTTCCCGAATGATTGCTGTTGAGACGAAGGTTCTTCTTTGGTCACGAATCACCCAACCGGTAATCATATATGGTGAGTCGATTTTGGCAGAGTACTAGAATTCGCAGAGCATTTCTGGGTAAATTGCTCTGGGAGATCTAATCAGTGCTTGAGTGATTGGGCAGTGCTTCAAAAATGTTATCATTTGTGTGAATTCAGGGCACGCCCAAGCTTGAGGAATATCAAAATTTGCTGTGATGTTGTTCCTCGCAAACTTTGGTAATTCATCGTTTCTGAATTGCGTTGTCGGTGCAGCCTCCGGTGCAAAGAATCGGTAGTTTGCCATCTGTGATTTGGATTAAAAAAAAATTTGCTTGCAAAGAGAAACTGAAATCGTTAATCGCAGAGAGAATCGAAAATTAAGTTAAGAAATAACTGTTGTAAGAAAAGTGATAATGAAAGAAAAAACGGTTATTTATACTTAATTGAAAGATATTTACGGTATTGGGAAGTTAAACCGGCTGATTTGACAGCCTTATCCTGTGTTAACGGTAACTTTCCTATTAAGAAAGGTTACCGTTAGGGAGTATTGGGATTAAAAGTCAGTTGTGTTACTCCAGGATTCCAATACCGAGTTTAAAAAAAAATTAAATTAAAAAAAAAAATTAGAAAAACATTTAATTTAATCTATAAATTAATAAAAAAATAAAAATTTACAAAATTTGATAAATCAGACTAGTGATACTGACTTGGTCGGTATTGAAAGCAATACCGATCAGTCGGTATCAGAAAATTTAAGTAAATTTAAGGATTCAGCATACCCAATTGTCCTAGTAAGTACATAAACCTTTCCTCAGAGAGAGGTTTAGTAAAGACATCGGCCAATTGGTCATCTGTAGGAGCGAAATCTACCTCAACCTTACCCTTTTCCACATTATCTCGATTAAAGTGGTGTCTGATATCAATGTGCTTGGTTCTGGAGTGATGGACTGGGTTTTCAGTGATAGCAATAGCACTCTTGTTATCACAATGTATAGGTGTCTTCTGGAAGTTAAACCCATAGTCCATTAGTTGATACTGCATCCACAAAAGTTGAGCACAGCAACTTCCTGCAGCAACATATTCTGCTTCTGCAGTAGAAGTTGCAACTGAATTTTGCTTCTTGGATGACCAGCCAACTAATCTGCCACCGAGGAACTGACATCCTCCACTTGTACTTTTCCTGTCTAACCGACAACCTGCAAAATCTGCATCTGTATACCCTTCAAGATCAAAGTTTGAGTCTTTGGGATACCAAAGACCCATGTTAGGAGTACCTGAAAGATATCTAAAAATTCGCTTAACAGCTTTCATATGTGATTCTTTAGGATCAGCCTGATACCGAGCACACAAACAGGTTGCAAACATGATATCAGGCCTGCTAGCTATTAAGTAAAGTAAAGAACCAATCATACCTCGGTATGTGGATTGACATACTGGTTTACCAGTTTCATCTTTACTTATTTTATCCTGAGTACCCATAGGAGTATGCATGGATGATAGATTTTCAAATTTATATTTCTTAAGCATGTCATGCACATACTTACTTTGATTTATGAAAGTGCCATCAGGCTTTTGTTCAACTTGTAAACCAAGAAAGTAAGTAAGTTCTCCCATCATACTCATCTGATACTGAGATGACATTATCTTTGCAAACCAGTCACACATTGACTTGTCAGTTGAGCCAAAGATAATATCATCCACATATATTTGAATGAGTAAAATGTCAGAACCATTTCTCTTTGAAAATAATGTTTTATCAATTTTACCTCTTATAAACTTATTTTCAATTAAGTACTCGGACAGGGTATCATACCAGGCTCTGGGAGCTTGTTTGAGCCCATATAAAGCTTTATCAAGCTTGAAAACGTAATTAGGAAATTTAGGATCAATAAAACCTGGTGGTTGTTTGACATAGACTTCCTCGTAGTTTTCCATTAAGAAAGGCACTTTTGACATCCATCTGATAAACTTTGAAATTCTTGAAAGCTGCATATGCAAGATACAGCCTAATAGCTTCAATTCTTGCAACTGGTGCAAAAGTTTCATCATAGTCAATACCTTCTTCTTGCCTGTAACCCTGAGCAACCAGTCTTGCTTTGTTTCCGATGACAACACCATCTTTGTCCATTTTGTTTCTGAACACCCACTTAGTACCAATAATAGTTTTACCAGCAGGAGGTGGTACTAAGTTCCAAACTTTATTTCTTTCAAACTCTGTCAATTCTTCTTGCATAGCTTCTACCCAGTCTTCATCTAATAAAGCTTCATCAGCTTTCTTGGGTTCCATGGTAGATAAGAAACTTGAGAAGAAACAGAAGTTTGCAGTTGCTTGGAGTTCAAACTCTAACCTTCTTCTTGTTTGAACACCTTGTTCAATGGGACCAATAATGTTGGCATGAGGATGGTCTCTGTGTTCCCTTAGATTATTTCCTAAGGAAACATTTGAAGCAAGATCAACAATATCCTGTTGTGGTGATGGGTTGTCTGCCTGATACTGTGATGAATCCTGATCAGTATCAGACAATACTGGTTGTTGTTCTTCTGAATTTTGCAGATTTGGTGTGAATTCTTGAGCAGTATTGGAGGATTCTCCTTCCTCATATGTGGAGTTGTTCAAATCAAGAATTGGGACCTCAGTATTGGGGTTCTCAGTAATGGGAACCTCAGAATTTGTTATATTGACGTTAGACTGAGATGTCTCTTGATCAGTATCACTCATACTGTGATCAACATAGTATGGGTGAGACTTGGGCTGTTCAGCAATGGAGTTTTCTGGATTGCATAGAATTTCTATGCCACTGATGTCTTCACTTGCTGAGGTAGAATGCTCATTCTGATTTTCATCAAATGTAACATGAATAGATTCTACAATCATCTTAGTGGAGATGACATACACTCTGAAGGCTTTAGAGTGTGGAGAATAGCCCATGAACACGCCTTCATTTGCTTTGGGAGCAAATTTGTTGAGATTTTGCTTAGTACTGAGTACAAAGCATTTACTCCCAAAGATGTGAAAATATTCCACATTAGGAATCTTGCCATTATATAACTCATATGGAGTCTTTTGATGACGCTGGACTATAGTAGCTATGTTTTGAGTAAAATTTGCACAATTAACAGCTTCAACCCAGAAGCTCAGTGCCAGTCCAGCATGGCATAACAAAGTTCTTGCAGCTTCAGTAAGAGTTCTATTTTTTTCATTCTACAACACCATTTTGTTGTGGTGTGTAGGCTGCAGAGAAGTTTTGTATAATTCCTTTTTCTTCACGGAAATCAGCTAATACCGAGTTCTTGAACTCAGTACCATGGTCACTTCTAAGTTGTTTGACCTTGTTGCCTTTTTGAAGTTCTTCTCTTTTAATGAAGGCAATGATTTCTGTTGTTGCATCAGCTTTAGTCTTGAGAAAAATAACCCAAGTGTATCTTGAAAATTCATCAACTAAGACTAATGTATAGATCTTTTTGGCCAAAGATGGTGTGCTGATGGGACCAAAAAGATCCATATGAATCATTGTAAGAGGTTCATTTATGGAGTGATTAACTTTTGACTTGAATGAACTCTTCTTCTGCTTGCCCATTTCACATGCTGAGCATAACTTATCTTTTGAATAAGTAATAGTGGGCAACCCTCTCACCAGTTTCTTGATACTGAGCTCGTTAATATTACGAAAATTTATGTGAGAGAGTTTCTTGTGCCATAACCAATGTAATTCTGGTTTGACTTTAGACAGCAGGCAAACTCGAATGGTGGGGTCTATTTCAGACAGATTGACCAAAATAAACATCTTTTTCTCTTCTAGCAACTAGTACAGGTTGCCCTTTATCATTGTAGATGATCCCTGCAATCTTTCTGAATCGAGCTTCATTATCATCATCACACATCTGGCTGATACTGAGCAGATTGTGTTTAAGACCCTCCACATAGGCAACTCTTTTAAAAGTTATGTTGCCTGCTTTTATAACTCCAGACCCTCTTGTTTTCCCTATTGAATCATCTCCAAACTTGACAGAAGGACCCTTCTCTGGAGTATATTTAGAAGGTACTCCATACTGCCAGTCATGTGTCTTGAGCAGCCACTATCTAGATACCATTTTCTGTCACCCTGCACAAGACACAAATAATAAATTAGTTCCTTTTAGGAACCCATTTTTGAATGGGACCTTTGATAGGAGAAACAGAGTTTGACTTGATCTCTTTTGTGGGAGAGGTCAGTATCACTTCAGGAATAACCTTTGAGGTTTTCTTTGGTGATACCGACTTAGTTTCTCTCCTTTTCTTTGGTACTGAGTACCTAGTACTTGAGAGATCAGTCCAGCATTCATCTCCTTTGTGTCCAGTATGATGACATCGATAACATTTTCTAGGTCTGTTTCTAAACATATTTTCATAAGGAACTTTTGAAAATTGTTTAACTGTTGGTTGACCAGTATTAGTTAATTTTGCAAACTTTTGACTTAGAATTTTAACCTGATCACCAATTGATTTTAAAATGTTATTTTTGTCATTTTTTAATGGAGTTTTAATTTTATTTTTGACTGTTTTTGAAGGAGATGATTCTGGTGTTTTGATTTTATTTTGCATAGAAGTCTTTTTATCAGTTGACTTCTTGTTTTTGACACTTGAAGATCCTGTTGAAGTTGTTTTCTTTTTATCATGTTTTAGAATGACAACTTGAACAGGTTCTTTAGATTCTTGAGTAGTTGACTTTGCTGTTCCTGTGGATTCAGTATTAGTTAAAACAGTTTCAGTAGCAGTAAGTTTCTTTTCTGTATTATCAGGTTCTTTATATATCTCAAACGTAGTTGTGTTAAGTAATAATTCAAATGGAGGAACAGCAGAAGTGTCATACTGTACTATTTCGAGATCAGTATCAAAAATTTCTTTTTCAGGAAATTCAATACTGAGCTCTTGTAGTTCAGTATAGCACTTAGAACAGATGGAAGGACCAATTGAGTTTTCAAAAATGATTTTATCCTCATCATCTGATTCAGTTTGACATCCTTCAAAAATGATTTTATCCTCATCATCTGGTTCAGTTTGACATCCTACTTCACAAAATGTTTTTGCTTTTACAAACTGAATAGGGTTCATATCCGAAAACTCTTCAAATAAATCAGCAAAATTTTTACTATTTTTTAATTGAGGGTCAACACCAAGTGCAGCCCTTACATTTTCTGGAAATTGTTGATTTAGACATCTATTTAGTTTAATTGATGCATTTCCCCAAGATTTACACTGATTTTCAAATTTTTCTTTTTCAAGTTTGTGTAAATGAGCTTTATCAGCTAATCTTTGGTTAATGTCTTGTAAGTTTAAAAAATCTAGTTCCAAATCTTTAAATTTTGCTAATTTATCTAAATGTTCGTTATTTACCCTTTCTTGTTCATGAATTGTTAATTTTAATGCCTTTTCTCTCCGTACTAAAGTTTTAAGATCAACAATCATATACTCAAAAATCTTTTCTTTTTCATTATCTGAATAAGTTTGAAAGGAACTCACCTTGTACAATTGAGTGGAATCCCAATCAGTATGGACACTCATTCTCTCAGCTTCTTTGATATCTCTCTCAAAGGAGCTCTTCAAATCTTCTTCAGTAAAAGCCATAAAGGCTTTGTTCTCAACCTCTTCCTCATCATCACTAATTTCCTCATCCATCCAAGCCTCTGAGTAAAGAGCTTGATAAGGTGCACCATTCCCAGCTACATTCTTCCCCTTGCTCCAGTTCTTTAGCTTAACATACTTGTCACGATACCTTTTAGCTCGGTATGCAATTTTGTCATTCTGATCAGTTTCAGTTGACTTGGTATGACAATTTGCTGCAATATGTCCAGGCTTTCCACACCTATAGCACAGACCTGATCTTGGGTCAGTATTGGAAGAGCTAACACCCAGCCTCTTCTTTTTCAACTGATCCAGCTTCATGGACATAAGAGCCATTTGTGTCTCAAGCTCTTCTGCCTCAGCATCAGCAAGATCAACTTCTGGTTCATCAGGCTCAGTGACAGTATATGCCTGTTGTACAACTAGAGCCATACCAGTGGAAGACTTGTCAGTTTTCTTCCAGTTGATCAGTCTTGCTAATTATTCTCCTCATGATTTAACATTAATCCATACAAGGTTTGAAGAGTGTATGACTCAATGTTGTTGGCAGCATTGACAGAATTTGTCATATCAAGGAACTGTTGAGGGAGGCTATCCAAGAACTTTTGGACAAGTTCTCCTTCTTCCTTTACAATGCCTACACTGATTAAATCATGAACAACAGTATTAAACCTGTTGTAGAGAGTAGAAATGTCTTCATTTGGGGTAGAGAAAAAGTTTTCATACTTTCTTCTCATGTTGCTTTTCCTTTGCAACTTCACCTTGGGTGTGCCTTCATAAATGATTGATAGACTATCCCACATAGCCTTTGCTGTTGGCAATTTCATAATTGCATTAAGTATTTCTTTGGTAACAGCATTACCAATCACTCCCTTAGCCCTTGAGTCTAGACTGAATAACTGACGGTCAGTATCAGTCCAGGTGTGTTTCAGTTTAGGAACTGTTCTTGTGCTCTCAGGAGCATCATCAGTAGCAGCAACGGGTTCCACAGTTTGTGGGATGATAGGACCATCATTCAGCACAGTGAGCATCTCATGATGAATTGATTCAAGATACCACTGAGCCTTAAGCTTCCATTGATGAAAGTCTTTTCCATCAAAGATGGGCACTCCCTTGCCAGACATGACTGGGGCAACAATTGTAGACATTTTGGATTTTTGGGTATTTGAAGGATAAGTATAAGGAATGGCTGCCAGGGTTAAAATATCGACTATATAAGAATTAATTTAGCCTGCTCTGATACCAGTTGTTAGGTCACAACAACCCTGGTTAACTTGATAATTGTTAGATTTATAATTTACTTAAGACAATTAAGGTGATAAACACAGTAATTTAGTCAAACGTATATTATTCCACTAAGTGTGGCTTGTAGCGGAAATACAAGACCACTTGAACAATTACAAAGATGAATACTATGAATATGTAAATTGGTAAGTACTCCTTTGCAAGATGATCTCTATTTATAATGATATAGAGATCTTACATTATGGGCAAAGGAGTAACCGAAGGACTAAGTAAATGTAATGACTTAGATCAAGGGATTTGATCTTAGTCAGTTACTATACTGACCGTGACTCAGTCCTTCTACTCGGTATTGGTTTTCCAATACTGAGTGCTGATACTGAGTGGCCAGTATTGGCCAAACTCAGTATCACTACTAACTTAGCTATTTTATTCTACATTTAATCTAAGCTATTCTATATTGTTTTGTTATCCTAAGATTCACAAAGAGGTAAGGCTTTTTGCCTTAACATCTACCACCGAGGAATTGACATCCTCCACTTGTACTTTTCCTGTCCAACCTACAACCTGTAAAATCTGCATCTGTATACCCTTCAAGGTCAAAGTTTGAGTCTTTGGGATACCAAAGACCCATGTTAGCAGTACCTAAAAGATATCTAAAAATGCGCTTAACAACTTTCATATGTGATTCTTTAGGATCAGCCTCATACCGAGCACACAAACAAGTTGCAAACATGATATCAGGCCTGCTAGCTGTTAAGTAAAGTAACGAACCAATCATACCTCCGTATGTGGATTAACATACTGCTTTACCAGTTTCATCTTTACTTATTTTATCCTGAGTACCCGTAGGAGTGTGCATGGAAGATAAATTTTCAAATTTGTATTTCTTTAGCATGTCCTGCACATACTTACTTTGATCAACTTGTAAACCAAGAAAGTAAGTAAGTTCACCCATCATACTCATCTGATACTGAGATGACATTATTTTAGCAAACCAGTCACACATTGACTTGTCAGTGGAGCCAAAGATAATATCATCTACATATATCTGAATAAGTAAGATATCATAACCTTTCCTTTTTTAAAATAATGTTTTGTCAATTTTACCTCTTATAAATTTATTTTCAATTAAGTACTCAGACATCATACCAGGCTCTTGGAGCTTGTTTGAGCTCATATAGAGCTTTATCAAGCTTGAAAACATAATTAGGAAATTTAGGATCAACAAAACCTGGTGGTTGTTTGATATAAACTTCCTCTTGTAGTTTTCCATTGAGGAAGGCACTCTTGACATCCATCTGATAAACTTTGACGTTCTTGAAAGCTGCATATGCAAGATACAGCCTAATAGCTTCAATTCTTGCAACTGGTGCAAAAGTTTTATCATATTCAATGCCTTCTTCTTGCATGTAACCCTAAGCAACCAGTCTAGCTTAGTTTCTAATGACAACACCATCCTTGTCCATCTTGTTTTTAAACACCCACTTAGTACCAATAATAGTTTTGCCAGCAGGAGGTGGTACTAAGTTCCAAACTTTATTCCTTTCAAACTCTGTCAGTTCTTCTTGCATAGCTTCTACCCAGTCTTCATCTAATAAAGCTTCATCAGCTTTCTTTGGTTCCATGGTAGATAAGAAGCTTGAAAAGAAGCAGAAATTTGCAGTGGCTTGGGGTTCAAAATCTAACTTTCTTCTTGTTTGAACACCTTGTTCAATAGGACCAATAATATTTGAATGAGGATGATCTCTGAGTTCCCTTAGATTGTTTCCTAAGGGAGCATTTGAAACAAGGTCAACAATATCTTGTTGTACTGATGTGTTTTCTGCCTGATACTGAGTTGAATTTTGGTCAGTATTAGACAGTTTAGATTGTTGTTCTTCTTGATTTGGCAGATCTGAGGTGGATTCTTGAAAAGTACCGGAAGATTCACCCTCTTCATAAGTGGAGTTGTTCAGATCAATGATTGGGAACTCAGTATTGGGGTTCTCAGATATGTGAACCTTAGTATTTGATGCATTCGAGTTATACTGAGTTCTTTCTTGATTAGTGTCACTCATACCAGGATCAACATAGTATGGGTGAGACTTGGGCTGTTCAGCAATTGAGTTTTCTGAATTGCATAGAATTTCTATGCCACTAATGTCTTCTTTTGCTGATGTAGAATGCTCATTCTGATCTTCATCAAACGTGACATGAATGGATTCTACAATCATCTTAGTTGAGATGACATACACTCTGAAAGCTTTAGAGTGTGGAGAGTAGCCCATGAACACACCTTCATTTGCTTTGGGAGCAAATTTGTTGAGATTTTATTTAGTACTGAGTACAAAACATTTACTCCCAAAGATGTGGAAGTATTCCACATTAGGAACCTTGCAATTGTATAACTCATAAGGAGTCTTATGATGTCTCTGGACTATTGTTGCTCTGTTGTAACATCCCAGAATCCCGTAGCACGATATTGTCCACTTTGCCCACCGGCGCACGGTTTTGTTCTTGGTATGGACCACTTCCACCCAAAAGGCCTCATGCTAAGAGAGATATCCACACCCTTATAAGGAGTGTTTTGTTCCCCTCTCCAACCAATGTGGGACGAATCTTACAATTCTCCCCCCCTTGGGACACAACGCCCTCGTTGTGCACATCGGCCCGGGTCTGGCTCTGATACCACTTGTAACACCCTAAATTTGCAAGATTTTTAAAAACTTTTAAAAACAAAATTATAATCAAGAGGTCCCAATAACTTGAATAATTAAATCCCAACAATAGTATTTTCATTTAAAAAAAATGTATTTAATGCGGAACTAGTAAAAATTAAGTGTTTTTAAAATATTAAATGCAGTCCACATCGGTAATGAAAGATACAGCGGTCAACCGTCCACCTTCTCCTTTCCTCTACTGGTACCTGAAACAATGTGGGGGAAATAGGGGTCAGCTGGGGAAGCTGAGTGAATAATTCTCAAAATGCAACCAATCGTAACATACAACACATGGGGGCACATTGGTGTACTCCTAGTCAGAATCTACTCGGTTAATTACTCAGATTTATTTCTCAGATTTTATTACTCAGATTTATATAGCGCGCTCGGGTGACTTGGGACGAGAGATCAACCTCGACCCGCCTCACACCACCTCAACACCTGTACTCTTCGGTGTGAGTCAAAAAGCCTGGCACCAGTACTCTTCGGTGCCAAGTCAAACGTCTGACACCAGTGCTCTTCGGTGTCAAGTCAGATATATTATGTTTAAAGTTTTTAACTCTAATCTCAGAAACTCAGAACTCAGAACTCAGAAAGTCAGATCACAAAAAGCTCAGATAACAGATAACTCGGATAACAGATCAATCTCGGATAACAAATCAATCTCAGATAACAGATCAATCTCGGATAACAAATCAATCTCAGATAACAGATCAATCTCAGATAACAACTATAGTGCAAGAAATGTAACACGTAAGTCATGCATCACTGTTTAAAAGTTATAGTCGATTTAGTATGCTGCTGTTAGGAAATTGACCTGTGCAGTATGTCTGTCTTGCATCACTGTTTTGAGACACTTAGATTCAGTTTTGGCCAGTGACCGTCTCACAGTAAATTGTAGTTCTGATTGTCTTCTAGCCATGGTAAAAAGATGGGAAAAATCTAATGAGCAGTTTAGGAATTATAGCAGTTTCCGTGAGACCGACGGTTGCTGCCAGTTTTCTAAATTGAGTCCTTAGAACGGATTGTAATTTGGGTTTCATTTTTATGCTTTTAGGATCATCTAGGAATAACCGAGCAGCGCCTTAGAGTATTGTGGATCTTTTGGAGCTTACGTCTATCGAGGTGAGTATTCTCACCGTGTATTCAGTTTTAACGTTGTACATGCATGACTTACGTGTTACATTTCTTGCACTATAGTTGTTATCTGAGATTGATCTGTTATCTGAGATTGATTTGTTATCCGAGATTGATCTGTTATCTGAGATTGATTTGTTATCCGAGATTGATCTGTTATCCGAGTTATCTGTTATCTGAGCTTTTTGTGATCTGACTTTCTGAGTTCTGAGTTCTGAGTTTCTGAGATTAGAGTTAAAAACTTTAAACATAATATATCTGACTTGACACCGAAGAGCACTGGTGTCAGACGTTTGACTTGGCACCGAAGAGTACTGGTGCCAGGCTTTTTGACTCACACCGAAGAGTACAGGTGTTGAGGTGGTGTGAGGCGGGTCGAGGTTGATCTCTCGTCCCAAGTCACCCGAGCGCGCTATATAAATCTGAGTAATAAAATATGAGAAATAAATCTGAGTAATTAACCGAGTAGATTCTGACTAGGAGTACACCAATGTGCCCCCATGTGTTGTATGTTACGATTGGTTGCATTTTGAGAATTATTCACTCAGCTTCCCCAGCTGACCCCTATTTCCCCCACATTGTTTCAGGTACCAGTAGAGGAAAGGAGAAGGTGGACGGTTGACCGCTGTATCTTTCATTACCGATGTGGACTGCACTTAATATTTTAAAAACACTTAATTTTTACTAGTTCCGCATTAAATACATTTTTTTTAAATGAAAATACTATTGTTGGGATTTAATTATTCAAGTTATTGGGACCTCTTGATTATAATTTTGTTTTTAAAAGTTTTAAAAATCTTGCAAATTTAGGGTGTTACATCTGTTCTGAGTAAAATTTGCACAGTTGACAGCTTCTGCCCAGAAGTTCAGTGCCAGTCCAGCATGACATAACAAAGTTCTTGCAGCTTAAATTAATGTTCTATTCTTTCTTTCTACAACACCATTTTGTTGTGGTGTGTAGGCTGCAGAGAAGTTTTGAACGATTCCTTTTTCTTCACAGAAATCTGCTGAAACTGAGTTCTTAAACTCAGTACCATGGTCACTTCTTAGTTGTTTGACCTTGTTGCCTTTCTGAAGTTCTTCTCTTTTGATAAAGGCAATGATTTATGTTGTTGCATCTGATTTGGTCTTGAGAAAGATGACCCAAATATATCTTGAGTATTCATCAACCAAGACTAAAGTATAGATCTTTATGGCCAATGATGGTGTGCTGATGGGGCCAAAAAGATCCATATGTATCATTGTAAGTGTTAAGGCAAAAAGCCTTACCCCTTTGTGAATCTTAGGATAACAAAACAATCACTCAGTCCTTCTACTTAGTACATATGGATCTTTTTGGTCCCATCAGCACACCATCTTTGGCCAAAAAGATCTATACTTTAGTCCCGGTTGATGAATTCTCAAGATACACTTTGGTTATTTTTCTCAAGACTAAAGCAGACGCAACAACAGAAATCATTGCCTTCATTAAAAGAGAAGAACTTCAAAAAGGCAACAAGGTCAAACAACTAAGAAGTGACCATGGTACTGAGTTTAAGAACTCAGTATTGGTTGATTTCTGTGAAGAAAAAGGAATCGTACAAAACTTCTCTGCAGCCTACACACCACAACAAAATGGTGTTGTAGAACGAAATAATAGAACCTTGATTGAAGCTGCAAGAACTTTGTTATGCCATGTTGGACTTGCACTGAGCTTCTGGGCAGAAGCTGTCAACTGTGCAAATTTTACTCAGAACAGAGCTACAATAGTCCAGCGACATCAAAAGACTCCTTATGAGTTATATAATGGCAAGGTTCCTAATGTGGAATACTTCCACATCTTTGGGAGTAAATGTTTCGTACTCAGTACTAAACAAAATCTCAACAAATTTGCTCCCAAAGCAAATGAAGGTGTGTTCATGGGCTACTCTCCACACTCTAAAGCATTCAGAGTGTATGTCATCTCCACCAAGATGATCGTAGAATCTATTCATGTTACATTTGATGAAAGTCAGAATGAGCATTCTACCTCAGCAACAGAAGACCGCAGTGGCATAGAAATTCTATGCAATCCAGAAAACTCTATTGCTGAACAACCCAAGTCTCACCCATACTATGTTGATCATGGTATGAGTGATACTGATCAAGAAATTACTCAGTCTAACTCAACTGAATCAAATTCTGAGGTTCCCTTAACTGAGAACCCCAATACTGAGTTCCCATTTCTTGATCTGAACAACTCCACGTATGAGGAAGGTGAATCTTCCAGCACTGCTCAAGAATCCACATCACATCTGCAAAATTCAGAAGAACAGCAACCAGTATTGTCTGATACTGACCAGGATTCAACTCAGTATCAGGCAGATAACACATCAACTCAACAAGATATTGTTGACCTTGTTTCAAATGCTCCCTTAGGAAACAATCTAAGGGAACACAGAGACCATCCTCATTCTAATATTATTGGTCCAATTGAACAAGGTGTCCAAACAAGAAGAAGGTTAGAGTTTGAACCTCAAGCAACTGCAAACTTTTGTTTCTTCTCAAGCTTCTTATCTACCATGGAACCAAAGAAAGCTGATGAAGCTTTATTAGATGAAGACTAGGTAGAAGCCATGCAAGAAGAACTGACAGAGCTTGAAAGAAATAAAGTTTGGAACTTAGTACCACCTCCTGCTGGCAAAACTATTATTGGTACTAAGTGGGTGTTCAGAAACAAGATGGACAAGGATGGTGTTGTCATCAGAAATAAAGCAAGACTGGTTGCTCAGGGTTACAGGCAAGAAGAAGGCATTGACTATGATGAAACTTTTGCACCAGTTGCAAGAATTGAAGCTATTAGGCTGTATCTTGCATATGCAGCCTTCAAAAATTTCAAAGTTTATCAGATGGATGTCAAGAGTGCTTTTCTTAATGGAAAACTACAGGAGGAAGTTTATGTCAAACAACCACTAGGTTTTGTTGATCCTAAATTTCCTAATTATGTTTTTAAGCTTGATAAAGCTCTCTATGGGCTCAAACAAGCTCCCAGAGCCTAGTATGATACCCTGTCTGAGTACTTAATTGAAAATAAGTTTATAAGAGGTAAAATTGACAAAACATTATTTTCAAAAAGGAAAGGTTCTGACATTTTACTCATTCAGATATATGTAGATGATATTATCTTTGGCTCCACTGACAAGTCAATGTGTGACTGGTTTGCTAAGATAATGTCATCTCAGTATCAGATGAGTATGATGGGAGAACTTACTTACTTTCTTGGTTTACAAGTTGAACAAAAGCCTGATGGCACTTTCATAAATCAAAGTAAGTATATGCATGACATGCTCAAGAAATATAAATTTGAAAATTTATCTTCCATGCACACTCCTATGGGTACTCATGATAAAATAAGTAAAGATGAAACTGGTAAACCAGTATGTCAATCCACATACTGAGGTATGATTGGTTCTTTACTCTACTTAACAGCTAGCAGCTGATATCATGTTTGCAACTTGTTTGTGTGCTCGGTATCAGGCTGATCCTAAAGAATCACATATGAAAGCTGTTAAGCGCATTTTTAGATATCTTTCATGTACTCCTAACATGGGTCTTTGGTATCCCAAAGACTCAAACTTTGACCTTGAGGGGTATACAGATGCAGATTTTGCAGGTTGTAGGTTGGACAGAAAGAGTACAAGTGGAGGATGTCAATTCCTCGGTAGCAGACTAGTTGGATGGTCATCCAAGAAACAGAACTCAGTAGCAACTTCTACAGCAGAAGCAGAATATGTTGCTGCAGGAAGTTGCTGTGCTCAACTCTTGTGGATGCAGTATCAACTAATGGACTATGGGTTCAATTTCCAGAAGACACCAATACATTGTGATAACAAGAGTGCTATTGCTATCACTGAAAACCCAGTCCATCACTCCAGAACAAAGCACATTGATATCAGACACCACTTTATTCGAGATAATGTGGAAAAGGGTAAGGTTGAGGTAGATTTCGTTCCTACAGATGATCAATTGGCCGATGTGTTTACTAAACCTCTCTCTGAGGAAAGGTTTATGTACTTACTAGGACAATTGGGTATGCTGAATCCTTAACTTTCCTTAAATTTTTCTGATACTGACTGATCAGTATTACTTTGAATACTGACCATCTCAGTATCACTCGTTTGATTTATCAAATTGTATAAATTTTAATTTTTTTTTAATTTATAGTTTAAATTAAATGTTTTTGTATTTATTTAATTTTTATTAATTTAATTTTTTTTTAACTCGGTATTGGAGTCCTGGACTGATAAAACTGACTTTTAATCCTTATACTCCCCAATGGTAACCTTTCTTAATAAGAAAGTTACCGTTGACACAGGATAAGGCTGTCAAATCAGCTGGTTTTACTTCACAATACCGTAATTATCTTTAAATTAAGTATAAATAACTGTTTTTTTCTCTTTCTTTAAAATTTTTTCAACAGTTATTTCTTACTTCCTATTTCGATTCTCTCTGCGATTAACGATTTCACTGTCTCATTGCAAGCAAATTTCTCAAAATCAAAATCGCAGATGGCTAATTACAGATTCTTCGCACCGGAGGCTACACCGGCAACTCAGTTTCGGAACGACAAAGTGCCCAAATTTGCGAGGAACAATATTACAGCAAACTTTAACATTCCTCCGGCTTGGGCGTGCCCTGAATTTACTCACATGATCACAAATCTGAAGCATTGTCTAATTACTCAAGCACTGATTCTTTCTCCTCGTGCAATCTATCCGGAAATGCTATGTGAATTCTGGTACTAGGCTAAACTTGACTCTCCGGACATGATTACCGGTTGGGTTATTCGAGAACAAAGTAGAGCCTTTGTGTCCACAGCAATAATTCGAGAATCACTGAGACTTCCCGCTCACGCTCAGTATGAGCCCTTTGTTGACCGAACAGAGGCTCGCTCAGTGTTACCATTAATTGGACGCAGAGGTACCACGGGCATAATTAAACCAGAACGAATTTGGTCCAATGTGGGGTCTCTTAATTTCCACACTTATTAGGTGTAAGACCCACAAAACAGGGGCATTGGATCAAATAAATGAATTTGGGATGCAGATTGTTCATGCCATGTACCATGGTCGAGACATTGATTATGCTAGACTGATCTTCAATGAAATAGCTTCTCTGATTCGGGCTCCAATCAGAGAACTCAATGTTCCTTTCTGCAGATTTCTTTCCCTCATTTTTCAGAACGGGATGCCTGCTCATATCTATGATGAGTTCAATACTCCAAGAGTGGACCTTCCTCCTCTTCATGAGAAGATTTATTTTTACAGGCCAAGAGAAGGAGAGCCTGTACTGAGTCACTCTATGTGGGCTATCGTCCAGGCACACATCAATGATGCACAAAATTCTGACACTGAATCAGAAAATGATGATACTGATGATGACAGTGGTAATAGTGGAAATGATGATCAAGATACTGAGATGGTGGAAGCTCAACCAGCAGCAGTACAAGAACCAACACATATTTCTCCACCTGCACAGGATCCTGATGCTCCTCATATTGAAACAGCTTCTGATACTGAGCCCTCTGAAGATACACCACTGGTCATCCACAGAAGAAGAAGAAATCTTTCCCCCGTTCTTATGGGAAACTTATCATCAGAAGAGATGCACCCTGGCAATGTTCCTTCATTAACCGCATCTCTTCAAGCACAAATCTTCGTTGCAGCCAATGCTGACCTTCCAGGTCCTGAACCAGAACCAACTGCTCAACATATTGAGGAACCCCATGATCCTCTCGATGTAGAACTTCAGTATGAGCAGCATACACTGGAAGGTGCACCTGCCAGACGAGAAGAGGTTCCTGAAGGTGCTGGTGCCTCAAATCAGCATACAGAAGATCCAGCACCGACCTCAAATGATGCAAGAAGAGAATCCGACAAAGTCTCAGGTATGAATTTCTAAAAAGCCCTAATCTTTTTTTTATATATATATATATATATATATATATATATATATATATATATATATATATATATATATATATAAACTTTTCCCAAATAGAGACTATGTATTGGCCAGTACCAACTCAATACTGACCACAGTCTCAAACAAACTTTCAAATATATCCACTTATGGCCAACATAGTTAGCCCACTGCTGCTATGCAAAATTCATACACTGAGCACCTCAATGATCATTGTCAGTCAACAGTTGTCTCAACATTTAAAGAGACAATGGTGGTTGATGTCACACTGACACCCACTGGTGTTGCTTGAATTATGTCCAACTTATTTTTAAGTTGGGTCCCATGATTCTAGAAATGATCACAAACCTTTTAAGCCACATTAGCCAAAATTTTCCATGGGTTTAGCCACATTTCTGTTATTACTCTGATACCGAGTGATATACATTGAAAATACTAAGAAGCACATCCCAGGCTTCGATTTCCCAAACCAAAACCTTTTTAGTAAATGTGACCTATTCTATACTGAGCTACTTCAAATTTCACACTCACCTTTACTAAAATTTTCTTACACATGCTAAGCACAAGTTCACAATATTTCATCATCAACCAGATGAAATACAGACTTCAAAAAATCTGTTTATATGATTATAGAGTTAAACAACACCACAATTCTATTGATAAACTTTTCTTACTAACCAGTTTTCTGTTTTTGTTTCTTTAGCACCATCTGTGCAGGGTCAAAGGGCACAAGCCACTCAGTCTCAGGAAGTACATGGAGCTTTACAAACTATTTTAAATCAAATCCTGGCCATACAGACCACTCAGAATAATATTCTGGCCATGATGGATGCAATGAGTACTGAGATTGACACATTAAAGCAGTCAGTGGCAATCCTACAGCAACAACAACAGCCTCCACCACCTCCACAAACTCCAAATGGAGGAAATAATGATGAAGCAGGCCCTGATACTGAGCCTCGAAGATCACCCTCTCCAGCAAATACTGAGGGTGCACAGGATGCTGCTACTGAACCTATGCTCTCCCCAACTCCTGAAGATCAACAGGGGGACATAGGTGGTGATACTGAACCAATTCCCTCCCCCTCCAATGATAAAAATAAGGGGGAGAAGAGACAAAGACACCAAGAGGTTGATCAACCTGAGCCATCTGCTCAGGGGAAGAAAAGAAGGAAGTTAAATGAAGATCAACCTCCACAGCAACAACAACAACAACAACAACAACAACATCAGCAAACACCTCAAACTGAATCACTTAGGTTTAGGTATGAAAGAAGCAGACAAAGGGGACGGTCAGTTTTGGAACAACTTGAAGAAGAACCATCTGAGCCATCTGCTCAGGGGGAGACTGAAACTGACCAACCCCAGCAAGTTGTTACTGAGGAAAACAACTTGCAGATTATAGTGTATAGGCCTTTTGTGTGGCCTATTGCTGATGATGAAGATGAAGAACATCCAGTGCCATCCGAAAATTTTCTAAACTTTACACTGGATGAAGCAAATAAAGAAAGCTCTTCATCATCATTCTCAGATGATGAAGAGCCTCAAAGAAAACCAATCTCTCCTCAAGCTGAAGGACCTTCTAGAATCCCTAGAAGACCAATAACCAGAAGAATGTCAAATGTGGTTATGTCCTCAGAATCAAGTGAAGAATCAGATCCAGCTCCACTGACTTCTAGACCCAGAAGATCAGTTCAATATACTGAGGATGAGATTGAAGCTCAAAGATATTTTCCTGTCAAGGAAGAAGATCCTGAAACTGATATTGAGGCAGCTGATTCATGGAAGCCTCATGTTGTTAGAAGACAAGGTGATGATGTTCTCCAACAATATTGGAACATTGTTGCTCAAAGATTCAGATATTAAGAAACCAGGATGAATATGCTGAGGAACAGAGCTTTTCTGAATGTGAAGAACATATACTGACTAAATGAATTTGTCAACAAAATTAAAGTCAAAACTGTTGACAGATGCATTACTGCAACCTGCACTGCGCCAGTCGGTCCTCCAATGAAGATCTTTCTTCATGACATTCAAAATATGGGACTCCAAGACTGGATTAAAATTTCTAGACTGATAAAGGAGCTGCCATCTAGATCTTCTGAAGCCCAAGTGATGATGGATGAAATCTGGGTTATATCTGCTATTTGTTATGAAAAGGGCATTCTTTATGCAGCAGATTATAGGGCACTCAGTGTGATGACTGAGGCTGTCAAGAACGACAAACCTGAGTGCCTTAATACTTTCAGACTGTTCCCCAAATATACTGTTCCTCCTAATCTTATCTTTCAGGATCAAAAGAGTACCATATATCCAACATCTGGATATATGTATACTGACTCAGAGGACAGAGAGTGCTTCATTACTGAAGCAGACTTGGCAACAGCTCCTATTAGCCATTTGGTGGGTTTAAAATGGATGATAACCAAGAAAGAAGACTCTTGGTTCAGAAAGACAATAGTTGATGTGCTAAATAACAGGCAAGATGAACTGAAGAAGAGAGAAGACTTCATCCATGTGAAGAAAGAAGTCTTCTACGAGTTTGAGTAAATCAACAAAGAATAAAGAAGAATACTTTGCAGCCTGTAGTTGTTATTTTTTGATTTCTCTTTGTAATTGTTTTGTTATCATTAGATAGGGGGAGATTGTTAAGGCAAAAAGCCTTACCCCTTTGTGAATCTTAGGATAACAAAACAATCTAGACTATCTTAGATTAAAAGGTAGATTAAATTAGCTAAGTTAGGAGTGATACTGAGTTTGGCCAATACTGGCCACTCAGTATCAGCACTCAATATTGGAAAACCAATACTGAGTAGAAGGACTGAGTGATACTCAGTATAGTAACGGACTAAGATCAAATCCCTTAATCTTAGTCATTTCCTTTACTTAATCCTTAGGTTACTCCTTTGCTCATTATGTAAGATCTCTGTAAACACTATAAATACAGATCATCTTGCAAAGGAGTATTTACCAATTTACGTATTCACTTCCATACCCTTGTAATTGATCAGTGGTCTTGTTATTCCGCAAAAAGCCACACTTAGTGGATTTATACATTGACTATATTCTTGTGTTATCACTCTAATATTTCATTAAGTATAATAATCTATCAATTAACATTACAAATCAGGGTTGTTGTGACCTAACAGTAAGAGGTTCATTAATGGAATGATTGACCTTTGACTTGAATGAACTCTTCTTCTCCTTGCCCATTTCACATGATGAGCATAACTTATCTTTTGAATAAGTAATTGTGGGCAACCCTCTCACCAGTTTCTTCATACTGAGGTCATTAATATTTCTGAAGTTTATGTGAGAAAGTTTTTTGTGCCATAACCAGTGCAGTTCTGGCTTGACTTTAGACAACAGGCAAACTTGAATAGTAAGGTCTATTTCAGATAGGTTGACCACATAGACATCTTTTTCTCTTCTAGCAATGAGTACCGGTTACCCTTTATCATTGTAGATGATTCCTGCCACCTTTCTAAAACGAGCTTCATTGTCATCATCACACATCTGGCTGATACTGAGCAGATTGTGTTTAAGACCCTCTACATAAGCAACTCTTTTAAACATTATGTTCTGTGCCTTGATTACTCCATACCCTCTTGTTTTTCCAATTGAATCATCTCCGAACTTGACAGAAGGACCCTTCTCTGGTGTATAGTTTAGAGGGTATTCCATACTGCCAGTCATGTGTCCTGAGCAGCCACTATCTAAGTACCATCTTCTGTCACCCTGCACAAGACACAAAATAAGGATTAGTTCTTTTTAGGAACCCATTTTTGAATGGGACCTTTGGTAGGAGAAACAGGGGTAGACTTGATCTCTTTTGTTGGAGAGGTCAGTATCACTTTAGGGGAAACCTTGGAGGTTTTCTTTGGTGATACTGACTTGGTTTCTCTCCTTTTCTTTGGTACTGAGTACCTAGGACTTGAGTGATCAGTCCAGCATTCATCTCCTTTATGTCCAGTATGATGACATCTATAACATTTTCTAGGTCTATTTCTGAACATATTTTCATACGGGATTTTTGAAAATTGTTTGACTTTTGGTAGATCAGTATGAGTAAGGTTTGCAAACTTTTGACTTAAAACTTTAATCTGATCACCAATAGATTTTAAAATGTGACTTTTGTCATTTTTTACTGGTGTTTTAATGTTGTTTGGAAGGAGATGGATCTGGTGTTTTCTTTTTATTTGGTAGAGAAGTCTGTTTAATATTAGACATTTTGGTTTTGCCACTTGAAGATCCTGATGAAGTTGATTTCTGGTTATCATGTTTTAGAATGACAACTTGAACAGGTTCTTTAGATTCTTGAGTAGTTGACTTTTCTGTTCCTGCAACCTCAGTATTAGATAGAATATTTTGAGTAGAAGTGATTTTATTTTCATTATATATCTCAAAAGTGGTTGTGTTAAATAAAACTTCAAATGGAGGAACATCAGAAGTATCATACTGCACAACTTCGAGGGTCAGTATCAGAAATTTCTTTCTCATGAAATTCAATACTGAGCTCTTGTAGTTCAGTGTAACACTTAGAACAGATGGAAGGACCAATTGGTTTTTCAAAAATAATTTTATCCTCATCATCTGACTCAGTTTGACATCCAACATCACAAAAAGTTTTTGCTTTTACAAACTGAATAGGGTTCATATCAGAAAATTCTTCAAATAAATCAGCAAAATTATTTCTATTTTTTAACTGAGGATCAACACCAAGTGCAGCCCTCACATTTTCTGGAAATTGTTGATTTAGACATTTATTTAATTTAATAGATGCATTTCCCCAAGATTTACACTGATTTTCAAAAAAAAAATTTCTAATTTGTGTAAATGAGCTTTATCAGCTAATCTTTGGTTAATGTCTTGTAAGTTTAAAAAATTTAATTCTAAATCTTTAAATTTTGCTAATTTATCTAAGTGATCATTATTTACCCTTTCTAGTTCAAGAATTGTTAATTTTAAAGCTTTTTCTCTCTGTACTAATGTTTTAAGATCAACAATCATATACTCAAAAATCTTTTCTTTTTCATTCACTAAATAAGTTTAAAAGGAACTCACCTTGTACATCTGAGTGGAATCCCAATCAGTATGGACACTCATCCTCTCAACTTTTTTGATGTCCTTTTCAAAGGAGCTCTTCAAATCATCTTCAGTGAAAGCCATAAAGGCTTTGTTTTCAACCTCTTCCTCATCATCACTAAGCTCTTCATCAATCCAAGCTTCAGAGTAAAGTGCTTGATGAGATGCACCATTCCCTGTTGCATTCTTGCCTTTGCTCCAGTTCTTCAGTTTGACATACTTGTCTCTATACCGTTTAGCTCGGTATGCAATCTTGTCATTCTGATCAGTTTCAGTTGACTTAGTATGACAATTAGCACCAATGTGTCCAGGCTTTCCACACTTATAGCAAAGACATGATCTTGGGTCAGTATTGGAAGAGCTAACACCAAGCCTCTTCTTTTTCAACTAATCCAGCTTCATAGACATAAGAGCCATTTGGGTTTCAAGCTCTTCTGCCTCAGCATCAGCAAGATCAACTTCTGGCTCTTCAGGCTTAGTTACAGTATAGGCCTGTTGCACAACTAGAGCCATGCCAGTGGAAGCTTTGTCAGTTTTCTTCCAGTTGATCAGTCTTGCAACATTATTCTCCTCATGATTCAACATTAGACCATACAAAGTTTGAAGAGTGTATGACTCAATGTTGTTAGCAACATTGACAGAATTTGTCATATCGAGAAACTGTTGAGGAAGACTATCCAAGAACTTTTGAACAAGCTCTCCTTCCTCCTTCTCAATGCCTACACTGATTAGATCATGGATAATAGTATTAAACCTGTTATAGAGAGTGGTGATGTCTTCATTTGGACTTGAGAAGAAGTTTTCATACTTCCTCCTCATGTTGCTTTTTCTCTACAACTTCACCTTAGGTGTGCCTTCATAGGTGACTGATAGGCTATCCCACATAGCCTTTGTTGTTGGCAATTTCATAATTGCATTAAGTATTTCTTTGGTAACAGCATTATCAATCACCCTCTTTGCTCTGGAGTCTAAACTGTATAACTGTCGGTCAATATCAGTCCACGTGTGCTTCAGTTTAGGAACTGTTCTTGTGCTCTCAGGAGCATCTTCAGTAGCATCTCATGATAGGACCACAGTTTGTGGAATGATAGGACCATCATTCAGCCCAGTGAGCATCTCATGATGAATTGATTCAAGATACCACTGAGATTTAAGCTTCCATTGGTGGAAGTCTTTTCCATCAAAGATGGGCACTCCCTTTCCAGACATAACAAGTGCAATGATGGTAGACATTTTGGATTTTTGAGTGTTTGAAGGATAGATATAAGGAATGGCTGCCAGGGTAATAGATCGACTAAATAAGAATTTATTTAGCCTGCTCTAATACCAATTGTTAGGTCACAACACCCTGGATTACCTATATAAATGATGTTATAATTAGACTTAAGACAATTAAAGTTTTAAACACAGTATTAGAGTCAAATGTATAATTCCACTAAGTGTGGTATGCTGCGGAAAAGCAATACCACGTACAAAAGATGTATTCGTGTAAAGTAAATTGGTAAGTTCTCCTTTGCAAGATGATCTCTATTTATAGTGGTATAGAGATCTTACATAATGGGCAAAAGAGTAACCGAAGGACTAAACTAGGGAAATGACTAAGATCAAGTGATTTGTTCTTAGTCCGTTACAATACTAACTGTAACTCAGTCCTTCTACTCAGTATTGGATTTCCAATACTGCGTGCTGATACTGAGTGGCCAATACTGGCCACACTCAGTATCAGACCTAAACTTAGCTAATTTATTCTACTATTTAATCTAAGCTAGTCTAGGTTGTTTTGTTATCTAAATATTCCAAAGGGGTAAGGCTTTTTGCCTTAACAGTTGATTTAGACATTTATTTAATTTAATAGACGCATTTCCCCAAAATTTACACTGATTTTCAAATTTTTCTTTTTCTAATTTGTGTAAATGAGCTTTATCAGCTAATCTTTGGTTAATGTCTTGTAAGTTTAAAAAATTTAATTTTAAATCTTTAAACTTTGCTAATTTATCTAAATTTTTATTATTTACCCTTTCAAGTTCAAGAATTGTTATTTTTAAAGCTTTTTCTTTCTGTACTAATGTTTTAAGATCAACAATCATATACTCAAAAAAAAATTCCTTTTCATTCACTGAATAAGTTTGAAAGGAACTCACCTTGTACAACTGAGTGGAATCCCAATCAGTATGAACACTCATCCTCTCAGCTTCTTTGATATCCTTCTCAAAGGAGCTTTTCAAATCATCTTCAATGAAAGCCATAAAGGCTTTGTTTTCAACCTCTTCCTCATCATCACTAAGCTCTTCATCCATCCAAGCTTCAGAGTAAAGTGCTTGATGAGGTGCTCCATTCCCTGCTGCATTCTTGCCCTTGCTCCAGTTCTTTAGCTTGCCATACTTGTCTCTATACCGTTTAGCTCGGTATGCAATCTTGTCATTCTGATCAGTTTCAGTTGACTTAGTATGACAATTAGCAGCAATGTGTCCAGGCTTTCCACACCTATAGCAAAGATCTGATCTTGGGTCAGTATTGGAAGAGCTAACACCAAGCCTCTTCTTTTTCAAGTGATCCAGCTTCATAGACATAAGAGCGATATGGGTTTCAAGCTCTTCTGCTTCAGCATCAGCAAGATCAACTTCTGGTTCTTCAGGCTCAGTCACAGTATATGCATGTTGCACAACTAGAGCCATGCCAGAGGAAGACTTGTCAGTTTTCTTCCAGTTGATCAGTCTTGAAGCATTATTCTCCTCATGATTCAACATTAGACCATACAAAGTTTGAAGAGTGTATGACTCAATGTTGTTAGCAACATTGACAGAATTTGTCATATCGAGAAACTGTTGAGGAAGACTATCCAAGAACTTTTAAACAAGCTCTCCTTCCTCCTTCTCAATGCCTACACTGATTAGATCATGGATAATAGTATTAAACCTGTTATAGAGAGTGGTGATGTCTTCATTTGGACTTGAGAAGAAGTTTTCATACTTCCTCCTCATGTTGCTTTTTCTCTACAACTTCACCTTAGGTGTGCCTTCATAGGTGACTGATAGGCTATCCCACATAGCCTTTGTTGTTGGCAATTTCATAATTGCATTAAGTATTTCTTTGGTAACAGCATTATCAATCACCCCCTTTGCTCTGGAGTCTAAACTGTATAACTGTCGGTCAATATCAGTCCATGTGTGCTTCAGTTTAGGAACTGTTCTTGTGCTCTCGGGAGCATCATCAGTAGCAGCAACGGGTTCCACAGTTTGTGGAATGATAGGACCATCATTCAGCCCAGTGAGCATCTCATGATGAATTGATTCAAGATACCACTGAGATTTAAGCTTCCATTGGTGGAAGTCTTTTCCATCAAAGATGGGCACTCCCTTTCCAGACATAACAAGTGCAATGATGGTAGACATTTTGGATTTTTGAGTGTTTGAAGGATAGATATAAGGAATGGCTGCCAGGGTAATAGATCGACTAAATAAGAATTTATTTAGCCTGCTCTGATACCAGTTGTTAGGTCACAACACCCTGGATTACCTATATAATTGATGTTATAATTAGACTTAAGACAATTAAAGTTTTAAACACAGTATTAGAGTCAAATGTATAATTCCACTAAGTGTGGTATGCTGCGGAAAAGCAATACCACTGATCAATTACAAAAGATGTATTCGTGTAAAGTAAATTGGTAAGTTCTCCTTTGCAAGATGATCTCTATTTATAGTGGTATAGAGATCTTACATAATGGGCAAAAGAGTAACCGAAGGACTAAACTAGGGAAATGACTAAGATCAAGTGATTTGTTCTTAGTCCGTTACAATACTAACTGTAACTCAGTCCTTCTACTCAATATTGGATTTCCAATACTGCGTGCTGATACTGAGTGGCCAATACTGGCCACACTCAGTATCAGACCTAAACTTAGCTAATTTATTCTACTATTTAATCTAAGCTAGTCTAGGTTGTTTTGTTATCTAAAGATTCCAAAGGGGTAAGGCTTTTTGCCTTAACAGTTGATTTAGACATTTATTTAATTTAATAGACGCATTTCCCCAAAATTTACACTAATTTTCAAATTTTTCTTTTTCTAATTTGTGTAAATGAGCTTTATCAGCTAATCTTTGGTTAATGTCTTGTAAGTTTAAAAAATTTAATTTTAAATCTTTAAACTTTGCTAATTTATCTAAATGTTCATTATTTACCCTTTCAAGTTCAAGAATTGTTATTTTTAAAGCTTTTTCTTTCTGTACTAATGTTTTAAGATCAACAATCATATACTCAAAAAAAATTTCCTTTTCATTCACTGAATAAGTTTGAAAGGAACTCACCTTGTACAACTGGGTGGAATCCCAATCAGTATGAACACTCATCCTCTCAGCTTCTTTGATATCCTTCTCAAAGGAGCTTTTCAAATCATCTTCAATGAAAGCCATAAAGGCTTTGTTTTCAACCTCTTCCTCATCATCACTAAGCTCTTCATCCATCCAAGCTTCAGAGTAAAGTGCTTGATGAGGTGCTCCATTCCCTGCTGCATTCTTGCCCTTGCTCCAGTTCTTTAGCTTGCCATACTTGTCTCTATACCGTTTAGCTCGGTATGCAATCTTGTCATTCTAATCAGTTTCAGTTGACTTAGTATGACAATTAGCAGCAATGTGTTCAGGCTTTCCACACCTATAGCAAAGATCTGATCTTGGGTCAGTATTGGAAGAGCTAACACCAAGCCTCTTCTTTTTCAAGTGATCCAGCTTCATAGACATAAGAGCGATATGGGTTTCAAGCTCTTCTGCTTCAGCATCAGCAAGATCAACTTCTGGTTCTTCAGGCTCAGTCACAGTATATGCATGTTGCACAACTAGAGCCATGCCGGAGGAAGACTTGTCAGTTTTCTTCCAGTTGATCAGTCTTGCAGCATTATTCTCCTCATGATTCAATATTAGACCATACAAAGTTTGAAGAGTGTATGACTCAATGTTGTTAGCAGCATTGACAGAATTTGTCATATCGAGAAACTATTGAGGAAGACTATCATAGAACTTTTGAACAAGCTCTCCTTCCTCCTTCTCAATGCCTACACTGATTAGATCATGGATAATAGTATTAAACCTGTTATAGAGAGTGTTGATGTCTTCATTTGGACTTGAGAAGAAGTTTTCATACTTCCTCCTCATGTTGATTTTTCTCTACAACTTCACCTTAGGTGTGCCTTCATAGGTGACTGATAGGCTATCCCACATAGCCTTTGCTGTTGGTAATTTCATAATTGCATTAAGTATTTCTTTGGTAACAACATTATCAATCACCTCCTTTGCTCTGGAGTCTAAACTGTATAACTGTCGGTCAATATCAGTCCATGTGTGCTTCAGTTTAGGAACTGTTCTTGTGCTCTCAGGAGCATCATCAGTAGCAGCAACGGGTTCCACATTTTGTGGAATGATGGGACCATCATTCAGCACAGTGAGCATCTCATGATGAATTGATTCAAGATACCACTGAGCTTTTAGCTTCCATTGTTGGAAGTCTTTGCCATCAAAGATGGGCACTCCCTTTCCAGACAAAACTGGTGCAACAATTGTAGACATTTTGGATTTTTGAGTTTGGGAGGGATAGATATAGGGAATGGCTGCCAGGGTAATAGATCGACTAAATAAGGATTTATTTAGCCTGCTCTGATACCAGTTGATAGGTCACAACACCCTGGGTTTTATAGGTTAATTGATTAGATTAATATACTTAGGACAATTAAAGTGTATAACACAATATTAGAGTCAATGTATAAATCCACTAAGTGTGGCTTGTGCGGAATAACAAGACCACTGATCAATTACAAAGATAAGTGAATACGTGAATTGGTAAGTTCTCCTTTGCAAGATGATCTCTATTTATAATGGTATAGAGATCTTACATAATTGGCAAAGGAGTAACCGAAGGACTAAACTAGGGAAATGACTAAGATCAAGGGATTTGATCTTAGTCCGTTACAAAACTGACTGTAACTCAGTCCTTGTACTCAGTATTGGATTTCCAATACTGAGTGCTGATACTGAGTGGCCAATACTGGCCAAACTCAGTATCACTCCTAAACTTAACATATTAATTCTACTATTTATTCTAAGCTAGTCTAGGTTGTTTTGTTATCTTAAGATTCAAAAGGGGTAAGGCTTTTTGCCTTAACACTTCTTATTTATATAACTACTTTTACATAATATTAATTTTACATAATATTAATTTTTAAGATAACAAACTGGTAAGTTTTGAAGGAAAATAAAAAATCGAAAAAAAACCCCGAAACCGAACGAAAAACCCGAAAAACCGAAACCAAAAAGCCAGAAACCGAACTGGGTGTAATTCTTAAAACCGGAACTTTTAGGGCGGGGTTTGGCTTTAGTTAAAAGCCGCCCCAAACCGCCCCATGCTCATCCCTACTAAAATTAGTGTCTTACGGATAATCACGCAGTTTAATAAAAATGTATTTTTTACATTATGCTACTAATAGAATTCTATATGTTACCACCTAACTGTTTTTTGATTTGTGAAATTTTCAAATTGTCAATAAATTTTCGAACACATTTTTTTAGCAAGTGACAGTTTTCTTTCTGTATAATGTAGATTCGGGCTAAGTGGTATTTACAAGTCGTCTATGTTCGGTAACCCAAGCATCATCATCACTTCACCCGAAGGATGTCGAAAGGTATTGTTTGATGATGATGCATTCAAGCAAGGATGGCCGACCTCAACACTTGAACTCATTGGAAGGAAATCTTTAAAATATGGAAGTGGGTTTTTGGGATAAGTTGCTCTGTCACATTCATGTTCCCAGTTATGTGAAAAGACAAACACTTGTCTTTAAAATAAAACTATTTAACAGATACTAATATATTAATGAGAATTTGTTCCTTCGGAACAGTGAGTATTCCCATGTAAAGAGGTATTGTTATATTCCTCTTTTGCCTTTATGCTTTTATATCTTAGATTGATTTTGCATTTTCTAGATTTATAAAGCTTGAATTTCTTATCCTCTTAATTATATGCATTTTCTATTCAAATGATGAAAAATATAGAAAAGGATCGAATTTGCAAACAAAAGCTTCATTCTTTTATTTTATTTTATTACATATGGTTATTTGAGCGAGTTGTTAACGTGGATTTGAGGATAAGCTCATTATCTGGAATATTAGCGTTGACTTTTATCTGGAAGCTTCATTTAAGTCAAAACAAATTAGAAGGTCAAATCCCAAGTGAGATTTGCAATTTGAAAAATGTACCACTTTTGGATCTTAGTAACAAGAAGATTTCTGGTCGATTGACTAAGTCAATTCAAGAAATGAGTTCGCTAGAAGAGTTGGTTTTATCAAGGAACCCCATATGAGGTGATGTCAAAAAAATTCAAAATCTGATGGTGTTGGATCTTTTGAGTACTGGGTTGACAGGTGGCATTCCGAAGTCCATTTCTCAAATTAAAAAGTTAAAACTTTCCGGTCTGAATGATAATAGTCTCTCGGGAAATCTTAAATCAAAATTGGCGGCACTACTTAATTTAAGTTCGTTATATGCATATGGAAACAACTTCATGGAAGAGCTCAAATACAAACATAAATTAAATGGTTTTATGGTAAAATGGAGACGATTTGGTTCAGTTATGTATGATTTCTATATCTACATTTGGTATTCTTTTTTTAAGTAAGTTTCTTTAAAAATTCTGCGTGATGTTCATTTAGATTTGTTATTTTAAGATACATATACTTGAATAGGTAAAAAAGATATAGTGACGCTTCCTTTTAATATCTGGTTTAAATAGCCCTAGTTTAATTTATATTTATGTGAACCTTTGGTTTAAAGTAAACCTTTGGATCGGATTGCGGTGGTGGTGATTGACAAAGAGAAGCCATTAATAACAACCGAAAAAAAAACGTCTCTCAACCTCACGTTCTACTTTTTGCTCAAACACCATTGCTATCATCATCATCTTCTTGTATTTCTTCATTGGGACTCGAATCCTCAAAAAAATTAATGTAGTCTTCCTTATCATCACTGCCATAACATAAAAAAAGTCAAGAAATGGCCGTGGATCGTTTTGTGCAAATCATCGACATCATTATCTTCATGATCAGATGATATTAAGTTTGAAACCTCATCTTCTTTCTTTTTGTGATTGATAGTTATGATCCTTTTCAGAACCATCGTAATTAGTGGGCTTTTTTAATGAATAAATAAATTAGTTATTATTATTATTATTATTATTATTAATGGACTTTTTTA
Source organism: Calendula officinalis (assembly GCA_963853835.1). NCBI lineage: Eukaryota > Viridiplantae > Streptophyta > Magnoliopsida > Asterales > Asteraceae > Calendula > Calendula officinalis. The sequence continues at coordinate 67,768,374 of OY970828.1, forward strand.
GTGAGATGTAATTAAAGCGGCCCGGTAACTTGTAATCATAGGTGAATTTCACATGATTGGAACACTTTTGAAACTTGTGTATTATTATGGAGTGAATTCAAAGTTTGAGTGACCTAAATGGAACACGTTTGAAGCTTTGTTACTATTATGTGAAATTAACCATGTAAACTAACAACGTGGGGGGCGGATGCTTTTGATAAATAAAAAAAGGGAAATGCTAAACATAACTTTTTTTTGGCATAAGGTAATTGTAAATTAACTAATAAAAACAACCCCCGTGAATTTTAATAACCACCTTTGATTATTTATGCTCAATAATTTGTACATTAATCAGTTTAACCTCTCTTAACCATTGCCCTTAGGTTAGCAAAAACCCATAAAAAAGGCTGTTTTATCACCATTGTCTTTAATTGATAAATAAATAAATTCAGCCCAGCCCAAAGCCCAGCCCAAATACGGTACATATTTGACCTACAATACTATTCGGTCGCCGCATCCTTTCTTCTTCTTCGCAACAATTCAATCAGAAACACAAAAACAATGGCGTCTCGAAAAGAAAGAGAAAACTTCCTACAAGCTAGAGCTATCTTACACTCCAGAGTAGGGTGTAACCACATGGGTGATGCAAAGATACATCCGCAGGAATGGATAGTAGAACTTGGAGAGATAGCAGATATAAAGAAAAGTGTGTTTACACGACATGTGGTTGCACATATCAATGAACTGTTTACGGTAATTGTAGTTCGAGAGAAAAAAGTTGCGTTTCTGAAGGAGGCGTTGAAAAAGATAGAAAAAAAGGTTGGAGACATCAAAGAGGAGCTTCCTGCTGAGGAGGTATGATTTTTAGTTGTAATCATTACCCAATGTTGCCTGAATGATTGTTTTTTCTTGATGAAAATAGGATAATTAGATAAAACAATTTCTGATTGTTTTTAAGGTAGAGATGTTAATTAGAAAATAGGATAAGTGCTAGTAGATTCTGGTTCATCATTAACCAACACTTCAGGATCTTTATTCTGGATTGAATTTAAGGTAGAGATGAGCTCATTTGTTATGTTGATTACATCAGGTGTAGAAATTGACCGAGTGATTGTCACCTGAGACTTTGATTTCAAAAACTGTCTCTCGAGAACTCACTATTGGGTTCAGAGCAATGTTGTCTGAATGATTGTTCTTCACTTTGTTCTTCACTCCTGCATGCTTGATGAAAATAGGATTATTAGATAAAAACAATTTCTGATTGTTTTTAAGGTAGAGATGTTAATGAGAAAATAGGATAAGCGCTGGTAGATTCTGGTTCATCATTAACCAACACTTCAGGATCTATCTACATCAGTGAAGATTTTAATCTTTATTTTTATTATTATTATTATTATTATTTTTATTATTATTATTATTATTATTATTATTTTTATTATTATTATTATTATTATTTTATTTTTTATTATTATTATTATTATTATTATTATTATTATTATTATTTTTATGATAAAGGTAAAAAAAAAAAAAAGTTATACCAGCTGTAGCGTTTGTGCACGAAATTGGTTCTTTGTAAATTAGGTTTATGCACAACATGGAAATTTTGTGCTTCTAATTGTATTACGGATCTTCAAAATAGGCTTTCTTTGTTTTTGTTATTAGTTATTTTAATAATTAGAGGTTTTTAATCAGTTTTGTGAGTTTATTGTTCATTATATTCTTCTTTTCTTTGCATTTCACAGGCGTAGTAGTTGCCGGTGTTGCTGTCTTGCTGTTGCTGATGGTTTTCTTTTTTATAGTATTTTGTGTTTTTGATGTTATTTTGATGATGATATTGCAACTGCCGTGTTTCTAAAAACGACTAAAATGTTGATGTTTTGCAATTGGATAGTGACCTATGATGTTAAATTGTGCAAACTAATATGAATGAGTTACTCTATAAATTTGGTCAATTTATATACGTTTTTAATTCATTGTCATACACACTTGAATCGTATAATTATAAAGTATAAATACCTTATTATTATTTTTATTATAATTTGTAATTTAAAATATGTATAGCAGTATAATTTATTTATTTTATTTTATATGATCAGCTTTATTTTAGACCCAGTAAGCTTTCATTGAAATTAAAAGCAATAAACCTTTTAAATTATTATGTATGGTTTTAGCTTTAAAAAACTTAATTTTTTTTTTAACAGCAAAATTTAAAAAACTTATTGTAGTTAGAAAATTAAACAAATAAGATTTGTGATGTTGTAGAGCATCATCAAGGTAACTAAAATTGGTATCTAGCATTGGAATTGGAATTCGGTTTAAACGCAAATCTTTATCAATTTCAAAACCCAAATCAAAACCATAAATTTTAAACAAAAATGCTATACAAAAATCAATTTAGGCGATGGAGGGACAAAGAGAAGACAAAGATATGGTGGTGATTGGCGAAGGTGATGGATTGGGTTGTGGTGGTGGAAGGCCACTGAAGGTGAAGGTGCTGAGTTCAAAAAATGTGGGAATAAAGAATATTAACAAAAATATTTCATCTTTCCGGGTTGTGGTGGTGGAAGGCCACTGAAGGTGCTGAGATGCGGTTGTTGAAGACGGTCAATGCAGACTTGAGAGGCTTGAGTTTGGTGGGGGCCCAGGAGAAGACGGATTTTGGAACCCCTATATTAATTGTAAAAATAAATATCAATGTCAAAAGTAGTATTACACTACACATCATGACTTACTTTTATATAAAACCATTTTCAATACTAAATCTTTTAGTACTTCCTCCGTATCACAATAATGTAGTAGGTGGTGGGGGCGGTGGTAGCGTGTGATAGCCCTAATTTTTATTTAAAACAGATGTTATTTACACCACAAAATAGCCCTAATTTTTATTTTTCATACAAATCATGCCTAAACCACCAATTCTCCAATATTCTTCATTAAAATCAATTTACTATTGAAACTAATATATCCAAAATCATTTTAGACCAAAAACATGTTATGAATAAAATTGTCTTCAAGTTTTTGATTGCTCAATAAACTCTTACTTTATATAATTAAAATAAAAAAAAGTAACTAATGGTATCTCTTTGTTTTAGAAACCTTACTTTTAGCATAAGGTACTTTATGAATAACAAGTAGTTAAGTTATATATAGAGTACCAGATACAAAGTCCTAAGTAGCGGCAATTGAGGACGGAGCACTTCAGCATCTCGTTATTCATCTCAACATCCGCTAACACCAGAGTCCTCAACCTACTAAACCCATTAAACCCATTGAATGTTAATGGACACTCAATATGACAATTTTCGAGACGTAAATATTCTAATCCTTGCAATGAAAAAACCCAAGGGGGTAGCGGGTATAACTTATAAGTCGGGTGAATTGGCCACTAACTCAAAGTGCTTCTATGTTTTGGTCTTTGAGAGATGAAGAATTATCACTTTAATCTCTAAATCATTTTCTTCTTTAAAAGCCAAAGAGAACTCCTCTATCGGGCCCGTGTGTAACAGCAAAACATGGTAGATAGCATTAGTGACATTTTGTCATCAAAATTAAGAGGAGGAATGTTCGTCCAACGATACCTCCACTTCTTTGACAGAATACTTGTCCTCCATGCTTCTCGGATGGGCAAAAGACTTAAAATCGTTGAAGTTATGTCGTCAGGGATTCTATCCAAATTTGACCCTTCAACTTCCATCTCTCCTTAAAGAATTTAATTATATACAACAAATCGTTATGTCATTTATTAACAGTTCTTAGACGTGATTAAAAAATTAATAATTAAAATTAATTGTTTTGAGAAAGTAAATGATTAGCTTTTAAATCTTATATAGGTATTATATACTCAACTTCAGGGGAGAATGTAACCCAATTACGGGTTAATTGGGGCAGGTATCAAAAGGGTTGGCTGTTCTGGTCGGATGTCATAATCCAAAATGCCAATTCCTTTCATTTCAACAAAATGCAGGAGTGCAGCCGCATGGGCCTAATTTTTATTTATATCTTATATATATAAAATTAAAATTTAAGCCACTTTAATAATTTAATAGAAAAAATAGAAAGTCCAAATTTTTATAAAAATCTTGTTTTCATGGGGCACATTTTCATGTTTTCGCACAGGACCTTCAAAATATCATAGCATGTCATAATCCAAAATACCAATTCCTTTCATTTCAACAAATTAGAGAAATTTTCTACTTACTTTGCCGGTGGCTTGCAGAAATAATCGAGGACGAGTGAGCGGTGAGGTTACGGGGTGAGAGTGAGATTTAAGAGAGAGGTTGATCATCAGATTTGAGATGAGTGAGAGATCGAGAGAGATATTCGGTCGCCTATTCACACGGACTGGCGATCCATGTAAACCATACAATATGATAGTTGGTTATTTGTCAGCCTAATGACGCCCCTTTTATGATTTTGCTTTAACTTTTTTTCTTTTTTTAATTTCTGCTAAAATGTAATTATGAAGTTAATGGTATTCATTGTAATTTCTGCTAAAATGTTGGAAGCCACCATGTATAATTGTATTTGTATTAAATTACTATTCAAATATTACATGGGGCTACAAAATTATGCTTCGAGTACAAGGTGTGGGTGTATTAATCACTTGTTTTCCATGTGGTGCAAATGGCATAGTCAGTATATAAACACTTGTCTTTCTTTGGTACAAGTGGCGTTTTTTAAAATATATACTTGAAATAAATAGGTTGCAATTTTTGAGAAAGGTAGAGTGAATTTTGGGTTAGGTGGCAATCGGTGAAGTTTGATTAGTGAATTTGAAAATGGGAGGGATGGGTTATTATGTGGGAAGTTTGATGGGATTAATGTTGGTTTTAAAATGGGGATTAAAGAGGGTGAATATGTGGATTCTTGAGCGAAAGTTGGGGAAGAAGAGGGAGTACGTTTTTGCCACCTGGAGATTTTGGTTGGCGTTTATCGGAAACATGTGGTCGTTCGTTCGAGCTTTCAAGTCTAGCGACCATGATTCATTCATCGACACTTTTGTTCACAAGTATAATATTTCGATCTCATTTAATTTTGATTTATGTACAATTAATTGCCTTTTGCATTGTCATAAAAAAATACACTTTTTTTTGTTAAAACGTAAGATACATGTAGTATATCATATGAACTAGTATTTTACTATCATGAATTATTAGAAGTATATCATAAGTATATCATGATATTATATCCTAAAGTCTAGGAAAATTAGTTAATTTGATAACATGGCTCATTAATTTGATTTTAAATTTTCAGAGTTTTAATTCTTTCGTCAAAAGTTATAAAAAAGTAAATCAAATAGGAAAATGTTGGAAATAGTGTCCAACACATCAAATAAACCAGTATTCCGGTTCGGGTATTTTAGAGTCCTATTCTGGTTGCCTTCGAGGCGTCAACGAATATGAGAATTAACGAAGTATTTAATTAATAGTTTAATTAAATGACTATCGGGCAAAACGGACTAGTGTAGTTAATGGGTAATTAACTAGCTATAGAAATCGGGCCAAGGCTATGGATCAGATCGGGCTTGTGGAGCGGGCTTAGACTAATTAGAGTTTGACTTTAATTAGGTCTACACAACTATATATAGAGGGTTAAGGGTATAACCTAAACACACTTAATACTTGTTTGTGTAATACCCCATTCGGCCGAACCCTACATTCGACCGAACCACCCCGCCGACGCCACTGCCGCCGCTGCCCGCCGTGCGCCGCCGGCGCCGGCGACCGGAATTGTTTTCGGTTGTGTTCTTCGGTGCTCGTTTTCTCATGGGTGCTTTGTACTACCTCGTGGTACATCGTCTCGTTCGTGACCAACCTTGGGTGTGATACGATAGAGGGATTCTTCCTTGAATCCTACTGCATTGTTTTGATCTGGCTCGTACTAGATCACAGGATTTATCTAGTTCTCCAAATCGCGAAGAACAAGTAAGTTTTCAGATCTTCTATTTAATTATATTAATTAATTCTAGTTGCATTAGAGTTGTAAACCTAACAATCCAAATAGTTTTAATCGGGTCAGTGTTCTACCAAGTTACTTTTGATTTCCGCCTTAAGTAAATTGTGGCTAGATACATTGAAAACTCAACAGTGGTATTAGAGCGCCATTGGTTTACAAGTCTAATAGTGATAGACGGAAATTCGAAATCCATAAAATTGTTTTATGATTTTCGGTCATACTGAAAATTGTTTTTGGTATTTTGGAAATTAGAAAAACCCATTAATTTTTTTTTTAATATTTTTCGGTAATTATAAAAATTGTTTTATTATTTTTGAAAAAATATTTTGGGTATTTCCGAAAATTTAGAAATATTTATTTAATATTTAAAAACTTTTTTATTATTAGATAAATTAAATTTTGATAGTTTCAAACTGTTTGAAATTATCTATAATTTAGGAAAATAAGATTTTGTCAATATCTTCTAATTACTTAAATGAGTTTTAATATAAAATATGTATTTTATATATAATTTCCGGATTATATATTTAATATAGATATTTTATTTAAAAGGTATTAAATTAAATTAGAGGTAGAAATCCTTTATTATGGTATATAGATTTTTCCGAAAATACATATACATAAATAAGAGATTTGGACAAATCTTGTTTACTTGTTTAAAGGGGTTTAAATAAGGAGATAATTTTAAAGGGGTTTAAAATATGGATATATGAGTTGTATTCTAGAAAGTCCAAAGGATTTGTCTAGTCCCAAGGGACAAATCCTAGCCATTGGATCAAGATGCTCACGATTAAATCCCCCACTTACAGCCACCGCCGGCCGCCGCCTCCGGCCACCTCCGGCCGCCGTCCGCCGCCGATCGCCGCCGTCCGCCGCCGGTGGCCGACGGTGGTGGTGGTGGCTGACAGTGAAGGTGCTGGTGCTAATGGGGGTTGTGGTGGTATTGATGTGTCGAAGCACATGTGATTCACTAAGACACAACATATTACTTCGAAGCACATGTGCTTCAGGTCACGAAACACATGTGCTTCAAGTCACTAAAACACATGAGTTTCTAAACACACAAGGGAGCATACGAAGCACGTGTGCTTGACGTTATGAAACACAAGTGCTTCACTACACATAAAAAAATCAAAACAAGTGATGAACATATCATTATGAAGCACATGTGCTTCATAAAGCCAAGCACATGTGTTTTTGTTCCTGAACACATGTAACTTACAAGCAAGTCATTTGTGTTTGAATCACGAAACACATGTGCTTGACGTTATGAAACACATGTGCTTCACTACATAGAAAAAAAAAATCAAAACAAGTGACGAACATATCATTATGAAGCACATGTGCTTCATAAAGCCAAGCACATGTGTTTTTTTTCCTGAACACATGTAACTTACAAGCAAGTCATTTGTGTTTGAATCACGAAGCACATGTGTTTGACGTTATGAAACACATGTGCTTCACTACATAGAAAAAAATCAAACCAAGTGACGAATATATCATTATGAAGCACATGTGCTTCATAAAGCCAAGCAGATGTGCTTCATAAAGCCAAGCACATGCGTTTTTGTTCCTGAACACATGTAACTTACAAGCAAGTTATTTGTGTTTGAATCACGAAGCACATGTGCTTGACGTTATGAAACACATGTGCTTCACTACACAGAAAAAAAATCAAAACAAGTCACGAAGCACATGTGCTTCCAGTCACGACCACCACCACCGGTCACCACCGCCGGCGGCCACCTCCAGCCTCCGTCCGACCCCGGCCGCCGGAGAAGCACATGTGCTTGTAGTGGTGGTGGTGGTTTTGAATCTTGATCTTGACCATTAATTTTTCTTGATCCAAGGGCTAATAAATGTCCCTTGGGACTAGATAAAATTAATGGACTACCTTGAACATTTCACGTGGATATATATATGTCCGAAAATTATTTTTCGGTATGTATATATATATTTAAAAATTAATTCCGAAAATTTTAAATATTTAAAAGGGTTTTGGATTTTCAAGTATTTTTATTATTTATCTTATTAATTTACTTATAATCGTTTATAATAGGAATAAATATTAAAGATATTAATTATATATCATATATTGATTAATAGTTTAATTAAAATATATATATATATATATATATATATATATATATATATATATATATATATATATATATATATATATATATATATATAACTTTTGAAATTCCTTTATATATCAAATAAGATTTGATATTCCTCCCTTATATATGTAATATTATGTAATAATAGTTTATTAAATATTATATAAGTTATAGTTATATTAGTAACTAAAACGTCGCGTCCTCGCGCGTTCATAAAATTAATTATACTATATAGAACTTTAGTAAATGAAATTAAAATGTTTTAATTATCATAGATATAATTATATAATAGTTTATATATATTATAACTAATGTTAATACATCGTCGCTTATGTCATTACTAGGCTCACCCATAGTCTAAGGCATCTAAAGGATGAAAAGGATGAGATATAGATCTCTAAACGGGGTTGCGTTTTTAACACGCCTTGCGCTGACCTGCGCCGCCGCTTCCCTTGTCTTAGTATGGAGCTATCGAACGGACATAATAGGATGATGTCAAGATTAAAAGTATAATCATAAAATTAAACAAATCCTTCCCGTTTAATATAAATGTGAACATCGTGTGCTCTCCATTGCATAACACGCGCTCGTATTATATTCTAATTAACGGAACTCGTGTGGTTAACCGGTACGTTAACTGTGAGATTATTTTATGAGTGAAACGATTCTCGCGATACTCAAGCGAACTTGAGCCGAGAGTCCACGTGGGTGTTCCATGGTCGTTTCACCTTCTAATATATGATCCACGGTATCCCTGTCATATAGATTAGAATGAGCATTGATTCGAGATTAACATGCCATTCTCCCACGAGAATGAATCTCAAAGAACTAGGGATTTCATAAGATTAAAATTGACAACAGTTTGCCTACGACACGAAATTATTCGGTGTGAAATACGGCATCCCTCTTCACATCAAATAACTAGTGGTCGTATCCTAGCCTTATAAATAAAGATTGAGAAAATTATTATAAGGGTTAATTAATGAATGCGCTAACAAAGAAATTATTTCTTGTGTAGATGGCTTCCAACAACAATAACAACAACAATCAAGTCCCATTTCCTCCACCACCTCCACTTCCACAAGGACCACAAAGCTTTGCTCTTATCTCAACCTTGAATCGTGAAAAGCTCACTGGACCAAACTATATTGATTGGGTTCGTACGCTTAGAATCACGCTAAGGTACGAGGGCAAGGAGTATGTCCTCGATAATGAGATTGCTGAGTTCACTGACGATTCGAGTGCCGTAGACAGAGCTGCCTACGAGCCTCATCGTTCTTAGTCGTAAAAGGTTGCTTGCCTGATGCTAGCCACTAAGTCTTCTGATCTCCAAAAGAATTTTGAGAAGATGAGTGCCTATGCCATCAATTAACAGCTCAAACAAATGTTTCAAAACCGAGCTAGGCAAGAACGTTTCGACGTGGTAAGTTCCCTGGTACGATGCAAACTACAAGAAAGAAAATTTGTGTGTAGCCACGTCCAAAAGATGAAGGGCTACATATACAGACTAGCGAATTTGGGTGTCCCCTTACCGAAGGAGTTGACCACCGATATGGTCTTGAACTCGCTTCCACCATCCTACTCACAATTTATAGTTAATTATAACATTGGTGATATGGATAAGACACTCATGGAACTGCACGGTATGTTAAAGTCTACCGAGGCTAGCTTGATGAAAGCTAAAGGTTCCGCTCCTGCTGCTCCTGTCTTGGCTATTTGTTTTGAAGGTGTTAAAAAGAAACGCCGTCCTTGTAACGCCCCGAGCTTTTCTAGTAATTAAATATTAGTTTTATTATATTAGTTCAAGATGAGTGATAGTCATTTTATTATTATATTAATTACGCGACGTTTCGACTAAGTATTATTGCGACCCTTGTGTTAGTTTATTGATGAGCTTGGTGTTACTTCTTTCGCTTATTCCTGAGCCGTTTCGTGGTTGTTAGACTTGGGTGATAATTGGTTAGTTATTAGTCATTCCCTTGCGGGTTTAACATTCCTTAATTTATTATTGATACGTTTTAAGTAAGCGATGTTTTGGAAATACCGAGTTTTAGTTTTAAGTATAGTATTCCCGAACTCGAACAAGTGGCGGGCCGAGCCGATTCATTCTTCATTTGTTCCGGGTGGCGCAAATAATATTGGGTCCAGGTGATGAGTTCTAGCCCAACCAGTTATTAGAGTTTAAGCCCGCATGGTGTAGTATAGGCCCGACCTCAGTTTTGTTCCCTTAGCCCAGTTATGTGAGAAGATTAGAGCCCAATTGTTTTATTACGTCTTAAACCTTCTAGCTCATCCTTAAACATCCTGTTATCAACCTTTAAGCAGCCGCTACTAGCCCCCATCGTTTTTCTTGCGTTCGAACAGAGAAAGAGAGCCGAAGGTGAAGTTTTGTTGGCCGGATCCAATCGGGAATTGAAGGTTGCGGTTATATCTATGATTCGTGAGATGATCTTTGGTAGGAATCTCTCCCAGTTACCTTTCCTTTTTGTTCCATCTCCTGACCGAATTTGTAATAATGTTGGTGTTAACTTTTATTTTATTACCCTCGTGAGATGATTTTTGCGATAACGAAGCAGGAGGATTTAATTTTCCCATGTGCTCCATTCGATTGACTTTTTTGAAGGAAAACCAATTCGTGAGGTGCTTAGAATTGAGCTGCTTGGTTGCTTTGTTGTTCGATGGTTTAAAAAAGATTATTGACGGCAAGCTCCTCTAATTAATTAGAGGAGGCTGTTTGCTACGTCCAAATCAAGAAGGGATGTGATGTCGGTATACAACCTTTGTTTTCCAACCTGCAGCCGTGAGCCTAGAGCACCTTCAACCTCGAGTTCTTATTCTTTTCGCGATCAAGCTGAAGCAGCAAGGGGTTTGTTTCTGTTTTTGTTTTTCTCCTTCATTTTGATTATTCCTCATCCCGTTTTAGCTATTGATTGTGTTGTGGGTTATTCGTCGTTTGAGCAGAGAAGACCATTGTCGAATAAAAGCCGAGCCGGGGTAGAAATTTTCAGTAGTTTTCCATTTCCTTGATTACTCTTAATTCCTTTTTATTAACTCATGTGCTAACTGATTCGATGATTTGATTTGAGTTTTAGGAGGCCTGTGATATTTTCAATTTGAAACCGAGCCTCTTCGGGTGAGTTTGTTTTGCAAACTACTCGTTTCTCTAAGTGTAAATTTTTGACCGTATGGCTTTCAGTTCCATATATGTGATGTTTTTCTTGGTTTTGATAACCATGGTGTCGGGTTCTGGCAGATTTCTATGAGTTGAGTTTTGAGCTGAGTTTTAATCCTAGCCTTATTATGTGATGTAGGACCTCTTAGGATTTGATTAGAGTCACTCTTCTACACCGAGGATAATTTGGAGCTTACGTTATTCGAGGTGAGTATTCTCACCGTGTATTCAGTTTTAACGTGTACATGCACGACTTATGTGCTATACTAGTTGAACCATTCTTGTTATCTGAGTTTGATATGTTACCTGAATATCTAAGTATCTGTTTATTTATTTTGATCTGAGACATTGTGCCTGGGTAACTGAGCTCGGCACAGAGTCATTCTGTGCTACTACTTGCTAGGGCATCTGAGATAATTATGTTAAAGAGATAAAAACATAATAACACACATCTGAGTTTTTGGCTATTTGCCTATCTTGGGATCACCTCCCGTCTGAGTTTTGGGATCACTCCCGTCTGAGTTTTTGGCTTACGCCTATCTGAGGTGTGAGGAGGGGCGATCGACCCGAATCACACAAGCGCGCTATATAAATTTTAAATCTGAGTAATAAAATCCGAGAAATAAATCGGAGTAATTAATTGAGTAGATTCTGAGTAGGAGTACACCGATGTGCCCTCATGTGTTGTATGTTATGATTGTTTACATTTTGAGATTATTCACTCAGCTTCCCAGCTGACCCAAACTTTCCCCCACATTGTTTCAGGTACCAGCAAAGGAAAAGAGAAGGTGGACGGTTGACCATTGTATTTTTCAAGAGTTGATGTGGAACAACATTTATTTTTTTAAACTTAAATTTTATTTAAAACTTTTTCTGCAATAATTACATTTTAAATGTTAAAGATTTATATCTGAGATTTATTTATGGGACCTTTTTATTTAAAATCTTGTACTCAAAAGTTTTTAAATTTTTGTTAATTTTTGGGTGTTACAAGTTGGTATTAGAGCTCTGACTTGAGGGTTTTGGGTTCGCAAGGGGCGAAATCAAACTCAAGTTTGAGTTTCGAGTTTTCAAAAATGAGGAAAGAGCAAAATATTTGTGAGAAAAGTTTCCACATCAAATATACATCATGTCACGTCGACCTCTCGCTTTTCCCACTGCCGGTAATAATTAATAGTTTTTATTTATCTTAGATTTATGTTGTATTCTGAGTATGGACGAGTAGAGTAGTCTGAGATTTTTCTGTTTATTTTCTGAGAGAATTTCTGAGTATATTTCCGGACGTGGATCGCTTTTCCGAGTATATTTTTGATTGCATCTGTGAAGTATACGCTAAAAGTTATAATAACCTGCGAAAATTACCTGTGAATTGTGTGACTAAATATATATGTATATAAAGATATATGAATGCAAAATTTTAGAATTCTGAGTATAACTTAGAGCAAAATTTTGAGTGTAATTCGATTTTAACTTTCAGAGTTATATGTATTTAAATATATATATATATAAAAAAAACATATACTAGAGAAATGTGAAATTATAAATTTTAATGTGAAAATAAGGAGCAGTAAATTTCTTGAGAAAATAATAAAAGTTTCTAATTTAAAAGGGCACCTGATAGAGTTAATGTGTGATTTTATTATGAGGAATTTTAACCAAAAGTGTAATAAATGAATACCAATTTATGATATAAAATCCATAAATTATTTAATGAGAAACATGCTTGAATAAATGAGAAAATGAGAAGGTTCCTAATATGGAAGAGAAGTAATAAATTTTAATACTGGGAGAATATTAAAAGTTTTCATTTCGGAGAAAAACAGTGTATAGAAAGTGTTATTGAAGTTAGTAAACCAGAGATTAGTATGAGAAGTTATTATCAGTAAACCACATATAAGTAATTTTAATAATGAGAAGTTATTATCAAGTTTAAACAATCAAAAGATACATTAATATGAAATTCTAAATTTGTGTAAGAATTTATAGATGGATTAAAAAGAAATTACTTATATGTGGTAAACTGGATGAAACAAAGAGTAATCATTAATCGAGTTATGAAGAGCTATCAAAGTGAAGTATCTGGTAAATTTGTAATTTGAATTAACCGAGACAGTATTGTGACAAGAGTATAAGCAGTAATAAAGCAAGCGAGTCGAGTTATAGAGAATTATTAACATGATCTAAAAGAGAAATGCTTTTGTAAAGAGATGAGAAATCTTAAATGCATCAAAAATTTGTATTTATATATATATATATTTTTTAAGGTTTAATTTATATTAAAAAAAGAGTATTTAGTGAAACAAGTTTAGGAACAATTGATAAAAGTGGGTTAATGAGAAGCAAAGATGATGAGTTATATCACGAGCTAAAGAAGTGTTAAGGCAAAAAGCCTTACCTCTTTATGAATCTTAGGATAACAAAACAATCTAGAATAGCTTATATTAAAATGTAGATTAAAATATCTAAGTTAGGAGTGATACTGAGTTTGGCCAATACTGGCCACTCAGTATCAGCACTCGGTATTGGAAAACCAATACCGAGTAGAAGGACTGAGTTACAGTCAGTATAGTAACGGACTAAGATCAAATCCCTTGATCTTAGTCATTTCATTTACTTAGTCCTTCGGTTACTTCTTTGCTCATTATGTAAGATCTCTATAACATTATAAATAGAGATCATCTTGCAAAGAAGTATTCACCAATTTACACGTTCACATATCTATCTTTGTAATTGTTCAAGTGGTCTTGTATTTCCGCTACAAGCCACACTTTGTGGAATAATATACGTTTGACTAAATTACTGTTTAATCACCTTAATTGTGTTAAGTAAATTAATAATCTAACAATTATCATACTAACCAGGGTTGTTGTGACCTAACAACTGGTATCAGAGCAGGCTAAATTAATTCTTATTTAGTCGATCTTTTAACCCTGGCAGCCATTCCTTATACTTATCCTTCCAATACTCAAAAATCCAAAATGTCTACAATCGTTGCCCCAGTCATGTCTGGTAAGGGAGTGCCCATCTTTGATGGAAAAGACTTCCATCAATGGAAGCTTAAGGCTCAGTGGTATCTTGAATCAATTCGTCATGAGATGCTCACTGTGCTAAATGATGGTCCTATCATCCCACAAACTGTGGAACCCGTTGCTGCTACTGATGATGCTCCTGAGAGCACAAGAACAGTTCCTAAACTGAAACACACCTGGACTGATACTGACCGTCAGTTATTCAGTCTAGATTCAAGAGCTAAGGGAGTGATTGGTAATGCTGTTACCAAAGAAATACTTAATGCAATTATGAAATTGCCAACAGCAAAGGCTATGTGGGATAGTCTATCAATCACTTATGAAGGCACACCCAAGGTGAAGTTGCAGAGGAAAAGCAATATGAGAAGAAGTATGAAAACTTCTTCTCTAGCGCAAATGAAGATATCACTACTCTCTACAACAGGTTTAATACTGTTGTCCATGATTTAATCAGTGTAGGCATTGTAAAGGAAGAAGGAGAGCTTGTTCAAAAGTTCTTGGATAGTCTTCCTCAACAGTTTCTTGACATGACAAATTCTGTCAATGCTGCTAACAACATTGAGTCATACACTCTTCAAACTTTGTATGTATTAATGTTGAATCATGAGGAGAATAATGCTGCAAGACTGATCAACTGGAAGAAAACTGACAAGTCATCCACTGGTATGGCTCTAGTTGTGCAACAGGCATATACTGTAACAGAACCTGAAGAACCAGAAGTTGATCTTGCTGATGCTGAGGCAGAAGAGCTTGAAACACAAATGGCTCTTATGTCCATGAAGCTGGATCAGTTGAAAAAGAAGAGGCTTGGTGTTAGCTCTTCCAATACTGATCCAAGATCACGTCTTTGCTATAGGTGTGGAAAGCCTGGGCATATTGCTGCTAATTGTCATACCAAGTCAACTGAAACTGATCAGAATGACAAGATTGCATACCGAGCTAAACGGTATAGAGATAAGTATGTCAAGCTGAAGAACTGGAGCAAAGGGAAGAATGCGGCAGGGAATGGTGCACCTCATCAAGCACTTTACTCAGAGGCTTGGATGGATGAGGAAATAAGTGATGATGAGGAAGAGATTGAGAACAAAGCCTTTATGGCTTTTAATGAAGAAGATTTGAAGAGCTCCTTTGATAGAGATATCAAAGAAGCTGAGAGAATGAGTGTCCACACTGATTGGGATTCCACTCAGTTGTACAAGGTGAGTTCCTTTCAAACTTATTCTGAAAATGAAAAAGAAAAGATTTTTGAGTATATGATTGTTGATCTTAAAATTTTAGTACAGAGAGAAAAAACATTAAAATTAACAATTCATGAACTAGAAAGGGTAAATAACGAACATTTAGATAAATTAGCAAAATTTAAAGATTTAGAATTAGATTTTTTAAACTTACAAGACATTAACCAAAGATTAGCTGATAAAGCTCATTTACACAAACTGGAAAAAGAAAAATTTGAAAATCAGTGTAAATCTTGGGGAAATGCATCTATTAAACTAAATAAATGTCTAAATCAACAATTTCCATAAAATGTAAGGGCTGCACTTGGTGTTGATCCTCAATTAAAAAATAGAAATAATTTTGCTGATTTATTTGAAGAATTTTCGGATATGAACCCTATTCAGTTTGTTAAAGCAAAAACCTTTTGTGAGATAGGATGTCAAACTGAATCAGATGATGAGGATAAAATCATTTTTGAAAAACAAATTGGTCCTTCCATCTGTTCTAAGTGCTATACTGAACTACAAGAGCTCAGTATTGAATTTCCTGAAAAAGAAATTTGTGATACTGCCCTCGAAATAGTAAAGTATGACACTTCTGCTGTTCCTCCATTTGAATTATTATTTAACACAACTACGTTTGAGATATATAAAGAACCTGAGAATACAGAAAATAAACATACTGCTACTCAAACTGTTTTAACTAATACTGAATCCACAGGAACAGCAAGTCAAATACTCAAGAATCTAAAGAACCTGTTCAAGTTGTCATTCTAAAACATGATAAAAAGAAAACAACTTCAACAGGATCTCCAGGTGTTACAAACAAGAAGTCAACTAATAAAAAGACTTCTATGCATAATAAAATTAAGACACCAGAATCATCTTCTTCTAAATCTGTCAAAAAAAAATTAAAGCTCCATTAAGAAATGACAAAAATAACATTTTAAAATCAATTGGTGATCAGATTAAAATTCTGAGTCAAAAATTTGCAAAATTCACTAATACTGATCAACCAACAGTTAAACAATTTTCAAAAGTTCCTTATGAAAATATGTTTCGAAACAGACCTAGAAAATGTTATCGATGTCATCATACTGGACACAAAGGAGATGAATGCTGGACTGATCTCTCAAGTCCTAGGTACTCAGTACCAAAGAAAAGGAGAGAAACTAAGTCGGTATGACCAAAGAAAACCTCAAAGGTTATTCCTGAAGTGATACTGACCTCTCCTACAAAAGAGATCCAGTCAAACCCCGTTTCTCCTACCAAAGGTCCTATTCAAAAATGGGTTCCTAAAAAGAACTAACTTATTATTTGTGTCTTGTGCAGGGTGACAGAAAATGGTATCTAGATAATGGCTGCTCAAGACACATGACTGGCAGTAT
Source organism: Calendula officinalis (assembly GCA_963853835.1). NCBI lineage: Eukaryota > Viridiplantae > Streptophyta > Magnoliopsida > Asterales > Asteraceae > Calendula > Calendula officinalis. The sequence goes on from OY970828.1 coordinate 67,785,234, forward strand.
GGAGTACCTTCTAAACTATACTCCAGAGAAGGGTCCTTCTGTCAAGTTTGGAGATGATTCTATAGGGAAAACAAGAGGGTATGGAGTCATAAAGGCAGGCAATATAACTTTTAAAAGAGTTGCCTATGTGGAGGGTCTCAAACACAATCTGCTCAGTATCAGCCAGATGTGTGATGATGATAATGAAGCTCGGTTCAGAAAGATTGCAGGAATCATCTACAATGATAAAGGGCAACCTGTACTCATTGCTAGAAGAGAAAAGGATGTTTATGTGGTCAATCTATCTGAAATAGACCCCACCATTCGAGTTTGCCTGCTGTCTAAAGTCAAACCAGAATTACATTGGTTATGGCACAAGAAGCTCTCTCACATAAATTTCCGAAATATAAATGAGCTCAGTATCAAGAAACTGGTGAGAGGGCTGCCCACTATTACTTATTCAAAAGATAAGTTATGCTCAGCATGTGAAATGGGCAAGCAGAAGAAGAGTTCATTCAAGTCAAAAGTTAATCACTCCATAAATGAACCTCTTACAATGATTCATATGGATCTTTTTGGTCCCATTAGCACACCATCATTGGCCAAAAAGATCTATACATTAGTCTTAGTTGATGAATTCTCAAGATACACTTGGGTTATTTTTCTCAAGACTAAAGCTGATGCAACAACAGAAATCATTGCCTTCATTAAAAGAGAAGAACTTCAAAAAGGCAACAAGGTCAAACAACTTAGAAGTGACCATGGTACTGAGTTCAAGAATTCAGTATTGACTGATTTCTGTGAAGAAAAAGGAATCATACAAAACTTCTCTGCAGCCTACACACCACAACAAAATGGTGTTGTAGAACGAAAAAATAGAACTTTGATTGAAGCTGCAAGAACTTTGTTATGTCATGCTGGACTGGCACTGAGCTTCTGGGCTGAAGCTGTTAATTGTGCCAACTTTACTCAAAACAGAGCTACAATAGTCCAGCGTCATCAAAAGACTCCTTATGAGTTATATAATGGCAAGATTCCTAATGTGGAATACTTCCACATCTTTGGGAGTAAATGCTTTGTACTAAGTACTAAGCAAAATCTCAACAAATTTGCTCCCAAAGCAAATGAAGGCGTGTTCATGGGCTATTCTCCACACTCTAAAGCCTTCAGAGTGTATGTCATCTCCACCAAGGTGATTGTAGAATCTATTCATGTTACATTTGATGAAAATCAGAATGAGCATTCTACCTCAGCAACTGAAGACATCAGTGGCATAGAAATTCTATGCAATCCAGAAAACTCCATTGCTGAACAGCCCAAGTCTCACCCATACTATGTTGATCATAGTATGAGTGACACTGATCAAGAAGCACCTCAGTCTAACTTCAATATATCAAATCCTGAGGTTCCCATTACTGAGAACCCCAATACTGAGGTCCCAATTCTTGATTTGAACAGCTCCACTTATGAGGAAGGAGAATCTTCCAATACTGCTCAAGAATCCACACCAAATCTGCAAAATTCGGAAGAACAGCAACCAGTATTGTCTGATACTGATCAGGATTCATCACAGTATCAGGCAGACAATTCATCACCACAACAAGATATTGTTGATCTTGCTTCAAATGTTTCCTTAGGAAATAATCTAAGGGAACACAGAGACCATCCTCATGCAAATATTATTGGTCCAATTGAACAAGGTGTTCAAACAAGAAGAAGGTTAGAGTTTGAACCCCAAGCAACTGCAAACTTCTGTTTCTTCTCAAGTTTCTTATCTACCATGGAACCCAAGAAAGCTAATGAAGCTTTATTAGATGAAGACTGGGTAGAAGCTATGCAAGAAGAACTGACAGAGTTTGAAAGAAATAAAGTTTGGAACTTAGTACCACCTCCTGCTGGTAAAACTATAATTGGTACTAAGTGGGTGTTCAGAAACAAAATGGACAAGGATGGTGTTGTCATTAGAAACAAAGCAAGACTGGTTGCTCAGGGTTACAAGCAAGAAGAAGGCATTGACTATGATGAAACTTTTGCACCAGTTGCAAGAATTGAAGCTATTAGGCTGTATCTTGCATATGCAGCTTTCGAGAATTTCAAAGTTTATCAGATGGATGTCAAAAGTGCCTTCCTTAATGGAAAATTACAGGAGGAAGTTTATGTCAAACAACCACCAGGTTTTGTTGACCCTAAATTTCCTAATTACGTTTTCAAGCTTGATAAAGCTCTTTATGGGCTCAAACAAGCTCCCAGAGCCTGGTATGATACCCTGTCTGAGTACCTAATTGAAAATAAGTTTATAAGAGGTAAAATTGACAAAACATTATTTTCAAAACGAAAAGGTTCTGACATTTTACTCATTCAAATATATGTGGATGATATTATCTTTGGCTCCACTGACAAGTCAATGTGTGACTGGTTTGCTAAGATAATGTCATCTTAGTATCAGATGAGTATGATGGGAGAACTTACTTACTTTCTGGTTTACAAGTTGAACAAAAGCCTGATGGCACTTTCATAAATCAAAGTAAGTATGTGCATGACATGCTCAAGAAATACAAATTTGAAAATTTATCATCCATGCATACTCCTATGGGTACTCAGGATAAAATAAGTAAAGATGAAACTGGTAAACCAGTATGTCAATCCACATACCGAGGTATGATTGGTTCTTTACTTTACTTAACAGCTAGCAGGCCTGATATCATGTTTGCAACTTGTTTGTGTGCTCGGTATCAGGCTGATCCTAAAGAATCACATATGAAAGCTGTTAAGCGGATCTTTAGATATCTTTCATGTACTCCTAACATGGGTCTTTGGTATCCCAAAGACTCAAACTTTGACCTTGAAGGGTATACAGATGCAGATTTTGCAGGTTGTCGGTTGGACAGGAAGAGTACAAGTGGAGGATGTCAGTTCCTCGGTGGCAGACTAGTTGGCTGGTCATCCAAGAAACAAAATTCAGTAGCAACTTCTACTGCAGAAGCAGAATATGTTGCTGCAGGAAGTTGCTGTGCTCAACTCTTGTGGATGCAGTATCAATTAATGGACTATGGGTTTAACTTCCAGAAGACACCTATACATTGTGATAACAAGAGTGCTATTGCTATCACTGAAAACCCAGTCCATCACTCCAGAACTAAGCACATTGATATAAGACACCACTTTATTCAAGATAATGTGGAAAAGGGTAAGGTTGAGGTAGATTTCGTTCCTACAGATGACCAATTGGCCGATGTGTTTATTAAACCTCTCTCTGAGGAAAGTTTTATGTACTTACTAGGACAATTGGGTATGCTGAATCCCTAAATTTACTTAAATTTTCTGATACCGACTGATCAGTATTGCTTTCAATACCGATCAACTCAGTATCACTCGTCTGATTTATCAAATTTTGTAAATTTTAATTTTTTATTAATTTATAGGTTAAATTAAATGTTTTTCTAATTTTTTAAATTTTTTTTAATTTAATTTTTTTTTTAAACTCGGTATTGGAATCCTGGAGTGATACAACTGAATTTTAACCCCTATACTCCCCAACGGTAACCTTTCTTAATAGGAAAGTTACCGTTGATACAGGATAAGGCTGTCAAATCAGCTGGTTTAACTTTCCAATACCGTAAATATCTTTAGATTATGTATAAATAACCGTTTTCTCTTTCATTAACATTTTCTTACAACAGTTATTTCTTACATCCATTTTCGATTCTCTCTGCGATTAACGATTTCAATTTCTCTTTGCAAGCAAACTTTTTAAATCAAAATCACAGATGGCAAACTACAGATTCTTCGCACCAGAGGCTGCACCGGCAACACAGTTTAGAAACGATGAACTACCGAAGTTTGCGAGGAACAACATCACGGCAAATTTCAATATTCCTCAAGCTTGGGCGTGCCCCGAATTCACACAAATGGTTACTTTTCTGAAGCACTGCCCAATCACTCAAGCATTGATTCGATCTCCTAGAGCCATTTACCCAGAAATGCTCTGTGAATTCTGGTACTCTGCTAAAATCGACTCACCAGACATGATTACTGGTTGGGTTATTCGAGACCAACGAAGGACTTTCGTCTCCACAACAATAATTTGGGAAGCACTGGGTCTTCCTGCTCATGCTCAATATGCGCCATTCGTTGACCGATTAGAGGCTAGATCCGTGTTACCACTTATTGGTCGCAGAGGTACTACGGGGATCATTAAAAGAAATGAATTTGGTCCGATGTGGGGTATACTGATCTCTACGATCATTCGGTGTATGACTCACAAGACTGGAGCCTTGGACCAAATCAACGATTTTGGTATGCAGATGGTTCATGCCATGTACCATGGAAGGGACATTGATTATGCTCGACTCATTTTTGAAGAATTAGCCTCTCTAATTCGGGCTAAAATCAGAGAATTAAATGTTCCTTTCTGCAGATTTCTTTCTCTCATTTTTCAGAATGAGATGCCTGCACATATATATGATGAATTCAACAGCCCAAGAGTGGATCTTCCTCCTCTACATGAGAAGATTTTCTTCTACAGGCCAAGAGAAGGAGAGCCTGTAATGAGTCACTCAATGTGGGCTATATTCCAGGCACACATTAATGATGCACAATCTTCTGATACTGCATCAGAAAATGATGATACTGATGATGACAGTGGTGATGGTGGAAACAATGATCAAGATGCTGAGATGGTGGAAGCTCAACAAGTAGCAGTATCATCTCCACCAGCACAGAATCCTGATGCTCCTCACATTGAAACCGCTTCTGATACTGAGACCTCAGAAGACACACCACTGGTTATCCACAAAAGAAGATGAAATCTTTCCCCGGTTATTATGGGAAACCTCTCATCAGAAGAGATGCAACCTGGAAATGTACCATCTCTCACTGCATCTCTTCAAGAACAAAGTGCTGCTGCAGCCAATGCTGACCTTCCAGGTCCTGAACCAGAACCAACAGCTCAACATATTGAGGAACCCCATGATCCTCTTGATGTTGAACTTCAGTTTGAGCATCATACACTGGAAGGTGCAGCTGTTGGCAGAGAAGAACTTCATGAAGGTGCTGGTGCCTCAAATCAAAATCCAAATGATCCAGCACCGACCTCTCATGATGCCAGAAGAGAATCAGATAAAGTCTCAGGTATGAATTTCTAAAAATCCTTAAACTTATATATATATATATTTTTCCCCCATAGAGACTATGTATTGGCCAGTACCAACTCAATACTGACCACAATCTCAATCGAACTTTCAAATATATACTCTTATGGCCAACATATTAAGCCCACTGCTGCTATGCAAAATTCATATACTGAGCTTTTCAAAAGATCATTGTCAGTCTACAGTTGTTCCACCATTTAAAGGAACAATAGTGGTTGATGTCACACTGACACCCACTGGTGCTGCTTGAATGATGTCCAATTTATTTTGAGTTGGATAACATTGTTCAAGAAATGATCAAAAACCCTTTAAGCCACATTAGCCAAAAATTTCCATGGGTCAAAGCCACATTACTGTTATCACTCTAATACCGAGTGATAAACATTGAAAATAACAAGAAGCATATCCCAGGCTTCGAATTTCCCAACCAAACCTTTTAGTAAATGTGACATATCCTACACTGACCTACTTCAAATATCACACTCACTTTTACTAAAACACTTCTTGCACATGCTTTGCACTAGTCCACAATATTTCATCATGAACCAGATGAAATACAGACTTCCAAATTCTGTTTATATGATTATAGAGTTAATCAATACCACAATTCTATTTGATAAACCTTTCTTACTAACCAGTTTTATGTTTTTGGTTTCTTTAGCACCATCTGTGCAGGGTCAAAGAGCACAAGCGACTCAGTCTCAGGAAGTACATGGAGCTTTACAAACTATTCTGAATCAAATCCTGGCCATTCAGACTACTCAGAATAACATTCTGGCCAGGATGGATGCAATGAGTACTGAGATTGACTCCTTGAAGGAATCAGTGGCACTCCTACAGCAACAACAACAGTCTCCACCACCTCCATCGACTTTCACTGGACGCAATAATGATGAAGAAGGTCCTGCCACTGAGCCTCGCAGATCACCATCCCCTGCACACACTCAAAGTGCAAGGGAGGCTGACACTGAACCTATGCTCTCCCCAAGTCCTGAAGATCAACAGGAGGACATGGGTGGTGATACTGAACCAATTTCCTCCCCATCCAATGATAACAATAAGGGGGAGAAAAGACAAAGAGATCAAGAGGTTGATCAACCTGAGCCATCTGCTCAGGGGGAGAAAAGAAGAAAACTGAATGAAGATCAACCTCCACAACAACAACAACAACAACATCAGCAAACACTTCATACTGAACCTCTTCGGTTTAGATATGAAAGAAATAGACAAAGAGGAAGGTCAGTCTTGGAACAGCTTGAAGAAGAACCATTTGAGCCATCTGCTCAGGGGGAGACTGACATGACCAAGCTCAGCAAGTTGCTACAGAGATAAACAACTTGCAGTTTATAGTGTATAGGCCCTTTGTTTGGCCTATTGCTGATGATGAAGATGAAGAACACCCAATGCCATCTGAAAGTTTTATACACTTTGCATTGGGTGAAGCAAACAAAGAAAGCTCTTCATCATCATTCTCAGATGATGAAGAGCCTCAAAGAAAACAATCTCTCCCCAAGCTGAAGGGCCTTCTAGAATTCCTAGAAGACCAATAACCAGACGAATGACAAATGTGGTTATGTCTTCAGAATCTAGTGAAGAAACAGATCCAGATCCACTGATCTCTAGACCAATAAGATCTGTTCAATATACTGAGGATGAGATTGAAGCCCAAAGATACTTTCCTGTCAAGGAAGAAGATCCTGAAACTGATACTGAGGCAGATGATTCTTGGAAGCCTCATACTGTCAGAAGAAAAGGTGATGATGTTCTTCAACAATATTGGAACATTATTGCCCAAAGATTCAGATATAGGGAATCCAGGATGAACATGCTGAGGAACAGAGTTTTTCTGGATGTGAAGAACATACACTGGCTAAATGAATTTGTCAACAAAATCAAAGTTAAAACTGTTGACAGATGCATTACTGCAACCTGCACTGGGCCAGTCAGTCCTCCAATGAAGATCTTCCTTCATGACATTCAAAATATGGGACTCCAAGACTGGGTTAAAATTGCTAGACTGATTAAGGAGTTGCCATCCAGATCTTCTGAAGCCCAAGTGATGATGGATGAAGTATGGGCTGTATCTGCTGTTTGTTATGAACATGGCATTCTTTATGCACCAGATTATAGGGCACTCAGTGTTATGACTGAGGCTGTCAAAAACAACAAACCTGAGTGCCTGAATACCTTCAGAATGTTCCCTAAGTACACTGTTCCTTCTAACCTTATATTTCAGGATCAGAAGAGTACCATATATCCAACATCTGGATATATGTACACTGACTCAGAGGACAGGGAGTGCTTCATCACTAAAGCAGAATTACCAACAGCTCCTATCAGCCATTTGGTGGGCTTGAAATGGATGATAACCAAGAAAGAGGATGCTTGGTTTAGAAAGAAGATAGTTGCTGTACTGAACAACAGGCAAGATGAACTGAAGAAAAGAGAAGAGTTCATCCATGTGAAGAAAGAAGTCTTCTACGAGTTTGAATCGATCAACAAAGACTGAAGAAGAAGACTTTGAAGCCTGTAGTTTATTTTGTTTAGTATAGCTTTGTAATTGTTTTGTTATCATTAGATAGGGGGAGATTGTTAAGGAAAAAAGCCTTACCTCTTTATGAATCTTAGGATAACAAAACAATCTAGAATAGCTTATATTAAAATGTAGATTAAAATATCTAAGTTAGGAGTGATACTGAGTTTGGCCAATACTGGGCACTCAGTATCAGCACTCGGTATTGGAAAACCAATACCGAGTAGAAGGACTGAGTTACAGTCAGTATAGTAACGAACTAAGATCAAATCCCTTGATCTTAGTCATTTCATTTACTTAGTCCTTCGGTTACTTCTTTGCTCATTATGTAAGATCTCTATAACATTATAAATAGAGATCATCTTGCAAAGAAGTATTCACCAATTTACACGTTCACATATCTATCTTTGTAATTGTTCAAGTGGTCTTGTATTTCCGCTACAAGCCACACTTTGTGGAATAATATACGTTTGACTAAATTACTGTGTTAATCACCTTAATTGTCTTAAGTAAATTATTAATCTAACAATTATCATACTAACCAGGGTTGTTGTGACCTAACAAGAAGAGCTATTGAACATGGTTGTAAGATGAGTTATTAAATTAAACATACTAAATGAAATATTAACAATTGTGAATACGAGGAGCCATGAGCTGTAACAATTGAGAAGATTTTATGATGAAAAGTCGACAAATTGACAAATTATTGAAGAATCATTAAATTGAGATAAAATGAGTAACCATTTAAAGTATGTGAATTATTTAACTGAGTGCAAAACTTCATGTGAATAACAAGCTCAGTGAGAGATTATTGAGTTAACGTAGAGATATTAAATAAACTAAATAAGTTATTATGTTAATTAATCAAGAATTTGTTGAGTCAAATTAATCCGATTTTTTTTTAGTTTATCTTAAAGAGAAATTATTAAAATGAATCAAGGGAAACTATCATCATGCAGTTGGTGATGATCTATTTAACAATGAGTTAAAAGAGCCATAATTGAATCAAGTTAACCGAGGAACACAATAACTGAGAACTCTGGTCGAAAGGGTATTAATCGATGCTCACAAATTACGATAAATCTAATATAATTGTGAAGAGGACGTAAATCATATTTATGAGGAGCGATAAATGACACATCAAAATGAAAACGGTTAAAATGAGATTTGTATTGTGAAAGTAACAAAGTGGAAATATTTCTATGAATCTGAGTTATCCGAGTATCGCGTATCAGATTAAATATACGCCTGATTTTCTGAGTAATACTTATGAGATTTAGAATACACACAGCTGAGTGCATATATGTATTTATCAGATATTGAAAATAAGTTTTTCTTTCTCCTGAGTGTGATTTGTTGGTAGCTTTTTATGTGGGAAGTTGTAAACTTTGGAATTGACTTGTGACCAAATAAAGGTAGGTGTCGAAAGTAATAGAGGGCCCCTATTACCGTACGCACAGGACTTTTGGTTGGTTATGGGGAGATTTTGAGGGGAACGGTGGACCAATGCTTGCGATTGTGAATTTATTTTACGCATATTATTTGTTGAGTGAGTGTATGTTATTTGTGTTATCATGATAGATGATTCTAGTGCCAAACTCGAGGACGAGTTTTTCTTCAAGTGGAGTTGAGTAGGGGTAAAAAGGGAGATTTCCGAAAATAAAATAATTATCATTAAATATTATTTATAATTATTATGAGCATGATGCTTATGCAGAGCGATCGAAATGAGGATTTTTTAAAAGTATGAAATCTAGACACATATACTTAATTTGAAAATATATAAGAGTAACTACCGAATAGAGAAAATTGAGAATAATTGAATTAATTCTATGATGTAACTGTCGAGTTTATGAAATTGATAATCGGGATCAATGGAGAAATTAATGAACCAAGATTTATCAGGTTAAATGCAATTGTGAAAAAGAGAAATAGTAAGTACTATAATGATATAATAATAATGAGATAACGAGACAATGAGTTAAATTGAGGTCGTTAATTGAGTTAGTATTGAATTAGTAAAACGAGTTCAATGAGAAATTTCGTATAGATTGATTATTGAGTAGTTCTATGTTTATAAGAATTTTTTTTAGATCGAGTTAAGTGAACGAATTACTAAAATGAGTTAAAAAGAGAAAAGTGGTAAATAACGAGAAGTTCTTAATATAATTTTGGTATTATAAAATTTTAATAATAATAATTTTAGCTTTAAGTAAGTATTAAATTGGAGTTGAAGGAAATTATTGAATAGAGTAAAAAAAAAATAATAATAATAAAAAAAAATTATCACTTCGAGTTATCAAATAATATACCTTATTACATTTAAAATGATTGGATTAAAAATATCGATTGAATCGAGTAAATGAGGAATACATTAAGTGAATTAAACAATAAAATTTTATCGAAATAAATAAAATTTCGAAGACATGAGAAGATTTGGTAAAACTTTTAAATTGAGAAAACATTCGGTAAGGCTGATCAAGAGACAATTAAAATTTGGGTATAATCAGTGAAATAAATTAATAAGGGTCGTTAAACTAGATGAATGAGAAAACATCTATTAAAATATTATCAAGAAATCACTAAATGTAGTAGAATGAGAACATATTAAAGAGAATTAAATAGCAAGATTGTTAATTTTAGCCAAATAGAGGGTTATCAAAATGAGTAATATGCAAACCTAATAGGGTGAGATAACGATAAATGGTTAAAGAAGAGTTATGTTGAGAACCAATAACGCGGTTGAGAGAGAGAAATTATCAGTCCAAGTATTATAACTGGTAAATTGTAACACGCGAGTAGTAATAAGAATGAGTAAAATTGTGATTTATATGTAATGTTATTCCTAGTAAATATTATTACTTTATGAGTTTATTTCTGAGATAGATTTCTGGTTTTGTTCCGGAGCTATATTTCTGGGTTTATTTCTGAGATAGAGTTCTTAGTTTACTTTTGAGTTAGAATCCTGAGCTTACTTCCGAGTTAGATTTCTAAGTCGTACTCCCAGGATAATCTTGAGTTATACTTCTGAGTAAAATACATGAGTTGATTACTGTGTGAATACACTTTCTGTGTACATTATCTGAGTATATGAGAATTCTGTGTGATAGGTACATACCTTGTTAATAATGTGCATGTTTTGTATAAATTGGCAGTGGGCAAACCCACTCATTAGTTTTTATGTCTTGGAGAAAACCAATATCCCATAGAGTAGAGCACCTTTCTGAGCCATTCTGATAGAGAATTGCCATTAATGAGATTTTACTTATTTCTAAAATGCTTAATGATCGTTTGGTTAAATCGTGCGGGGAGAAATTCCCCATAAACTTTACACCTAACAACATGAGATAGCTGAGTGTGACCGTGAAGACGGATTGAACGACCGAGTACCACGTCGAGACCATCTGTCGCCACGTACCAAATCGTAACAAATCTTCAAGTGGAGTTGAATCGGAGATTCAACGCAAAGTTAACCGTTGAGTGCAACAATTGTGTTCGACTACGAGAGGAAGAAGACGCCTTCAGCAGGTTATCGTGGTTATTTGTGCTTATTGTCGAAATCCTTTTCATCGCTAAACCGAGATTCTTAGAGAGCATTTCGACCTTTATTCTTTTAGCCTTATCATCTAGCGCCGCTAGAGATGGAAAAATTGTATCAGTAATTGCAAGAGCCGGAGTTCATTCTGATCGCGTAGGTCACCCTGAAGAGTTTCTCCTTTATTCATAATCTTTTTCGTGTCTCCCCACTCGAGGATGTGTGTCGTTGACGAGCCTTTGATTGAGACACGAGATTGCTACCCTGAGCTTCCTTCGAGCAATGACTTCGGGGACGAAGTCTATTTCAAGTGGAGTTGAGTTGTAACGCCCCGAGTTTTTCTAGTAATTAAATATTAGTTTTATTATATTAGTTCAAGATGAGTGATAGTCATTTTATTATTATATTAATTACGCGACGTTTCGACTAAGTATTATTGCGACCCTTATGTTAGTTTATTGATGAGCTTGGTGTTACTTCTTTCGCTTATTCCTGAGCCGTTTCGTGGTTGTTAGACTTGGGTGATAATTGGTTAGTTATTAGTCATTCCCTTGCGGGTTTAACATTCCTTAATTTATTATTGATACGTTTTAAGTAAGCGATGTTTTGGAAATCCCGAGTTTTAGTTTTAAGTATAGTATTCCCGAACTCGAACAAGTGGCGGGCCGAGCCGATTCATTCTTCTTTTGTTCCGGGTGGCGCAAATAATATTGGGTCCAGGTGATGAGTTCTAGCCCAACCGGTTATTAGAGTTTAAGCCCGCATGGTGTAGTATAGGCCCGACCTCAGTTTTGTTCCCTTAGCCCAGTTATGTGAGAAGATTAGAGTCCAATTGTTTTATTACGTCTTAAACCTTCTAGCTCATCCCTAAACATTCCGTTATCAACCTTTAAGCAGCCGCTACCAGCCCCCATCGTTTTTCTTGCGTTCGAACAGAGAAAGAGAGCCGAAGGTGAAGTTTTGTTGACCGGATCCAATCGGGAATTGAAGGCTGCGGTTTGATCTATGATTCGTGAGATGATCTTTGGTAGGAATCTCTCCTAGTTACCTTTCCTTTTTGTTCCATCTCTTGACCGAATTTGTAATAATGTTGGTGTTAACTTTTATTTTATTACCCTCGTGAGATGATTTTTGCGATAGCGAAGCAGGAGGATTTAATTTTCCCACGTGCTCCATTCGATTGACTTTTTTTGAAGGAAAACCAATTCGTGAGGTGCTTAGAATTGAGCTGCTTGGTTGCTTTGTTGTTCGATGGTTTAAAAAAAATTATGGACGGCAAGCTCCTCAAATTAATTAGAGGAGGTTGTTTGCTACGTCCAAATCAAGAAGGGATGTGATGTCGGTATACAACCTTTGTTTCCCAACCTGCAGCCGTGAGCCTAGAGCACCTTCAACCTCGAGTTCTTATTCTTTTCGCGATCAAGCTGAAGCAGCAAGGGGTTTGTTTCTGTTTTTGTTTTTCTCCTTCATTTTGATTATTCCTCATCCCGTTTTAGCTATTGATTGTGTTGTGGGTTATTCATGGTTTGGGCAGAGAAGACCATTGTCGAATACAAGCCGAGCCGGGGTAGAAATTTTCAGTAGTTTTCCATTTCCTTGATTACTCTTAATTCCTTTTTATTAACTCATGTGCTAACTGATTCGATGATTTGATTTGAGTTTTAGGAGGGCTGTGATATTTTTAATTTGAAACCGAGCCTCTTCGGGGGAGTTTGTTTTGCAAACTAATCGTTTCTCTAAGTGTAAATTTTTGACCGTATGGCTTTCAGTTCCATATATGTGATGTTTTTCTTGGTTTTGATAACCATGGTGTCGGGTTCTGGCAGATTACTATGAGTTGAGTTTTGAGCTGAGTTTTAATCTAGCCTTATTATGTGATGTAGGACCTCTTAGGATTTGATTAGAGACACTCTTCTACACCGAGGATAATTTGGAGCTTACGTTATTCGAGGTGAGTATTCTCACCGTCTATTCAGTTTTAACGTGTACATGCATGACTTATGTGCTATACTAGTTGAACCATTCTTGTTATCTGAGTTTGATATGTTACCTGAATATCTAAGTATCTGTTTATTTATTTTGATCTGAGACATTGTGCCTGGGTAACTGAGCTCGGCACAGAGTCATTCTGTGCTACTACTTGCTAGGGCATCTGAGATAATTATGTTAAAGACATAAAAACATAATAACACACATCTGAGTTTTTGGCTATATGCCTATCTTGGGATCACCTCCCGTCTGAGTTTTGGGATCACTCCCGTCTGAGTTTTTGGCTTACGCCTATCTGAGGTGCGAGGAGGGGCGATCGACCCGAATCACACAAGCGCGCTATATAAATTTTAAATCTGAGTAATAAAATCCGAGAAATAAATCTGAGTAATTAATTGAGTAGATTCTGAGTAGGAGTACACCGATGTGCCCTCATGTGTTGTATGTTATGATTGTTTACATTTTGAGATTATTCACTCAGCTTCCCAGCTGACCCAAACTTTCCCCCACATTGTTTCAGGTACCAGCAAAGGAAAAGAGAAGGTGGACTGTTGACCATTGTATTTTTCAAGAGTTGATGTGGAACAACATTTATTATTATGAACTTAAATTTTATTTAAAACTTTTTCCGCAATAATTACATTTTAAATGTTAAAGATTTATATCTAAGATTTATTTATGGGACCTTTTTATTTAAAATCTTGTACTCAAAAGTTTTTAAATTTTTGTTAATTTTTGGGTGTTACAGTCCTCCTCCTAATGGCAAAGGCAAGGCCAAAGTAGGTCAAGCCAAACATGGCCATAAGAGGAAGGCTGATTCTGACATAACACCTACCAAAGATCCGAAAGATGCTGTTTGCTACTACTGTCAGGGACAGGGTCACTGGAAAAGAAGTTGCCCAAAGTACTTGGATGATCTGAAGAGTCAGAAAGTCCAAAAGTCTGGACCATCAGGTACTTTTATGATTGAACTCCATAATACTTCTATGTCTAATTCTTGGGTTCTAGATACAGGGTGTGGTACTCACATTTGCACTGATATGCATGGACTTTAGAATAGTAGGAAGTTGAAGCATGGAGAGCTTAATCTGATCATGGGAAACAGAGAACACGGTAAGTTCAATGAAACTTAAATTAAATCTAGTGAAAGTGTGAAACTAATTAATATACGGATAATATATGTGAAACAACAAAACATGCATAAGTTTTAGATCAAAATCATCAGCATTATTATTGAAACCAAATCCTAACACATTAATCTAAATCATATAAAACACAAGAATATTAGAATGATAGTTTGTAACTGTAAATAAACAATAGATTTGGACCTAGGGGTATATACAAGTCACTCATGTTCGGTAAGCCTAGCATCATCGTGACGGTTCCCGAAGTACGTAGAAAAGTATTGTTGGACGACAACGCGTTCAAGCCCGGGTGCCCCCCTCCACTATTCAAGTTGTTGGAAGAAAATCATTTGTTTGTATATCCTACGAAGAACACAAAAGGCTTCGTAAGTTGACTAGACCACCAATTAACGGTCTTGAAGCCTTGTCTTTGTATATGCATTACATTGAGACCATTGTGGTCTCGGCATTGGAGAAATGGTCGAAAATGGGCCGAATGGAGTTCTTGACCAAACTCCAAAAGTTACTTTCAAGATAATCATGTACATTTTCTTAAGCTCGGAAATTGAACATATAATTACATCATTGAACAAACTTAGCAAGACGATTAGTTATGGCATAAGAGTCGTGGGCATCAATATTCCGGGATCCGGGTACTATGAAGCACTAATGGTTTGTTATTGATATTTCCTCTTAACTATTATAATATAAAAGACGATTTTAATTATTATAATGCCTACAATTTTACAGGCACGGAAGAAACTTGTAGCCATTTTGGAGACAATAGTAACAGAGCGTACAAAGAAAGGGGAGACGAATCAAGGGATGTCTGGAAAGGACATGCTTGATCTTCTCCTAGACAGTGAAGACGAAAATGAAAGGAAATTAGACGACGAGGAAATCATAGATACGTTACTCGGGTAGTTAAACGCATGCCATGAATCTGTAGCATACGTCATAATGTGGGCAAATGTCTTTCTCCAAGCACACCCTGAATTTTTCCTAATAGCCAACGTAATTAATGAAGTCAAGAAATTATTAGATATATGAAAAAATTGACCGAAATAGATAGAATTCGGAATTTGACCCTGATTCATCTTTGATTATTTATCAAAGATAATAGAATGCGGAATTTGACCAAAGTTCTTTGCTATTTTGTGTCTAATAAAAGGTTTCTATAGGGTTTATATTTTGGATTATTACAATTAGGAATTTGACCAAAGTTAGTTGTTATTTTATACACGTACCCCCTTTTGGTTATATATTTGCAACTTTGAATTTTAAATGCAAATTTTCGACCAGGAAGAGCAAGAGAAGATCGTGAAGAATATGCGGCCAGGGCAAAAGGGTTTGACCCTTGAAGACTTTAGGCAGATGGAGTATCTCTCAGAAGTTATTAACGAAACACTCCGTGTAGTGTCACATTCATTCATGACGTTTCGAGAAGCCAAAAAAGAGGTTAATATCAAAGGTACTATGGTCTAGCTTCTTGTTAGACTTTTTATTTGGGTTTTTTTTTTACTATACTACTATATGTTTGGCCTTAATGTTGGGGTTTGTCGAAACTCCATTCTTATGAAAAAACAAAATTAGTTACATACAAATTCATTGTGTGGTTTGTAGGTTATATCATTCCCAAAGGATGGAAAGTATTGCTTTGGTATAATCCTGAAATTTATCCCCAACCCAAAGAATTTAATCCCGCAAGATGGGATGTAAGTCCCTCCTGACTTTTACCAACGGTTTTATAAGATGTACCAATTGCTCTATAACTTGCACAATTTGACTATTATTAATTACATGTTTGACCAGATTTATGTACCAAAAGCTGGAACTTTCATTCCATTTGGAGGAGGTAGTAGGCAATGACCTTGCTAAGCTACATATATCCATCTTCCTTCACCATTTTCTTCTTAATTACAAATAAGATTAATGATAATATCGTACTTCATAATATTACAGCATCTTTATGAAATATGTTTTTTTTTTGGGAAAAAATGTTGATATAATATATAATAAAATATTGGGCAACTATATTTTATTTATTTATTTATATTGCAGGTTTTATAGGGTAAATCCAAGATGCCTCATCCAAGGCCCAAAGACAACTGTTTGGTTAGACTTGTAAGAATTTCTAAATGAAGGAGGGCAAATTTGGTAATTGAAAAAGTTGTATGCACAAGATCCTTTGTTTCCACTAACATATCTTTACTACTTATAAAGCATTTAAGACTTTCCCTAAATAGCCTTTTGAAAATTCAGCCAATTTCTTTCTGTTTTTAGAATCATAAGAAAACCAATAAAAAAATGAACACCATGGCTCGAACCCGTGACCTTTTGCTTAACTATAAGGCACCAAACCACCTGGTCTATCAACTATTGATGATTTTCTTTACTACTTATAAAGCATTTAAGACTTTCCCTAAATAGCCTTTTGAAAATTCAGCCAATTTCTTTATGTTTTTTAGAATTTTAAGAAAACCAATAAAAAAATGACCACCATGGCTCGAACCCGTTACGTCTTGCTTAACGATAAGGCACCAAACCACCTGGTCTATCAACTATTGATGATTTAATTTCAAAACATATTCCCGAAAGAAAAAAAGATTTAAACATGACGCGTATTAAAAATAGATGCTACAGGGCCATTCAAATACCCACCCTTCACCCCGCCTATTACACCATTCGGCCGCACTCGATGTTCGTCTGCCCACCTCGAACGCTGCAACCGCCCTTTCAATCCCCACCTCGAACACGAAAATGACCTCGATTTGAAATGGCCCTTTCAAATGTCCACCTCAATTCAATAAATTAAGCATTTCAGGGGTACTAATTTCTAAACCCTATAAATACAAAATTCCCCCTTTTAACACGTTTTGCTTCAATAAACCATAAGGATTCAAGATATTGCAAGAAACTCAGAACAGGTTTGCATTTCACGTTTTGATTTTCTAAACCCTATAAACACATCTCGAAAAGTTTGTGCCCAAGTTGGTTAATGTTTTTCCAATGGTGTTCATTGCTCAGTTTGTCAGATAGCTTGTACCAGAGGCCAGAGCTTGATGAAGCTGCACGCTAAAGGGTCGATTAGTGTTCGATTATCAAGTAATCACCAACGGGTGTCGAGCAGTCGTGGGTTCGAGCCAAAGGATCCGTCGAGTCTGAGCCCGGTTGCGATCGAGTGGCGGATTACGTGGGGTATCCGATTCAATTCTTGTTATATTCTTTTTTTTTCTTTTGTTCGTATAGTATCTGTATTAATCGCTGCCCGTTGTGTTCCTTTGTGTAACCGAATGAAGCCAGCAAGAACCCAAGGAACTGGTGGTGATTCCTTTCGGTGATCGGGCTGGAGGATTGGAGAGATAGAGCAGGTGTTGGAAGTGTCGAGTCCGTGGAAAAGCAACCATGACCATCATCGAGCATGCTAGTTTGGGTACTGATTCAGCCTCTTCCGTTCCCGTACTCTTTTCCTTTGTTTCACATTGCTAATCCCGTGTGGTGCAGGGCTGTGGTTGAGGCTTGGGGTTTTGGGTTTGGAATTCTGCTTAATTATTGGCGTCGGGTCTTGGGTAGGAGTGCTTGTTTTTATTAGTATCATTCCGTTTTGCTGTAATTATCCTATTACTTGAGTCCTAGAAATTTTGTATGTCGAGTTCTTGTTTGTTGGTTAAACGTGCAGGATTTTATATGAGTTTTGGGTCGCTGAATCGCAGATGGTGTCGGGATGGGTTGGGGTAAAACCGTTGTCATTTTTGTTAAATGTTTTGATGACCAAAAACCGGAAACCGAACCCGTAAGGTTCTTGATTTCCTAAACCGAAAGAGATTTCTAAATAAAATACTAGAGTAATGGTAAACATATTTCTGAGATTAAAAATGAGTTTTGGGACTGTCGGGTGTCTCGGGAATAAGCGGGTTGTTGTCGGGTTTCAAACGAGTTTTAAACATCAAACTGAAATTGTGCAGAATCTGTTCGCCATGTTTATGTCCGTTTTTAACACACTTAAAATACGTTCCTGGAATTTTGGCTCGTGATGGACTCTAGTTTTCTGAGTCCTTATTTCCAATGCCGCTGACGGCTCGTTAATCGGGTTTACGGTTTAAAAGTTATCGCTGTTTTAGTAAACCATCGCAGAATAGTTTTCAGTTCAGCTATTCTGTCTTGTAAGCCTGATTTGAACCTTTTCTGTTTGGATTCAGTTTCCGAGGTCTTCTGTAAAAGTTTAGTTCTCTGGGTCATTTAGCTACTATAAAAATTTGAATAAAATCTAGTGAGCGGTTTGAGATTTATAGCCATTCCCGCGAAAGTGCTGAGTGCTGTTTAGTTTCCGCTGAAACAACCTTTGAGCCAAATCCTAACCCGAGCTTCCTTGTGCCTTGTAGGACCTTCTAGGACCTGATAGAGACGCTCTAGTGTACCGAGGATATTTAGGAGCATACGTCTATTTGAGGTGGGTAATCTCACTATAAACTTGTACTTACTTTCGATTCATGATTTTGTGCTATGTGTTGTGAATTGTCTTGTTGATTGAGATTGAGTATTGATTGTGTGATTTATTTGAGTTATCTGTGATCTGAGTTATCTGGAGACTGAGTTATCTGAGTTCTGAGTTCTTGAGTTAAAACATTAAACATAATATACTTGACTTGACACCGAAGAGCACTGGTGTCAGATGTTGTCTTGGCACCGAAGAGTACTGGTGCCAGACGTTTTGACTCAACACCGAAGAGTACAGGTGTTGAGCCTTGAGTTGTGTGAGGCGGGTCGAGGTTGATCTCTCGTCCCAAGTCATACAAGCGCGCTATATAAATTTTAAAATCTGAGAAATAAATTTGAGTAATTGAGAAGTGAGTAGAGTCTTTAGGGATCACTTATGTGACTTGAGTTGTTTGTACTTACATGTTTATCTTGATGTTATTCACTCAGCGGTAGCTGACCCCATACACTCTCCCCCATTTTTGCAGGTACTAGCAATGGCAAAGAGAAGGTCAATGGTTGATGAGCTGTGTTTCTATTTTTATGGATTTGGATTAAAACATTTATTTCGAGTCAAACATGTTTTGTTTTAAAACCTTTAATTATTCCTAATTTAAACCACGAGACGGTTTTATATTTTTATTTATGAGTTGGGACCTTTGAGTTACTTGTACTTTTGGGGGAAAATGGTTTATTTTATTTATTTAAAATTTTTAAATTTCCCCTGATTTTTGGGATGTTACAACCAATGTATAGATCTTTTTGGCTAGAGATGGTGTACTGATGGGGCCAAATAGATCCATATGAATCATTATAAGAGGTTCATTAATAGAATGGTTGACTTTTGATTTAAATGAACTCTTCTTCTGCTTGCCCATTTCACATGCTATACACAACTTATCTTTGGAATACGTAATTGTGGGCAACCCCCTCACCAACTTCTTCATACTGAGTTCATTTATGTTTCTGAAGTTGATATGGGAGAGTTTCGTGTGCCACATTCAGTTCAGTTCTGTATTGACTTTTGAAAGCATGCATACACGTATGGTGGGGTCTAGTTCAGACAGGTTGACCACATACACATCCTTCTCTCTTCGAGAAATAAAAACAAGTTGTCCTTTCTCATTGTAGATGATTCCTGTAGTCTTCCTGAAGCGAGCTTCCTTGTCATCATCACACATCTGGCTGATACTGAGCAGATAGTGTTTTAGACCCTCCACATTGGCAACTCTTTTAAAGTTTATGTTGCCAGCTTTAATTTCTCCATATTCTCTTGTTCTCCCTATGGAGTCGTCTCCAAACCTGACAGAGGGACCCTTCTCTGGTGTATAATGCTGAAGGTACTCCATACTGCCAGTCATGTGTCTTGAGCAGCCACTATCAAGGCACCATTTTCTATCACCATGCACAAGAAAAAAAAAAATAAGGATTAGTTCCTTTTAGGAACCCATTTTTGAATGGGACTTTTGGTAGGAGAAACAGGTTTAGATTTAATCTCTTTAGATGGAGAGGTCAATATCACATCAGGACAAACCTTGGAGGTTTTCTTTGGTGATACTGACTTATTGTCTCTCTTGTTCTTTGGTACTGAGTACCTAGGATTTGAGAGACCAGCCCAACATTCATCTGCTTTATGACTAGTATGATGACATCTGTAGCATTTTCTTGGTCTATTTCTAAACATGTTTTCATAAGGAATTTTATAAAACTGTTTTTCTTTTGGTTGATCACTATGAGTTAGTTTAGCAAACTTTTGGCTTAAAATTTATCTGATCACCAATAGATATTAAAATACTATTTTTTGTCATTTTTAATAGATGGTCTAATATTATTTTTAACAGGTTTTGGAGGAGATGGATCTGGCTTTTTGTTTTTATTTGGCAAAGAAGTCTTATTTTGTTTAGACTTCTTGATTTTGCCACTAGAAGATCCTGTTGAAGTTGGTTTTTGATTATCATGTTTTAAAATAACAACTTTAACAGGTTCTTTTCGTTTTGCAGTACATGAGTCATCTATTCCTGCAACTTCGGTATCAGATATTATAGTAGGTGTAGAAGTTGATTCATTTGTATTATATTTTTCAAACGTAGTAGTATTAAATAATAATTCAAATGGTGGAACATCAGAACTGTCATGCTGCACTATATCGGGTTCAGTATTAGAAATTTCTTTTTTTTAGGAAATTGAATACTGAGCTCATGTAGTTCAGTATAGCACCTTGAGCAGAGTGAGGGACCAATGGGTTGATCAAAAATTATTTTCTCCTCATTGTCTGACTCAGTTTGACATCCAATTTCACAAAATGTTTTCGATTTAACAAACTGAATTGGATTCATGTCTGAGAATTCTTCAAATAAATCTGCAAAATTGTTTCTACCTTTCAACTGAGGATCAACACCAAGTGCAGCCCTCACATTTCCTGGATATTGTTGATTTAGACATTTGTTTAATTTTATAGAAGCATTTCCCCAAGATTTACACTGATTTTTAAATTTTTCTTTTTCAAGGTTGTGTAAGTGAGCTTTATCTTTGATTCATGTCTTGTAAGTTTAAAAAATCTAATTCTAAATCTTTTAATTTTGCTAATTTATCGATATTTTCATTATTTACCCTTTCAAGTTCAAGAATAGTTAATTTTAAAGGTTTTTCTCTATGTACCAAAGTTTTAAGATCAATAATCATGTACTCGAAATTTTTTTCTTTTTCATTCGCTGAATAAGTTTGAAAGGAACTCACCTTGTACAACTGAGTGGAATCCAATCACTGTGGACACTCATCCTCTTAGCTTCTTTGATATCTCTATCAAAGGTACTCTTTAAATCATCTTCCGTAAAAGCCATAAAGGCTTTGTTCTCCACTTCTTCCTCATCATCACTGAGCTCTTCATCCATCCAAGCTTCAGAGTGCAATGCCTGATGAGGTGCTCCATTCCCTGCTGCACCCTTTCCCTTGCTTCAGTTTTTCAACTTGACATACTTGTCCCTATACCGCTTAGCTCGGTATGCAATCTTATCATTCTGATCAGTTTCAGATGACTTAGTATGACAGTTGACAACAATGTGTCCAGGCTTCCCACACCTGTAGCATAGACCTGACCTCGGGTAAGTATTGGAAGAGCTAACACCAAGCCTCTTCTTTTTCAATTGATTCAGCTTCAAAGACATACGATCCATTTGAGTTTCTAGCTGTTCTGTCTCAGCATTAATAATATCTTCCTCTTGGTCATTTGGTTAAGTGACAGTATAAGGCTGTTGCACTGAGTTTGCAATTAATGCCATGCCAGTGGAAGTCTTGTCGGTCTTCTTCCAGTTGATCAGTCTAGCAGCATTATTCTCCTCATGATTCAACATCAAACCATACAATGTTTGAAGAGTGTATGTTTCAATGTTGTTAGCAGCATTGACAGAGTTTTTCATGTCTAGGAATTGTTGAGTGAGACTATCTAGAAATTTTTGACAGAGTTCTCCTTCTTCCTTCACAATTCCAACACTGATAAGATCATGGATAACAGTGTTGAACCTGTTATAGAGAGAGGTGATTTTTTCATTAGGATTTGAGAAGAAGTTTTCATATTTCCTTCTCATGTTGCTCTTTCTTTTCAACTTCACCTTTGTTGTGCCTTCATATGTGATGGTTAAGCTATCCCACGTAGCTTTTGATGTTGGTAGCTGCATGATTGCAGTCAGTATTTCCTAGGGAACTGCATTACCAATCACACCATTTGCTCTAGAGTCAAGACTGAACAACTGTCGGTCAGTATCAATCCATGTGTGCTTTAGTTTTGGAATGGTTCTTGTTCCTGCAGGAGCATCATCAGTAGGAGCAATGGGTTCCACGGTTTGTGGAATGATGGGACCATCAGTCAGCACTGTGAGCATTTCACAATGGATAGATTCAAGATACCATTGGGCTTTCAACTTCCACTGATGAAAGTCTTTGCCATCAAAGACTGGCACACCCTTTCCGGACATGAGTGGGGCAGTGTTTGAAGACATTTTTGTTTTAGAGGGTTGGGAAGGATAAGTGTACGGAATGGCTGCTAGGGTAATAGATCGACTAAATGAAAGTTTATTTAGCCTGCTCTGATACCAGTTGTTAGGTCACAACAACCCTGGTTTGTTTGTTAATTGATAGAATTATTAATACTTAAGACAAATAATGTATTAAACAAGATTGTAGTCAAATGTATAATTCCACTAAGTGTGGTATGCTGCGGAATGGCAATACCATTGATCGATTACAAATGATATGAAATTGTAAAGTAAATTGGTGAATACTCTATTGGCAAGTGATCTCTATTTATAGTGTTATAGAGATCTTACAATAATGGCAAGGAGTAGTAGAAGGACTAATGTATGGAAAGTGACCGAGATCAAGGGATATGATCTGGTCAGTTAAACATGGAAAGTTTAACTCAGTCCTTCTACTCAGTATAGGGTTTCAATACTGGGTTCCAATACTGAGTAGCCAATACTGCCTACTCAGTATTGCACCGAGACTTACCTAATCTATTCTACAAACTATTCTAAGCTAGTCTAGGTTGTCTTGTTATCTTAAGACCCTAATGGGGTAAGGCTTTTTGCCTTAACATTGTTCACGTCCAATTGGTGAATGTGATATCCCTTCTTTACTGCCACGGCCAAAAGGGTTCTGACGGTGACGAGTTTTGCAACCGGAACGAAAGTATCATGATAATCAATTCCTTCCATTTGTGTGAACCCCTTTGCTACTAAACGAGCCTTGTATCTTTCCACCTATCCATTAGGTTTATACTTAATCTTATAAACCCATTTGGAGTCAATGGCACGCATTCCTTTTGGCAATTCTTGCAAAGTCCAAATTTCATTATTTTCAAGGGCTTGGATTTCTTTCTTCATTGCTTCAGTCCATTTAGGATCCTGCATGGCTTGAGCAAAGTTCTTTGGCTCATTGTTTGAAGTAATGGCCGCAAGAAAAGCTTTATGATCATTAGTAAACTTATCATATGTAACGAAATGAGTTAAAGGGTGTACCGTCGAGGTCTCATGATTGGAGGAAGCATGCGTGTCGGTGTTTAAAGATGGGGGAAGCTCGAAGTCATAGTCTTTGAGGTGAACTGGTATGGATCGGACTCTCTCTTGGCGTTGATCCTCATTTCGTTCAAGCTGATCAACTTGATCAGTAGCATTTTCTTCGGTTGGAATGGTTTTGTCAGTTTCTTGTTCCTCGTTTTGACTAATTTCACTTTCTTCGTTTGCCTCGGAATTTTGAGTGTCATTTGGTGCAAACTCAACTTCAGATTCCCATTCCTTTGGAATGACAAAGACTTCTTCTTCTTTTTCTAAGTCATTGACATTATGAAAGGGAAAAACGTCTTCTATAAATTTTACATCCCTTGAGACAATAATTTTATTGTGTTGAGGGCCAAATATCTTGAACCCTTTTGTCGTGGTTGGGTAACCCAAGAACACCCCTGGTCTACCTCTTACCTGAAATTTATCTCCTTTGGATTTTGTACTTCGATAATAAGCTAGGCAATCGAACACCCTTAAATGCTCATAATTGGGTTTTTTATTGTACAAAATCTCATAAGGAGTTTTGTTATGTATTACATCCGAGGGCAAATGGTTTATGCGGTGAGTGGCGGCCAGAACACATTCTCCCCAAAATTTAACGGGAAGTTTTGCTTCAAATCGTAAATCTCTAGCTGTTTCGAGGAGATGTTTGTGCTTTCTTTCAACGACACCGTTTTGTTGCAGTGTGCGTGGACATGTTGTCTCTAGGATGATTCCTTCTTTTGCATAAAAATCATAGATATCGTTTATGTGAATTCTCCTCCATTATCACATCTTATTCTCTTGATCTTCTTCTCAAATTGAACCTGGATCATTTTGTGAAAATCAACCAAATAAGTGCTTGCTTGGTATTTGTGTTTCAAGAGAAATACCCATACGGCTCGACTATAATCATCTACAATAGTGAGAAAATAGCTAGCATGTGTAAATGAGGGAGTCCGATACTGTCCCCATATATCACAATGTATGAGTTCAAAGCAAGAATTAGTTTTTGTAGTGCTAAGTTTGAAAGGAAGTCTAGTAAATTTTGCTTTAATGCAAGAGTCACAAATTTTTTTTGAATTAACATAAACATTCCTAATGAAATCAAAATAGCTAAGTTTTGAAAAAGAAACATGTCCCAATCTCTTGTGCCATGTATGCGAGTTTGTCACGAGAGCTTGCCTTCTTGCCCCCATCTTGTATAACCCATCGACACGATCACCCGTTCCAATTAATGCCCTCGAACTCAAGTCCTGCATAGCAAAGAAATTCGGAAAAAATGTGACAGCACATTGTAAGTCATTGCAAACTTTTCCAAACGATAAACGATTCCACTCAAAATTGGGAACATGTAAAACATTTTTTATGGTGATGCCGTTTGGTAAGGTGTGGTTTCCACGACCTTTGACCGGAACGGTGTCACCAATGGGTATGATAACCAGTATTTCATAACGTTCCAAAGATAGTTCCTCAAGTAAAGAATCATCATAAGTAATGTGTTCAGTTGCACCGGAATCAACAATCCATTTACCTTTTTCGTTGAATTTACCTGCCGTGTTAGCTATCAGAGGGTCCTTGGATTTCTTTGTGAAGAAATCAATGAATTGTTTGTACTGATCTTTATCCAAACCAAAAGTTGGTTCTTGTTTCCCTTCAACGAACGCAGCTTTGGGTTTGCCTTGTTGCGTTTGTTTTCCCTTTCCGGGCCACCAATCAGGGTAACCAATATGTTTGAAACAACCATCTTTATTGTGGCCGAGTCTTCCACAGAAGGAACAACGCTTAACTTCAGAATCAACCTCCTTCTTGCCTTCCTTTCGAGCCTCTTTAAAAGATGATTGGTTTTGATTGGATTTGATTGGAAGAAAAGCTTGAAAAGCCGTTGCATCGGTGGTTGTTCTCTTAGAACTGGAGATTGCTCGTTGTTGTTCATCTTCGGCCGCCAGGTGATAGCATGTCCCAAGAGTGGGAATTGGTTGCATAGCTAGGATTTGGGTCCTTATAGTAGCAAATTCAGAATCCAAACCTAGCAAAAATTCATAAAGCCTTTCTTTATCTTGAAGTACAGTGAGTTTCATACCAATTTCACAAGTGCACTTCTTGCATTCACAAAAGGGCATGGGTAGAACGGACCGGATTTCATCCCATATCCCCCGTAATTTGGTGTAGTAGGCTGAAACGGATAGCCCTTCTTGTCTGGTGGCAGATAAGGATTGTTTCAATTCATAGGCCTTGGGAGCACTTTCTTTGTCAAATCGTTCCTTCAAGTCCTCCCAGATTTCTTGAGATGTCGTTGCATACTTGACACTCGCTCGAATCTCTTTCTCCATGGTTCTGTTCAACCATCCTTTTATCATGGAATCACTTCTCATCCAAGGCATGTAATCCTTGGAATTGGCTGCTGGGTTTTCAATGGTTCCATTGATGAAACCGACTTTATTTTAACAAGAAATTTAACATCTCTTGTGAGCAATCGTTGTAGTTTCCGTCAGTGAGCGCATCGTTCACATGCATCTGACGTGGGAAATTGGAGGGATGAATGTAGAGGGGTGAGTCGTAGTTTGGGTTGGCGTTGGCAGCATCTTCTTTGTCATTGCTGCCGCCCGCCATGGTTATTTAGGGTTGGTTGGGTAGGATCGATTATCTATGCTCTGATACCACAATAACTTTTATTATTATTGCAAGGTAATTCTTAATTATTGAATGAATACATTAGGTGAAAAGATCCTTCAGTATATAGGGAAAAAACCTATCAAACTATCCATAAATAAAGAGATAATAGTGGAAGCAAATGAGTGATAGAGTATATCTCGATTTAGTGTATATCGAGAATATCTTCTAATATTATGATATTACAGTTGACCATTATATAAAAAAAGTAAATCACAAAGAAAATACGATCAAATTAATGAGTTATGATATTAAATGATATTAAATTTTACTATTGTCGTAAATTCAGGTATAAGTAGTAAAATGCATTTTGGTGTTTACAAATTGATTTAAGGTTTCTCGAACAGAGAACACGGTAAGTTCAATGAAACTTAAATTAAATCTAGTGAAAGTGTGAAACTAATTAATATACGGATAATATATGTGAAACAACAAAACATGCATAAGTTTTACATCAAAATCATCAGCATTATTATTGAAACCAAATCCTAACACATTAATCTAAATCATATAAAACACAAGAATATTAGAATGATAGTTTGTAACTGTAAATAACCAATAGATTTGGGCCTGGGGGTATATACAAGTCACTCATGTTCGGGAAGCCTAGCATCATCGTGACGGTTCCTATTGGGAAATAAACGAGTTATTACTGATGCTGTAGGTAATACTGGTGAATTACTACTGATGGTGCTCAAACGTGAAATACTACTGATCTTGGAAGTTACTACTGACGATGGCTTTTATTACTGATGTCGATATTTAGAGCTGATCGTGTCCGAGATTCTAGTATAGTTAGTTATAGAATGTATATCTTTTTGTAATTCAATTGTAATCGTTTCCTAGAATAACTAGGTTAAAGTTTTAGGCTTCAAGGACTATAATATATAGTTCCTTATGAATTGTAAACATACGTGTATTGATCGATCAAAATTAATACATTGAAGCTTTTTGTGATAAACTGTGTTCTTATTTATTCATATTCGATTTACAATTTACATTGTTCTTATTCAATCAACATAGTGTTAATCCGCTGTAACTTCTATTGTTGAGTAGATCTGTGATTAAATAACTTGTTGAGTTATTCGATCCTGACAAGTGGTATCAGAGCAGTAAGGTTCTAGATCTACAAATTAAGAACATCAAAAGGTTTCATACTTTTAAAACAAAATTTTTTAATCATGTCTGATAACAATGAAAGCACACATGCAAACAAAATTCCAATTCTCACTCCCAATAACTTTGGAATGTGGAAAAACAGAATCAAGCAGTATATGCTTATTACTGATTATTCCATGTGGGAAGTTGTGATAGAAGGCAACAAAACCATACAAACTCAAATCACAAGCTCATCAACTGAATCTGACAAGCTCAAGAGTGACAAGGAAAAGAAAGACAGAGGAATCGAACTGAAAGCCTTAAGCACTCTATTGCTTGCTATTCCCAATGACTATCAACATTTATTTGTTGAATATGATGATGCTAAGAAGCTGTGGCGGGCACTGGAGAAAAGGTTTGTTGGTACCAAAAGTACTAAAAGAAACATGAAGTCTGTCTTGAAGCAGGACTTTGAAAACTTCAAGGGACAGAAGAATGAATCATTATCACAAGTCTTTGATCGATTCAACAAACTTAATGGTGAACTCAATCAAGTTGGTGTTAAACCAGACAATGATGATGTCAATAGGAAGTTTCTCAGATCTCTTGGTGAAGAATGGTCTATGTATACTGTTATATATAGACAAGGAGATGCATTGGAAGAAAAGGCGTTTGATGAACTCTACAATGAATTACGAGTATTTGAATCTGAGGTAAGTCATTAAACTCCTACTTTACCTTCAAACAATCTGCTTTTGTGTCCAGTACAGGTACATGCCAGGATGCTACAACTGGAAAGAATGTAGAAACTGAAGATGTAGCAAGAGAATCCTTCTTTACTAGTCATGTACACACTGCATTGATTAGTGAAGATCTGAAACAAATCAATCCTGATGATCTAGAAGAGATGGACATCAAATGGCAGATGGCAATGCTGAGCTTGAGAACTAAAAAATTCCTTAAAAGAACTGGTAGACAAAATCTGACCTTCAATAAACGTGATCGTGCTGGACTTGACAAAACCAAAGTCAAATGCTACAACTGCAATAGTTTTGGTCACTTTGCTAGAGAGTGTCCTAGCAAAGATCAAAGATCAAATTATAATAAGAACAACACTTCAAACTCGACTGCTTTGGTATCTCAAGAGGGTCAAGGTTATGACTGGAGCTTTCAAGCAGAGGAACATGCTCAGAATCAAGCTCTCATGGCCTTCACGGATTCTACTACTGAGGTACATTCTAAATCTTGCACTCATGAATGCAGTAAAGCATATAAAAAATTAGGAAAACTTAACAAAGAAACTCTTGATGAGTTGATTTTAAACAGAAATAGAAGAATTGAATTTAATGGGTGTATTGCTGATCTAGAAAATCAAATTAAAATCTATAAAATAACTGATCAAAAACTAAAAGATGAATTGCTACAAGCAACTTATGATAAAGAGCATGCTGAGTTAAAACTAAAAGAAGCTTTAATTAAATTAGAAGAAAGTCAACTAGAATTAGAACAAAATAAATTAACTATTAAGAAATTTGAAAGAAGTTCTAAAATAATTGATGAATTAACCAGCAATCAAACCACTGAAAAGGTCGTTCATGGTGTTGGATATCATGCAGTCCCACCTCCAACCAATTTTATTCCTCCACTCAAATCTAGCTCAGAAAGAATATTAGATGAATTAAAACAAGAATGTCAAACTGAAACCAGTAATGATTCATCTGATGATGAACAAACCATTAAATCAAATGATACAAGTTTTCATACCACTCAAAGTCAAGAATCCCCCAAATATACTTCTGTAAATATACCCACTTTATTAAGAAGGGGAAATCAAAGAAATCTGAATCAATTAAAAGAACAAAGAAAGCCTGAAAGTGCTAAAACAACAAAATTACCCTGCTTAATTTGCAACAAAGTTAATCACTTAGCAAAGGATTGTCACTTCAATCCAATTAATTCCAAAGAATTTCAAGGATTTAAGGAAAATAAAGAAAAACTAAAAGAATCCAAATTAGAACAAACTGAAAAGGTTCAACAAATTAAAAATCCACATATTGAAATCCCAAAATTTGGAAGAACTGCACAAAGGTTTGTACAAAATATCAGACATGGAAGTCCCAAAAGAAGCAACTATTTCAAAAATAATGGAAAACAAGATCAATTTTCAAGATACTCGACTTTTTCAAACATTGGTAGGAACTCTTACATGTTTACTATGATAATAAACCTAATTACAATGATGTCAATTATAACTACTATAATACTACTGATTATCCTAAGAAATCTTACTATTCAAATACTACTGGTCCCTCAGTAGTAAAATACTCAAAAGTCAAAATTCATGGATATAAACCTAAATCAGTAGTAACACCTCAAGGCAGTAGCAAACACAAGTTAAACACCAAACATGCATCAAAAGTACAACAATTTCGAAAAACTTACTCTTCAAAGGATGAACCCAAGACAAAACAAGCTTGGGTTCCCAAAACGAACTAATTCATTTACTTTATGAGCAGAGTATCCAGATTCCTGAAGAAGGAAGAACATGGCATATTGATAGTGGATGCTCTAGGCACAGGATTGGAAATCTTCAAATTCTTAGAGATTTCAAGTCCTTTGAAGGTGGATATGTTGCATTTGGTGAAAATCCAAGAGGTGGTAGGATTACAGGTAAAGGTATTGACAGGCAGTACAACTCACCAAGAACTCCACAACAAAATGGTGTAGCTGAAAGAAGAAATAGAAAAATCATTGAAGCAGCCAGATCCATGCTTGCAGACTGAAAATTACCAATAACTTTTTGGGCTGAAACTGTTAATACTGCTTGTTATGTTCAAAACAGAGTATTAGTAGTTAAGCCTCACTTTAAAACACCATATGAACTTTTTAATAAAAGGAAACATTCAATAAGTTTTCAAAAATCATTTGGGTGTCCTTGTACTATTTTAATTACAAGAGAACAAATTGGTAACTTTGACTGAAAATCAGATGATGGAATCTTTGTAGGATACTCAACTCAAAGCAAAGCATACAGAGTATTCAACAAAAGGTTGAGGATCATTGAAGAAAGTGTGGATGTATCCTTTAATGAGAACATGATGAATGAACGAGGCAATGGTCCAGATTGGTTATTCAGTATTGATAATCAAACCAAATCTCTTGATTTTAGTTATGATTTTAATGTAGGTGGTACTGACAATCAAAATCCACAAGTAGGATCATCATCATCAAATGGTAGTCAAGATACAATGAGGTACATCCGTGTTAATATTGATGCCACAGTTAATACTGAGGACAGTAGTAACTCTGGTAACCCTAGCAATCTTGATACCAGTAATAACTCGAACTTACAAGATAGTACTGATCCCAGTAGTAACACAGAAACTCAAAATGATGATGATGATGAACCAAACAATACTGATGTCAGTAATAACAATGAACCACATGATTTGAATGAAATCATATTACTACTGACACCGGTATCAATGAAGAAACTCAAGAAGATCCAGAAAATCAAGAAGAAACCTGGACAGATGCTCAAGTTCCTGAATCCAATGAATCAAACCTTGATAGTCAATTAGTTGTTGACAAAGTTCCCGGTACCGGAACTGAAAAGAATCATCCTTTAGACCTAGTCCTAAGTGATGTCAACTCAAATACGCAGATAAGAAGCAAATTTAATTCAAGTTTAATCTCTAATATGTGTAGTATAAGTTTAATTTATAATGAATGTCTGTTTGCATGTTTTCTATCTCAGGATGAACCCAAAAAGATTCAACAAGCCATGAAAGATTCAAACTGGATTGAAGCAATGCAGGAAGAACTTCTACAATTCAAATTACAAGCTGTTTGGACACTTGTACCTCTACCAAAAGGAAAAAGGGCCATTGGAACAAGATGGATCTTTAGAAACAAAAAGGATGAAAGAGGTATAGTGATATAAAATAAAGCAAGACTTGTGTAGCCCAATGATACACTCAAGAAGAAGGAGTAGAATATGATGAGGTATATGCTCGTGTTGCAAGAATTGAAGCAATAAGGATTTTCTTGGCATATGCTTCATTCAAGAAATTCAAAGTCTATCAAATGGATGTTAAAAGTGCATTCCTATATGGGAAGATTGAAGAAGAAGTATATGTTTGTCAACCTCCAGGATTTGAAGATCGAGAACATGATGATTACGTGTACAAATTAGATAAAGCTCTATATGGCCTACATCAGGCACCAAGAGCTTGGTATGATACATTATCATCATATTTATTGAACAACAATTTCAAAAGAGGTGCAATTGACAAGACTCTGTTCATAAGAAAAGTTAAGGATGATATACTACTGGTTCAAAAGATGAACTATGCAAAGGGTTTGAAGAATTAATACAGATGAAATTCAAGATGGGCTCCATGGGTCCAATGAACTTCTTTCTTGGACTCCAAATCAATCAAAGATCAGATGGTATTTTGATAAATCAATCAAAGTATGTCAAGGATATCTTGGAGAAGTTTGCAATGAAAGACTGTAAAAGTGCAAGCACTCCAATGGAAACACATAAACACCTACATCCTGATGTTGAGGGGGAGGATGTAGATGAACATTTATATAGATCAATGATAGGTTCTTTAATGTACTTAACCGCATCACGACCTGATATTATGTATAGTGTTTGTGTGTGTGCCAGGTATCAAGCAAAACCAAAGGAGCTTCACTTGCAGGCAGTTAAAAGAATCATCAGATACTTGAAGGGAAAGCCATCACTTGGTCTTTGGTATCCTCATGACTCACCATTTGAACTTGTAGCCTACACAGATAGTGACTATGGTGGTGAATGTCAAGATAGAAAATCTACTACTGGTGGATGTCAATTCTTTGGATCAAGATCGATGTCATGGAAATGCAAGAAACAAACAAATGTTTCAACATCAACTGCTGAAGCAGAGTATGTAGCTGCATCTGCTTGTTGTGCTCAAGTACTGTGGATTCAAAATCAGCTCTTGGACTTTGGTATATCTATTCTTAAAACTCCCATTTTCATTGATAATCAAAGTGCTATTAGTATTGTGAATAATCCAGTAAAACACTCAAAAACCAAACATATTGAAATAAGATTTCATTTTATAAGGGATTGTAATGAAAAGAAATTAATTAAGGTAGAGAATATTCATACTAATAATCAATTAGCAGATCTTTTTACAAAAGCATTTGATGTAGGAAGGTTTGGGTTTTTGGTTAGCAGTATTGGAATGATTTTAATAAATTAATTTCATAAATAGGTTAAGTGTGAATAAAAAGTTACTACTGACGATTTACTACTGATACTTAATTTACTACTGATTGACCGTTATTTGTGAAATACGATGTTTTACCATACTAACCCTCATGAAAATAGCCGTTGGGTTATGAGTTGAAGGGTATTTCAGTCATTTTACAGGTAAATTCAAAAAATATAAATAGCTGAATGTATTTAATTTAGCATTATCCAAACCTCGATCTGATAAACCCTACGATAAACCCGAATCTGTAAAATTTCGATCAAAAGCTTGAATCGGTAACAAGTTAATCCATTTACGAATTCGTCCGTATCGAAAATTCAACAGTCCAAGAAATCACAAAATCTACAAATCATAATGGCAATGAAGAAACCAGTCACTGTTCAAACTGATCTTCTATATTCAGAATTCCATAACATGCTCGCATTTCTGAGAAATCCTGATGGAACAAGAGCATTCAGAGCCATAATTATGTTCCTAAAGAATTCTCCAATAAGGTTTGCACTAACAGTGCATCCAAAACCGTGTGAACAACATCTTGTTCAGTTTTGGGAGAAAGCAGAAAGAACAGAAGAAGATGGCATAATCAAGATCAAATCTGAAATAGATGGAAATTATCATCACAGAACAATCCATTAGACATCATCTTCAGCTAAACGATGAGTTAGGTACATCTCTACTCTCTAAATTTGAATTAATTGAAAATATTTTAAAAATTGGATATGAAGGAAGAACTGACATTCAAACCTTTCAGAAGGGTCTTCTTTCTCCCCAATGGAAGTATTTGGTCCATACAATTCAACATTGTATGTAACCAAAGAAGAGTACTTGGAATGAGTTCAACAGATCAATAGCATCTGCTGTTGTCTGCATGTGCACAAATCAAGTATTCAATTTTTCAAACATGATTTTTGAAGGAATGCTTGGAAACCTGTCAATTTCAAAAATTTTAATGTATCCAAGATTCCTTGCACATATTTTTGATTGTGAGATCCCTGATCTTGTAAAAACCAAAAACATTTTTCCTATTACAGAACTAAATAGAAAAGTTTACTCAAACATGAACAAAAAGTTCAAATTTTCTAGAAAGGTTACACCACTTTTTGCAAATATGATCTATGATCAACCCCCCACTGGAGAAGGTTCAAGACACCCCATTGAACCCCAACCCACTCCATCACTAAAAACAGCCCAAACACATTCCCATGAGTCCACTCAATAAACCACACAAACAAATGTCCTGAATGTGTCCCAGGTACATGTAAATAAACCTCAGAGTGCTACTCTTCACTCTGAGGTAGTCCAACCTAAGGCCAAACAAATCTCAACAACTTACAAAAGGAAGAAAATTTCCTTAAAGGACACCAGGGGACCCACTGAGTCACACCCCAGGCTCAAAGAGTTGTCCTCCAAGGAGGAGAGATGGCATAAGGAAAGGGCTCTCACTACTGATGCACCAAAGGTTGGTGCGCATGCTAGTGAGAACATAATTAGGACCAAGACCTCGACAACTCTAAGTGATGACTCATCTTTTGAGGCAGCACTTAGAGGACCCCGGTTCCAAGAAACCACAAGGGGAGGTATTTCTGCTTCTTCCAGGAAGAAGAGAGTATCTAAACAACCCATTTCATCACCTAGCAGTGATGAGGGTAGATTGAATATAACTGATTTGACGGATAGGATGGAAAACCTTAAAGCCAATGTACCAAACAAGCCCGATGATCTACCTAGAAGGAGTGAGGGCAGCATTGAACCAACAAAATTTAAGGATCGGAAGGAAAACCTTGAAACCACTGTACAACACTGTCTGAAACTCATAAATAATCAAGGAAGGACCATGAGCTACATGAAGCACTACATCAATGTCCTGAACAAAAGACAGAAGAGGTTCGGTGACAGGCTTCAAAGACAATCAAACATTATTAGAAAATTACAAAAGAAAATTGTTGATAGTGAGGCTCAACAAGTTGAGATCACTAAGGGGGAGAAGGCTCACATACAGGGTATGATTGACACTTCTATTGCAGTAGCAGCAGCCTCCCTCTTGAACCTTAGAGAAGCTCATGGTGAAACAGGTCAAACTTTTGGTGAAGACCTGAATAGAGGAGTCAGAAGTATGGATGAAGATGTATTTATGTCTGCACAACAGTCACCAGCAGCAGAACAAATACCTTCTCCAATTATTACTGAAGCAGTAAATACTACTGAAGTCATGGGTACTACTAATCCCATAGACACTACTGAGGTCATTGAACACATAGAGGTCATTACTACTTATCCCATTGAAGAAGAGATCCAAGAAGCAACATCAGTAGTAGACACTCAAACAGAAGAAACAAACATTACAGTGACTACTGATGCCCTAGCAGTAGTAACTATAAATGAAACCTCTCCAGTAGTAGACTCCTCACAACAACTGGTTATCTGTACAACAACTACAACACCAGTAGTAACTTCCTTGGTTACTACTGAATCTGATGAAGAAATACCAGATCTTGTTGAACCAACTATAATCATCCCAAGGCGTCCAACTCCAGAATTACAACCACTTATCATCCCAGATTTTATTGATAATGTGAACTGGGATGAAGTTGATGAATGTGCTCTACCTCCTCACCCAAAAATATTACCAGAGAACAGAATTCATACATTCTCTCCATCAATAGTGATCAATCCAATTATAGCATGAAGTATTATCCACTATCAAAATGTGTGAATGTAGGTAAAACAAAGTTTGATGAAGATTACCCACACAGAGCTTTAGGTCACTATATGGTAAATAAGATAAATTTTGTCAGACCTGTGAAGCAAGATGAGTGGAAAGCGAAAAGGATGAGATATCACAGAAAATGTGCTAAGACTCAAGCTCTTGAAGACAAAAGAAAAGCTGAAGAAGAAAAATTGAAAAGTGCAGCAAATCAAGAGATTGAAGAGTTTTTAGAAGAAGATCAACAAGAAGAACTGAATGAGATAAAACAAATTGAACAAGAAAGTGTAGATCTTCTTGAAGCACAAGTAAAATAATGCAAACAAATGAATGAAGATATGCCTGAACAATTTGCAGAAAAGGAAGATGATATGATCTCATATTTAAAGTCTAGAGGGCACAATGCAAAATCCTTTGGAAGAATGAAGTTATTTACTATTATTGAAAGGTATTGCATTGAGAAAAAGAAAGAATTGGCAGAACCAGAGATCAAGGAAGACAAATTGACAAATTGAATTGAAATTGATCCTAAACTGGTAAACACAAGTAATTCAAAGACTGGTGAATCCTCAACAATTACTGCCAAGAAGAGGAAAGCAATAGAAGCTGAACAAGAAGCAAGGAAGAAAGCAAAACAAGATTCACAAATAATTGATCTTCCAATAGCTCATCTTCAAGATAATCCAATCATCAATTGGAGAATTGTAAATGATGTGATAGAAGTGATTAGAGAAGACAAAACAACTCAAAAGTTCAGTGTTTGGAAACCAATGGTTATGTCATTAACAAATAGTGATATAATTAAAGTATTAATTATTGGTAAACCAAGAATGTCAAAGAAGTCATGGAGAAACTCAGGTGCTGGATACTTAACAGAGATGATAGATGATGCATTCTATCCAGATGATTATCCTGAGAGATTTGCAAGCACAGAAAATGTTTATGCTTGGAATGTGCTACCAACTGTTAATATGTATTTCTTTGAAAGGGCCAGCAAGAAGTGTGAATTGTTTCTATTTGAAAAGGAATACCCACATTCTGAAGAAACAATGTATCAAATCACCACATGTTCCTTTATAAGACCACATGATGCTACTATGTTTGCTGAAAAATTGAACTATTTTGTTAAAAGGAACAACAAGTATATTATTGCACAGAGATAAACAAGAAATCAACAAATTAAGGAAGGTGATGAACGAAGGGCCAAACAGTTGGAAGAGAAGAAGAAGAAAAAGGAAGAAGAAAAGAAACTTGATTAATTCAAAGTGAATTAATAAGTTTAGGGGGAGATTGTTGGGAAATAAATGAGTTATTACTGATGCTGCAGGCAATACTGGTGAATTATTACTGATGGTGCTCAAACGTGAAATACTACTGATCTTGGAAGTTACTACTGACGATGGCTGTTATTACTGATGTCGATATTTAGAGCTGATCGTGTCCGAGATTCTAGTATAGTTAGTTATAGAATGTATATCTTTTTGTAATTCAATTGTAATCGTTTCCTAGAATAACTAGGTTAAATTTTTAGGCTTCAAGGACTATTATATATAGTTCCTTATGAATTGTAAACATACGTGTATTGATCGATCAAAATTAATACATTAAAGATTTTTGTGATAAACTGTGTTCTTATGTATTCATATTCGATTTACAGTTTACATTGTTCTTATTCAATCAACATAGTGTTAATCCGCTGTAACTTCTATTATTGAGTAGATCTGTGATTAACTAACTTGTTGAGTTATTCGATCCTGACAGTTCCCGAAGTATGCAGAAAAGTATTGTTGGACGACAACGCGTTCAAGCGCTGGTGCCCCCCTCCACTATTCAAGTTGTTGGAAGAAAATCATTTGTTAGTATATCCTACGAAGAACACAAAAGGCTTCGTAAGTTGACTAGACCACCAATTAACGGTCTTGAAGCCTTGTCTATGTATATGCATTACATTGAGACCAATGTGGTCTCGACATTGGAGAAAAGTTCGTAAATGGGCCGAATGGAGTTCTTGACCAAACTCCAAAAGTTCACTTTCAAGATAATCATGTACATTTTCTTAAGCTCGGAAATTGAACATATAATTACATCATTGGAGAAACTTAGCAAGACGATTAATTATGGCATAAGAGCCGTGGGCATCAATATTTCGGGATCCGGGTACTATAAATCCCTAATGGTTTGTTATTGATATTGCCTCTTAACTATTATAATACAAAAGACGATTTTAATTATTATAATGCCTACAATTTTACAGGTATGGAAGAAATTGTATCCATTTTGGAGACAATAGTAACGGAGCGTAGAAAGAAACGAGAGACGAATCAAGGGATGTCTGGAAAGGGCATGCTTGATCTTCTCCTAGACAGTGAAGACGAAAATGGATGGAAATTAGACGACAAGGAAATCATAGATACGTTACTCGGGTACTTACACGCAGGCCATGAATCTGTAGCATACGTCATAATGTGGGCAAGTGTCTTTCTCCAAGCACACCCTGAATTTTTTCTAATAGCCAAGGTAATTAATGAAGTCAAGAAATTATTAGATATATTAAAAAATTGTCCGAAATAGATAGAATTCGGAATTTGACCCTGATTCATCTTTGATTATTTATCAAACATAATAGAATGCGGAATTTGACCTAAGTTCATTGCTATTTTTTGTCTAATAAAAGTTTCTATATGGTTTATATTTTGGATAATTACAATTAGGAATTTGACCAAGTTAGTTGTTATTTTATACACTTACCCCCTTTTGGTTATATATTTGCAACTTTGAATTTTAAATGCAAATTTTCGACCAGGGAGAGCTAGAGAGGATCGTGAAGAATATGCGGCCAGGGCAAAAGGGTTTGACCCTTGAAGACTTTAGGCAGATGGAGTATCTCTCAAAAGTTATTAACGAAACACTCTGTGTAGTGTCACATTCATTCATGACGTTTCGAGAAGCCAAAAAAGAAGTTAATAACAAAGGTACTATTGTCTAGCTTCTTGTTAGACTTTTTATTTGGGGTTTTTTACTATAATACTATATGTTTGGCCTTAAGGTTGGGGTATGTCGAAAGTCCATTCTTATGAAAAAAACAAAATTAGGTAGATAAGAATTCATTGTGTGGTTTGTAGGTTATATCATTCCCAAAGGATGGAAAGTGTTGCTTTGGTATAGAAGTATTCACCATAATCCTGAAATTTATCCCTAACCCAAAGAATTTAATCCCGCAAGATGGGATGTAAGTCCCTCCTGACTTTTACCAATGGTTTTATAACATGTACCAATTGCTCTATAACTTGTACAATATGACTATTATTAATTACATGTTTGACCAGAATTATGTACCAAAAGCTGGAACTTTCATTCCATTTGGAGGAGGTAGTAGGCTTTGCCCTGGAAATGATATTGCTAAGCTATAGATTTCCATCTTCCTTCACCATTTTCTTCTTAATTATAAGTTAGATTAATGATAATATCGTACTTCATAATATTACAGCATCTTTATGAAATATGATTCAAAAAT
The DNA here is from genome assembly GCA_963853835.1 of Calendula officinalis. Lineage (NCBI taxonomy): Eukaryota > Viridiplantae > Streptophyta > Magnoliopsida > Asterales > Asteraceae > Calendula > Calendula officinalis. The sequence continues at coordinate 67,824,309 of OY970828.1, forward strand.
CAACAAATGATCCAAACTTTAAATCTTAAATATTAGGATCATTAGTGTTACATTAATGATCTTAAACTCTAATTTTCATTAGTTAATGATTCAAAATTCAACAAATGATCCAAATTTTTTATTATTTCAATAAATTATCCAACAACCTTTTAGGATCATTAACAAATGATTCAAAAATTAACAAATGATCATTAACACTAATATCGTACTTCATAATTTTAAATCATCTTTATGAAGGCTGTTGAAGTGACTAATTCCTATAAATCGCGAAGCGTTGAGAACAAAGAAATTATTGGAGTTATCATTTCTCTCTAGTACCAATACGTTTGATGTTAAGAAAAGATCTCTTGCAGGAAGGTTGGCTAGAAATTTCTTGTAAGAACACGCCCCTAGGCACATGTTAGAGTACATTAACTAACTCAAAAATTCCTAATAAAGTGTTATTATACATCAATGAAGTTTATAAGTTACATTTTGAATAGATATGTATTAAATGCATTTTTAAGTTTTAATGGAAAGTAGAAGTATTTAATGCACCTAAACATGTGCATATGAGCACATGTTAGAAAAACCCAAATTTTAATATATAAATGAATTCCGTAAATTAAAAGGGAATATACCCTTCTTTTAAAGAGTATAATGTTATAAGGGTTCTGATAACGACGCCCTAAGGACTGTCATTAAGAGTGGATAACGACTTTTATAACCCTTAATTAATTAGATATTAACCACTAACCCACGTTAAAAAGTACTATCTTGACAATCAAAGACTAAAAAATATGGTCACTAGGCTTGATAGTCTTCATTGAGTTGGAGAGCCTAGCGAGATGATAGATTAGTGACTAAAACGTATTTGTCACTAAGAATAGAGACAAGAAAAATATGGGCCACTACGTTATAATATCAAGATGTGACGCATGTATGTGACTCAATCGATAACAACTTGAGACATTTCACGGATAATTTATCCAAAATGGCTTTAAGATGACATAAATAATAAAAGTATTAAATAAATCTACTAATAATCCTTTGTCCATATTTTCACATTTATATATGTACGTGTATCATTATCATATATTTTTAGTCTTATGTTTAAGTTTAACCTCATTTTAGTAGGTTTATTTAATATTTTTCTTATTAAAAGGGTTTCGTGTTCAACTATTGTCTTATTTGGTCTAACATATATACTGAAGCAAACAATGGTATCTTGGTTATGTTTTGCCTAAACCAATTAAGTAATCATCCATTGCCGGTTATCTGTAAGACTCTAACCATCTTCATTACTTTTCCTAAACCAATTAAATAATCTTCTATTGAGGGTTATAATTTCTTAATATTATATGCAATAACACAAAAATTAGTGTTATTTGGGAACTATTATTAATCACACCAATGGTATAATGATTTGATGTAAACATTAGAGAAAAATAATGTGTACTTTTTAATTTTTATACCATTGTGTTGCAAAAGTATAGCTAGTATATTTTTTGTAACTAATCTCAAGTGTTTATCTCATATTCTTATTGTTGTAAATAAGGTTTCACCAGAGGTACATTTTTCAATTCGATTCCTTGCGTGTAGTTGTAAGTGTAAGATGTTTTAAAAAACTGAGTTTTTGCTACTTTATAATCAATGATTGTACGTTTAGTAAGTTTGTTTAGTTTTATTAAGAAAGTTTATATATTAGCACATCATGAGGTTACGAGGATGTATACTAAAAAAATAAAAACACAGATTGTTCTCATTGTTTATAGGAGTACCTGTAAGGATCGAATAACCGAACAAGTTATTATAAACCCAGATCTACTAACACAAGAAGTTACAGCGGATTAACACTTATGTTATTAGATTAAGAACAATGTAAACTGGAATTTGTATATGAATAATACGATGAACACAGTTTATCACAAAAAGCTTCAATGTATTAATTCGAATGATCAATACACGTATGTTTACAATTCATAAGGAACTATATATAATAGTCCTTGAAGCCTAACTATTAAACCTAGTTATTCTAGGAATCGATTACAATTGAATTACATAAAGATTTACATGCTATAACTAACTATACTAGAATCTCGGACACGATCAGCACCAAATATAGACATCAGTAGTATTTGTGATCGTCAGTAGTGTTTTGCCTTTAGCAGTAGTAAATCGAGATCAGTAGTATCTTCAATCATCAGTAGCAGTAGTAATTCAATCTTCAGTAGTAGAATCCTTTATGTTCCAACAATCTCCCCCTAAAGTTGTTAATTCCATTTGAATTACTCAAGTTTCTTTTGTTCTTCTTCTTCCTTCTTTCTCTTCTCTAAAGTTCGTTGATTCTGTTGCTTTCTTTGTTCAATGATGTATCTGCTGTTTTTCTTTGTAAAATAGTTCAATTTATTCTGGAACATTACAGCATCAAATGGCTTCATCATTGAGTTGACAAATATCTGATACATCACCTTTTCAGAGTGTGAATATTCTTTGTCATACAAGTAAAGCTCACAATTTTTGCTTGATCTTTCAAAGAAGTACATATGTGCACTGGGTAGTACATTCCAAGCATACACATTTTCTGGATTTGTAAATACTTCTGGGTAGTTTTCTGGATAAAATGCAGCATCAATCATTTTTGTTAAATATCCAGCACCAGAATCTTTCCATGATTTCTTTGACATTCTTGGTTTTCCAATGAGTAGAAGTTTGATTACATCACTTCTTGAACAAGATCTAATCAATGGTAACCATCCAGTAAATCTTTGAACAATTTTGTCTTTCCTTATAATTTCTAGTACATTATTAGGCATAACTCTCCAATTGATTATTGGATTGTTTTCAATGGGAGCAACTGGTACTTCAAGAACAGGAATGATTTGTTCTGTTTTTGATTTCTTTTGAATACTCTGTTCTTGTGGAAGACTCTTTCTTTTCTTTGTTTGGGGAGTTGAGGATTCACCAGTAGTAGGTATACTACCAGTTTGAATTAAAGTTGGACTAATAGGGACTAAAGCTTTTGATTTCTTTTCTTCTTCAGCTTCTTGTTCAGCCAACTCTTTCTTTTTAGCAGTACAATATTTGTCTATTATTGTGATCATCTTCATTCTGCCAAAAGACTTTGCACTGTGCCCTTTTGAATTAAGAAAGTCAATCATCAGTTTCTTCTGTTCAAATACATCATCTGGTAGATCACCTTTTGTTCTTTTGCTTTCAGCTACCAGATCTTCTAGACAATTAAGTTGTTCTTCTTCAACCTTTCTAAATCTTTTAAATTCAGCTAATTGAGCTTCTATCTGAACATCTTTTATTTGAACAGGTACTTCAGCTTCTTGAGACTTATTCTTTGATTTTTCTTTTTCAGCCTTTTTCTTTTCTTCAAGAGCTTGATACATAGCCACATTCTTCCAAAATTTCATATGTTTCACCTTCCATCTGTCTTGTTTTGCAGGTCTGACATGGTTGATTTTGTTCACCATGTGGTAACCTAGTGCTCTGTTGGGATAATCTTCATCATATATTTCTTTTCCCTTTCCAATACAAGCTGGAAGTACAGATGAAGGTGGTTTGTATTTCATATCAGGAATGCCTCTGATAGTAATTGATGGAGAGAATAATTTGGGTTTATTTTCTGGAAGAATCTTTGGATGCATAGGAAGAGCAAATTCATCTGCTTCAAACCAGTTCACATTATCATCAATGTCAGGTATGATAAGTGGTTGATCAGGTGTTGGTGGTTTGGAGATGATAACATATCTTTCTTTTTCAATCAGTTCAGGAATCTCTTCATCTTCCTCTTCAGTAGTAGCTAAGGTGGTTACTACTGGAATTTCTTCAGGATTTACTACTGATAGGGCATCAGTAGTGATTGTTGTTTCTTTTGGAGTTACTACTGCTATATCATCAGTAGTAAGAATTACTACTGGCGTTTCTTTTTGTCGTTTTTCTATTACTGGAGCAGTAGTAGGAGTTACTACTGATGGTTCTTTTGGTTGTTTTTCTGTTACTGGATCAGTAATATATTCATCAGTAGTATCCATGTGTTCTAGGCCTTCATCATTAAACTGGCCTTCATCAACATTTGATTCTTTGAGATTCAGGAGAGAAGTTGCTGCTGTTGCAATTGAAGTATCTATCATAGTTTGAATAGTGTCCTTCTCCCCCTTAGTGATCTCAACAGCAGGTGGAGCATCACTATCATGAACCTTCTTCCTGAGCTTTCTGATTATTTTTGTTTGTTGTACTAATCTGTGCTCATATAATTTCATTCTTTTGTTGATGGTGTTGATGTGCTTCTTCATGTATGACATTGTTTTCCCTTGATTTGTTAAGAATTTCAGACAGTCTTGTACAGTGGTTTCAAGGTTTTCCATCCTATCCGTCAATTGTTTGTGTTTAATACTGCCCTCACTCCATCTAGCAAGATCATCGGGCTTACTAACAGGTACCTTGGCTTTAAGGTTTTCCATCCTTTCCGTTAATTCAATAATTTCAGGTCTACCCTCATCACTTCTTGGTGATTCATTGGGTTGTTTGGACACTCTCTTCTTCCTAGAAGAAGCAGTAGTGCCCCCCTTTTGGTTTCTTGGCACCGGGGTCCTCTTAGTGCTGCCTCAAAAGATGAGTCATCACTTAGAGTTTCCGAGGTCTGGGTCCTATTGATGTTCCCACTGTCCTGTGCACCCACCTGTGGGGCATCAGTAGTGGGAGCCCTTTCCTCATGATCTCTCTCCTCCTGTGAGATCAACTCTTGGAGTATGGGGTGTGACTCATTGGGTCCCCTTGTGTCCTTTAAGGAAGTTTTCTTCCTTTTATAGATGATGGATATGTTTTGGGTTGCATCTGGTAGGTCTTCCACAGAGTGAAGAGTAGCACTCTGAGGATTTGTTTCATGTTCCTGGGACACATTCAGGACATTTGATGGTTTGGCTATTGGAGTGGATTTTAAGAGTTCTGTTTGGGCTGTATTTGGTGGTGGAGTGGGTTGGGGTTCAGTTGGGAGACTGGAACCTTCTCCAATTGGGGGTTGATCATTGATCATGTTTTGAAAAAGTGGAGTAATTTTACCAGAGAATTTAAATTGTTTTCTCATGTTGGAAAACACTTTCTTGTTTAGTTCAGGTGTTACAAAAATATATTTTGGAATAGACAGATTTTGAAGTTCAGAATTTATAATATGAGTAAGAAACCTTGGATACATTAAAAATTTTGTAACAAACAACAGCAGAAGCTATTGATTTGTTGAATTCATTCCAAGTACTCCTTTTAGGAGAGATGCAATGTTGAATAGTATGAATTAAAAATTTCCATTGGGGTGAAAGAAGACCTTTTTGAAATGTGACTATGTCAAGTCTTCCTTCATAACCCCTTTTTTCTAAATTTTCAACAAGAACCTCCTTTGGTAAAGAGAACTTACCTGACTCATCATGTAGTTTAAGATGTTGGCGAATAGATTGCTCGGTGATGGTGATGGTCTTTCCTTCAACAGAGGATTTGATCATGGACATGGTGGAACCTTCGGTTCTTTCAGCATTATTCCAGAAATCAATGAGATGTTTCTCGTATGCCCTAGGATTGACTGTGAGGGCAAACTTGATGTAAGAGTTCTTGAGAAACATTACAATAGGACGAAAGTCCTTTGTGCCATCTGGATTTCTCAAGAATGCACACATATTGTGAAATTCAGAGTATTTAAGATCCGTTTTGGTTTCAAGAGCTTTTAGGGTTGCCATTTTGATGAATTTGAGCTTTTGAGATGAGTGTCTTGCAGAGAGAATGATCGACTTGTAATGAATTTCAAGAATGTGAGAGGTTCTTAGTTGTTACTGATGCAGAGTTTTGATCGAGTTTTGCAGAGGGTTAGGGTTTAGCGTAGGGTTTATCGAATCGAGGAGAAGATAATGTTAATCTAATCGTCAAACAGCTATTTATATTTTTCGATTAAACCTGCAAAAAGACCAAAATATCCTTCGAATAATAGCTTAACGGCTATTTCCATGAGGGTCAGTAACATAATTGTCGTATTTTTCAGATAACGGCCGATCAGTAGTAACTAAGTACCAGTAGTAGATACATCAGTAGTAACCTTTGTTTCTATACTTAACTTAATTTGCTACTGAGAATCCCTATCAGTACTATATTGTAGTATTAACATGATCAGTAGTAATAAATAACCTAATGTATCAGTAGTAATGAATAACTAGTAGTAAACAAAAATAATTAAGATTTGTACAAAACATTTTACATACGATTTTCTTTATAAAGTTAATTTATTAAAATCATTCCAATACTGCTAACCAAAAAGTTGAACCTTCCTACATCAAATGCTTTTGTAAAAAGATCAGCTAATTGATCATCAGTATGAATTTTCTCTACTTTAATTAATTTCTTTTCATTGCAATCTCTTATAAAGTGAAATCTAATTTCAATATGTTTTGTTTTAGAATGTTTTACTGGATTATTCACAATGCTGATAGCACTTTGATTATCTATAAAAATTGGAGTTTTGAGAATAGAAATACCAAAGTCTAGAAGTTGGTTTTGAATCCACAGAACTTGTGCACAGCAAGCAGATGCAGCTACATACTCTGCTTCAGTAGTTGAGGTTGAAACATTAGTTTGTTTCTTGCATTGCCATGACACCAATCTTGATCCAAAGAATTGACATCCACCGGTAGTAGACTTTCTGTCTTGGCATTCACCACCATAGTCACTATCTGTGTAGGCTATGAGTTCAAATGGTGATGCATGTGGATACCAAAGACCAAGTGAAGGTTTTCCTTTCAAGTATCTGAAGATTCTTTTGACTGCTTGTAAGTGTAATTCTTTTGGTTTTGCTTGATATCTGGCACATACACAGACACTGTACATTATGTCAGGTCTTGATGCAGTTAAATACATCAAGGATCCTATCATTGATCTGTATAGGTGCTCATCTACATCCTCCCCCTCAACAACAGGATGTAGGTGTTTGTGAGTTTCCATTGGAGTACTGGCACTTCTGTAGTCTTTCATTGAGAATTTTTCTAAGATATCTCTGACGTATTTTGATTGATTGATCAAAATACCATCTGGTTTCTGGTTGATTTGGAGTCCAAGGAAGAAGTTCATTGGACCCATAGAACTCATCTTGAATTTTATCTGCATTAGTTCTTCAAACTCTTTACATAACCTATCATTTGTTGATCCAAAGATGATATCATCTACATAGGTTTGAACCAGTAGTATATCATCTTTGACTTTTCATGTGAATAAGGTTTTGTCAATAGCACCTCTCTTGAAATTGTTCTTCAACAGGTAAGATGATAATGTGTCATACCAGGCTCTTGGTGCCGGATGGAGGCCATATAGAGCTTTGTCTAGTTTGAACACATAGTCATCATGATCTGGATCTTCAAAGCCTGGAGGTTGACAGACATATACTTCTTTTTCTATCTTTCCATATAGGAAAGCACTTTTGACATCCATTTGGTAGACTTTGAATCTTTTATATGAAGCATATGCTAGAAATATTCTGATTGCTTCTACTCTGGCAACTGGTGCATATACTTCATCATAATCAATCCCTTCTTCTTGAGTGTAACCTTGAGCTACAAGCCTGGCTTTGTTTTTGATAACTATCCCTCTTTCATCTTTCTTGTTTCTGAAGATCCATCTGGTATGAATGGGTATTTTTCCTTTTGGAAGAGGGACAAGAGTCCATACAGCTTGTAGTTTAAATTGAAGAAGTTCTTCTTGCATTGCTATGATCCAGTTTGAATCTTTCATGGCTTGTTGAATCGTCTTTGGTTCTTCCTGTGACAGAAAACATTCATACATGCATTCATTAGATATTAGACTAATGTTACAAATATTTGAATTTAAAGCAGAATTAAATTTGCTTCTTGTATGCATGGCAGAGTTGACATCACTTAGGACTAGGTCCAAAGGATGATTCTTTTCAGTTCTGGTTCCAGGGATTTTGTCAACAGATATTTGAGAATCCAAGTTTGATTCATTTGATTCAGGACTTTGTGTATCTCCTTCTGCTGTTACTGACGTCAGGAGCATCATTGTTGTTACTGACGTCAGTATTACTGGCATCAGTATTGATTAAATCATCTTCACAACTCTGGGGTTCAGAGTTACTACTGGGATCAGTAGTATATTCAGAATTTGAGTTGTTACTGGTATCACTGAAATTAGGGTTACCAGAGTTACTACTGTTCTCAGTATCAACTGTGGGAGCAGTATCAACTAAGATATATCTCATGATTTCTTGACTTCCACTTGATGTTGGTGCTCCTGGTTGGTTTTGATTGTTTGAATTTCCTGTATTAAGTTCATAATTGACATCAAACGATTTGGTTAGATTATCAATATTAAACAACCAATCTGGACCATTTCCTTGTTCATTCATAAGATTTTCATTAAAGGATACATTTACACTCTCATCAATGATTCTCAGCCTTTTGTTGAATACTCTGTATGATTTGCTATGTGTTGAGTATCCTACAAATATTCCATCATCTGCTTTGCAATCAAATTTACCAATTTGTTCTCTTGTAATTAAAATAGTACAGGGACAACGAAATGATTTTAAGAAACTTATTGATGGTTTTCTCTTATTGAAAAGTTCATATGGTGTTTTAAAATGAGGCTTAACTATTAATACTCTGTTTTGAACATAACAAGCAGTATTAACAGCTTCAGCCCAAAATGTTATTGGTAATTTTGAATCTGCAAGCCTAGATCTGGCTGCTTCAATGATGGTTCTATTTCTTCTCTCAGCTACACCATTTTGTTGTGGAGTTCTTGGTGAGTTATACTACCTGTCAATACCTTTAAGATCACAAAATTCAATTAGGTTTGTATTTTTAAATTCAGTTCCATTATCACATCTAATTGCTTTCACTTTGAGATCTCTTGTATTTTCCAGCTTTACAATCAAATTCTTGATTATTTCACTTGTTTCATCTTTGGTCCTGAGAAAGAATACCCAAGTGTATCTGGAAAAATCATCAGTAATAACAAGACAGTATTGTTTCTTTCCAATACTCGTTACATTTGTAGATCCAAATAGGTCCATATGTAAGAGCTGCAAAGGAACAGAAATAGAATTGATAGCTTTGGACTTATGAGAAGTTTTGTGTTGTTTACCTTTTAGGCAGGCAACACAATGATGATCACACATAAATTTTTTTTGTGGTAAACCAACTACCAAATTCTTTTTAACCAAATTGTTCATATTTTTAAAATTTTTGTGACACATCCTTCTATGCCAGAGTTCTGATTCATTTGTGTTTGCCTTAGATACAAAACAGTTGACCTCATTTGAAGAAATGAGTTCTCCCCCTATATCCAGGCAATACACATTGTTTCTCCTCGGTGTTCTTAAAACAACAAATTTTTCATCTAAAATAAAATCAGGAGAAAGAATGATGCACTCAATATCTGTAAAGAGAATTTTATTCTTCTTATCACAGACTTGAGACACACTGACCAGATTATATTTAAGCTCAGCAACATAAAAGACATCATCAAAAGTAATCTTACCATTCGATACTGTACCTTTACCTGTGATTTTACCTCCTCTTGGATTTTCTCCACAAGCAACATATCCTCCTTCAAAAGACTTGAAATCTCTAAGAATTTGAAGATTTCCAGTCATGTGTCTAGAGCATCCACTATCAATATGCCATGTTCTACCTTCTTCAGGATCTGGATACTCTGCACATAAAGTAAAAGGATTAGTTAATTTTGGGAACCCAAGCTTGTTTTGTCTTGGGTTCATCCTTGGAAGAGTGATATTTTGAAACAGCATGTGCTTTGTATGCAGTTTTGTGCTTAAATGGTGGATTAGTACTGGTGTTTCTGTTTACTACTGATCTAGGTTTATATCCGTAGTGTTTTGCTTTTGAAAATTTTACTACTGATGGACCAGTAGTGTTTGAGTAAAAAGGGTTTTGAGCCCGATCAGTAGTATTTCTGTAATTATACCAGACAGCATTGTAATTAGGGTTTTTACCAGTAGTAAACCTGGAATAGTTTCTACTGGTGTTTGAAAATTTTGAAAATGGAGGAAAACGATTTTGTGTTCCATTATTCTTGAAATAATTTCTTCTGTTGGGACTTTTGTACCTGGTATTTTGAACAAAACGTGGTGCATTTCTTCCAAATTTATAACAATCAGTAGTAAATGTGTTAGAATTCCTTTTTATTTGGTTGCTTAAGCTTCTTTTCTTTTGCTTCTTTAGTTTGTTTCAATTTTAAAGCTTTTTCCTTTTCTTTGTTAATTTTGAATTCTTTTAATTCTTTGTTGTTAATCGGATTGAAATGACAGTTTTTAGCTATGTGATTAACTTTATTGCAGATTAAGCATGATAATTTTGTTGATTTAGAATTTTCAGGTTTTCTTTGTTCTTTAAGTTGGTTTAAATTTCTTTGATTTCCCCTTCTTAAAATTGTTGGTATATTTTCTGAGTTGTATTTTGGGGATTCAGTTTGACTTTGGGTGGTGTGAAAACTAGTATCATTTGATTCAGTTGTTTGATCATCATCAGAAGATTCATTTGATTCATTACTGGTTTCAGTTTCAGTTTGATTTTCAACTTTTAAATTATTTAAAATTATTTCTGTACTAGATTTCAATGGTGGAATAAAATTTGTTGGAGGTGGGACTGCATGATATCCCACTCCATGAATAACTTTTTCTGTTGTTTGATTACTAGTTAATTCATTTACAATTTGAGAGCTTCTTTCAAACTTTTTGATAGTTAATTTATTTTGTTCAAGTTCCATTTGACATTTTTCTAGTTTGATTAAAGTTTCTGTTAATTTTAATTCAAGATGTTCTTTTTCATAAGTGGTTTGTAGCAATTCATCTTTTATCTTTTGATCAGTAATTTTACAAATTTTAATTTGATTTTCTAAATCAGCAATACAACCATTATATTCAATTCTTCTGTTTCTATTTAAGATCATCTCAGCTAGTGTTTCTTGGTTTAATTTTTCTAATTCTTTGTAAGATTTAAGACATTCAGGAGTGCAAGATTTAGAATGTACCTCAGTAGTAGAAGGATCAGCAGTGAAAGCCATGAGAGCTTGGTTCTGTGTATGTTCTTCTGCTTGAAAGCTCCAGTCATAACCTTGTCCTTCTTGAGACACCAAAGCAGTTGAATTTGAATTGCTGTTTTTGTTGTATGAGGATCTTTGATCTTTGTTTGGACATTCTTTTGCAAAGTGACCTAAGTTTCTACAGTTGTAGCACTTAACCTTTGTTTTATCAAATCCAGCACAATCACCTTTGTTGTAAGACATGTTTTGTCTTCCAGTTCTTTTAAGAAACCGTTTGGTTCTTAAGCTCAGCATAGCCATCTGCCACTTAATGTCCATCTCTTCCAGATCATCAGGATTGAGTTGTTCAAGATCTTCACCAATCAATGCAGTATGCACATGACTAGTGAAGAATGATTCTCTTGCTATGTCTTCAGATCCTGCATTCTTGACAGCTTCCTGACCTGTATTTGACACAAAAGCAGCATTGTTTGAAGATAAATTTGGGTTTTTAGAACTTACCTCAGATTCAAAAACTCTTAGTTCATTGTAGAGTTCATCAAGTTCTTTCTCTTCTAGAGCATCTCCTTGTCTATATATCACAGTGTACATAGACCATTCTTCACCCACAGACCTGAGAAACTTCCTGTTGACATCATCATTGTCTGGCTTGTATCCAACTTGATTGAGTTCACCAATAAGCTTGTTGAACCTATCATAGACTTGTGATAGTGTTTCATTCTTTTGGTCTTTGAAGTTTTCAAAGTCCTGTTTCAGAACAGACTTCATGTTTCTTTTGGTGCTCTTAGTACCCACAAACCTCTTTTTCCAGTACTTGCCATAGCTTCTTTGCATCATTATAATCAGCAAAGAGATGTTGATAATCATTGGGAATAGCAAGCAAAAGAGTACTTGCTGCTTCGGTCTGAATAGTTTTGTCTTTCTTTTCATTTTCACTCTTCAATTTGTCTTTCTTTTCATTTCATTTGTCTTTCTTTTCATTTTCACTCTTCAATTTGTCTGCTTCGGTTGATGTACTTGCTGCTTGAGTCTGAATAGTTTTGTTTCCTTCAACAACACCTTCCCACATGGCATAATCAGTAATAAGCATGTACTGCTTGATTCTGTTTTTCCACATCCCAAAGTTGTTGGGAGTGAGAATGAGAATTTTGTTAGCTTGAGTGCTTTCATTGTTATCAGACAGGATTAACAATTTTGAGATCGAAAGTATGAAACTTTTGTTGTTCTTAATTCGTAGATCTAGAACCAAGAAGCTCTGATACGACTTGTCAGGATCGAATAACCGAACAAGTTATTATAAACCCAGATCTACTAACACAAGAAGTTACAGCGGATTAACACTTATGTTATTAGATTAAGAACAATGTAAACTGGAATTTGTATATGAATAATACGATGAACACAGTTTATCACAAAAAACTTCAATGTATTAATTCGAATGATCAATACAAGTATGTTTACAATTCATAAGGAACTATATATAATAGTCCTTGAAGCCTAACTATTAAACCTAGTTATTCTAGGAATCGATTACAATTGAATTACATAAAGATTTACATGCTATAACTAACTATACTAGAATCTCGGACACGATCAGCACCAAATATAGACATCAGTAGTATTTGTGATCGTCAGTAGTGTTTTACCTTTAGCAGTAGTAAATCGAGATCAGTAGTATCTTCAATCATCAGTAGCAGTAGTAATTCAATCTTCAGTAGTAAAATCCTTTATGTTCCAACAGTACCCATGACAATTTAAACCAAAAATCACATTGATTCAACTTTCAGGATTATCGTGAATTTGAATCTTCAAAACCTGTTCAACACAAAGAATAAGATTTTTTTGAGAAAAAAACTTAATTTTCATAAAATAAAAAATTAAATATTTCAGAGTTTCAAACAAACTATAAATAAACTCAACGGTTTCAAACGGGCCAAAAAACACAAATGATTATAAAACTATGCCTAAAACACATTCCAACAATTAAACATAAATAATTAAAAATACCAGCAAGTCTTGAAAAATAAGCAATTTTTTTTACTTCTTCTGTTTCAAAATAAGTGATACACTTTTCATGTGTGAAATATTTATGAAAATGAAAGGAACTTGAAAATGGAAATGGAATGAAGTCTTCATGTGGAAGTATCAGATCGATATGCATGATGTAGAACTCGAATAAAACGACAAAAAATAGCTAATTTTTAATATAAAAAGTATTTTAATGTAGTTCCTAAAATATTTAATCTTTAACTACATATTATTAAATAACAACATATAATAAGAGAATATTCAGTGGGTATTTGTCACATACTTAATGTGGAACCATTCACGACTACATAATTTACATTAAAACACTTATTCTTATCAAAAGAATTTCTACTTTTTCATTATATTAAAACAGTTACGCAATAGAAAAAATAATCATATACATACATGTGCATGTGTTCAATTTAAACACAGTTTAAAGTAAAATGATGAAACACCATTTCAACAAAAATACAATTAAGATAATTCAGTACATCATTTCAACATAAACAAAAAAAAACATAGGTTAGACGGGCTTTGATAAACTGAATTTATGTGTTAAGTTTTAAGTGTTTTAACCAAATTTATATAATTTTAGGTGGTTTCACGCATATAATTAGGTATGTAACAATTACACACTATTTTTTCCATATAATAAAATCAAAATACACCGATTTGAAGTAATTATTGGAGGAGACTGCATTGCTATTTGACAAAAGTTTTTTTTTTCTTGAACGACAAATCTAATCTACTCCTAAATAATCACCTATGTCCACAATGGGACTCGAACCCTCAACCACTAGGTTGGAGGGCAAACACCTTACCACTAGGTCATTGACCCTTTGGTGCTATTTGACAAAAGTTCATTTTTTGTTTTAAAACCTTATGTGCCGAGTGCCGACCCAAATTGTGGTTTAGTAAAGAGTCTTTTTGTACGTTTGTTCTTTCCTTGGTGGCACTCTTTGTAATTAACTAACTTATATACATTTAGCAAAGCGCGTGAATAGTTCCACCCTACCCGCTTAAATTTTTTTTTGTATGTGTGAACCGACTTTCTTATTTTTTTTTAAGTATATACATTATTACTTTTCAATAATGTCTTCTTTTCAAGTTTATACATTAATTTATATACTTTATCCGATTCAAAATAAGTATATACTTTCTCTTTTATGGTGAATTAAAATAAGTGATACTATTAAGGCAAAAGTCGTTACCCCTTTAGGATCGTAAGATAACAAGACAACCTATATTAGATTGTAGAAATTAGCTAAGTCTCGGTGTGATACTGAGTGAGCACTATTGGCCACTCAGTATCAGAACTCAGTATTGGAAATCCAATACTGAGTGGAAGGACTGAGTTACATTCTCAAATGTAACTGACTAGATCAAATCCCTTGATCTTAGTCACTTTCCTTGACCGGTCCTTCCAATACTCCTTTGCCCATCTTGTAAGATCTCTATATCAATATAAATAGAGATCACTTGGGAAAGGAGTACTAACCAATTCACACGTTCATTTCATATACTTTGTAATTGTAAAGTGGTCTAGTTTTTCCGCAACAAGCCACACTTAGTGGAATATTACATTTGACTATATTCTTGTGTTCAATACATTATTTGTCTTAAGTAATTTATTTCTATCTAAATTATATACAAAAACCAGGGTTGTTGTGACCTAACAACTAGTATCAGAGCAGGCTAAATAAACTCTTATTTAGTCTATCTATTACCCTGGCAGTCACTCCCTATACATATCCTTCCCAACCTACAAAAACCAAATTGTCTTCCATTGTTGCACCAGTTATGTTTGGAAAAGGCGTGCCAATCTTTGATGGCACAAAATTTCATCAGTGGAAGTTGAAGGCTCAATGGTATCTTGAATCCATTCACCATGAAATGCTCACAGTACTGAATGATGGTCCCATCATTCCAAAAACTGTGGAACTCGTTGCAGCTACTGATGATGCTCCTGAAAGCACAAGAACAGTTCCAAAACTGAAGCATACATGGACTGATGCTGATCGTCAGTTGTACAGTCTTGACTCCAGAGCCAAAGGGGTGATTGGTAATGTAGTTACCAAATAAATACTGAATGCGATTATGAAATTTCCAACTGCAAAAGCTATGTGGGATAGCTTATCAGTCACCTATGAAGGCACATGTAAGGTGAAGTTGCAGAGAAAAAGCAACATGAGAAGAAAGTATGAAAATTTCTTCTCAAGTCCTAATGAAGATATCACCACTCTCTATAACAGGTCTAATACTGTTATCCATGATCTCATCAGTGTAGGTATAGTGAAGGAAGAAGGAGAAGTTGTTCAAAATTTTTTGGATAGTCTTCCTCAACAATTCCTTGACCTGACAAACTCTGTCAATGCTGCTAACAACGTTGAAACATACACTCTTCAAACATTGTATGGTTTAATGTTGAATCATAATGAGAACAATGCTGCAAGACTGATCAACTAGAAGAAAACTGACAAGACATCCACCGGCATGGCCTTAGTTGTGCAACAGGCCTATACTGTCACTGAGCCTGAAGAACCAGAGGTTGATCTTGATGATGCTGAGGAAGAGGAGCTTGAAACTCAAATGGCTCTCATGTCTGTGAAGCTGGATCAGTTGAAGAAGAAGAGGCTGGGTGTTAGCTCTTCTAATACTGACCCAAGATCAGGTCTATGCTACAGGTGTGGAAAGCCTGGACACATTGCTGCCAACTGTCATACAAAGTCATCTGAAATTGATCAGAATGAAAAAATTGCATACCGAGCTAAACGGTATAGGGACAAGTATGTCAAGTTGAAGAACTGGAGCAAGGGCCAGGGTGCAGCAGGGAATGGAGCACCTCATCAGGCACTATACTCTGAAGCTTGGATGGATGAAGAGCTCAGTGATGATGAGGAAGAAGTTGAAAACAAAGCCTTTATGGCTTTCACAGAAGAAGATTTGAAAAGCACCTTTGAAAAGGACATCAAAGAAGCTGAGAGGATGAGTGTTCATACTAATTGGGATTCCACTCAGTTGTACAAGGTGAGTTCCTTTCAAACTTATTCAATGAATGAAAAAGAAAAGATTTTTGAGTACATGATTGTTGATCTTAAAACTTTAGTACAGAAAGAAAAAGCTTTAAAATTAACTATTCTTGAACTTAAAGGGTAAATAACGAACACTTAGACAAATTAGCAAAATTTAAAGATTTAGAATTAAATTTTTTGAACTTACAAGACATGAACCAAAGATTAGCTAATAAAGCTCATTTACACAAACTGAAAAAAGAAAAATTTGAAAAACAGTGTAAATTTTGGGGAAATGCTTCTATTAAATTAAATAAATGTCTAAATCAACAATTTCCAGAAAATGTGAGGGTTGCACTTGGTGTTGATCCCCAGTAAAAAGTAGAAACAATTTTGCTGATTTATTTGAAGAATTTTCTGATATAAACCATATTCAGTTTGTCAAATCAAAAACATTTTATGAAGTCGGATGTCAAACTGAGTCAGATGATGAGGACAAAATCATTTTTGATAAACCCATTGGTCCCTCTATCTGTTCAAAGTGCTATACTGAACTACAAGAGCTCAGTATTGAATTTCCTGAAAAATAAATTTCTGATACTGCACCCGGTGCAGTGCAGTATGACACATCTACTGTTCCTCCATTTGAGTTATTATTTAATACAGATACATTTGAAAAATTTAATGGAAATGAAACAACTTCTACTCCTAGTGTTACAACTGATACTGAAGTTGCAGGAATAGATGATTCATGTACTGAAGAATCAAAAGAGCATGTTCTAGTTGTTATCTTAAAACATGATAAACAAAAATCAACTTTAACATGATCTTCAAGTGGAAATAATAAAAAGTCTAAACATAATAAGACTTCTTCGTTAAATAAAAAGAAGAAACCAGATCCATCTCCTCCAAAACTGGTTAAAAATAATAAAAAATCACCCATTAAAAGTGACAAAAATAGCATTTTAAAATCTATTGGTGATCAGATTAAATTTTTAAGTCAAAAGTTTGCAAAACTTACTCAAACTGATAAACCAAGAGAAAAACAATTTTCTAAAATCCCTGTTAGGTCACAACAACCCTGGTTTAATATGTTAATTGATAGATTATTATACTTAATGTAATATTAAAGTGATAACACAAGAATATAGTCAATGTATAAATCCACTAAGTGTGGCTTGTTGCGGAATAACAAGACCACTGATCAATAACAAATGTATGGAAGTGAATACGTGAATTAGTAAGTTTTCCTTTGCAAGATGATCTCTATTTATAATGATATAGAGATCTTACATAATGGACAAAGGAGTAACCGAAGGACTAAACTAGGAAAATGACTAAGATCAAGGGATTTGATCTTAGTCAGTTATATAACGAAATGTAACTCAGTCCTTCTACTCAGTATTGGATTTCCAATACTGAGTACTGATACTGAGTGGCCAATACTGGCCAAACTCATTATCATTCTTAAACTTAGCATAATTATTCTACAAACTATTCTAAGCTAGTCTGGGTTGTTTTGTTATCTTAAGATCCTAGGTAAGGCTTTTTGCCTTAACAATCTCACCCTGTCTAATGATAGCAAAACAATTACAAAGAGAATTGCAAAATAAATAAAAACATAGGCTACGGAGTCTTCTTCTTCACCTTCTGTTGATAGATTCAAATTCATAGAAGACTTCTTTCTTGATATGGATGAACTCTTCTCTTTTCTTCAGTTCATCCTGCCTGTTGTTGAGCAGAACAACAATCTTCTTTCTGAACTAAGAATCCTCCTTCTTGGTTATCATCCACTTCAGACCCACAAGATGACTAATAGGGGCCTTTGGCAAATCTGCTTCAGTGATGAAGCATTCCCTATCTTCTGGGTCAGTATACATATATCCAGAAGTTGGATATATGCTACTCTTTTGATCATGAAAAAAATAAGATTTGGAGGAACAGGGTATGAGTTAAAGATCTAGAAAGTGTTAAGGCATTCAGGCTTGTTGTTCTTGACAGCCTCAGTCATTACACTGAGTGCCCTGTAATCTGCTTGGTACAGAATGCCTTTTTCAAAGCATATAGCAGCAACAGCCCAGATTTCATACATCATAACTTGGGCTTCAGAGGATCTTGATGGCAACTCCTTTATCAGTCTAGCAATTTTCACCCAGTCTTGGAGTCCCATGTTCTGAATGTCATGGAGAAAGATCTTCATGGGAGGACTGACTGGTCCAGTGCAGACTGCAACAATGGACCTATCAACAGTCTTAACTTTGACTTTGTTGACATATTGGTTTAGCCAGCATATCTCCTTCACATTGAGAAGTGATCTATTTCTCATCATACCCATCCTCTTCTCCCTATATCTAGTTCTTTGGGCAACAATGTTCCAGTATTGTTGGAGAACATCATCTCCTTTTCCTCTGACAGTGTGAGGTTTCCATGGAACATCTGCATCAGTGTCAGTATCAGGATCTTCTTCCTTGATAGGGAAGAACTTTTGAGCCTCATTCTCATCGTCAGTATTTGTAGTTTCCACCTTAGTATCATGAACATATGTTCTTGGTCTAGTGATCAGAGGAGCTGGCTCTGGTTCCTCACTAGATTCTGAGGAGCTTGATCTTCATTTAGAGATAGCACTGGATGTTCTTCATCTTCATCATCAGCTATTGGCCAGACAAATGGCCTGTATACCACAATCTGCAGGTTGTTTACTTCCTGAGTAGGTGGCTCAGAGTCAACCTGTTGAGGTAGGTCAGTATTAGACTCCCCCTGAGCAGTTGGCTCAGATTCTTCAAGTTGTTGCAGTACTGACCTCCCTCTTTGTCTTCTTCTCTCATACTGAAAACGAAGAGGTTCAGTATGAGGAGTTTGCTGATGTTGTTGTTCCTGTGGAGGTTGATCTTCATTTAGTTTCGTTCTTTTCTCCCCCTGAGCAGATGGCTCAGGTTGATCAACCTCATCTTCTCTTTGTACTTCTCCCCTTATTGTTGGATGGGGAAGGAAGAGGTTCAGTATCACCACCTATGTCCCCTTGTTGATCATCAGGTGTAGGGGAGGGCATAGGCTCTGTAGCAGCATCATGTTCACCCTCAGTATTAGCATTTGAGGGTGATCTCCTAGGCTCAGTATCATCACCTCCTTCATCATCTTCATTATTTCCACAAAGTGGAGACTGTGGAGGTGGTGGAGGCTGTTGTTTTTGCTGAAGTAGTGCCACCGACTGCTTTAAGGAGTCAATTTCATTACTCATTTCATCCATCTTGGCCAGAATAGTGTTTTGAGTGTTCTGCATGGCCAGTATTTGATTTAAAATTGTTTTTAGAGCCCCTTGTACTTCTTGAGACTGAGTGGCTTATGCTCGAATGCCATGCACAGATGGTGCTAAAGAAAAAGAAAAAAAAACTTGTTAGAATGAAAGGTTTATCAAATAGAATAGTGTTGTTGTTTAATTCTATAATCATGTAAACAGAATTTTGAAGTTTGTATTTCATCTGGCACATGATGAAATATTGTGGACTTGTGCATAGCATGTGTAAGAAAATTTTAGTAAAAGGTGAGTGTGAATATGTGAGTAGCTCAGTATAGGATAGCTCACATTACTAAAATGTTTTGGTTTGGAAAATCGAAGCCTGGGATGTGCTTCTTGTTATTTTCAATGTTTATCACTCGGTATAAGAGTGATAACAAAAATGTGGCTAAACCCCATGGAAAAGATTTGGCTATTGTGGCTTAAAAGGTTTTTGATCACTTCTTGAATTATGTGACCCAACTCAAGAATAAGTTGGACATAAGCCAAGCAGCACCAGTGGGTGTCAGTATGACATCAACCACCATTGTCTCTTTAAATGTTGAGACAACTGTAGACTGACAGTGATCATTGAAGTGCTCAGTATATGAATGTTGCATAGCAGCAGTGGGCTAACTATGTTGGCCATAATAGGATATATATATATTTGAAAGTTCGTTTGAGACTTTGGTCAGTATTGAGTTGGTACTGGCCAATACTTAATCTCTATTTGGGAAAGATATATATATATATATATATATATATATATATATATATATATATATATATATATATATATATATATATATATATATATATATATATAAGTTTTAGAGTATTAAATTCATACCTGAGACTTTGTCAGACTCCCTTTGAACATCTGCAGAGGTCGGTGCTGGATCATTTGTGTGTTGATTTGAGGCACCAGCACCTTGAAGACCTACTTCTCTTCTATCTTGAGCACCTTCCAGTGTGTGTTGCTCAAACTGGATTTCCACATCAAGAGGAACATGAGGTTCCTCAATGGGTTGAGCAATATGTTCTGGTTCAGGACTTGGAAGGTCAGCGGTAGCAGCAACTAGACTTTGTTCTTGAAGAGATGCAGTCAGTGATGGAACATGAGTGTGCTGCACCTCTTCTGATGATAAAGCACCCATTATCACTGGAGATAAGATTTGTCTTCTTCTTCTTATGAGAAGGGGTTGCAATTCTGTTGACTAAGTATCAGAATCTGATGCAGTATGAGGAGCATCAGGATCCTGTTCAAGTTAAGGAATATGTGGTTGTTCTAGTTCTTGATCTGGTTGAGCATCCACCATTTCAACATATTGAGCATCATTACCTCCACCACCACTATCATCATCATTATCATCATCATCATCATTTTCTGATCCAGTATCAGAATCATCATCATTTTCTTCATCATTTATGTGTGCCTGCACAATGGCCCACATAGAGGGACTCAGTAGAGGCTCTCCTTCCCTTGGTCTGTAAAAATATATCTTCTCATTTAGGGGAGGACGGTCTGCTCTTGGACTATTAAATTCGTCATAAACATGTGCAGGCATTGCATTTTGGAAGATGAGAGATAGAAATCTGCAGAAAGGAACATTGAATTTTCTGATTTAAGCCCTAACCAGAGAAGCTTGTTCATTGAATATCAGTCTGGCATAGTCAATGTCTCGGACATAGTACATGGCATGTACTATCTGCATTCCAAATTCATTTATCTGGTCCAAAGCTCCAGTCTTGTGGGTCATGCACCGAACGAGTGTTGATTTTAGAATACCCCACATTGGACCAAATTCATTTCTTTTGATTATTCCCGTGGTTCCTCTGCGTCCAATTAAAAGAAATATTGAGCGAGCCTCTGTTCGATCAACAAAGGGCTCATACTGAGCGTGGGCGGGAAGCCTGAGTGTTTCCCGAATTATAGCAGTTAATACAAAAGCCCTTCGTTGATCTCGGACCACCCAACCGGTAAGCATGTCCGGAGAGTCAAGTGTTGCAGAGTACCAGAATTCACATAGCATCTCCGGATATTGTTAAGGCAAAAAGCCTAACCCCTTTTGAATCTTAAGATAACAAAACAACCTAGACTAGCTTAGATTAAATAGTAGAATAAATTAGCTAAGTTTAGGTCTGATACTGAGTTTGGCCAGTATTGTCCACTCAGTATCAGCACTCAGTATTGGAAAACCAATACAGAGTAGAAGGACTGAGTTACAGTCAGTATTGTAACGGACTAAGATCAAATCCCTTGATCTTAGTCATTTCCCTAGTTTAGTCCTTCGGTTACTCCTTTGCCCATTATGTAAGATCTCTATATCATTATAAATAGAGATCATCTTGCAAAGGAGAACTCACCAATTTACATATTCACTTCCATACATTTGTAATTGATCAGTGGACTTGTTATTCCGCAACAAGCCACACTTAGTGGATTTATACATTGACTATATTCTTGTGTTATCACTTTAATATTTCAACAAGTATAACAATCTATCAATTAACTTATAAAACCAGGGTGTTGTGACCTAACAACTGGTATCAGAGCAGGCTAAATAAATCCTGATTTAGTCGATCTATTACCCTGGCAGCCATTCCTTATATCTATCCTTCAAACACTCAAAAATCCAAAATGTCTACCATCATTGCACCTGTTATGTCTGGAAAGGGAGTGCCCATCTTTGATGGAAAAGACTTCCACCAATGGAAACTTAAAGCTCAGTGGTATCTTGAATCTATTCATCATGAGATGCTCACTGTGCTGAATGATGGTCCTATCATTCCACAAACTGTGGAACCCGTTGCTGCTACTGATGATGCTCCTGAGAGCACAAGAACAGTTCCTAAACAGAAGCACACATGGACTGATACTGACCGTCAGTTATAAAATTTAGACTCAAGAGTAAAGGGGGTGATTGGAAATGCTGTTACCAAAGAAATACTTAATGCAATTATGAAATTGCCAACAGCAAAGGCTATGTGAGAGAGCCTATCAGTCACCTATGAAGGCACAGCAAAAGTGAAGTTGCAAAGAAAAAGCAACATGAGAAGAAAATACGAAAACTTCTTCCCAACTCCTAATGAAGACATCACCACTCTCTATAATAGGTTCAATACTGTTATCCATGATTTAATCAGTGTAGGTATTGTGAAGAAAGAAGGAGAGCTTGTTCAAAAGATCTTGGATAGTCTTCCTCAACAGTTTCTTGATACGACAAATTCTGTCAATGCTGCTAACAACATTGAGTCATACACTCTTCAAACTTTGTATGGTCTAATGTTGAATCATGAGGAGAATAATGCTGCAAGACTGATCAACTGGAAGAAAACTGACAAGTCTTCCACTGGCATGGCTCTAGTTGTGCAACACGCATATACTGTGACTGAGCCTGAAGAACTAGAAGTTGATCTTGCTTATGCTGAGGCAGAAGAGCTTGAAACCCAAATGGCTCTTATGTTTATGAAGTTGGATCAGCTGAAAAAGAAGAGGCTTGGTCTTTGCTATAGGTGTGGAAAGCCTAGGCACATTGCTGCTAATTGTCATACTAAGTCAACTGAAACTGATCAGAATGACAAGATTGCATACCGAGCAAAACAGTATAGAGACAAGTATGTCAAGCTAAAGAACTGGAGCAAGGGCAAGAATGCAGCAGGGAATGGAACACCTCATCAAGCACTTTACTCTGAAGCTTGGATGGATGAAGAGCTTACTGATGATGAGGAAGAGGTTGAAAAAAAATCCTTTATGGCTTTCACTGAAGATGATTTGAAGAGCTCCTTTGAAAAGGATATCAAAGAAGCTGAGAGGATGAGTGTTCATACTGATTGGGATTCCACTCAGTTGTACAAGGGTCACAGAAAATGATACTTAGATAGTGGCTGTTCAAGACACATGACTGGCAGTATGGAATATCTTCTAAACTATACACCAAAGAAGGGTCCTTCTGTCAAATTTGGAGATGATTCAATTGGAAAAACAAGAGGGTATGGAGTAATCAAGGCAGGCAACATAACGTTTAAAAGAGTTTCTTATGTAGACGGTCTTAAACACAATCTGCTCAATATCAGCCAGATGTGTGATGATGACAATGAAGCTCGATTCAGAAAGGTGGCAGGAATCAACTACAATGATAAAGGGCAACCGGTATTCATTGCTAGAAGAAAAAAAGATGTCTATGTGGTCAACTTATCTGAAATAGACCCTAGTATTCGAGTTTTCCTGCTGTCTAAAGTCAAGCCAGAACTGCACTGGTTATGGCACAAGAAACTTTCTCACATAAACTTCAGAAATATTAATGAGCTCAGTATGAAGAAACTGGTGAGAGGGTTTCCCACAATTACTTATTCAAAAGATAAGTTATGCTCAGCATGTGAAATGGGCAAGCAAAAGAAGAGTTCATTCAAGTCAAAGGTCAATCATTCCATTAATGAACCTCTTACAATGATACATATGGATCTTTTTGGCCCCATCAGCACACCATCATTGGCCAAAAAGATCTATACTTTAGCCTTGGTTGATGAATACTCAAGATAAACTTGGGTCATCTTTCTCAAGACCAAATCAGATGCAACAACAGAAATCATTGCCTTTATCAAAAGAGAAGAACTACAGAAAGGCAACAAGGTGAAGAAACTAAGAAGTGACCATGGTACTGAGTTTAAGAACTCAGTATTAGCAGATTTCTGTGAAGAAAAAGGAACCGTTCAAAACTTCTCTGCAACCTATACACCACAACAAGATGGTGTTGTAGAAAGAAAGAATAGAACATTAATTGAAGCTGCAAGAACTTTGTTATGCCATGCTGGACTTGCACTGAGCTTCTGGGCTGAAGCTGTCAACTTTGCAAATTTTAATTAGAACAGAGCTACAATAGTCCAGAGACATCAAAAGACTCCTTATGAGTTATACAATGGCAAGATTCCAAATGTGGAATAATTCCACATATTTGGGAGTAAATGTTTTGTACTCAGTACTAAACAAAATCTCAACAACTTTGCTCCCCAAGCAAATGAAGGTGTGTTCATGGGCTACTCTCCACACTCTAAAGCTTTCAGAGTGTATATCATCTCAACTAAGATGACTGTAGAATCCATTCATGTCACGTTTGATGAAGATCTGAATGAGCATTCTACATCAGCCAAGGAAGACATTAGTGGCATACAAATTCTATGCAATCCAGAAAACTCAATTGCTGAACAACCCAAGTCTCACCCATAATTTGTTGATCTTGGTATGAGTGACACTGATCAAGAAAGAACTCAGCATAACTCGAATGCATCAAATACTGAGGTTCACATATCTGAGAACCTCAATACTGAGTTCCCAATCATTGATCTGAACAACTCCACTTATGAAGAGGGTGAAGCTTCAGGTACTTTTCAAGAATCCACCTCAGATCTGCCAAATCAAGAAGCACAGCAACCTGAACTGTCTAATACTGGCCAAAATTCAACTCAGTATCAGGCAGAAAACACATCAGTACAACAAGATATTGTTGACATTGTTTCAAATGACCCCTTTGTGAATCTTAGGATAACAAAACAATCTAGACTAGCTTAGATTAAAAGGTAGATTAAATTAGCTAAGTTAGGAGTGATACTGAGTTTGCCCAATACTGGCCACTCAGTATCAGCACTCAGTATTGGAAAACCAATACTGAGTAGAAGGACTGAGTGATACTCAGTATAGTAACGGACTAAGATCAAATCCCTTGATCTTAGTCATTTCCTTTACTTAGTCTTTCGGTTACTCCTTTGCTCATTATGTAAGATCTCTATAACACTATAAACAGAGATCATCTTGCAAAGGAGTAATCACCAATTTACGTATTCACTTCCATACACATGTAATTGATCAGTGGTCTTGTTATTCCGCAACAAGCCACACTTAGTGGATTTATACATTGACTATATTCTGGTGTTATCACTCTAATATTTCATTAAGTATAATAATCTATCAATTAACATTACAAACCAGGGTTGTTGTGACCTAACAACTAGTATCAGAGCAGGCTAAATTAATTCTTATTTAGTCGATCTATTACCCTGGCAGCCATTCCCTATATTTATCCTTCCAATACTCAAAAATCCAAAATGTCTACAATCATTGCACCGGTTATGTCTGGTAAGGGAGTGCCCATCTTTGATGGAAAAGACTTTCATCAACGGAAGCTTAAGGCTCAGTGGTATCTTGAATCCATTCATCATGAGATGCTCATTGTGCTAAATGATGGTCATATCATTCCTCAAACTGTGGAACCCGTTGCTGCTACTGATGATGCTCCTGAGAGCACAAGAACAGTTCCAAAACTGAAACACACCTCGATTGATACT
The DNA here is from genome assembly GCA_963853835.1 of Calendula officinalis. Taxonomy (NCBI): domain Eukaryota; kingdom Viridiplantae; phylum Streptophyta; class Magnoliopsida; order Asterales; family Asteraceae; genus Calendula; species Calendula officinalis. The sequence continues at coordinate 67,850,001 of OY970828.1, forward strand.
GACCGTCAGTTATTCAGTCTAGACTCAAGAGCAAAGGGGGTGATTGGTAATGCTGTTACCAAAGAAATACTTAATGCAATTATGAAATTGCCAACAACAAAGGCTATGAGGGATAGTCTATCAATCACTTATGAAGGCACACCTAAGGTGAAGTTGCAGAGGAAAAGCAACATGAGAAGGAAGTATGAAAACTTCTTCTCTAGTCCAAATGAAGACATCACTACTCTCTACAACAGGTTTAATACTGTTGTCCATGATTTAATCAGTGTAGGCATTGTAAAGGAGGAAGGAGAGCTTGTTCAAAAGTTCTTGGATAGTCTCCCTCAACAGTTTCTTGACATGACAAATTCTGTCAATGCTGCCAACAACATTGAGTCATACACTCTTCAAACTTTGTATGGTATAATGTTGAATCATGAGGAGAATAATGTTGCAAGACTGATCAACTGGAAGAAAACTGACAAGTCTTCCACTGGTATGGCTCTAGTTGTGCAACAGGCATATACTGTAACTGAGCCTGAAGAACCAGAAGTTGATCTTGCTGCTGCTGAGGCAGAAGAGCTTGAAACACAAATGGCTCTTATGTCTATGAAGCTGGATCAGTTGAAAAAGAAGAGGCTTGGTGTTAGCTCTTCCAATACTGATCCAAGATCAGGTCTTTGCTACAGGTGTGGAAAGCCTGGGCATATTGCTGCTAACTGTCATACCAAGTCAACTGAAACTGATCAGAATGACAAGATTGCTTACCGAGCTAAAAGGTATCGAGACAAGTATGTCAAGCTAAAGAACTGGAGCAAGGGGAAGAATGCAACAGGGAATGGTGCACCTCATCAAGCACTTTACTTAGAGACTTGGATGGATGAGGAGATAAGCGATGATGAGGAAGAGATTGAGAACAAAGCCTTCATGGCTTTTACTGAAGAAGATTTGAAGAGCTCCTTTGAAAGAGATATCAAAGAAGCTAGAGGATGAGTGTCCATACTGATTGGGATTCCACTCAGTTGTACGAGGTGAGTTACTTTCAAACTTATTCAGATAATGAAAAAGAAAAGATTTTTGAGTATATGATTGTTGATCTTAAAACTTTAGTACAGAGAGAAAAAGCGTTAAAATTAACAATTCTTGAACTTGAAAGGGTAAATAACGAACATTTAGATAAATTAGCAAAATTTAAAGATTTAGAACTAGATTTTTTAAACTTACAAGACATTAACCAAAGATTAGCTGATAAAGCTCATTTACACAAACTAGAAAAAAGAAAAATTTAAAATCAGTGTAAATCTTGGGGAAATGCATCTATTAAACTAAATAAATGTCTAAATCAACAATTTCCGGAAAATGTGAGGGCTGCACTTGGTGTTGATCCTCAGTTAAAAAATAGAAATAATTTTGCTGATTTATTTGAAGAATTTTCTGATATGAACCCTATTCAGTTTGTAAAAGCAAAAAAATTTGTGAAGTAGGATGTCTAACTGAGTCAGATGATGAGGATAAAATCATTTTTGAAAAACCAATTGGTCCTTCCATCTGTTCTAAGTGCTATACTGAACTACAAGATCTCAGTATTGAATTTCCTGAAAAAGAAATTTTTGATACTGATCTCCAAATTGTGCAGTATGACACTTCTGTTGTTCCTCAATTTGAAGTTTTATTTAACATAACTACTTTTGAGATATATAAAGAACCTGAGTCTACAGGAAAGAAAACCACTACTACTCAAAATGTTTTATCTAATACTGAGTCTACAAGAACAACAAAGTCAACTACTCAAGAATCTAAAGAACCTGTTCAAGTTGTCATTCTAAAACATGATAAAAAGAAAACAACTTCAACAGGATCTTCAAGTGGCAAAAACAAGAAGTCAAATGATAAAAGGACTTCTCTGCCTAATAAAACTAAGACACCAGAACCATCTCCTTCAATAACAGTCAAAAATAACATTAAAACTCCATTAAAAAATGACAAAAATAACATTTTAAAATCTATTGGTGATCAGATCAAAGTTTTAAATCAAAAGTTTGCAAAACTGACTCATACTAATCAACCAAAAGTCAAACAATTTTCTAAAATTCCTTATGAAAATATGTTTAGAAATAGACCTAGAAAATGTTATAGATGTCATCATACTGGACATAAAGGAGATGAATGCTGGACTGATCTCTCAAGTCCTAGGTACTCAATACCGAAGAAAAGGAGAGAAACTAAGTCAGTATCACCAAAGGAAACCTCAAAGGTTTCTCCTGAAGTGATACTGACCTCTCCCACAAAAGAGATCAAGTCAACCCCCGTTTCTCCTACCAAAGGTCCCATTCAAAAATGGGTTTCTAAAAAGAACTAACTCTTTATTTGTGTCTTGTGCAGGGTGACAGAAAATGGTATCTAGATAGTGGCTGCTCAAGACACATGACTGGCAGTATGGAGTACCTTCTCAACTATACTCCAGAGAAGGGTCCTTCTGTCAAGTTTGGAGATGATTCTATAGAGAAAACAAGAGGGTATGGAGTAATAAAGGCAGGAAATATAACTTTTAAAAGAGTTGCCTATGTGGAGGGTCTTAAACACAATCTGCTCAGCATCAGTCAGATGTGTGATGATGATAATGAAGCTCGTTTCAGAAAGATTGCAGGAATCATCTACAATGATAAAGGCAAACCTATACTCGTTGCTAGAAGAGAAAAGGATGTCTATGTGGTCAATCTGTCTGAAATAGACCCCACTATTCGAGTTTGCCTGCTGTCTAAAGTCAAACCAGAACTACATTGGTTATGGCACAAGAAGCTCTCTCACATAAATTTCAGAAATATAAATGAGCTCAGTATCAAGAAACTGGTGAGAGGGCTGCCTACTATTACTTATTCAAAAGATAAGTTATGCTCAGCATGTGAAATGGGCAAGCAGAAGAAGAGTTCATTCAAGTCAAAGGTTAATGATTCCATCAATGAACCTCTTACAATGATACATATGGATCTTTTTGGTCCCATCAGCACACCATCTTTGGCCAAAAAGATCTATACATTAGTCCTGGTTGATGAATTCTCAAGATACACTTGGGTTATTTTTCTCAAGACTAAAGCTGATGCAACAACAGAAATCATTGGCTTCATTAAAAGAGAAGAACATCAAAAAGGCAAGAAGGTCAAACAACTAAGAAGTGACCTTGGTACTGAGTTTAAGAACTCAGTATTGGCTGATTTCTGTGAAGAAAAAGGAATTGTACAAAACTTCTCTGCAGCCTACACACCACAACAAAATGGTGTTGTAGAACGAAAGAATAGAACTTTGATTGAAGCTGCAAGAACTTTGTTATGCCATGCTGGACTGGCACTGAGCTTCTGGGCAGAAGCTGTCAACTGTGCAAATTTTACTCAGAACAGAGCTACAATAGTCCAGCGACATCAAAAGACTCCTTATGAGTTATATAATGGCAAGGTTCCTAATGTGGAACACTTCCACATCTTTGGGAGTAAAAGTTTCGTACTCAGTACTAAACAAAATCTCAACATATTTGCTCCCAAAGCAAATGAAGGTGTGTTCATGGGCTACTCTCCACACTCTAAAGCCTTCAGAGTGTATGTCATCTCCACCAAGATGATTGTAGAATCTATTCATGTTACATTTGATGAAAATCAGAATGAGCATTCTACTTCAGCAACAGAAGACATCAGTGGCATAGAAATTCTATGCAATCCAGAAAACTCTTTTGCTGAACAGCCCAACTCTCACCCATACTATGTTGATCATGGTATGAGTGATACTGATCAAGAAATAACTCAGTCTAGCTCAACTGAATCAAATTCTGAGGTTCCCTTAACTAAGAACCCCAATACCGAGTTCCCAATCCTTGATCTGAACAACTCCACATATGAGGAAGGTGAATCTTCCAGTACTGCTCTAGAATCCACATCAAATCTGCAGAATTCAGAAGAACAGCAACCAGTATTGTCTGATACTGACCAGGATTCAACTCAGTATCAGGCAAACAATCCATCAACACAACAAGATATTGTTGATCTAGTTTCAAATGCTCCCTTAGGAAACAATCTAAGGGAACACAGAGACCATCCTCATTCTAATATTATTGGTCCCATTGAACAAGGTGTCATAACAAGAAGAAAGTTAGAGTTTGAACCCCAAGCAACTGCAAACTTTTGTTTCTTCTCAAGCTTCTTATCTACCATGGAACCAAAGAAAGCTGGTGAAGCTTTATTAGATGAAGACTGGGTAGAAGCTATGCAAGAAGAACTGACAGAGTTTGAAAGAAATAAAGTTTGGAACTCAGTACCACCTCCTGCTGGCAAAACTATTATTGGTACTAAGTGGGTGTTCAGAAACAAGATGGACAAGGATGGTGTTGTCATCAGAAATAAAACAAGACTGGTTGCTCAGGGTTACAGGCAAGAAGAAGGCGTTGACAATGATGAAACTTTTGCACCAGTTGCAAGAATTGAAGCTATTAGGCTGTATCTTGCATATGCAGCTTTCAAGAATTTCAAAGTTTATCAGATGGATGTCAAAAGTGCTTTTCTTAATGGAAAACTACAGGAGGAAGTTTATGTCAAACAACCACCAGGTTTTGTTGATCCTAAATTTCCTTTTTACGTTTTTAAGCTTGATAAAGCTCTATATGGGCTCAAACAAGCTCCCAAAGCCTGGTACGATACCCTGTCTGAATACTTAATTGAAAATAAGTTTATAAGAGGTAAAATTGACAAAACATTATTTTCAAAAAGGAAAGGTTCTGACATTTTACTCATTCAGATATATGTACATGATATTATCTTTGGCTCCACTGACAAGTCAATGTGTGACTGGTTTGCTAAGATAATGTCATCTCAGTATCAGATGAGTATGATGGGAGAACTTACCTACTTTCTTGGTTTACAAGTTGAACAAAAGCCTGATGGCACTTTCAAAAATAAAAGTAAGTATGTGCATGACATGCTCAAGAAATATAAATTTGAAAATTTATCTTCCATGCACACTCCTATGGGTACTCATGATAAAATAAGTAAAGATGAAACTGGTAAACCAGTATGTCAATCCACATACCGAGGTATGATTGGTTCTTTACTTTACTTAACAGCTAGCAGGCCTGATATCATGTTTGCAACTTGTTTGTGTGCTCGGTATCAGGCTGATCCTAAAGATTCACATATGAAAGCTGTTAAGCGCATTTTTAGATATCTTTCAGGTACTCCTAACATGGGTCTTTGGTATCCCAAAGACTCAAACTTTGACCTTGAAGGGTATACAGATGCAGATTTTGCAGGTTGTAGGTTGGACATGAAGAGTACAAGTGGAGGATGTCAATTCCTCGGTGGCAGACTAGTTGGCTGGTCATCCAAGAAACAGAATTCAGTAGCAACTTCTACTGCAGAAGCAAAATATGTTGCTGCAGGAAGTTGTTGTGCTCAACTTTTGTGGATGCAGTATCAACTAATGTACTATGGGTTCAATTTCCAGAAGACACTAATACATTGTGATAATAAGAGTGCTATTGCTATCACTGAAAACCCAGTCCATCACTCCAGAACAAAGCACATTGATATCAGACACCACTTTATTCGCGATAATGTGGAAAAGGGTAAGGTTGAGGTAGATTTCGTTCCTACAGATGATCAATTGGCCGATGTGTTTACTAAACCTCTCTCTAAGGAATGGTTTATGTACTTACTAGGACAATTGGGTATGCTGAATCCTTAAAATTCCTTAAATTTTTTCTGATACTGACTGATCAGTATTACTTACAATACTGACCATCTCAGTATCACTCGTCTGATTTATCAAATTTTATCAATTTTTTTTTATTAATTTATAGTTTAAATTATATGTTTTTATTTTTTTTAATTTCTTTTTAATTTAAATTTTTTTTAACTCGGTATTGGAGTCCTGGAGTGATAAAACTGACTTTTTATCCTTATACTCCCCAAAGGTAACCTTTCTTAATAAGAAAGTTACCGTTGACACAGGATAAGGCTGTCAAATCAGCCGGTTTTACTTCCCAATACCGTAATTATTTCTAAATTAAGTATAAATAACCGTTTTTCTCTTTCTTTAAAATTTTTCAACAGTTATTTCTTACTTTCTATTTCGATTCTCTCTGCGATTAACGATTTCACTATCTCTTTGCAAGCAAATTTCTCAAAATCAAAATCGCAGATGGCTAATTACAGATTTTTCGCACCGGAGGCTAGACCGGCAACTCCGTTTCGGAATGACGAAGTGCCCAAATTTGCGAGGAACAACATTACAGCAAACTTTAACATTCCTCAGGCTTGGGTGTGCCCTGAATTCACTCACATGATCACATATCTGAAGCGTTGTCCGATTACTCAAGCACTAGTTCTTTCTCCTCGTGCAATTTATCCAGAAATGCTATGTGAATTTTGGTACTCTGCTAAACTTGACTCTCCGGACATGATTACCGGTTGGGTTATTCAAGAACAAAGCAGAGCCTTTGTGTCCACAGCAATAATTTGTGAATCACTGAGGCTTCCCGCTCGCGCTCAGTATGAGCCCTTTGTGGACCGAACAGAGGCTCGCTCAGTGTTACCATTAATTAGACGCAGAGGTACCACTGGCATAATTAAACGGAACGAATTTGGTCCAATGTGGGGTCTCTTAATTTCCACACTTATTAGGTGTATGACCCACAAAACAGGAGCATTGGATCAAATAAATGAATTTGGGATGCAGATTGTTCATGCCATGTACCATGGTCGAGACATTTATTATGCTAGACTGATCTTCAATGAAATAGCTTCTCTAATTCGGGCTCCAATCAGAGAACTCAATGTTCCTTTCTGCAGATTTCTTTCCCTCATTTTTCAGAATGGGATGCCTGCTCATATCTATGATGAGTTCAATAGTCCAAGAGTGGATCTTCCTCCTCTTCATGAGAAGACTTATTTTTACAGGCCAAGAGAAGGAGAGCCTGTACTGAGTCACTCTATGTGGGCTATCGTTCAGGCACACATCAATGATGATCAAAATTCTAACTCTGAATCAGAAAATGATGATACTGACGATGACAGTGGCAATGGTTGAAATGATGATCAAGATACAGAGATGGTGGAAGCTCAACCAGCAGCAGTACAAGAGCCAACACATATTTCTCCACCTGCACAGGATCCTGATGCTCCTCATATTGAAACAACTTCTGATACCGAGCCCTCAGAAGATACACCACTGGTCATCCACAGAAGAAGAAGAAATCTTTCCCCTGTTCTTATGGGAAATTTATCATCAGAAGAGATGCAACCTGGTAATGTTCCTTCATTAACTACATCTCTTCAACCACAAAGCGTCATTGCAGCCAATGCTGACCTTCCAGGTCCTGAACCAGAACCAATTGCTCAACATATTGAGGAACCTCATGATCCTCTTGTAACGCCCCGAATTTTTGTAATTTGATTTAATTACGTTTTTCTTTCTTCCTTGTCATAACTTGTGTTAAGTTATATGATTACGTGTCTTTGTTTAAATGAGATAGTACGTAGTGTTAAGTTATATGATTACGTGTCTTTGTTTTGGTATAGTTAATGTTGTGGCGTTCTGATTATACAACTAAGTGATCAGGTGACGTTTTATTTTGAGACATCTATTATCATTATTGTTATTAATGCAACGTATTACACGTCGTTTAATTCCGAGCTTGCACTAGTCTAAGGTTTCTTATACTCCGTGACGGGGTGAGGATGGCCGCAGGCCAAGACCGAACCGAGTCGCTAATATCCCTTAAATCTTTTACGGTTTAGCTTGGGCCGAATCTGTTTCCCCGGTTTCCTTTAATTCGGCCATGAAGGGCCCGATCCGAACTCTGTAAATTCCCCTTGTAGAATTCGGCCCAATCCACCAAAGCCTAAAACTAAATCTAGTGTAAGGCCCGGTTTCCATTAGTCTTGATCGTGGGCTTTAGGAGGCTGCCATATACTTAATCGCTATTAGCAGACTATTACCGCAAATCGTCCACCCTAAGTGCCGACACTGCTATTCTCTCCCATAATTCCGTTCGTTGCTAGCGATCAAATCAGAGCCAAGATCGATCAAAGTGATTCAATTCGTCACAATTCCGAACGGTATTTATCTTTCCCTGTTTGTATTCTATTTCTTTCTAATTGATCGGTGAGTAGTAATCCGATTCTTTTTCTTTCCTGCTTGAATCGTGATCGAACATAGAAGGGCTGAAACGAGTCATCGGAGGTGGACATCGAGCAACCTCTGATTTTAATCAAGAAGTAGTCGGTATTGATTCTTTTCACCAAGTTATTAAGACGTCAATTGTTGAATTGTTTTGATTGTAGCTTATACTCTAGTCGATCAATTCCATTCCCTTAATGTTACTTCTAGATTATTCGAGTAGCAAATCTGCCTCGTGTAGGGCTGTTAACTTGTCAAGTCCAGAGTCGGGTTCTTCAAGTGACGGGTTGGGTTGCCGAATTAAATTTTATTTAAAGTATAGATTTTTGGCAGTTTTCTGCCCCTCTGTCCGCGACTGATTTTAACAGGTTTAAAATAAGTTTTTGGACTTTTGGCCCATGTGGGGACCTTGTTTTCTGAGTTAGCTTTCCAATGCCGCAACCCTCTCGTCAATCCGAATTACGGTTTAAAAGTTATAGTTAATTTAGTATGCTGCTGTTAGGAAGATGACCTGTGCAACATGTCTGTTTTGCAACACTGTTTTGAGACACTTAGAATCTGTTTTGGCCAGTGACCGTCTCACAGTAAATTGTAGTTCTGATTGTCTAGTTGTCGTGGTAAAAAGATGGGAAAAATCTAATAAGCCGTTTAGGAGTTATGGCAGTTTCCGTGGGACTGACGGGTGCTGCCAGTTTTCTGAAATAAGCCCTCGGGTAGAATTTTAATTCAGGGTTTCGTTTTTTGGTTTTAGGACCGTCTAGGAGATAACGTGCTGTACCTTTGACTGTCGGGAACCCTTTGGAGCTTTTGTTTCTCGAGGTGAGTACTCTCACCGTGTATTCAGTTTTAACGTTGTACATGCATGACTTATGTGTTACATTACTTGCACCATAATTGCTATCTGAGTTGATCTGTTATCTGAGTATCTGAGCATCTGTTTATTATTTATGATCTGTGTTAGGTCACAACAACCCTGGTTAGTATGATAATTTTTAGATTAATAATTTACTTAAGACAATTAAGGTGATTAACACAGTAATTTAGTCAAACGTATATTATTCCACAAAGTGTGGCTTGTAGCGGAAATACAAGACCACTTGAACAATTACAAAGATATATATGTGAACGTGTAAATTGGTAAATACTTCTTTGCAAGACGATCTCTATTTATAATGTTATAGAGATCTTACATAATGGGCAAAGAAGTAACCGAAGGACTAAGTAAATGAAATGACTAAGATCAAGGAATTTGATCTTAGTCCGTTACTATACTGACTGTGACTCAGTCCTTCTACTCGGTATTGGTTTTCCAATACCAAGTGCTGATACTGAGTGGCCAGTATTGGCCAAACTCAGTATCACTCCTAACTTAGCTATTTTAATCTACATTTTAATCTAACCTATTCTAGATTGTTTTGTTATCCTAAGATTCATAAAGAGGTAAGGCTTTTTGCCTTAACAATCTCCCCCTATCTAATGATAACAAAACAATTACAAAGAGATACTAAACAAAATAAACTACAGGCTGCAAAGTCTTCTTCTTTAGTCTTTGTTGATCGATTCAAACTCGTAGAAGACTTCTTTCTTCACATGGATGAACTCTTCTCTTTTCTTCAGTTCATCTTGCCTGTTGTTCAGTACAGCAACTATCTTCTTTCTAAACCAAGCATCTTCTTTCTTGGTTATCATCCATTTCAAGCCCACCAAATGGCTGATAGGAGCTGTTGGCAATTCTGCTTCAGTGATGAAGCACTCCCTGTCCTCTGAGTCAGTGTACATATATCCAGATGTTGGATATATGATACTCTTCTGATCCTGAAATATAAGGTTAGAAGGAACAGTGTACTTAGGGAACATTCTGAAGGTATTCAGGCACTCAGGTTTGTTGTTTTTGACAGCCTTAGTCATAACACTGAGTGCCCTATAATCTGCTGCATAAAGAATGCCCTGTTCATAACAAACAGCAGATACAGCCCATACTTCATCCATCATCACTTGGGCTTCAGAAGACCTAGATGGCAACTCCTTAATCAGTCTAGCAATTTTAACCCAGTCTTGGAGTCCCATATTTTGAATGTCATGAAGGAAGATCTTCATTGGAGGACTGACTGGCCCAGTGCAGGTTGCAGTAATGCATCTGTCAACAGTTTTAACTTTGATTTTGTTGACAAATTCATTTAGCCAGTGTATGTTCTTCACATCCAGAAAAACTCTGTTCCTCGGCATGTTCATCCTGGATTCCCTATATCTGAATCTTTGGGCAATAATGTTCCAATATTGTTGAAGAACATCATCACCTTTTCTTCTGACAGTATGAGGCTTCCAAGAATCATCTGCCTCAGTATCAGTTTCAGGATCTTCTTCCTTGACAGGAAAGTATCTTTGGGCTTCAATCTCATCCTCAGTATATTGAACAGATCTTTTGGGTCTAGAGATTAGTGGAGCTGGATCTGTTTCTTCACTAGATTCTGAAGACATAACCACATTTGTCATTCGTCTGGTTATTGGTCTTCTAGGAATTCTAGAAGGCCCTTCAGCTTGGGGAGAGATTGGTTTTTTTTGAGGCTCTTCATCATCTGAGAATGATGATGAAGAGCTTTCTTTATTTGCTTCACCCAATGCAAAATTTAGAAAGTTTTCAGATGGCATTGGGTGTTCTTCGTCTTCATCATCAGCAATAGGCCATACAAAGGGCCTATACACTATAATCTGCAAGTTGTTTATCTCTGTAGCAACTTGCTGAGCTTGGTCAGTGTCAGTCTCCCCCTGAGCAGATGGCTCAGATGGTTCTTCTTCAAGCTGTTCCAAGACTGACCTTCCTCTTTGTCTGTTTCTTTCATATCTAAACCGAAGAGGTTCAGTATGAAGTGTTTGCTGATGTTGTTGTTGTTGTTGTTGTGGAGGTTGATCTTCATTCAGTTTTCTTCTTTTCTCCCCCTGAGCAGATGGCTCAGGTTGATCAACCTCTTGATCTCTTTGTCTTTTCTCCCCCTTATTGTTATCATTGGATGGGGAGGAAATTGGTCCAGTATCACCACCCATGTCCCCCTGTTGATCTTCAGGACTTGGGGAGAGCATAGGTTCAGTGTCAGCCTCCCTTGCACTTTGAGTGTGTGCAGGGGATGGTGATCTGCGAGGCTAAGTGGCAGGACCTTCTTCATCATTATTGCCTCCAGTGAAAGTCGGTGGAGGTGGTGGAGACTGTTGTTGTTGCTGTAGGAGTGCCACTGATTCCTTCAAGGAGTCAATCTCAGTACTCATTGCATCCATCCTGGCCAGAATGTTATTCTGAGTAGTCTGAATGGCCAGGATTTGATTCAGAATAGTTTGTAAAGCTCCATGTACTTCCTGAGACTGAGTCGTTTGTGCTCTTTGACCCTGCACAAATGGTGCTAAAGAAACCAAAAACATAAAACTGGTTAGTAAGAAAGGTTTATCAAATAGAATTGTGGTATTGATTAACTCTATAATCATATAAACAGAATTTGGAAGTCTGTATTTCATCTGGTTCATGATGAAATATTGTGGACTAGTGCAAAGCATGTGTAAGAAGTGTTTTAGTAAAAGTGAGTGTGATATTTGAAGTAGGTCAGTGTAGGATAGGTCACATTTACTAAAAGGTTTGGTTGGGAAATTCGAAGCCTGGGATATGCTTCTTGTTATTTTCAATGTTTATCACTCGGTATTAGAGTGATAACAGTAATGTGGCTTTGACCCATGGAAATTTTTGGCTAATGTGGCTTAAAGGGTTTTTGATCATTTCTTGAACAATGTTATCCAACTCAAAATAAATTGGACATCATTCAAGCAGCACCAGTGGGTGTCAGTGTGACATCAACCACTACTGTTCCTTTAAATGGTGGAACAACTGTAGACTGACAATGATCTTTTGAAAAGCTCAGTATATGAATTTTGCATAGCAGCAGTGGGCTTACTATGTTGGCCATAAGAGTATATATTTGAAAGTTCGATTGAGATTGTGGTCAGTATTGAGTTGGTACTGGCCAATACATAGTCTCTATGTGGAAAAAATATATATATATAAGTTTAAGGATTTTAGAAATTCATACCTGATACTTTATCTTATTCTCTTCTGGCATCATGAGAGGTCGGTGCTGGATCATTTGGATTTTGATTTGAGGCACCAGCACCTTCATGAAGTTCTTCTCTGCCAACAGCTGCACCTTCCAGTGTATGATGCTCAAACTGAAGTTCTACATCAAGAGGATCATGGGGTTCCTCAATATGTTGAGCTGTTGGTTCTGGTTCAGGACCTGGAAGGTCAGCATTGGCTGCAGCAGCACTTTGTTCTTGAAGAGATGCAGTGAGAGATGGTACATTTCCAGGTTGCATCTCTTCTGATGAGAGGTTTCCCATAATAACCGGGGAAAGATTTTGTCTTCTTCTGTGGATAACCAGTGGTGTGTCTTCTGAGGTCTCAGTATCAGAATCGGTTTCAATGTGAGGAGCATCAGGATTCTGTGCTGGTGGAGATGATACTGCTACTTGTTGAGCTTCCACCATCTCAGCATCTTGATCATTGTTTCCACCATCACCACTGTCATCATCAGTATCATCATTTTCTGATGCAGTATCAGAAGATTGTGCATCATTAATGTGTGCCTGGACTATAGCCCACATTGAGTGACTCATTACAGGCTCTCCTTCTCTTGGCCTGTAGAAGAAAATCTTCTCATGTAGAGGAGGAAGATCCACTCTTGGGCTGTTGAATTCATCATATATATGTGCAGGCATCTCATTCTGAAAAATGAGAGAAAGAAATCTGCAGAAAGGAACGTTTAATTCTCTGATTTTAGCCCGAATTAGAGAGGCTAATTCTTCAAAAATGAGTCGAGCATAATCAATGTCCCTTCCATGGTACATGGCATGAACCATCTGCATACCAAAATCGTTGATTTGGTCCAAGGCTCCAGTCTTGTGAGTCATACACCGAATGATCGTAGAGATCAGTATACCCCACATCGAACCAAATTCATTTCTTTTAATGATCCCCGTAGTACCTCTGCGACCAATAAGTGGTAACACGGATCTAGCCTCTAATCGGTCAACGAATGGCTCATATTGAGCATGAGCAGGAAAACCCAGTGCTTCCCGAATTATTGCTGTGGAGACGAAAGTCCTTCGTTGGTCTCGAATAACCCAACCAGTAATCATGTCTGGTGAGTCGATTTTAGCAGAGTACCAGAATTCACAGACCATTTCTGGGTAAATGGCTCTAGGAGATCGAATCAATGCTTGAGTGATTGGGCAGTGCTTCAGAAAAGTAACCATTTGTGTGAATTCGGGGCACGCCCAAGCTTGAGGAATATTGAAATTTGACGTGATGTTGTTCCTCGCAAACTTCGGTAGTTCATCGTTTCTAAACTGTGTTGCCGGTGCAGCTTCTGGTGCGAAGAATCTATAGTTTGCCATCTGTGATTTTGATTTAAAAAGTTTGCTTGCAAAGAGAAATTGAAATCGTTAATCGCAGAGAGAATCGAAAATGGATGTAAGAAATAACTGTTGTAAGAAAATGTTAATGAAAGAGAAAACGGTTATTTATACATAATCTAAAGATATTTACGGTATTGGGAAGTTAAACCGGCTGATTTGACAGCCTTATCCTGTATCAACGGTAACTTTCCTATTAAGAAAGGTTACCGTTGGGGAGTATAGGGGTTAAAAGTCAGTTGTATCACTCCAGGATTCCAATACCGAGTTTAAAAAAAAAAATTAAATTAAAAAAAATTTTAAAAATTAGAAAAACATTTAATTTAACCTATAAATTAATTAAAAAAAATTAAAATTTACAAAATTTGATAAATCAGACGAGTGATACTGAGTTGATCGGTATTGAAAGCAATACTGATCAGTCGGTATCAGAAAATTTAAGTAAATTTAGGGATTCAGCATACCCAATTGTCCTAGTAAGTACATAAACCTTTCCTCAGAGAGAGGTTTAGTAAACACATCGGCCAATTGGTCATCTGTAGGAACGAAATCTACCTCAACCTTACCCTTTTCCACATTATCTCGAATAAAGTGGTGTCTGATATCAATGTGCTTAGTTCTGGAGTGATGGACTGGGTTTTCAGTGATAGTAATAGCACTCTTGTTATCACAATGTATAGGTGTCTTCTGGAAGTTAAACCCATAGTCCATTAGTTGATACTGCATCCACAAGAGTTGAGCACAGCAACTTCCTGCAGCAACATATTCTGCTTCTGCAGTAGAAGTTGCTACTGAATTTTGTTTCTTGGATGACCAGCCAACTAGTCTGCCACCAAGGAACTGACATCCTCCACTTGTACTCTTCCTGTCCAACCGACAACCTGCAAAATCTGCATCTGTATACCCTTCAAGGTCAAAGTTTGAGTCTTTGGGATACCAAAGACCCATGTTAGGAGTACCTAAAAGATATCTAAAGATCCGCTTAACAACTTTCATATGTGATTCTTTAGGATCAGCCTGATACCGAGCACATAAACAAGTTGCAAACATGATATCAGGCCTGCTAGCTGTTAAGTAAAGTAAAGAACCAATCATACCTCGGTATGTGGATTGACATACTGGTTTACCAGTTTCATCATTACTTATTTTATCCTGAGTACCCATAGGAGTATGCATGGATGATAAATTTTCAAATTTGTATTTCTTGAGCATGTCATGCACATACTTACTTTGATTTATGAAAGTGCCATCAGGCTTTTGTTCAACTTGTAAACCAACAAAGTAAGTAAGTTCTCCCATCATACTCATCTGATACTGAGATGACATTATCTTAGCAAACCAGTCACACATTGACTTGTCAATGGAGCCAAAGATAATATCATCCACATATATTTGAATGAGTAAAATGTCAGAACCTTTTCGTTTTGAAAATAATGTTTTGTCAATTTTACCTCTTATAAACTTATTTTCAATTAGGTACTCAGACAGGGTATCATACCAGGCTCTGGGAGCTTGTTTGAGCCCATAAAGAGCTTTATCAAGCTTGAAAACGTAATTAGGAAATTTAGGGTCAACAAAACCTGGTTGTTGTTTGACATAAACTTCCTCCTGTAGTTTTCCATTAAGGAAGGCACTTTTGACATCCATCTGATAAACTTTGAAATTCTTGAAAGCTGCATATGCAAGATACAGCCTAATAGCTTCAATTCTTGCAACTGGTGCAAAAGTTTCATCATAGTCAATGCCTTCTTCTTGCCTGTAACCCTGAGCAACCAGTCTTGCTTTGTTTCTGATGACAACACCATCCTTGTCCATTTTGTTTCTGAACACCCACTTAGTACCAATTATAGTTTTACCAGCAGGAGGTGGTACTAAGTTCCAAACTTTATTTCTTTCAAACTCTGTCAGTTCTTCTTGCATAGCTTCTACCCAGTCTTCATCTAATAAAGCTTCATCAGCTTTCTTGGGTTCCATGGTAGATAAGAAACTTGGGAAGAAACAGAAGTTTGCAGTTGCTTGGGGTTCAAACTCTAACCTTCTTCTTGTTTGAACACCTTGTTCAATTAGACCAATAATATTTGCATGAGGATGGTCTCTGTGTTCCCTTAGATTATTTCCTAAGGAAACATTTGAAGCAAGATCAACAATATCTTGTTGTGGTGATGAATTGTCTGCCTGATATTGTGATGAATCCTGATCAGTATCAGACAATACTGGTTGTTGTTCTTCCGAATTTTGCAGATTTGGTGTGGATTCTTGAGCAGTATTGGAAGATTCTCCTTCCTCATAAGTGGAGTTGTTCAAATCAAGAATTGGGACCTCAGTATTGGGGTTCTCAGTAATGGGAACCTCAGGATTTGATATATTGAAGTTAGACTGAGGTGCTTCTTTATCAGTGTCACTCATACTATGATCAACAAAGTATGGGTGAGACTTGGGCTGTTCAACAATGGAGTTTTCTGGATTGCATAGAATTTCTATGCCACTGATGTCTTCAGTTGCTGAGGTAGAATGCTCATTCTGATTTTCATCAAATGTAACATGAATAGATTCTACAATCACCTTGGTGGAGATGACATACACTCTGAAGGCTTTAGAGTGTGGAGAATAGCCCATGAACACGCCTTCATTTGCTTTGGGAGCAAATTTGTTGAGATTTTGCTTAGTACTTAGTACAAAGCATTTACTCCCAAAGATGTGGAAGTATTCCACATTAGGAATCTTGCCATTATATAACTCATAAGGAGTCTTTTGATGACGCTGGACTATTGTAGCTCTGTTTTGAGTAAAGTTGGCACAATTAACAGCTTCAGCCCAGAAGCTCAGTGCCAGTCCAGCATGACATAACAAAGTTCTTGCAGCTTCAATCAAAGTTCTATTTTTTCGTTCTACAACACCATTTTGTTGTGGTGTGTAGGCTGCAGAGAAGTTTTGTATGATTCCTTTTTCTTCACAGAAATCAGCCAATACTGAGTTCTTGAACTCAGTACCATGGTCACTTCTAAGTTGTTTGACCTTGTTGCCTTTTTGAAGTTCTTCTCTTTTAATGAAGGCAATGATTTCTGTTGTTGCATCAGCTTTAGTCTTGAGAAAAATAACCCAAGTGTATCTTGAGAATTCATCAACTAAGACTAATGTATAGATCTTTTTGGCCAATAATGGTGTGCTGATGGGACCAAAAAGATCCATATGAATCATTGTAAGAGGTTCATTTATGGAGTGATTAACTTTTGACTTGAATGAACTCTTCTTCTGCTTGCCAATTTCACATGCTGAGCATAACTTCTCTTTTGAATAAGTAATAGTAGGCAGCCCTCTCACCAGTTTCTTGATACTGAGCTCATTTATATTTCGGAAATTTATGTGAGAGAGCTTCTTGTGCCATAACCAATGTAATTCTGGTTTGACTTTAGACAGCAGGCAAACTCGAATGGTGGGGTCTATTTCAGATAGATTGACCACATAAACATCCTTTTCTCTTCTAGCAACGAGTACAGGTTGCCCTTTATCATTGTAGATGATTCCTGCAATCTTTCTTAACCGAGCTTCATTATCATCATCACACATCTGGCTGATACTGAGCAGATTGTGTTTGAGACCCTCCACATAGGCAACTCTTTTAAAAGTTATATTGCCTGCCTTTATGACTCCATACCCTCTTGTTTTCCCTATAGAATCATCTCCAAACTTGACAGAAGGACCCTTCTCTGGAGTATAGTTTAGAAGGTACTCCATACTGCTAGTCATGTGTCTTGAGCAGCCACTATCTAGATACCATTTTCTGTCACCCTGCACAAGACACAAATAATAAGTTAGTTCTTTTTAGGAACCCATTTTTGAATGGGACCTTTGGTAGGAGAAACAGGGTTTGACTTGATCTCTTTTGACAGATTTAGAAGGAGATGATTATGGTGTCTTAATTTTATTTTTCATAGAAGTCTTTTTATCAGTTGACTTCTTGTTTGTAACACCTGGAGATCCTGTTGAAGTTGTTTTCTTTTTATCATGTTTTAGAATGACAACTTGAACAGGTTCTTTAGATTCTTGAGTATTTGACTTTGCTGTTCATGTGGATTCAGTATTAGTTAAAACAGTTTAAGTAGCAGTATGTTTATTTTCTGTATTCTCAGGTTCTTTATATATCTCAAACGTAGTTGTGTTAAATAATAATTCAAATGGAGGAACAGCAGAAGTGTCATACTGTACTATTTCGAGGGCAGTATCACAAATTTCTTTTTCAGGAAATTCAATACTGAGCTCTTGTAGTTCAGTATAGCACTTAGAACAGATGGAAGGACCAATTTTTTTTCAAAAATCATTTTATCCTCATCATCTGATTCAGTTTGACATCCTATCTCACAAAAGGTTTTTGCTTTTACAAACTGAATAGGGTTCATATCCGAAAATTCTTCAAATAAATCAGCAAAATTATTTCTATTTTTTAATTGAGGATCAACACCAAGTGCAGCCCTTACATTTTCTGGAAATTGTTGATTTAGACATTTATTTAGTTTAATAGATGCATTTCCCCAAGATTTACACTGATTTTCAAATTTTTCTTTTTCCAGTTTGTGTAAATGAGCTTTATCAGCTAATCTTTGGTTAATGTCTTGTAAGTTTAAAAAATCTAATTCTAAATCTTTACATTTTGCTAATTTATCTAAATGTTCGTTATTTACCCTTTCTAGTTCATGAATTGTTAATTTTAATGCTTTTTCTCTCTGTACTAAAGTTTTAAGATCAACAATCATATACTCAAAAATCTTTTCTTTTTCATTTTCAGAATAAGTTTGAAAGGAACTCACCTTGTACAACTGAGTGGAATCCCAATCAGTGTGGACACTCAGTCTCTCAGCTTCTTTGATATCTCTATCAAAGGAGCTCTTCAAATCTTCTTCATTAAAAGCCATAAAGGCTTTGTTCTCAATCTCTTCATCATCATCACTTATTTCCTCGTCCATCCAAGCCTCTGAGTAAAGTGCTTGATAAGGTGCAGCATTCCCTGCCGCATTCTTCCCTTTGCTCCAGTTCTTCAGCTTGACATACTTATCTCTATACCGTTTAGCTCGGTATGCAATCTTATCATTCTGATCAGTTTCAGTTGACTTGGTATGACAATTAGCAGCAATATGGCCATGCTTTCCACACCTATAGCAAAGATCTGATCTTGGATCAGTATTGGAAGAGCTAACACCAAGCCTCTTCTTTTTCAACTGATCCAGCTTCATGGACATAAGAGCCATTTGTGTTTCAAGCTCTTCTGCCTCAGCATCAGCAAGATCAACTTCTGGTTCTTCAGGTTCTGTTACAGTATATGCATGTTGCACAACTAGAGCCATACCAGTGGAAGACTTGTCAGTTTTCCTCCAGTTGATCAGTCTTGCAGCATTATTCTCCTCATGATTCAACATTAATCCATACAAAGTTTGAAGAGTGTATGACTCAATGTTGTTAGCAGCATTGACAGAATTTGTCATGTCAAGAAACTGTTGAGGAAGACTATCCAAGAACTTTTGAACAAGCTCTCCTTCTTCCTTTACAATGCCTACACTGATTAAATCATGGACAAGAGTATTAAACCTGTTGTAGAGAGTAGTGATATCTTCATTTGGGCTAGAGAAGAAGTTTTCATACTTCCTTCTCATATTGCTTTTCCTCTGCAACTTCACTTTGAGTGTGCCTTCATAAGTGATTGATAGACTATCCCACATAGCCTTTGCTGTTGGCAATTTCATAATTGCATTAAGTATTTCTTTGGTAACAGCATTACCAATCACTCCCTTAGCTCTTGAGTCTAGACTGAATAACTGACGGTCAGTATCAGTCCAGGTGTGTTTCAGTTTAGGAACTGTTCTTGTGCTCTCAGGAGCATCATCAGTAGCAGCAACGGGTTCCACGGTTTTTGGGATGATAGGACCATCATTTAGCACAGTGAGCATCTCATGATGAATTGATTCAAGATACCACTGAGCCTTAAGCTTCCATTGATGGAAGTCTTTTCCATCAAAGATGGGCACTCCCTTACCAGACATGACTGGGCAACGATTGTAGACATTTTCGATTTTTGAGTATTGGAAGGATAAGTATAAGGAATGGCTGCCAGGGTTAAAAGATCGACTAAATAAGAATTAATTTAGCCTGCTCTGATACCAGTTGTTAGGTCACAACAACCCTGGTTAGTATGATAATTGTTAGATTAATAATTTACTTAAGACAATTAAGGTGATTAACACAGTAATTTAGTCAAACGTATATTATTCCACAAAGTGTGGCTTGTAGCGGAAATACAAGACCACTTGAACAATTACAAAGATAGATATGTGAACGTGTAAATTGGTAAATACTTCTTTGCAAGATGATCTCTATTTATAATGTTATAGAGATCTTACATAATGGGCAAAGAAGTAACCGAAGGACTAAGTAAATGAAATGACTAAGATCAAGGGATTTGATCTTAGTCCGTTACTATACTGACTGTGACTCAGTCCTTCTACTCGGTATTGGTTTTCCAATACCGAGTGCTGATACTGAGTGGCCAGTATTGGCCAAACTCAGTATCACTCCTAACTTAGCTATTTTAATCTACATTTTAATCTAAGCTATTCTAGATTGTTTTGTTATCCTAAGATTCATAAAGAGGTAAGGCTTTTTGCCTTAACAATCTGAGACATTGTGCCTGGGTAACTGAGCTCGGCACAGAGTCATTCTGTGCTATTACTTGCTAGGGCAATCTGAGATAATTATGTTAAAGAGATAATAAAACAAAATAACACACATCTGAGTTTTTGGCTATATGCCTATCTTGGGATCACCTCCCGTCTGAGTTTTTGGGATTATTCCCGTCTGAGTTTTGGGATCACTCCCGTCTGAGTTTTTGGCTTACGCCTATCTGAGGTGTGAGGAGGGGCGAGGTTGATCTCTCGTCCCAAGTCACACAAGCGCGCTATATAAATTAAAATCTGAGAAATAAATCTGAGTAATTAATCGAGTAGTTTCTGACTAGGAGTACACCGATGTGCCCTCATGTGTTGTATGTTATGATTGTTTGCATTTTGAGATTATTCACTCAGCTTCCCAGCTGACCCCTATTTTCCCCCACTGGTTTAGGTGGTGCTAGAGGAGGGCCAGTGATGAATCCGGCCCCGGCTACCCTCAGGATCGCTGAGGGGGCTACTACTAGGGCTCGAGGACGAGCCTATCAGATGACTGGGGAGGAGGCCAAGAAGGCTCCTAATGCTGTTGCTGGTAAATATTTTTACCTTCTGAGTTATTATTCAAATTATAATCTAAGTTATTATCTAAGTTTTAATCTGAGGAAAATTTGCATGAGTACTACTGTGTGATTCTAATTCTATGTGCATGTTGTGATCTCTGTGCAATAGGTACTTTTTCTGTGAACGACATACCTGCTTTTGTGTTATTTGATAGTGGGGCAACCCACTCGTTTGTCTCTCATGCTTTTAGCAAACTGATGTCTCATAAACTAGAGAACCTTTCCGAGCCCTTAGTGATAGAGGTCGTCAATGACAAAACTCTAACTGTTACAAAAGTTTACCGGAAATGTCTGATCGAGTTGTGTGGGAAGAAATTTCCCATAAATCTTATTCCTATCGCTATGAGAGAGTTATGTGTGATTGTGGGGATGGATTGGATGACCGAATACCACGCCGAGATTCTCTGTCACCAAAAACAAATCCGTATCAAACCCCCAAGTGGGATTGAATTGTTAATTCAGGGCGACATAAACCGATTGGTGCCGGCACTGTGTTCGGCTGCGAGAGCAAGAAAATATCTTCAGCACGGTGCCGTGGGTTATCTGGCTTATGTTATCGACACTATTCTTGAAGCAAAACCGAGATCGATAGAAAGTGTTCAGATTGTTAGCGAGTATGCTGATGTATTTCCCGAGGATCTGCCGGGAATACCACCTGAGAGGCAGGTGGAATTTCGAATAGATTTGGTACCGGGTGCTGCGCCGATTGCTAAGGCTCCTTATCGCCTTGCACCGCCAGAAATGAAAGAACTGTATGACCAGTTACAAGGATTGCAAGAAAAAGAATTTATTCGACCGAGTTGTTCACCGTGGGTCGCACCAATATTGTTTGTAAAGAAAAAAGATGGGTCGCAGAGAATGTGTATCGATTACAGGGAATTGAATAAGTTGACAGTGAAGAACCGTTATCCATTGCCAGGAATCGACGATTTGTTCGACCAGCTTCAGGGTGCGTCATGGTTTTCGAAAATTGACTTGCGTTCAGGGTACCATCAGATGCGGGTGAAAGAAGAAGATATTGAGAAAACCGCCTTTCGAACACGTTATGGTCATTATGAGTTTGTAGTGATGCCTTTTGGACTCACTAACGCACCAGCGGCTTTCATGGATCTTATGAATCGGGTGTGTAGTAGTATGTTTGATCGTTCGGTGATTGTGTTTATTGATGGTATTTTGGTTTACTCAAAGACCAAGACAGATCACGAGGTTCATCTTCGCGAGGTGTTAGATACGTTGAGACGCGAAGGTCTTTATGCGAAATTCTCCAAGTGTGAATTTTGGTTACGTGAAGTGCAGTTTCTTGGGCATGTTGTGAATGAGGAAGGTATAAAAGTTGACCCTGCAAAAATCTCAGCAGTAATGAAGTGGGAAGTACCGAAGACGCCATCAGAGATTCGTAGTTTCCTAGGTTTAGCTGGGTATTATCGTCGTTTTATCCAAGATTTCTCCAAAATCGCTTCACCGTTGACAAAGTTGACCAAGAAATCAGCTGCATTTAGTTGGGGTAATCAGCAGCAAGAAGCTTTTGAAGCATTGAGGAATCGGTTATGTGAGGCGCCGATTCTAGCCCTGCCAGAGGGCGTAGAAGATTTTGTGGTTTACTGTGACGCATCTATTCAGGATCTGGGTGATGTTCTAATGCAAAGGGGTAAAGTGATTGCATATGCTTCTAGACAGTTGAAATCTCACGAAGGAAATTACCCTACGCATGATCTCGAGTTAGGTGCCGTGGTGTTTGCTTTAAAAATCTGGAGACATTATTTATACGGCGTGAAAATCACCATCTACACTGATCATAAGAGTTTGAAATATTTGATGGATCAGCAGGATTTGAACATGAGACAGAGGAGATGGCTGGATGTGTTGAAGGATTATGATTGTGAGATCCTTTATCATCCAGGTAAAGCCAATGTAGTGGCTGATGCGTTGAACAGGAACCCTATTCAGGGTATTTGTATGAGGTTGACAGCAGTGGCATCGTTATTGGAGTCTATTCGCAGTGCAAAGTTAGAAGCTTCAGAAACTGAGCAGGCTAAGAAAGAACGGGTTGTAGGTGTGATTGGCAGTTTTGTGAAAGATAGTAGAGATCTTCTGACACATCTTGGTAGAGTCTGGGTTCCTTCACACGGTGGTAACCGTGATATTTTGTTAGATGAGGCTCATAAGTCCAAATTTTCTATCCATCCGGGTGCGACTAAGATGTATCGAGACCTTCGTGATAACTATTGGTGGCCGGGTATGAAGTTAGAGGTAGCCGATTATGTTGAGAAATGCTTGACTTGTCGCAAGGTCAAGGCCGAGCACCAGAAACCACACGGAATGTTGCAGCCATTAGAGATTCTCGTATGGAAGTGGGAACGGATTACTATGGATTTGATCACCAAGTTACCGAAAACGCCAGGAGGGTATGATGCTATCTGGGTAAGTCGTTGACCGTTTGACCAAGAGTGCCCACTTTATTCCGATTCGGGAGAGTTCTTCAGCTGAGAAGATGGCGGATATTTTTGTTCGCGAGATTGTGGCGAGACACGGTATACCGGTCTCTATTGTATCAGACAGAGACACTCGTTTTACATCGAGATTTTGGGAGAAATTCCAAGAGGAGATGGGCACGAGACTTCATTTCAGTACCGCGTTTCATCCACAGACAGATGGTCAGAGTGAGCGGACGATTCAGACGCTAGAGGACATGCTGAGAGCATGTGTACTTGATTTTGGAGGTAGCTGGGATAAGTATCTACCATTGGCGGAATTTTCTTACAACAATAGCTACCACTCGAGCATTCGTATGTTTACAATTTTTCTCTCTTCCCTTTTAATTTTTGTGTGCGATCGATTTCATAATTGTTTCTCTGAATTAGGTAAACCACCGTTCGAGATGTTATACGGTAGGAAGTGTCGAACGCCCATTTGCTGGGGAGAGGTTGGGCACAAGGTACTGGGTAGTACTGAAATCGTATTAAAACTACCGAGATGATTCAGATGGTTCGTGAGAGGTTGATTACCGCGCAGAGCTGCCAGAAAAGTTATGCAGACAAGAGGCGTTCTGTTCTGGAATTTCAGGTTGGAGATTATGTGTTGCTAAAAGTTTCCCCGTGGAAGGGAGTAATCAGGTTCCGGAAGAGGGGAAAGTTGGGACCTTGTTACATTGGTCCATATCAGGTGATCGCCAGAGTCGGAAAAGTTGCTTATCGTCTAGATTTACCAGAAGAACTCCACCTCATACATAATACTTTTCACGTGTCACAACTGAGAAAATGTATTGTCGACGAGTCCGTAGTTGTACCATTAGAAGATATTCAAATTGACGAAAAGTTGAACTATATTGAGCACCCGATTGCGATCCTTGACCGTAAGGTCAAGACCTTGCACAACAAAGAAATTATGCTAGTTAAGGTGCAGTGGCAACATCGTAAGGGTTCCGAGTGGACATGGGAACCTGAGTCTGAGATGCGGGAAAATTATCCCGATCTATTTCCGAGTGATGACTTCGGGGACGAAGTCTGAATCAAGTGGGATTGAGTTGTAACGCCCCGAATTTTTGTAATTTGATTTAATTACGTTTTTCTTTCTTCCTTGTCATAACTTGTGGTTTTATTTAATGAGATAGTACGTAGTATTAAGTTATATGATTACGTGTCTTTGTTTTGGTATAGTTAATGTTGTGGCGTTCTGATTATACAACTAAGTGATCAGGTGACGTTTTATTTTGAGACATCTATTATCATTATTGTTATTGCAACGTATTACACGTCGTTTAATTCCGAGCTTGCACTAGTCTAAGGTTTCTTATACTCCGTGACGGGGTGAGGACGGCCGCAGGCCAAGACCGAACCAAGTCGCTAATATCCCTCAAATCTTTTACGGTTTAGCTTGGGCCGAATCTGTTTCCCCGGTTTCCTTTAATTCGGCCATGAAGGGCCCGATCCGAACTCTGTAAATTCCCCTTGTAGAATTCGGCCCAATCCACCAAAGCCTAAAACTAAATCTAGTGTAAGGCCCGGTTTCCATTAGTCTTGATCGTGGGCTTTAGGAGGCTGCCATATACTTAATCGCTATTAGCAGACTATTACCGCAAATCGTCCACCCTAAGTGCCGACACTGCTATTCTCTCCCATAATTCCGTTCGTTGCTAGCGATCAAATCAGAGCCAAGATCGATCAAAGTGATTCAATTCGTCACAATTCCGAACGGTATTTATCTTTCCCTGTTTGTATTCTATTTCTTTCTAATTGATCGGTGAGTAGTAATCCGATTCTTTTTCTTTCCTGCTTGAATCGTGATCGAACAGAGAAGGGCTGAAACGAGTCATCAGAGGTGGACATCGAGCAACCTCTGATTTTAATCAAGAAGTAGTCGGTATTGATTCTTTTCACCAAGTTATTAAGACGTCTATTGTTGAATTGTTTTGATTGTAGCTTATACTCTAGTCGACTTATACTCTAGTCGATCAATTCCGTTCCCTTAATGTTACTTCTAGATTATTCGAGTAGCAAATCTGCCTCGTGTAGGGCTGTTAACTTGTCAAGTCCAGAGTCGGGTTCTTCAAGTGACGGGTTGGGTTGCCGAATTAAATTTTATTTAAAGTGTAGATTTTTTGCAGTTTTCTGCCCCTCTGTTCGCGACTGATTTTAACAGGTTTAAAATAAGTTTTTGGACTTTTGGCCCAAGCGGGGACCTTTTTTTCTGAGTTAGCTTTCTAATGCCGCAACCCTCTCGTCAATCCGAATTACGGTTTAAAAGTTATAGTTAATTTAGTATGCTGCTGTTAGGAAGATGACCTGTGCAACATGTCTGTTTTGCAACACTGTTTTGAGACACTTAGAGTCTGTTTTGGCCAGTGACCGTCTCACAGTAAATTGTAGTTCTGATTGTCTAGTTGTCGTGATAAAAAGATGGGAAAAATCTAATAAGCCGTTTAGGAGTTATGGCAGTTTCCGTGGGACTGACGGGTGCTGCCAGTTTTCTGAAATAAGCCCTCGGGTAGAATTTTAATTCAGGGTTTCGTTTTTTGGTTTTAGGACCGTCTAGGAGATAACGTGCTGTACCTTTGACTGTCGGGAACCCTTTGGAGCTTACGTTTCTCGAGGTGAGTATTCTCACCGTGGATTCAGTTTTAACGTTGTACATGCATGACTTATGTGTTACATTACTTGCACCATAATTGCTATCTGAGTTGATCTGTTATCTGAGTATCTGAGCATCTGTTTATTTATTTATGATCTGAGACATTGTGCCTGGGTAACTGAGCTCGGCACAGAGTCATTCTGTGCTATTACTTGCTAGGGCAATCTGAGATAATTATGTTAAAGAGATAATAAAACATAATAACACACATATGAGTTTTTGGCTATATGCCTATCTTGGGATCACCTCCCGTCTGAGTTTTTGGGATTATTACCGTCTGAGTTTTGGGATCACTCCCGTCTGAGTTTTTGGCTTACGCCTATCTGAGGTGTGAGGAGGGGCGAGGTTGATCTCTCGTCCCAAGTCACACAAGCGCGCTATATAAATTAAAATCTGAGAAATAAATCTGAGTAATTAATCGAGTAGTTTCTGACCAGGAGTACACCGATGTGCCCTCATGTGTTGTATGTTATGATTGTTTGCATTTTGAGATTATTCACTCAGCTTCCCAGCTGACCCCTATTTTCCCCCACTGTTTAAGGTACCAGCAAAGGGAAGGAGAAGGTGGACGGTTGACCGCTGTATTCTACCTATGTTGATGTGGACAGCATTTATTATTTTAATAAACATTTACTCTATTAAACTATTTCCGCATTTAAGATTTTTGTTAAATAACGACCTTACTATTTTAGGATTTTAAGTATTTAAATTATTTGGACATTTTATATTAAAATCTTGTACTCGAAGATTTTTAAATTCTTGTAAATTTTTGGGTGTTACACCTCTCGATGTAGAACTTCAGTATGAGCAGCATACACTGGAAGGTGCAGCTGCCAGAAGAGAAGAGGCTCCTGAAGGTGCTGGTGCCTCAAATCAGCATACAGAAGATCCAGCACCGACCTCAAATGATGCAAGATGAGAATCCGACAAAGTCTCAGGTATGAATTTCTAAAAAGCCCTAATATTTTATATATATATAAACTTTTCCCAAATAGAGACTATGTATTGGCCAGTACCAACTCAATACTAACCACAGTCTCAAACGAACTTTTAAATATATCCACTTATGGCCAACATAGTTAGCCCACTGCTGTTATGAAAAATTCATACACTAAGTACTTCAATGATCATTGTCAGTCTAAAGTTGTCTCAACATTTAAAGAGACAATGGTGGTTGATGTCAAACTGACACCCACTGGTGCTGCTTGAATTATGACCAACTTATTTTTGAGTTGGGTCCCATGATTCAAGAAATGATCACAAACCTTTTCAGCCACATTAGCCAAAATTTTCCATGGGTTTAGCCACATTTCTGTTATCACTCTGATACCGAGTGATATACATTGAAAATACTAAGAAGCACATCCCAGGCTTCGATTTCCCAAACCAAAACCATTTTAGTAAATGTGACCTATCCTATACTGAGCTACTTCAAATTTCACACTCACCTTTACTAATATTTTCTTACACATGCTATGCACAAGTTCACAATATTTCATCATCAACCAGATGAAATACAGACTTCAAAAATCTGTTTATATGATTATAGAATTAACCAACACCACAATTCTATTTGATAAACTTTTCTTACTAACCAGTTTTATGTTTACTTCTTTAGCACCATCTGTGCAGGGTCAAAGGGCACAAGCCAGTCAGTCTCAGGAAGTACATGGAGCTTTACAAACTATATTAAATCAAATCCTGGCCATACAGACCACTCAGAATAATATTCTGGCCAGGATGGATGAAATGAGTACTGAGATTGGCACATTAAAGCAGTAAGTGGCAATCCTACAGCAACAACAACAGCCTTCACCACCTCCACAAACTCTAACTGGAGGAAATAATGATGAACCCGGTCCTGATATTGAGCCTCGAAGATCACTCTCTCCTGCAAATACTGAGGGTGCACAGGATGCTGCTACTGAACCTATGCTCTCCCCAACTCCTGAAGATCTACAGGGGGACATAGGTGGTGATACTGAACCAATTCCCTCCCCCTCCAGTGATAACAATAATGGGGAGAAGAGACAAAGAGACCAAGAGGTTGATCAACCTGAGCCATCTGCTCAGGGGAGAAAAAAAGGAAGTTAAATGAAGATCAACCTCCACAGCAACAACAACATCAGCAAACACCTCATACTGAACCACTTAGGTTTTGGTATGAACGAAGCAGACAAAGGGGACGGTCAGTTTTGGAACAACTTGAAGAAGAACCATCTGAGCCATCTGCTCAGGGGGAGACTGAAACTGACCAACCACAGCAAGCTGTTACTGAGGAAAACAACTTGCAGATTATAGTTTATAGGCCTTTTGTGTGGCCTATTGCTGATGATGACGATGAAGAACATCCAGTGCCATCCGAAAATTTTCTAAACTTTGCACTGGATGAAGCAAATAAAGAAAGCTCTTCATCATCATTCTCAGATGATGAAGAGCCTAAAAGAAAACCAATCTCTCCTAGAGCTGAAGGACCTTCTAGAATCCCTAGAAGACCAATAACCAAAAGAATGTCAAATGTGGTTATGTCCTCAGAATCAAGTGAATAATCAGATCCAGCTCCACTGACTTCTAGACCCAGAAGATCTGTTCAATATACTAAGGATGAGATTGAAGCTCAAAGATATTTTCC
The DNA here is from genome assembly GCA_963853835.1 of Calendula officinalis. Classification (NCBI taxonomy): domain Eukaryota; kingdom Viridiplantae; phylum Streptophyta; class Magnoliopsida; order Asterales; family Asteraceae; genus Calendula; species Calendula officinalis. The sequence goes on from OY970828.1 coordinate 67,878,623, forward strand.
TGCCAAGGAAGAAGATCCAGAAACTGATACTGAGGCAGATGATTCATGGAAGCCTCATGTTGTCAGAAGACAAGGTGATGATGTCCTCCAACAATATTGGAACATTGTTGCTCAAAGATTCAGATATAGGGAAACCAGGATGAATATGCTGAGGAACAGAGCTTTTCTGAATGTGAAGAACATATATTGGCTAAATGAATTTGTCAACAAAATTAAAGTCAAGACTGTTGACAGATGCATTACTGCAACTTGCACTGGGCCAGTCAGTCCTCCAATGAAGATCTTTCTTCATGACATTCAAAATATGGGACTCCAAGACTGGATTAAAATTGCTAGACTAATAAAGGAGTTGCCATCAAGATCTTCTGAAGCCCAAGTGATGATGGATGAAATCTGGGCTGTATTCGCTATCTGTTATGAAAAGGGCATTCTTTATGCAGCAGATTATAGGGCACTCAGTGTGATGACTGAGGCTGTCAAGAACAACAAACCTGAGTGCCTTAATACTTTCAGACTGTTCCCCAAATATATTGTTCCTCCTAATCTTATCTTTCAGGATCAAAAGAGTACCATATATCCAACATCTGGATATATGTATACTGACTTAGAGGACAGAGAGTGCTTCATTACTGAAGCAGACTTGGCAACAGCTCCTATTAGCCATTTGGTGGGTTTAAAATGGATGATAACCAAGAAAGAAGACTCTTGGTTCAGAAAGAAAATAGTTGCTGTGCTAAATAACAGGCAAGATGAACTGAAGAAGAGAGAAGAGTTCATCCATGTGAAGAACGAAGTCTTCTACGAGTTTGAGTCAATCAACAAAGAATAAAGAAGAAGACTTTGCAGCCTGTACTTGTTATTTTTTGATTTCTCTTTGTAATTGTTTTGTTATCATTAGATAGGGGGAGATTGTTAAGGCAAAAAGTCTTACCCCTTTGTGAATCTTAGAATAACAAAACAATCTAGACTAGCTTAGATTAAAAGGTAGATTAAATTAGCTAAGTTAGGAGTGATACTGAGTTTGGCCAATACTGGCCACTCAGTATCAGCACTCAGTATTGGAAAACCAATACTGAGTAGAAGGACTGAGTGATACTCAGTATAGTAACGGACTAAGATCAAATCCCTTGATCTTATTCATTTCCTTTACTTAGTCTATTGTTAGGGTAGAAAACCCGGTCAAACCCATTACTTTGTGAATCTGATGAACAAATAAATATATAAGTTTAACTCTAACAAATAATCTTAGTAATACTCGGTTCATACTGAGTTGGTCGGTATGTGCTCATACCGAGTTGGTCGGTATGAGGTGATACCGAGTTCACGGACCGAGCTATTTCCCATGATTCACTTTATTAGTCAAATCCTTTAATCATGCTATGTATTTATTAGAATTGGGAAGTTACATTTGAATAAGGTTAATTGTAAAACCTCTATAACTTATAAATAGAGGTTTAGGCTATACTTGTTTAGTATCCTTTTGGATCCCGGTGAATCATTTGTGTTGATCACCGGTAACCCAATTCTAAACGTAACACTTTGTGGAGTGTTCTTGGTTATTCTGCAACCAAGAACACATATTATACGTTTGTGCTTAATAAGAATAATCGTATGACGTATATGATCTTGTCTTTACCGATTTTACTATCAATATTGGGGTTCGTTGTGACCTAACAATTGGTATGAGAGCGGTTCAAAGTTATCTACAACTTTGATGATCCTATAATCCTAATATTGTTGAAGATCAAGTCTTTTCATAAAGAAGAACAATGCATAATTTTCGTCATATTCTGCGCACGGGTAGAAGAAATGCCGGATCTCCTTCGTTAATGGTAGAACCTGTGTGAAATTTGAACAGGAGGTTCTCAACACGCAGAAACTCAATCTGACCGTTCAGAATTGCAATTCGAGTTTCTGGTAGAGAGTTATGTATGGCGCAAAAAGTCAGATTCTATGCTTTTTATTCCTTACTTTCTGGGCAGCCATGGTAGAAAAATCAAATCTTTTTCTTCAAACTTCTAATAAGCGTGAAATTTGGACAAAAGGTTCACCATAATGTGTTTAAAGTTTTCACCGTTCAGATCTTCAAAAGGAATCGTTTATTGAGAGATATATATTTTTGAAGATTATTGACGAATATTTATGGTATATTTTTAATTCTGCGCAACTCTGGTAAAACGGCTAATGTATCTTTTTTAACCGTTGGATTTTCATAAATTTTGGATATTATATCCATAACACATACATGTACTCGGTATCAAAATTTCAGACTGATCAGAATTGTATACTGAAAGATACATATTTTCAAAGATGATGATTTTCTGATACTGACTGTCTCATACCGAGTGGTCAGTATGAGACCGCTGTGATCGTTTCAACCGAAGGATCACTATGATGTTTGGATATGATGTTGAAGACAGGTATATGTATATTGCGTTAAAAATTCATAATGATCAGAAGATTCTACATGGAGATATGATATTTTGAAGTTGCTGCAAAATTAGAGAAACGAAATTCTGAAAGCTGAATTTTACAAGTGAGTATATTTCACATGTTTTTCTCTTTTTAATTATATAAAATCACCTTAAACTGAGGAAATCCATAAGTTGATTGATTCTTTGGAGGGGTTTCAAGTCAAAGATAAAATATACCGAACAGTTTAAGGTGAAAGTATATGATTCAGGGGGAGAAAAACTCAATGCGATATATATTTTCTCTTAAAATGAAGCTAAAGTTCTTAAAGCTAAAGTGTTCATGCTAAGTTATTCAAGGGGGGTACATGTCACATATTATTTTACAATCATTTGAATCGTTTCAAACTGAGGAAATCTACTAGTTGAATGATTTTTGGGATATGTTTCATTTCAATTCAAATATACCGGACAGTTTGAGGAGGAGTCAATGATTGTGGGGGAGAAAAGTTAATGTGATATATATTTTCTTGAAGTACTTAGTGAATAAAGAATATGAAAAGATCTCAAAAAGAAGACCATACAAGACAAGATCGTTATTATTTATTAGGTTAAACATATTCATTTGTTATCATCAGATAGGGGAGATTGTTAGGGTAGAAAACCTGGTCAAACCCATTACTTTGTGAATCTGATGAACAAATGAATATATAAGCTTAACTCTAACAAATAATCTTAGTAATACTCGGTTCATACTGAGTTGGTCGGTATGTGCTCATACCGAGTTGGTCGGTATGAGGTGATATCGAGTTCACGGACCGAGCTATTTCCCATGATTCACTTTATTAGTCAAATCCTTTAATCATGCTATGTATTTATTAGAATTGGGAAGTTACATTTGAATAGGGTTAATTGTAAAACCTCTATAACTTATAAATAGAGGTTTAGGCTATACTTGTTTAGTATCCTTTTGGATCCCGGTGAATCATTTGTGTTGATCACCGGTAACCCAATTCTAAATGTAACACTTTGTGGAGTGTTCTTGGTTATTCCGCAACCAAAAACACATATTATACGTTTGTGCTTAATAAGAATAATCGTATGACGTATATGATCTTGTCTTTACCGATTTTACTATCAATATTGGGGTTCGTTGTGACCTAACATCTATCGGTTACTCCTTTTCTCATTATGTAAGATCTCTATAACACTATAAATAGAGATCATCTTGCAAAGGAGTAATCACCAATTTACGTATTCACTTCCATACACTTGTAATTGATCAGTGGTCTTGTTATTCCGCAACAAGCCACACTTAGTGGATTTATACATTGACTATATTCTTGTGTTATCACTCTAATATTTCATTAAGTATAATAATCTATCAATTAACATTACAAACCAGGGTTGTTGTGACCTAACACCAACTAATCGACTATGGGTTCAATTTCCAAAAGACACCTATTCATTATGATAACAAGAGTGATATTGCCATCACTGAGAACCCAGTCCATCACTCAAGAACAAAGCACATTGATATCAGACACCACTTTATTCGAGATAATGTGGAAAAGGGTAAGGTTGAGGTAGATTTCGTTCCTACAGATGACCAATTCGCCAATGTGTTTACTAAACCTCTCTCTGAGGAAAGGTTTATGTACTTACTAGGGCAATTGGGTATGCTGAATCCTTAATTTTCCTTAAAGTTTTCTGATACTGACCTCTCAGTATTGGTTCCAATATTGACCCACTCAGTATCTCTCGTCTGATTTATCAAATGTTAATATTTTTTATTTTTTATTAATTTATGAATTAAATTAAATGTTTTTATAAGTTTTAGTATTTTTTTAATTTAAATTTTATTTTAAACTCGGTATTGAAATCCTGGAGTGGTAAAACTGACTTTTAATCCTCATACTCCCCAACGGTAACCTTTCTTAATAAGAAAGTTACCGTTGGAACAGGATAAGGCTGTCAAATCAGCCGTTTTTACTTCCCAATACCGTAATTATCTCTAATTAAGTATAAATAACCGTCTATTTTCTTTCTTTCAAATTTTCTAACAGTTATTTCATACTTTCTTCTTCAATTCTCTCTGCGATTAACGATTCTACTTTTTCTTTGCAAGCAATCACTTAATCCAAATCGCATATGGCAAATTACAGATTCTTTGCACCGGAGGCTGCACCGGCGACTCAATTCCGAAAGGACAATTTGCCCAAGTTTGCGAGGATCATCATAACTGGAAATTTCAACATTCCTCAGGCTTGGGCGTGCCCTGAATTCACTCACATGGTTACATATTTGAAGCATTGTTCAATCACTCAAGCGTTGATTTTATCTCCTCGCGCAATTTATCCGGAGATGCTCTGTGAATTCTGTTACTCTGCAAAACCTGACTCTCCGGAAATGATTACCGGTTGGGTAATTCGAAATCAAAGAAGGGCTTTTGTTTCAACATCTTTTATTCGGGAAACACTGAGGCTTCCCACTCACGCTCAGTATGAGCCCTTTGTTGATCGAACAGAGGCTCGCTCAGTGTTACCTTTTATTGGACGTAGAGGAACAACGGGCATAATTAAAAGGAACGAATTTGGTCCAATGTGGGGTGTTTTAATTTCGACACTCATTCGGTGTATGACCCACAAGACAGGAGCTTTGGATCAAATAAATGATTTCGGGATGCAGATTGTCGATGCCATGTACCATGGTCGGGATATTGATTATGCCAGATTAATTTTTGATGAATTTACTTCTTTGGTTCGGGCTCAAACCAGAGAAATCAATGTTCCTTTCTGCAGATTTCTTTCTCTCATCTTCCAGAGTGCTATGCCTGCTCATGTCTATGATGAGTTTAATAGTCCAAGAGCAGATCTTCCTCCCTTATATGAGAAGATTTATTTTTACAGGCCAAGAGAAGGAGAACCCGTACTGAGTCACTCAATGTGGGCTATTGTGCAAGCTCATATTAATGATGAAGAAGATGATGATGAAAGTAATTCTGATACTGGATCAGAAAATGGTGATGATGATGATAATGATGATGATAGTGGTGATGGAGGTAATGCTGACCAAGATGTGGAAATGATGGATGCTCAACCAGAACAAGAACAAACACAACCACATATACCTCCACCTGCACAGGATCCTGATGCTCCTCATACTGCATCAGATTCTGATACCGAGTCCACAGAAGACCAACCACTGGTCTTAAGAAGACAAAGAAGAAACATGTCCCCAGTAATAATGGGAGCTCTATCATCAGAAGAGATGCCACCCACAAATGTTCCATCTTTGACTGCATCTCTTCAAGCACAAAGTCTGTTTGCAGCCACCGCTGACCATCCAGGTCCTGAACCAGATCTTATTGCTCAACAAATTGAGGAACCTCATGTTTCTCTTGATGTGGAGATTAAGTTTGAGCAACATTCACTGGAAGGTGCTCATGATAACAGACAAGAGGCTCCTGAAGGTGCTGGTGCCTCAAATCAAAATCTAGATGATCCAACACCGACCTCTGCAGATGCTCGAAGGGAATCTGATAAAGTCTCAGGTATGAATTTCTATAATGCTCTCAACTTTTATATATATATATATATATATATATATATATATATATATATATATATATATATATATATATATATATATATATATATATATATATATATATTTTTCCCAAATAGAGACTAAGTATTGGCCAGTACCAACTCAATACTGACCAAAGTCTCAAACGAATTTTCAAATATATATCCACTTATGGCCAACATAGTTAGCCCACTGCTGCTATGCAAAATTCATACACTGAGCACTTAAATGATCATTTTCAGTCTACAGTTGTCTCAACATTTTAAGACACAATGGTGGTGATGTCATACTGACACCCACTGGTGCTGCTTGAATGCTGTCCTACTTATTTTTAGTAGGGTCACATAATTCAAGAAATGATCACAAACCTTTTAAGCCACATAAGCCAAAAATTTTCCATGGGTTTAAGCCACATTTCTGTTATCACTCTGATACCGAGTGATAAACATTGAAAATAAAAAGAAGCACATCCCAGGCTTCGATTTCCAAAACCAAAACCTTTTAGTAAATGTGACCTATCCTATACTGAGCTACTCAAATATTCACACTCACTTTTACTACACCTTTCTTACACATGCTATGCATAAGTTCACAATATTTCATCATGAACCAGATGAAATCAGACTTATAAATTTTGTTTACATGATTATAGAATTTAACAACACCACAATTCTATTTGATAAACCTTTCATTCTAACCAGTTTACATTTTTGTTTCTTTAGCACCATCTGTGCAGGGTCATAGGGCTCAAGCCACTCAGTCTCAGGAAGTGCAAGGGGCTCTACAAACAATTCTCAACCAGACTCCGGCCATGCAAAACACTCAGAATAAAATTCTTGCCAGGATGGATGCAATGAGTACTGAGATAGATTCATTAAAACAGTGGGTGGCACTCCTTCAACAACAACAACAGCCTCCACCACCTCCACAGTCTCCAATTGGTGGAAACAATGATGAAGAAGGCCCTGATACTGAGCCTCGAAGATCACCATCCCATGCTAATACTGAGGGTGAACATGATGCTGCCACTGAACCTATGCCCTCCCCAACACCTGATGATCAACAGGGGAACATAGGTGGTGATACTGAACCTCTTCCCTCCCCATCAAATGATAACAATAAAGGGGAGAAGAGACAAAGAGAAGAAGAGCTTGATCAACCCGAGCCATCTGCTCAGGGGGAGAAAAGAAGAAAATTAAATGAAGATCAACCTCCATAGCAACAACAACAACAACATCAGCAAACTCCTGATACTGAACCACTTAGGTTTCAGTATGAAAGAAGAAGACAAAGAGGAAGGTCAGTTCTGGAACTACTTGAAGAGTTATCTGAGCCAACTACTCAGGGGGAGACTGAAATTGACCACCCACAGCAAGTTGATACTGAGCCTCCTGCCAAGAACCAAACAACTTGTAGATTATAGTTTATAGGCCTTTCGTCTGGCCTATTGCTGATGATTAAGATGAAGAACCCAATCCAGTGCCATCTCAAAACTTTCTTAACTATGCAATGGATATGGCAGAATAAGAAAGCTCTTCATGATCATCCTCCGATGATGAAGACCCTCAAGACTATCTGGTTACCAGAAGAAGAAGACCATCCTCAAGAAGACTTATAAATGTGGTCCTTACTTCCTCTGAATCAAATGAGGAACCTCTTCCTTTAGTTACAAGACCAAGAAGACATGTCCATACTGTGGATAGTGATACTGAACAGATTCCAAAATTGACTCGCCAACAACTGTGTGAAGAACAAGAAAAATTCTTATATGAACAAGAGTTGGGGGTCAAAGAAGAAACAGATACTGACCCAGATACTGACTCTCCTGGTCCTTCTCACAGATTTACAAGAAAGGGTCCAGATTATATTCAACATTATTGGAATATGGTTGCTGCTCGAACTCAGTATAAGGAGAGAAGGAAGGAGTTCTTGAAGACCAATGCATTTCCAAATGTAAGGGGGATACACTAGTTAAACCTTGATGTCAATAAGGTGAAAGTGCAGTCCAAAGAAGGCAGAATTGTTATCACCTGCACTGGATTAATCAGTCCTCCCATGAAGATCTTTCTTCATGATATTCAAACAATTGGTCTTCAAGACTGGGTGAAAATTACAAGACTGATCAAAGAGCTTCCAAAAAGATCAACATATGCTCAGATAGTCTTGGATGAAATTTGTGCAGTATCTGATGTATGTTATGAGAAGGGTCTACTCGATGAGGTGGAGTATAGGGCACTCAGTGTGATGACTGAAGCACACTCAAACAACAGACCTGAGTGCCTCCATACATACAAGTTTTTTCAGAAGTATCCTCTCCCTCCTAACCTTGTATATTAGGATTAAAAGAGTGTCATATATCCAACTTCTGGATATATGTATACTGACTCAGAAGATAGGGAGTGCTTCATCTCTGAAGCAGATCTGCCAAGAGCCCACATCAGTCATCTTGTTGGACTGAAGTGGATGATAACCAAGAAGGAGGATTCTTGGTTCAGAAAAAAGATTGTTGCTGTACTGAATAACAGGCAGGATGAACTGAAGAAAAGAGAAGAGTTCATCCACATAAAGAAAGAAGTCTTCTATGAGTTTGAATCAATCAACAAACAGTGAAGAGGAAGACTATGCTGCCTGTGTTTCTTGTTTTGTATTATTCTCTTTGTAAATTGTTTTGTTATCATTAGATAGGGGGAGATTGTTAAGGCAAAAAGCCTTACCCCTTTTGAATCTTAAGATAACAAAACAACCTAGACTAGCTTAGATTAAATAGTAGAATAAATTAGCTAAGTTTAGGTCTGATACTGAGTTTGGCCAGTATTGGCCACTCAGTATCAGCACTCAGTATTGGAAAACTAATACTGAGTAGAAGGACTGAGTTACAGTCAGTATTGTAACGGACTAAGATCAAATCCCTTGATCTTAGTCATTTCCCTAATTTAGTCCTTCGGTTACTCCTTTGCCCATTATGTAAGATCTCTATATCATTATAAATAGAGATCATCTTGCAAAGGAGAAGTCACCAATTTACATATTCACTTCCATACATTTGTAATTGATCAGTGGACTTGTTATTCCGCAACAAGCCACACTTAGTGGATTTATACATTGACTGTATTCTTGTGTTATCACTTTAAGTTTTCAACAAGTATAACAATCTATCAATTAACTTATAAAACCAGGGTGTTGTGACCTAACAGATATATTGCTCGAGGAGATAAAGTCAGTGCTCGATTGATCGGACAGTGTTTCATATATGTAACTATATGAGTGAATTCAGGGCACGCCCAAGCCTAAGGAATATCGAAATTTGCAGTAATATTGTTCCTCGCGAACTTAGGCAGTTCATCTTTCCGAAATTGAGTCGCCGGTCCAACCTCTGGTGCAGCGAACCGATAATTTTTCATCTGTGATTAAGATTGAAAATTGCTTGCAAAGAAAGTGTAAAATTGTTAATCACAGAGAGTAATCGAAGAAGAAAGAGTAAAATAAATGTTAGAAAGTTTAAAAGTAAAAGAAAAACGGTTATTTATACATAACTAGAAGATAATTTTGGTATTGGGAAGTAAAAACGGCTGAAATGACAGCCTTATCCTGTTCCAACGGTAACTTTCTTATTAAGAAAGGTTACCGTTGGGGAGTTTGAGGATTAGAATCAGTTTTACCACTCCAGGACTCCAATATCGAGTAAAAAAATTAAATTAAAAAAATATTAAAATTTATAAAAACATTTAATTTAATCTGTAAATTAATGAAAAATAAAAATTATTTAATTTTGATAAATCAGACGAGTGATACTAAGTAAGTCAGTATTAGAAGTAATACTGAGCAGACAGTATCAGGAAAAATTAAGGAAAATTAAGAATTCAGCATACCCAATTGCCCTAGTAGGTACATAAACCTTTCCTCATTGAGAGGTTTAGTAAACACATCAGCCAATTGATCATTTGTTGGGACAAAATCTACCTCAACCTTACCCTTTTCCACATTATCTCGAATAAAGTGGTGTCTGATATCAATGTGCTTTGTTCTTGAGTGATGGACTGGGTTATCACAATGAATGAGTGTCTTTTGAAAATTGAACCCATAGTCCATGAGTTGATACTGCATCCATAAGAGTTGAGCACAACAACTTCTTCCAGCAACATATTCTGCTTCTGCTGTGGAAGTTGCTACCGAGTTTTTCTTCTTGGATGACCAACAAACTACTCTACCACTAAGGAATTGACATCCTCCACTTGTGCTTTTTCTAACCAACCTACATAATCTGCATCTGTATACCCTTCAAGGTCAAAGTTTGAGTCTTTGAGTACCTGAAAGATATCTAAAAATGCGCTTAACAGCTTTCATATGTGATTCTTTAGGATCAGCCTGATACCGAGCACACAAGCATGTTGCAAACATGATATCAGGCCTGATAGCTGTTAAGTAAAGTAAAGAACCAATCATACCTCAGAATGTGGATTGACATACAGGTTTACCAGTCTCATCTTTACTTGTTTTATCCTGAGTACCCATAGGAGTGTGCATGGAAGATAAATTTTCAAATTTGTATTTCTTTAGCATGTCATGCGCATACTTACTTTGATTTATAAAAGTGCCATCAGGCTTTTGATCAACTTGTAACCCAAGAAAGTAAGTAAGTTTTCCCATCATACTCATCAGATACTCAGATGACATTATCTTAGCAAACCAGTCACACATTGACATGTCAGTGGAGCCAAAGATAATATAATCTACATATATCTGAATGAGTAAGATGTCAGAATCTTTCCTTTTTGAAAATAATTTTTTGTCAATTTTACCTCTTATAAATATATTTTCAATTAAGTACTCAGACAGGGTATCATACCAGGCTCTTGGAGCTTGTTTGAGCCCATATAAAGCTTTATCAAGCTTGAAAACATAGTTAGGAAATTTAGGATCAACAAAACCTGGTGGTTGTTTAACATAAACCTCCTCTTGTAGTTTTCCATTGAGAAAGGCACTCTTGACATCCATCTAATAAACTTTGAAGTTTTTGAAAGCTGCATATGCAAGATACAGCCTAATAGATTCAATTCTTGCAACTGGTGCAAAAGTTTCATGATAGTCAATACCTTCTTCTTGCCTGTAACCCTGAGCAAGCAGTCTTGCTTTGTTTCTAATGAAAACACCATCCTTGTCCATCTTGTTTCTGAACACCCACTTAGTACCAATAATAGTTTTGCCAGCAGGAGGTGGTACTAAGTTCCAAACTTTGTTCCTGTCAAATTTTGTAAGTTCTTCTTGCATAGCTTCTACCCAGTCTTCATCTAATAAAGCTTCATCAGCTTTCTTTGGTTCCATGGTAGATAGGAAGCTTGAAAAGAAGCAAAAGTTTGCAGTTGCTTGGGGTTCAAAATCTAACTTTCTTCTTGTTTGAACACCTTGTTCAATAGGACCAATAATATTAGAATGTGGATGGTCTTTGTGTTCCCTTAGATTGTTTCCTAAGGGAGCATTTGAAGCAAGGTCAACAATATCTTGTTGTACTGATGTGTTGTCTGCCTTATACTGAGCTGAATTATGGTCAGTATTAGACAGTTTAGGATGATGTTCTTCTTCAATTTGCAAATCTGAGGTGGATTCTTGAGAAGTATTGGAAGATTCACCTTCTTCATAGGTGGAGTTGTTCAGATCAAATATTGGGAACTCAGTATTGGGATTCTCAGATATGGGAACCTCAGTATTTGTTGCATTTGAGTTAAGTTGAGTTCTGACCTGATCAGTATCACTCATACCATGATCAACATACTATGGGTGAGACTTGGGCTGTTCAGCAATGGAGTTTTCTGGATTGGATAGAATGTCTATGCCACTAATGTCTTCCTTTGCTGAGGTAGAATGAACGTCCTGGTCTTCATCAAAAGTGATATCAATGGATTCAACTATCATCTTAGTTGACATGACATACACTCTGAAAGCTTTAGAGTGTGGAGAGTAGCCCATGAACACACCTTCATTTGCTTTGGGAGCAAATTTGTTGAGATTTTGTTTAGTACTGAGTACAAAACATTTACTCCCAAAGATGTGGAAGTATTCCACATTAGGAACCTTGCCATTATATAACTCATAAGGAGTCTTTTGATGTCTCTGGACTATTGTAGCCCTATTCTGAGTAAAATTTGCACAGTTTACAGCTTCTGCCCAGAAGCTCAGTGCGAGTCCAGCATGGCATAACAAAGTTCTTGCAGCTTCAATTAGTGTTCTATTCTTCCTTTCTACAACACCATTTTGTTGTGGTGTGTAGGCTGCAGAGAAGTTTTGTACGATTCCTTTTTCTTAACAGAAATCAGCTAATACTGAGTTCTTAAACTCAGTACCATGGTCACTTATTAGTTGCTTGACCTTGTTGCCTTTCTGAAGTTCTTCTCTTTTGATAAAGGCAATGATTTCTGTGGTTGCATCTGATATGGTCTTGAGAAAGAAAACCCAAGTATATCTTGAGTATTCATCAACCAAGACTAAGGTATAGATCTTTTTGGCCAATAAAGGTGTACTGATGGGGCCAAAGCGATCCATATGTATCATTGTAAGAGGTTCATTAATAGAATGGTTGATTTTGGATTTGAATGAACTCTTCTTCTGCTTGCCCATTTCACATGCTGAGCATAACTTATCTTTAGAAAGTAATAGTGGGCAACCCTCTCACCAACTTCTTCATACTGAGCTCCTTAATGTTTCTGAAGTTGATGTGAGAAAGTTTCTTGTGCCACATCCAATTCAGTTCTAGCTTGACTTTAGAAAGCAGGCAAACTCAAATAGTAGGGTCTAGTTCAGACAGATTGACCACATATACATCTTTTTCTCTTCTAGTAATGAGTACAGGTTGCCCTTTACCATTGTAGATGATTCCTGCAGTCTTCCTGAAGCTAGCTTCATTGTCATCATCACATATCTGACTGATACCAAGCAGATTGTGTTTAAGACGCTCTACATAGGCAACTCTTTTAAAAGTAATGTTGTCTGCCTTGATTACTCCATACCCTCTTGTTTTTCCAACTGAATCATCTCCAAACTTGACCGAAGGACCCTTCTCTGGTGTATAGTTTAGAAGGTACTCCATACTACCAGTCATGTGTCTTGAGCAGCCACTATCTAAGTACCATTTTCTGTCACCCTGCGCAAGACACCAAATTATGATTAGTTCTTTTTAGGAACCCATTTTTTAATTGGGACCTTTTGTAGGAGAAACAGGTTTAGTCTTGATCTCTTTAGTTGGAGAGGTTAGTATCACTTCAGGAGAAACCTTGGAGGTTTTCTTTGGTGATACTGACTTAGTTTCTCTCCTTTTCTTTGGTACTGAGTACCAAGGACTTGAGAGATCAGTCCAGCATTCATCTCCTTTATGTCCAGTATGATGACATCTATAACATTTCTAGGTCTATTTCTGAACATATTTTCATAAGGTATTTTTGAGATTTTTTTTACTTTTGGTTGATCAGTATGAGTAAGTTTTGCAAACATTTGACTTAAAACTTTGATCTGATCACCAATAGATTTTAAAATGTTATTTTTGTCATTTTTACTTGTGTTTTAATATTTTTTTTTACTGGTTTAGAAGGAGATGGATTTGGTTTCTTCTTTCTATTTGGCAAAGAAGTGTTTTTATTATTAGGCTTCTTCTTTTTGCCACTAGAAGATCCTGTTGAAGTTGATTTTTGATTATCATGTTTTAAAATGACAACTTTAACAGGTTCTTTAGATTCTTGAGTACTTGACTTTTCTGTTCCTTCAACTTCAGTATTAGATAAAACACTAGGAATAGAAAGAGTTTTATTTTCATTATATATCTCAAAAGTAGTTGTATTAAATAATAATTCAAATGGAGGAACAGCAGATGTATCATACTGCACAACTTCGAGGTCAGTATCAGAAATTTCTTTTTCAGGAAATTCAATACTGAGCTCTTGTAGTTCAGTATAACACTTTGAATAGATGGAGGGACCAATTGGGTTATCAAAAATAATTTTGTCCTCATCATCTGACTCAGTTTGACATCCAACTTCACAAAAAAGTTTTTGCTTTTACAAACTGAATAAGATTCATATCAAAAAATTCTTCAAATAAATCAGCAAAATTATTTCTATTTTTTAACTGAGGATCAACACCAAGTGCGGCCCTCACATTTTCTGGAAATTGTTGATTTAGACATTTATTTAATTTAATTTAATAGATGCATTTCCCCAGGATTTACACTGATTTTCAAATTTTTCTTTTTCTAATTTGTGTAAATGAGCTTTATCAGCAAATCTTTGGTTAATGTCTTGTAAGTTTAAAAATTTAATTCTAAATCTTTAAATTTTGCTAATTTATCTAAATGTTTATTATTTACCCTTTCAAGTTCAAGAATAGTTAATTTTAAAGCTTTTTCTTTCTATACCAAAGTTTTAAGATCAACAATCATATACTCAAAAATCTTTTCCTTTTCATTCACTGAATAAGTTTGAAAGGAACTCACCTTGTACAACTGAGTGGAAACCCAATCAGAATGAACACTCATCCTCTCAACTTCTTTGATATCCTTTTCAAAGGAGCTCTTCAAATCTTCTTCAGTGAAAGCCATAAAGGCTTTGTTTTCAACTTCTTCCTAATCGTCACTAAGCTCTTCATCCATCCAAGCTTTAGAGTAAAGTGCTTGATGAGGTGCTCCATTCCCTGCTGCACCCTTGCCTTTGCTCCACTTCTTCAACTTGACATACTTGTCTCTATACCGTTTAGCTCGGTATGCAATCTTATCATTCTGATCAATTTCAGTTGACTTAGTATGATAGTTAGCAGCAATGTGTCCAGGCTTTCCACACCTATAGCTAAGACCTGATCTTGGGTCAGTATTGGAAGAGCTAACACCAAGCCTCTTCTTCTTCAACTGATCCAGCTTCATAGACATAAGAGCCATTTGGGTTTCAAGCTCCTCTGCCTCAACATCAGCAATATCAACTTCTGGCTCTTCAGGCTCAGTTACAGTATAGGCATGTTGCACAACTAGAGCCATGCCAGTGGAAGTCTTGTCAGTTTTCTCCAGTTGATCAGTCTTGCAGCATTGTTCTCCTCATGATTCAACATTAGACCATACAAAGTCTGAAGAGTGTATGATTCAATGTTGTTAGCAGCATTGACAGAGTTTGTCATATCAAGAAATTGTTGAGGAAGGCTGTCCTGAACTTTTTGGACAAGCTCTCCTTGTTCCTTCACAATGCCTACACTGATAAGATCATGGATAACAGTATTAAACCTGTTATAGAGAGTGGTGATGTCTTTATTAGGACTTGAGAAGAAGTTTTCATACTTTCTCCTCATGTTGGTTTTTCTTTGCAAATTCACCTTAGGTGTGCCTTCATAGGTGATTGAAAGGCTATCCCACATAGCTTTTGCTATTGGCAATTTCATAATTGCATTCAATATTTCTTTGGTAACAGCATTACCAATCACCCCCTTTGCTCTGGAGTCTAAACTGTACAACTGAAGGTTAGTATCAGTCCATGTATGCTTCAGTTTCGGAACTGTTCTTGTGCTCTCAGGAGCATCATCAGTAGCTGCAACGGGTTCCACATTTTGTGGAATGATTGGACCATCATTTAGCACAGTGAGCATCTCATGATGAATAGATTCGAGATACCATTGAGCTTTTAGTTTCCATTGATGGAAATCTTTGCCATCAAAGATAGGCACTCCCTTTCCAGACATGACTGGCGCAACTATAGTAGACATTTTGGATTTTTGAGTTTGGGAGGGATAAATGTAGGGAATGGCTGCCAGGGTAATAGATCGACTAAATAAGAGTTTATTTAGCCTGCTCTGATACCAGTTGTTAGTTCACAACAACCCTGGTTTTATATGTTAATTGATAGATTATTATACTTAATGAAATATTAAAGTGATAACACAAGAATATAGTCAATGTACAAATCCACTAAGTGTGGCTTGTTGCGGAATAACAAGACCACTGATCAATTACAAATGTATGGAAGTGAATACGTGAATTAGTAAGTTCTCCTTTGCAAGATGATCTCTATTTATAATGATATAGAGATTTTACATAATGGACATAGGAGTAACCGAAGGACTAAACTAGGAAAATGACTAAGATTAAGGGATTTGATCTTAGTCAGTTACATAACGAAATATAACTCTGTCGTTCTACTCAGTATTGGATTTCCAATACTGAGAACTGATACTGAGTGGCCAATACTGGCCAAACTCAGTATCACTCCTAAACTTAGCATAATTATTCTACAAACTATTCTAAGCTAGTCTGGGTTGTTTTGTTATCTTAAGATCCTAAAGGGGTAAGGCTTTTTGCCTTAACAATTCCTTATGAAAACATGTTTAGAAATAGACCTAGAAAATATACTCGCCTCGATATGAGTACTGCTTATCATCGACATATATTTCTCGTTGTCTCCTGTTCGTTCTTTGTTTTAAATTTCGGGACGAAATTTCTTCAACCAGGGGAGAATGTGACAACTCGACATTTTGGGAATGTTACTATTTTTCATTTCTTACTTTCTATATTTAGAAAGTTTCTATTTTTAGAAACTTTCTCATTTCGTAACATTTCTAATTTTAGAAAGTTTCCATTTTTAGAAACTTTCCTCGTTTCCTATTATTTCTAATTATAGAAAGTTTCTATTTTTAGAAACTTTCCTCATTTCATATCATTTCTATATTTAGGAAGTTTCTATGCTTAGAGACTTTCGTCATTTCGTTTCATTTCTACTTTTGGCATCCAAACACATGACTAGTTCACCGAACATTTAACATTTTTCACCGTACATCAGTGTTTGACTATTTTAGTAAACACAACATCTTATATTACTTGTGGTGACATTTTTACTCCAAAACATTTCTAATAATGATATTTAAGTAATATTTAATCAATAAATCAAAATAATTAACGAAATGTGACTCGTAACGAATTTTATTCCAAAAAGACACATCAATTGTTGTCCCGACCACCTAGTGGCCGAACCCCCTTCTTGGCCTCCAAGATTTCGTCCAAACCACCCCTTGGTGGTGTGGTTAGCCTCATTTGAATGTTTAAAAACTCATCTTTGATCCCTATCTAAATTCCTTTTAATCTTGATCATTATCCTTATCTTGAATTCAAACTTCAAAACCAATTCTTATCATACTCTAACTTAAACCCTAATCCTTGATCACTATAAATACCACACCCTATACCTCCTTTTGTCTTTGTTGATTTCGTCCAAGGGCAGCCCCAAACCGATCCCGAACCCTTGTCCGTCCACAAGCAAACCCGATCACCTCATTGTTCGTTCTTGATCCGATCGTCCGATTTCATGCTAATCCCCTTTTGGTTCTTGCTTGTTTGATCCAAGGTATGATACCCTAAACCCTTGTTTTTCTATGTTTAATTCTTGCTTGTAATCTGTTTTGAACCCGAGACCATGGCCTAGGCCATGTGGTCTCGGTTAGCCTTTCCATCCGTAGCATACATGCATGTAACCGTATACATGTGTGCGTGTTCATTCGATTGATCAATTATCACTAGATTTGTTATTGATTCCTTGTTTTGATGCCTTGAACCCTAGATCTAGAACCCTTATTATGCTAAACCGTAGATCTAGCCAAACACCACATGAAAACCCTCGAACCAAGCCGATCTAGACCGATCTAGACTAGAACCCGTAGGGTTTTGGCCATTCGGCCAACCCTAGGCCAACCCTACACCAAACCCTAACCCTAGTTGACTTTAAGGTTGACTATTTGACCATATGATAGCTAGATTGACCATAGTTGACTTTGGTTGACCGAATTATATCATACCCTAAACCCTAAACGAAATCTAGAAACCCTAGTTGACTTTTGTTGACTAATTTTGACCAATGTTGACCAATAAGTCAAACCGGGTCAAGGCCGGATCTTAACCCAACCGATCAACCCAAACCCGAATACCCAATTGGGCAAAGGCCTGTACTTGGCCCATATCGATCTACTTTAGTCCATTGGGCCCAAACCTTAGTTGGCCCATTAGTATCCAAGCCCATTTAGACCAAAGCCCAAACCGTTGGCCCTTTCATAACCAAACCAAACCCAATTGGGCCAAGCCCAATCCATGGCCCAATCTAAGTGGACCTAAGCCCAATAAGAGGCCCAAGTGGCACAACCTAGTGGCCCATTAAGCCCATTAGGCCCAATAGGCCCAATCTAGGCACAATAAGCCTAACACAAGCCCATTTCATTTCATTTCATTTCGAAGCCCATTTCATTTCATTTCATTTCATTTCGACCTATTAAGGTCCAATAACCCAAGTTCATTCTATGTCACAGAACATAAAACATAACATTAATTGCATATCATTTAACTTATACTCCCTCCGTCCCTTAATAAAGTTCCCATTTCCCCTAATATGTTTGTCCCAAAATAAAGTTCCCATTTCTTAAATTAGAGGGTCCCATTCAATAAAATAATATTATTACAATATACCCCACCACTAACTATCTCCTAAAAACACTTTCTCTCTCCAAAAAACCCTATATTTTAATCAAATTTATTACCAAGGACCCACCACTAACTATCTCCTAAAAACATGTGCCCACGAGAAATGGGAACTTTCTTAAGGGACGGAGGGAGTATTATAACTAGAATCGCCTGTATTAGCTTAGTCTAATTAGTAAGTTATATCGTTTAGGAAGCTAGGAGCCTTTGAAGGATTCCTCTGTCCTAATCTGTCGCTATGCTTTGCCCAGGTGAGTCCACAGACCCCTTTTACTACTGTTACTGTTTTAATAAACTTTGGGGGTGGAAAACATAAACCCAACTGCTACTGTTTTACTATGATTGTACAACAACATCTATACATTTTCATTATCGCATTGGCATGACAAACAATTATTATACCTTATACATTTTTCAGTCATAAACCATTTTTATAACAAACATTTTGAGTAGCAAAACACATTACTTTACTCTTTACATTAACCCTGTGGATTCACTCAACATTATTTGTTGACCCTTTTATATTTATGTTTTTCCAGGTGATTAGGTGCACAGTGAGACTGGAGGATATGAGCAGTGGATTTGTCGTGAGCCAGGAATGAACATTTAAGTTTACGAACAATCACTTCATTTTAAAACTTACTATTTTTAGTAACTACTATTTTTGGAAACTTTCCACTTTTAGAAGGTAAACCATTTTCATTATGTTATTTACGTGGTTGTTTGTTTACTTAATTTTTGATATGTAATCATGAACGTTACACCTCCGTTCTTCCGCAAAACATTTTAAATGAAGTAAAACTCATTTTTGGCGGGGTGTGACAGAGTGGTATCATAGCTTAAGTTATAGTGAATTAGCAAGCCTAGTCTATAACTACAAAAGATTTTTGGGAAAAACAAAACTTATACAAAACAAATGTTCATGGCACGCTGAGTCTCATATCCTGAAGTTTCATTGTTCTTAGATTAGAACATTGCCTTAGTTAGTATTGCCTTAGGGTAATATTTAGCATATCGTCTGAGTGCCTAATTTATGTTCTATCAGTATTGCGACTTATTATCAAAATGTCTAATGGTGATTTTCGGTTAAAACAATTAACAAAACGCAGCGGAAAGTATTTATCACCATGAAAGGATCTTGATATCAATCATACAATTAAACTAAAAGAAAAATCAAAGAGAATGGTATAAGAATCATACCCTAGTTGCCTTTGATTATTATTAAATACGGATGGATTTAGGTGACGGATGGAAACCAAATGTTCAACAAGAACACCTCTAAAAGAAATCCACACAACACTTGCAAGAACACCAATGTAATGGATGCTAGTCCTTGAGTCTTGAGAGCAAAGAAAGAAAACAAAACACCTACAATGTGTGTGTGAGAGGGGACGGCCAAGGTGGTGGTCAAGAGGGAGTTTATGGACCATTATATCTCTTAATGGTGCCATTACAATCCTTTAATGATTTCCATAAATCATTAGTCTTATTTGCCCACAAGTCCCTATCTTTTGTTTCTTCTAGTTTGCCCACAAGAAAGTTTCAATATTAACTTTTAATATTAAACTTATGATAGACAAGCTTATAGCTTATATATATTAATAATTAATGTAATTACACTAATTACACTAATTATATAATGGTGTTTAGTGTTTAAGTGTGTGACCCTTTAGGCTCACAAACAACTAGCCATATAACTATATGTTATACACGTGAAGCATATTCCAACAGCTCCCACTTGCGCACGTGATAACATCAAGTAGTTATACAAGCAAAGGTTAGAGTCTAGCAACCCGCCAATGCCCCTAGAAGTACATGAGGAGTTTCATAAAATCTTTGTTCAAGGTTTTTCGAGCAGTTATCCTTTTGTTACTGATACTATGTTGAATTTTAGACAAGGATAAATGTCAATCTAAAATTTCAACGATTCTGTTTCTCGATCTATACATTGAAGTAGATTACCAAAACCAATCAAGATTCATCTTGATTACCTTTTGGGTGTGGCCACACATACATCTATTCAAATCATCGAGGGGCCCAGTAGTATCTAATCCACATGTGTGGAGGAACAAATTCTTTATTGACTGCACGTGTCCGTCATATGCTTAATGACAAACCCGATAA
This sequence comes from Calendula officinalis, assembly GCA_963853835.1. Taxonomy (NCBI): domain Eukaryota; kingdom Viridiplantae; phylum Streptophyta; class Magnoliopsida; order Asterales; family Asteraceae; genus Calendula; species Calendula officinalis. Next base: position 67,899,224 of record OY970828.1, read on the forward strand.
TGGTTGTTATAGCAGCCTTATTCAGGTCAGCGTTTAACCATATCAAAGTTTGCCCCTCTACATACACAAACCAACTTGCATCTCAAGTCAGAGGATAAGTGACAAAGCCTTCGTGAGATTCACTTGTGACATAAATCCAGGAAGTGATTTCTCATAGGTTGGGTCAGTCCAATTGTGCATCAATATGAACAACATGTGAGTTTGATTTCATCATCCTTAGTCATACTAAGATAATGTCATCAATGCCCTCAGATTTGTCTTAATAATATTCCCATATTATTAATATGACAATGGACAATTTAGAATATAAAACACAGTAGATATTCACGGATATAAACATGCAAATATAGAACACAGTAGATATTCATATAAAAACGATCATATCAAATATATCAATTTATTCCAATAAAAACTGCTCAATGTTCCATTATCCAAATACTAAAACAGATTACATGAAACTACTAGCTGGTCGAAGTCCAATGCTTCTAGCATGCTCAATATGTTTGGTACATGACATTGGCTTCGTGAAGGGATCAGCTAAGTTGTCATCTGTATGAACTTTGAGCAAGCGTACATCTCCCATTAGGATCGCATCTCTAATGTAGTGAAGCTTCCTCCGATAATGTCTGGCACCTTTCTGAACACCAGGTTCGTTGGCAATGATGATAGCACCTGTGTTATCACAGTACATATCCATAGGTTTTTCATTACTGGGGACAACTCCAAGCCCAGAAATGAATTTCCTCATCCAAACAGCTTCCATTGCAGCTTCAGTAGTTGCAATGTATTCAGCTTCTGTAGAAGACATAGCGATAGTGCTCTGCTTTGCACTTTTCCAATCAACAGCGCCTCCGTTCAAAACGAAAACATACCCCGTTTGAGATTTGGAATCATCTCTATCAGTCTCAAAACTAGCATCAGAATAACAAGTGACGCTCAGTTCATCTTGACTTTCACCACCATAAACAAGAAACATATCTTTAGTATTCCTAAGATACTTCAGTATGTTCTTAACAGCAGTCCAGTGACTCTCACCTGGATTCTGTTGATATCGGCTTGTAAGGTTCTGAGAGAACGCTACATCAGGTCTTGTGCACCGCACAGCATACATGATAGATCCTACTGCCGAGGCATAGGGGACATCACGCATACGTTTCATCTCATCAGGTGAGGACGGTCCTTGAGTCTTACTCAAGTGTACATTGTGTTGCATAGGGAGACTTCCACGTTTGGAAGCATCCATTCTAAACCGTTTTAGAATCTTATCAATGTACGCACTTTGACTTAGTCCGATTAACCGCTTTGATCGATCTCGATAGATCTTTATACCAAGTATATATGCCGCTTCCCCAAGATCCTTCATAGCGAAGCACTTCCCAAGCCAGGATTTTACATCTTGTAGCATTGGAATGTTATTTCCTATGAGTAGTATGTCATCGACATATAGGATTAGAAAGACGACAATGCTCCCACTAGCTCTTACATATACACATGGCTCGTCGGGATTCTGAGTAAAGCCAAACGATTTGACTTCCTCATCGAATCTTTTGTTCCAACTTCTGGATGCTTGCTTTAGTCCATAAATGGACCTTTGAAGCTTACATACTTTCTTTGGGTGTTTTGGATTAACAAAACCCTCAGGTTGAACCATATAAACATCTTCATCAAGATGTCCATTTAAGAAAGCAGTTTTAACATCCATTTGCCAAATCTCATAGTCATAGTACGCTGCTATGGCTATGACAATCCTAATAGCTCTAACGTCGGCAACAGGCGAGAAGGTTTCATCATAGTCAATCCCGTAGGTTTGAGTATAACCTTTTGCTACCAATCGAGCTTTATAGGTGTGTACATTGCCATCCATGTCGGTCTTCTTCTTGAAGAGCCACTTGCTACCAACAGTCTTACTGTTAGGAGGAAGATCAACCAAAGTCCATACTTGGTTATCTTTCATGGATTACATTTCCGCGTTCATAGCATCAAGCCATTTGTCAGATTCAGAATCTGATAATGCAGCTCGATAGTTAGGGGGTTCATTATGATCCCCTAAACTCAGCTCCTCAGCATCGACATGGAAACCATATCGTTCAGGTGCATGAGGTGTCCTTGCGGACCTTCGAACAGGGATTACATCATTTTGAGGTGCAACAGGAACAGTTTCGTGTTCAGCCTCATCTTGATGTTCGCTAGTCTCTACAATAGGTTGTGCATCTTCATCGCTTGGAATCTCGTCAAAGTCGATGGTACTCCCACTTGCTTCTTGTGAAATGAGATTGCTCTCAAGAAACTCAGCATAACGAGCAATAATTACTTTTTGCTCAGGTGGGTAGTAGAAATAGTAACCCATCGTTTCCTCAGGGTATCCTATAAAAATGCACTTGACAGCTCTGGGTTCAAGTTTGTTTGGCGTGTCTCGTTTCACGAGAGCCTCACAACCCCAGACCTTCAAGTAAGACAAGTTAGGGACTTTCCCATGCCATATCTCATATGGTGTCTTTTCAACCTTCTTGGTGGGAACCATATTCAGTATGCGAGCAGCCGATTTGAGTGCATAACCCCAAAAGGATAGAGGCAGAGTGGTAGGACTCATCATCGATCGAACCATGTCAAGCAAGGTGCGATTTCTCCTCTCTGATACACCATTATGCTGTGGTGTATAAGGGGGAGTGAATTGTGAGACAATCCCACAATTCTTAAGATGATCTTGAAACTCATGGCTCATGTACTCTCCTCCTCGATCAGAACGAAGAGCCTTTATCTTCTTGCCGAGTTGATTTTCTACTTCATTTTGGAAAGCTTTGAACGTTTCAAAGGTTTCATGTTTATGTTTAATCAAGTAAACATAACCATAACGACTAAAGTCGTCAGTGAAAGTAATGAAATAGGTAGCACCTTCCCTAGTTCGAGTTCTAAAAGGGCCACATACATCAGTATGTATGAGTCCAAGTAGATCGTTGGCCCTTTCGCCTACATGGGAGAAAGGCTTGCGCGCCATTTTACCAGATATGCAAGAAACACATTTATCAAATGATTCAGAATCATCTGATTTTATAAGTCCATCCTTTTGTAATTTCAAAACGCGTTTCTTGTTAACATGGCAAAGGCGACAATGCCATAGGTAAGTAGAATCCAAATTCTTCTTGGATTTCTTATTGCTACATGTATAAATAGAACTACTGTTTGTGATACGATTATGCATGTCAATCTCAAAGATACCATCACGAGGAATAGCATTAAAGTAAAAAACATTATCCTTTGAAACTGAAATACCATAATCCGTAAACGTATGAATAAAACCATTATTCCACAAACAAGAAAGCGATACTATACCCCTAGTAATACTAGGCGCATAGTGACAATTGTCTAATACAATAATTAAACCACTAGGAAGGATTAAATCATAGCTTCCTATAGCTTCGACCGGTGCACGATTTCCATTGCCCACGTACAAGTCCAAAGCTCCATGGTTTAGCTTTCTACTTCCCCTTAGACCCTGCATGGTATTACAAATGTGAGTTCCACAACCAGTGTCATATACCCATGATATCTTAGGGAAAGCATATAGTTCTATTGTGAAGATACCTGATGTGCCAACCTTGTTGGCTTTGTTCTTCATCAACTCTGCCAGGTAGGCAGGACAATTCCTCCTCCAATGGCCTGGTTCACCGCAGTGATGGCAAGCAAGATCCTTAGCGGGATGCTCCTTACGAGTAGGTGGGGGAACCTTTGGCTTGGGCTTGTAAACTTGCTTTCCCTTGCCTTGGCCCTTTGCAACTACTTGCGGTTTTGGTTTTTGGATCTTTCCTTGCCTTATAGCAAGGACAGTAGGGGCCGGAGTTTTCTTGGGTAGGCTTTCTTCCGTTTGTTTCAGCATAGCATGTAATTCGGCGAATGTCTTCCCCATACTATGCATATGATAAGTCATGACAAACGGTGCAAAATCCTTGTTTAAGGACGTTAGAATCAAGCTAATCCCAAGGATGTGCGGCATAGCGTAACCAAGCCTCTCCATTTGGTCTAAGTAGCTCTTCATCTTCAAGAGATAAGAGCTAACAGACTGTCCCTCCTCCTGCTTACAAGCGTGGAAGGCTTTGACAGTGTCAAAGAGTTCCTGCTCGGCTTGCTTTTGATACATGGTCGTTAGTTCACGCATCATATCAAATGCAGTGAGGTCCACGAGATTCTTTTGAATATCGGGAATCATGCTCACTAGCATAAGCGCGGCGACTTCCTGTTGTTCGTTAAACCTTTTGGTATAGGCTGTACGAACAGCAGTAGTGGCGGTAGCAGCAGGGGCAGGGGGCAGCGCCTCCTCCAAATGGTGGTACTTATGCTCGGCCCTAAGGACAATCCTTAGGTTACGAGACCAGTCCACAAAGTTCGTTCCATCAAGTTTCTCTTTTTCGAGAACGGAACGAATGGTGGTATGTGTTAGGGTTTGATTGTTTGAAGTCATCTACAAAATTACAAAGTTCATTAATTAGTATTTTTAATAATAATTTCTTTTAATAAATTAACTACCCAATTAATTTTAATTAAAAGCTAAGATCCCATTGAGCTTCTATCATCGCATCAGTTGATCTGCTAGAGATGATAGATCCAATAGGTAGGTGACGTTCAACAATTGCATTACAAGTGCAACTCTTAGAGGTATGGGACTTCATGGCACCTAGTGAACAAGCATCTAGGGTCAAGTGGCATGTTTGTCGCATCTTCGCCTCGAGTCAAGGTCTCACCGTTAACTTGATTAAGTCATCCAATGTGAAATCATGTCAAAATAGATCTAGGTCTCACCGTAGAGAATAATGACCTCGGATTTAAATTCAAACCACGTCTCACGTGAATTCAAAAATAGAAGCAAGTGATTTACAACCGATTGGACGGCGTGACTTAAATTTTAGGTATGTTGAAATTTTAATTGAATAAAATTTTATTTAAGATATGAATGAATCATGTACTTCATTCATACCACTTCATAAGTCTTGTAATAAACGGTAAAAACTTTTAGCGATTATTAAGTGATAAGTTTCAAATCATATTTAAACTTAGTTTAATCTCAAAAACGATTTTTAGATTAAAGGTTTAATCATCAATGATTAACTAGTAATCATCGATGATTAAGGGTTTGAATGTTTTAGTGTTTGTGTCTAAAAAACCATTTTTAATTTGTTTTACTATTTGTATCTAATAGAAAAGAAAAACAACCACAAACAAAGAATAAAACATGCAACAAAATTTTGTGCAAACCTCGACCGATGAAATCCTAGGTTTCGGTCACGTGAGTCATCACGACGGACCGAAGGGTCAAACTAGGGGACGGGCCAACATGAACCCAAACGGGCCTACATAAACCCAATGGGCTCCCACTTGCTCCAAGACATTCTTGAGCAAGTAGAACCCAAAATTGTGAAAAAGTGTAATCTGCCAGAAAATTCCAGCAGACTTTGAAGCCCGAAAAGTCACTGAAGGAGTCTTCGCTGGTCTTCCCGGCCTTCTGGAAAGTTGTAGCCCACGACTTTGCAAGCATTTTGGGCTTTTGAATCGCCCAAAAAGGAGTCCGTATGCCTCTGGAAAACCTGTTTTCGTACAGCCCTCGCTTTTGTGACGGAAATTTGTTGTTTTCTTCATAAGTCTTCAATATTTTTGTCAAACAATTTACAATAAAAAGATAAAATAAATACAATCTATTCTATTACTTTTACATTACAAATTGCCCCAAAAATGGCACCAAAAATAAAAGAAAAAAAATGAAACAAATTACAACAATTAAGCCAAAAAACACGGCTTTTCCCGAAATAAACAAACAACCAAACAATCAACATATTCATTCACAAAGGTCTAGGCTTTCATCGGTTTGCACAAACTAGCAACAATTGACAAGGCTTTGGCTTGGGATATGGCAAAAATACATGTTTTGCCATATCAACAAAATGGAATTAAAAATTAAATTCCAAGCCAAATAATCAAAAAAATACAATAACAAGATTAATTTTTTTGATATGATTTTGTAACAAGTGACAATGGGGTTCCAAAAATACATGTTTTGACCCATGTTTTAATTTAAAAAACCGAAAAAAAAATATAAAACCCGTAGGGTTTGTTTTTGCGATCGGGTTTTTTAAAAAATACAAAATTGATTGATTTTTGCCACTTTTCACAAAATCTAGCTAATTATATGATTAATATAATGACTCGTGATACCACTAATGGTGATTTTCGGTTAAAACAATTAACAAAACGCAGCAGAAAGTATTTATCACCATGAAAGGATCTTGATATCAATCATACAATTAAACTAAAAGAAAAATCAAAGAGAATGGTATAAGAATCATACCCTAGTTGCCTTTGATTATTATTAAATACGGATGGATTTAGGTGACGGATGGAAACCAAATGTTCAACAAGAACACCTCTAAAAGAAATCCACACAACACTTGCAAGAACACCAATGTAATGGATGCTAGTCCTTGAGTCTTGAGAGCAAAGAAAGAAAACAAAACACCTACAATGTGTGTGTGAGAGGGGACGGCCAAGGTGGTGGTCAAGAGGGAGTTTATGGACCATTATATCTCTTAATGGTGCCATTACAATCCTTTAATGATTTCCATAAATCATTAGTCTTATTTGCCCACAAGTCCCTATCTTTTGTTTCTTCTAGTTTGCCCACAAGAAAGTTTCAATATTAACTTTTAATATTAAACTTATGATAGACAAGCTTATAGCTTATATATATTAATAATTAATGTAATTACACTAATTACACTAATTATATAATGGTGTTTAGTGTTTAAGTGTGTGACCCTTTAGGCTCACAAACAACTAGCCATATAACTATATGTTATACACGTGAAGCATATTCCAACAATGTCGTCATCGAGTGTTATCGATTTTTCTTCCGACTCCGAATAGGATAGTAATCATAGTACTACTACTACGCCTAGAAGTATTCCTTCGTCTCAAGTTTTTCTATGGCATCAACAACCAAGAAGACGTCCAATTTTGTTTCGTATGTTTGAGGGCGGTATTTTATTAGTGTCTACGCATGTGAAGTCGCGTCATAATTTAGTTCCAAGAACCTCTCGACGACAAGAACCAGTACCAGAAATAGAATCAGAATCAGAACTAGAAGAAGAGTCAGAGCCTAAAGAAGACTCTGAAGTAGAAGATGAACCAGAAGAAGACGACAAGTCGTCGTCGCGCGTCTAATTCAACTTTTCATTATACAAATATTTTATGTGCTTTACTATTTTAAAAATTAGTTTTACTTAGTTATTTTCTTTTTACCTTGTTTGGCTGAAAGTGCCATTCTTTTCAAAACTTAACCATTAGGAAACGTTTTAAATAAAAGTCTTATTTTATTAATTAAAAAGGTCATCCTATTTTGATTATTTAAATAATTTATTTCATACTATAATGAGTTATTTCCTTATTTAGCGTCTACTACTACTACTACTACTACTACTATTACGTCTACTACTACTACGACTACTGTATCTATTTTCCCATATTTCTTTTCGTATATTTCTACTATGTCTACTTTATAAAAATTCCTTTCTTTAAAATTTTCTTTATCGTCTTGTTCTTCATATGGGTTCCCCCGAGTTCAATCGAATTGAGATATATCTACGGTCTACACGATCTCGTTCCTACTCACGTCACTGCCACTTAGCCTACGACTTTTGAAGATGATGTGAATCTAGCAACAAGACTGATAGATGATGCTTTTAGAAGTGGATCGTTTAAAGATCAATTGGTTGTGTCTAGCAAATCGTCTGAACCCTCTAGCAACGAAAAAGGGAAGCGTTACTTCAACAACAATCAGCAAACTACAAGGGGAACAAGTAATAGAAAATTCAGAGCTATGCTGCATCCAACTAGAAGAACAACGATCAGTCGAACCCCTGATGAAAAACTGTGTGCTGGAAGCAATCCCAAGTGTAACAAGTGAAATTGACATCATGAAGATCAGTGTATGAAGTGTTATCGATGTGACCGTTGGGGACACAATTTCAGAAAGTGTACGTCTAATACTCCTCCCAAAATTCTCGTCTGTTTTGAGTGTGGTGGCTCAAAACACTATCGTAACCATTGTCCAAAGCTTCAGAACAACAACAACAACAATATTCGTCAGAATATTCGTGGTCGAGCATTTATCATTGGTGCTCACGAAGCTCGCGAAGATCCCAATACTGTTACCAGTATGTTTATTATCGACATTTATTTTGCTTCTATTTTATTTGATTCGAGAGCCGATTTGAGTTTTGTATTGACCGACTTTAAACGATTATTAGATATCGAATCATCGTCCTTAGAGGTCAGTTGTGAGATTGAATTAGAAGATGGCAAGTTATTATGTCTAGTGAGATTTTCTTAAGAGTTGTTAGCTTAATCTAGACAACCATATATTTGAGATTGACCTTGTGCCTATAGAGCTAGGTAGTTTCGATATCGTCAAATGGATTAATTGGTTATCTAAAAACTATGCTGATATATTATGCTACAACAAACAAATTCGAATCCCTTTAACAAAAACAGAAACATTAATAATTCAAGGTGAACAAAGAAACAAAAATATCAAAATCATAAATGCTATGAAAGCACAAAAATATCTTTGTAAAGGAGGCCAAGCCTTTCTTGCTCATGTCATTGACAAAGCAGTCCAAAGATCTTAAGATTGAGGACATTCCTATCGTTCGTGATTTTTCCTATTGTTTTCCTGGCGAATTGCCTGGACTTCCACCTCAGAGACAAGTTGAATTCCACATCCTTTTAATTCCAAAAATTCACTCCTATCGCACGTTCTCCTTATCGTCTTGCACCGTCTGAAATGCAAGAACTTTCTTCTCTGTTACAAGAACATCTTGATCTTGGTTTCATTCGATCGAGTTTCTCATCCTGGGAGCTCCGATCCTTTTTGTTAAAAATAAAAACGGCTCAATGAGTATGTGCATTGACTATTGTGAATTGAACAAGCTACCATTATAAATCGTTATCCGTTTTCCCCGTATTGATGATCTATTCGACCTACTCCAAGGATCAAGTTTCTACTCCAAGATTAATCTCCGTTCAAGCTATCACTAATTGAAGGTTCGTGATGAAGATATACCCAAGACAACATTTAGAACTTGCTATGGTCATTACAAATTCTTGTTTATGCCATTTGGTTTATCCAATGCGCCTGCTGTATTTATGGATCTCATGAATAGAGTGTGTAAGCAATATCTCGACAAATTCGTCATCGTCTTCATAGATGATATTCTCATCTATTCGTGAACAAGAGCAGAGCACGAAAAGCACTTAAGATTTTTTTTTCTTGAGTTGTTGGAGAAGGAGAAGTTGTATCCAAGTTGTCCAAGTGTGAATTCTAGTTGCGTGAAGTACAATTTCAAGGGCATGTCATCAACGAGGAAGGAATCCACGTTGATCCAACAAAGATCGAGGCTATTAAGAAATGGGAAGCTCCAAAGACCCCAACAAATATTAGACAATTTCTTGGTCTTGCTGTCTATTATAGAAGATTCATCGAGAATTTCGCGAAGATAGCTACAAATTTAACGGTGTTGACGCAAAAAGATGAGAAGTTGTCTGGGGCAAAAAAACAAGAATCGGCCTTCCAAACCCAACAATCCATAATATTTTCCGCGCAAATTCTATCCCTTCCCGAAGGAACCGACAATTTCGTAGTTTTCTGTGATGCTTCGCACCAAGGTGATAGCTTACGCCTCTCGACAATTGAAGATTCAAGAGAAGAACTACACAACGCATGATCTCGAGTTAGCTATCGTGGTGTTCGCATTGAAGATTTAGAGAAATTACCTCTACGGTACCAAGTGCATGATATTCACCGACCACAAGACTCTGCAACACACAGTCAATCAGAAAGAGCTCAACATGAGACAACGCAGATGGGTAGAGTTGATGAATGATTACGACTGCGAGATCAAGTATCATCCTGGTAAAGCTAACGTCTTAGCTGACGCCTTAAGTCGGAAAGAGCAACCCAAACCTCGTCGTATTCGAACCCTGCCAATTTCCATTCTTTCTAATCTATCCTCCCAAATTCATAAATTCCAAATTGAAGCCTTAGAGATACAGAACATGAAGAAGGAAGCCGTACGTGTTTTGGAGAAGCAACTAGAAGCAAAGGTGGATGGAACCCTAAACTTTATGGATCGTATATGGGTCCCTAATCATGGAAGTGTTCGCGATGTCATCCTAAATGAAACTCACAAATCCAACTATTCTATTCCTCTCGGTGCTGACAAGATGTACAAAGACGTCAAAGAACTTTATTGGTGGTCTAATATGAAGAAAGAGATGGTAGTGTACGTCAGCAAATGTTTAACATGTTCGAAAATGAAAGCAGAGAATTAGAAACTGTTCGTTTGAATACCACAAAAAGGGATCCCTGAATGGAAATGGGAACAAATCTCAATGGATTTCATAACCAAGTTAACTCGAACGTCTAGTGGTCATGATAAAATTCGCGTAATTGTCGACCGTTTAACCAAATCAGCTCATATTCTCGTGATCAAGGAAAATGATCAGAAGGAGAAGCTGACAAGAATTTACTTGAAGGAAGTCGTATCTCGGCATGGAGTGCCAATATGGATCATATCTAATCGCGTGATTCGTTTCACTTCTTGTTTTTGGCAATCGTTGCAAAACTCTCTCTGTACTCGCCTCGATATGAGTACTGCTTATCATCGACATATATTTCTCGTTGTCTCTCCTGTTCGTTCTTTGTTTTAAATTTCGGGACGAAATTTCTTCAACCAGGGGAGAATGTGACAACTCGACATTTTGGGAATGTTACTATTTTTCATTTCTTACTTTCTATATTTAGAAAGTTTCTATTTTTAGAAAATTTCTCATTTCGTAACATTTCTAATTTTAGAAAGTTTCCATTATTAGAAACTTTCCTCGTTTCCTATTATTTCTAATTATAGAAAGTTTCTATTTTTATAAACTTTCCTCATTTCATATCATTTCTATATTTAGGATGTTTCTATGCTTAGAGACTTTCGTCATTTCGTTTCATTTCTACTTTTGGCATCCAAACACATGACTAGTTCACCGAACATTTAACATTTTTCACCATACATCAGTGTTTGACTATTTTAGTCAACACAACATCTTATATTACTTGTGGTGACATTTTTACTCCAAAACATTTGTAATAATGATATTTAAGTAATATTTAATCAATAAATCAAAATAATTAACGAAATGTGACTCGTAACGAATTTTATTCCAAACAGACACATCAATTGTTGTCCCGAACACCTAGTGGCCGAACCCCCTTCTTGGCCTCCAAGATTTCGTCCAAACCACCCCTTGGTGGTGTGGTTAGCCTCATTTGAAAGTTTGAAAACTCATCTTTGATCCCTATCTAAATTCCTTTTAATCTTGATCATTATCCTTATCTTGAATTCAAACTTCAAAACCAATTCTTATCATACTCTAACTTAAACCCTAATCCTTGATCACTATAAATACCACACCCTATACCTCCTTTTTTCTTTGTTGATTTCGTCCAAGGGCAGCCCCAAACCGATCCCGAACCATTGTTCGTCCACAAGCAAACCCGAACACCTCATTGTTCGTTCTTGATCCGATCGTCCGATTCCATGCTAATCCCCTTTCGGTTCTTGCTTGTTTGATCCAAGGTATGATACCCTAAACCCTTGTTTTTCTATGTTTAATTCTTGCTTGTAATCTGTTTTGAACCCGAGACCATGGCCTAGGCCATGTGGTCTCGGTTAGCCTTTCCATCCGTAGCATACATGCATGTAACCGTATACATGTGTGCGTGTTCATTCGATTGATCAATTATCACTAGATTTGTTATTGATTCCTTGTTTTGATATCTTGAACCCTAGATCTAGAACCTTTATTATGCTAAACCGTAGATCTAGCCAAACACCACATGAAAACCCTCGAACCAAGCCGATCTAGACCGATCTAGACTAGAACCCCGTAGGGTTTTGGCCATTCGGCCAACCCTAGGCCAACCCTAGACCGAACCCTAACCCTAGTTGACTTTAGGGTTGACTATTTGACCATATGATAGCTAGATTGACCATAGTTGACTTTGGTTGACCGAATTATTTCATACCCTAAACCCTAACCGAAATCTAGAAACCCTAGTTGACTTTTGTTGACTAATTTTGACCAATGTTGACCAATAAGTCAAACCGGGTTAAGGCCGGATCTTGACCCAACCGATCAACCCAAACCCGAATACCCAATCGGGCCAAGGCCTGTACTTGGCCCATATCGATCTACTTTAGTCCATCGGGCCCAAACCTTAGTTGGCCCATTAGTATCCAAGCCCATGTGGACCAAAGCCCAAACCTTTGGCCCTTTCATAACCAAACCGAACCCAATTAGGCCAAGCCCAATCCATGGCCCAATCTAAGTGGACCTAAGCCCAATAAGAGGCCCAAGTGGCCCAACCTATTGGCCCATTAAGCCCATTTAGGCCCATTAGGCCCAATAGGCCCAATCTAGGCCCAATAAGCCTAACCCAAGCCCATTTCATTTCATTTCATTTCGAAGCCTATTTCATTTCATTTCATTTCGACCTATTAAGGTCCAATAACCCAAGTTCATTCGATGTCACGGAACATAAAACATAACATTAATTGCATATCATTTAACTTATATTATAACTAGAATCGCCTGTATTAGCTTAGTCTAATTAGTAAGTTATATCGTTTAGGAAGCTAGGAGCCTTTGAAGGATTCCTCTATCCTAATCTGTCGCTATGCTTTGCCCAGGTGAGTCCACAGACCCCTTTTACTACTTTTACTGTTTTTATAAACTTTGGGGTGGAAAACATAAACACAACTGCTACTGTTTTACTATGCCTGTACAACAACATCAATACATTTTCATTATCGCATTGGCATGACAAACAATTATTATACCGGACTAAGGTTGCCAGCAATCATTAACTAGTGGATATAGACCATGGATATGCAGATAGTACTATTGGCTGACACTCATCCTCCCAACAAACGTTAGATCTTTACTTGGTTTATCCAAGATATCTCCGGGAGTGTATATCCATAAAATAACATAACATACTGGAGTTGAAGTGTTGATTGTGGACTTAGGGTTTGGTATATTAACTCAATAGACTAGCTACCTGTTGGGGATAATAGTTCATGCGATGTCAAACATAACAACTTGTTCAACACATTCTCCTAAACATAACTAGTAATTGTAGATATTCTACAATTACACTTCACTTTTCATATTTACTTCTCATATCATATGAGTGTTGAACCTTATACATTTTTCAGTCATAAACCATTTTCATAACAAACATTTTGAATAGCAAAACACATTACTTTACTCTTTACATTAACCATGTGGATTCACTCAACATTATTTGTTGACCATTTTATATTTATGTTTTTCCAGGTGATTAGGTGCACAGTGAGAATGGAGGATATGAGCAGTGGATTTGTCGTGAGCCATGAATGAACATTTAAGTTTACGAACAATCACTTCATTTTAAAAACTTACTATTTTTAGTAACTACTATTTTTGGAAACTTTCCACTTTTAGAAGGTAAACCATTTTCATTATGTTATTTACGTGGTTGTTTGTTTACTTAATTTTTGCTATGTAATCATGAACGTTACACCTCCGTTCTTCCGCGAAACATTTTAAATGAAGTAAAACTCATTTTTGGCGGGGTGTGACATCTAGATAGTGGCTGCTCAAGACACATGACTGGTAGTATGGAGTACCTTCTATACTATACACTAGAGAAGGGGCCTTCTGTCAAGTTTGGGGATGATTCAGTAGGCAACATAACTTTCAAAAGAGTTGCCTATGTAGAGGGTCTGAAACACAATCTGCTCAGTATCAAGCAGATGTGTGATGATGACAATGAAGCTCGCTTCAGGAAGACTGCAGGAATCATCTACAATGACAAGGGGCAACCTGTACTCATTGCTCAGAGAGAGAAAGATGTTTATGTGGTCAACTTGTCGGATCTAGACCCTACTATCAGAGTTTGCCTGCTTTCTAAATTCAATCTAGAACTGAACTGGATGTGGCACAAAAAACTCTCTCACATCAACTTTAGAAACATCAATGAGCTCAGTATGAAGAAGTTGGTGAGAGGGTTGCCCACAATTACTTATTCAAAGGATAAGTTGTGCACAGCATGTGAAATGGGCAAGTAGAAGAAGAGTTCATTTAAATCTAAAGTAAACCACTCCATTAATAAATCTCTTACAATGATACATATGGACCTTTTTGGCCTCATCAGTACTCCATCTCTAGCTAAAAAGGTCTATACATTGGTCTTGGTAGATGAATACTCAAGATACACTTGGGTCATCTTCCTTAAGACCAAATCAGATGCTACCACAGAAATCATTGCCTTCATCAAAAGAGAAGAACTTCATAAAGGCAACAAGGCAAAAAACTTAGAAGTGGCCATGGTACTGAGTTCAAGAACTCAGTATTAGCAGAAGTCTGTGAAGATAAATGAATTGTACAAAACTTCTCTGCAGCCTACACACCACAACAAAATGGTGTTGTAGAAAGGAAAAATAGAACATTGGTTGAAGCTGAAAGAACTTTGTTATGCCATGCTGGACTGGCACTGAGCTTCTGGGCTGAAGCTGTAAACTGTGCTAACTTTACACAGAACAGAGCCACAATAGTCTAGAGACACCACAAAACTCCTTATGAGTTATATCATGACAGGGTTCCTAATGTGGAATATTTCCACATCTTTGGGAGTAAATGTTTTTTTTACTCAGTACTAAACAAAATCTCAACAAATTTGCTCCCAAAGCAAATGAAGGTGTGTTCATGGGCTATTTACCACACTCCAAGGCCTTCAGAGTGTTTGTTATATCAACAAATGTGATTGAAGAATCCATCCATGTTACTTTTGATGAAAATCCGGATGTGCATTCTGATTCAGCACAGTAGGACATAAGTGGTATAGAAATCTTATGTAATCCAGAAAACTCCAAAGCTGACCAGACCAAGTCTCACCCATACTATGTTGAACATAGTATGCGTGATACTAATCAAGCCAGAAATCAAAATAATGAAGCTGCAATGATTACTGAGGTTCCCATTTCTGAGAACCCCAACACTGAGTTCCCAAATATTGATCTGAACAATTCCACATGTGAAGAAGGTGAAACATCCAACACTTCCCAAGAATCCACCTCAGATCTGCAAAATGAAGGAGAACAGCAACCTGAACTGTCTAATACTGAACAAAATTCAGCTTTGTATCAGACAGACAACACTCTAGTTCAACAAGATATTATTCACCTTGCTTCAAATGCTCCCTTAGGAAACAATCTAAGGGAACACAAACCATCCACACTCAAACATTATTGGTCCAATTGAACAAGGTGTCCAAACAAGAAGAAAGTTAGCTTTTGAACCTCATGAAGGATTTATGTGCACAGATAAGTACACGTGTCACCGTGTCCAATGTTATAAGACACTAAAGGGTCACACCACTACACACCCAATAATGTACAAGCGAATAAAGTAAGTTGTGTGTAATAATTAACTAGTTAAGTTAATTATAAAGAAGAGAATAAATAATAATAAGTTAATTATTATTTTTGAGGATGGTTAAATATTAGGTTATGTATTTAAAGGACAGTTAATTAATAGTTAATTAATTAACTAGTAAAAGTCCAAGGGTTTAAAGTGTTAATAGGAAGTTTAATTATGAGATTAATCATAATTAAACTCCAAGGACTTAACTGTAACTTAAGTCCTTATAAATAAGGACTTTGGGTTAAGGCTTAGGGCTTGATTCACTTGCTTAGTAAAACCCTAAACACTCTCTCCCTCTCCCTCCTCTCTTTCGGCCGAACTCGAACAAACAACCCCTTGGGGTATCGGTTTGATGTTCGACGAAGAACACACACACACACACACACACAAGTTCTTGTGTGATACTTTGTTGGTACAACGCAGTCTTGCAGCGTGTCCAGGTGGTGCAGTAGAGGTGGATCACTTCTTTAGCTATCTAAAGGTAATGTTCATCATCTTCTCTTTCTCGTGATCTCATTGATTAGTAGAGATCCAGTAATGTGGTATTCAAGTTCCGCCATGTGAATACTACAAGGTTTTCCTATAGTGGTATTAGAGCGATCTACTAATCTCAATGAGATTCGATTGAGTTTCTTTTCATCTAGAAAAGAACCCTAGAATTTCGGCCAAGAACATTGTTCAAGTTTATGAACAATTGGTTTGAATAGGGTTCTAGATAAAAAGAAATTATGCTTCTTTTTCCTCCCTTGTATTTTTTCGATTTTCGTATATATATATATATATATGTATATATTATTATTAAGTTTTTTTTATCTTAGAAAGAACCCTAGAAAATTTAATACAAGGAAATTGTTCAAGTTTTGAATAATTGGATTGAATAGGTTTCAAGATAAAAAGAAGTAGGTTTCTTTTTCTTGTCTAGTAAAAGCCCTAGAAAAATTAGTCCAAGATTATAATCAACCAAGATCATGGTAGATTATTGGACAAATTAGGCTTTAGAAAAATTAAGGAAAGTTGTGTTATTCTTAGTATTAGAATAACACATTTATTTATTTGTTATTACTAGTATTATTATAATTTTCGTATTAAATAAAAATAAATAAATAAAAAGGGTTAGGGTTCGGTCGAACCAAGCAAGACCGAGTTCCGGTCCAGCATGGTTCGGACGAATGGGCCGAACGGGCGAACCGAACCGAGCCACGGTTCGGTCTTCGTCTAATCGATCCAGTTTTTCCCTTGTTGTGTATTTGATCCAGTTTTGTTAACCTAAGGCTCAGTTTCGGGCACATAGGCTACGCGGGATCAAATCGGATGTTAAAAAGTTTACTTTTTGACAAGTTTCATTATTTATTTATTTATTATAATAAAGTTATTAACATCTAAATTAAAACTGATTTTAATAAGGTTTATTAAAATCAAGATAATCATTAAATTAAGGGGGAAATAAGAAACCAGTTTATGGGTAATTTAATAATTATCAGTTTGGTAATTAAAATTATCAGTTTATTTATTTAATAAGAATGACATAACCCAAAAGGATTGATATTGTGTTTATCTTAAATTTTTCGGAAATTTATATAAAGTTTTTTTTTATATAAAATATACAAAACACAAAAACCAAGTCTTTGGGGTTATGACATAGCAATTTTTCGAAATTGCAAGTATTATTTTATGTTTTGTTTATTATTATAACATAAAATAATAAGGTGGTGATTATAAACAGTTTGTTTAAAAAACCAAGATTTAATTACAAGCTGGTAATTATAAACAGTTTGTTTAGAAAGCCAAGGTATAAATTGATAAGATGGTGATTATAAACAGTTTGTTTAGAAAACCTAGTCCTAAATTAATAATGGTAAAGTAAACAGTTTGTTTATAAACCAAGTTTTATGAAACAAATTAAAAGGTGGAATTTATAAACAGTTAGTTTATAAAAAACCAAGTAATTAAAAACAGGATAACTTTTCGAACAAAGGAAAATCCTTTTTAGAAAATCTTTGATCAAAGTGCAACCCATCTAATGGAACACCTCACTTGTTCAACGATATTCACATTGTAAGGAGAAAGACCCTTAGATGTGGATTCAAATCATTGCGAGTGTTAGGGTGCGTAGGGTCTTGTGATAATCGGGAGTCCCGGCGCAAGGCATCGCACTGTCTTAGATGGTACAATCTATTTTGGTGATAATCGGGAGTCCTGGCCCAAAATGCACAAGAGGGATTAAGACATGTACAAGTTTGTTGTTCAACTTGATATCCCGAGGATCTGGGAATCGTTTCTAGTCTAAGAGGCGACCGGTATGGCTATACCTACCAGAAATAGCGTGGCTCTAATGGGAGGGCGTGAAAT
Organism: Calendula officinalis; assembly: GCA_963853835.1. NCBI lineage: Eukaryota > Viridiplantae > Streptophyta > Magnoliopsida > Asterales > Asteraceae > Calendula > Calendula officinalis. The sequence continues at coordinate 67,917,131 of OY970828.1, forward strand.
ATGGATCCTAGTCTAACTATTATTATTAAAAGGTAATAATGTTAGAAGTTATTTATTTTATCTAATCTTACTAACCGTTTGTTTGTTTTTCTTATAGATGTATGTACTGTCAGAAATTCCGTTTTATTCACCGATCGAATCGTGAAAGTTCATCACTGGAAAATGGAAGCTTACTGGTCCAAACTACAAAGTTTGGAAAGTGCACTTTAGGAGTTACCTAAAAGCACAGAATCTACTGTACGTGATAGACGAGGTGCCCAAGGGACAACCAGGGCAAGATGCCCAGGATGATGAGCTTGACGCATATTATGAGTATCTGGCTGATGAATCACAAGTTATGTTGATTCTTATTCTTATTTCATTATCAGAGCTCACTGATAATCTACTTAAGAAACCATGCTATGAGTTTGTCCAGTATCTTGAGGAGACGTTTAAAGATAGTACTGAAGATAGCAAGCAGTTCATTTTGCAAGAAATCATTTCGTCGAAAATGAAAGATGATCACCACTGAGTGAACACCTTATCAACATAAGGAGGTTACTAGATTGTCTCACCCTAGTTACTGGCACATCAAACGAATATGAACAAGTCTTGTTCTTGTTTGGATCTCTCAGTCAGTACTATCAGGACAAGGTAGTACGTATCATCGGGAATTTTGATTTGAGTGTCGCAGGTCTACACGAGACTCTCTTGCGTATACGCGATGTTCAAAGGCTGGAGGAAGAATCTCTCCCTGAGATTCAGCAGGATGAGTTCTATGATTGGTTGAATGACTTTTCTGATTTGTGTTGCCCAACTTGTGGCAGCAAGGATATTTGCGAGCACACGTCAGACGTGGGGCTGTTGGACGCTGACTTTGTCAGCGATTCAGGTATCTTTATGATTGATTGTCTCGTTACTTCTAGTGAATCCTGGGTATTGGATACCGGATGTGGTCATCACATTTGCAATCATTTGCAGGGATTTAAGAAGAACAGGAGGCTAGGACGAGGGGATGTTGAACTACGAGTAGGGTAAGGTTCCAAGATTGGAGCTGAACCCGTAGGGACATATCTTCTCAAGTTGCCTTCAGGAAGAGTCTTGGAACTTAAAGATTGTTATTATGTTCCTAGACTTATTAAAAATGTTATTTCTTTTGATTTACTTATAGACAGTGGTTTTTATTATGAGTTTTATGGAAAAACAATTTCGTGTTTAAAAGATGACATTTTATATTTTAACGCAAATTCTAATAATGGTCTATACACGTTAAATCTAAATAACATAGAATGAGACGTTTATCATATAAGTAAAAGATCCAAGAGTAACTTGAATCAAACTTATCTTTGGCATTGTCGTTTAGGTCATATAAACGAGACTCGCATTAAGAAGCTCCACGATGATGGAATTCTATAGCCATTTGATTTTGAATCATATGCAATAAGCGAAGCTTGTTTATCTGGAAAGATGACAAAAGACCCTTTCAATCATTACAATGACAGGGCAGGCGAGTTATTATGGATTATACACACAGATGTGTGTGGACCCTTTACTCCAGAAGCTAGAGGAGGATACCGCTACTTCATTACCTTTACTGACGACTTCGGTAGGTATGGTTATGTCTTTCTTATGAGACTAAAGTCTGAGAGCTTTGACAAGTTCAAAGAATATCAGAGGGAAGTAGAAAACCAACTAGGCAAGAAAATTAAGTCACTTCGGTCTGACCGAGGAGGCGAATATTTGAGCCAAGAGTTCGACGATCATTTTAAGGAATGTGGGATTGTTTCACAACTCAAACCTCCGTATACACCTCATATTAATGGCGTATCAGAAAGGAGGAATCACACCTTGTTAGACATGGTACGTTCAATGATGTGTCGCGCCCCATTACCACTATCATTTTGGGGACATGCACTCGAGACTGCAGCATTCACACTGAATAAGGTTCCGACCAAGTCAGTAGAAAAGACTCCGTTCGAGCACTGGGCGGGGAGAAAACCTAAATTATCTTTGCTCAAGATTTGGGGTTGTGAAGCGTACGTTAGACGTAACTTCACAGACAAACTAAACCCCAAGTCAGACAAGTGTATCTTCGTTGGATATCCAAGGGAAACCTTAGGATACTATTTCTATCATCAAGAAGACAACAAAATCTTTGTTGCTCGGAAAGGTGTCTTCTTGGAGGAGAAGTTTCTAGGAACTGAAACTCCAAGAAAAGAAATAGAGCTTCAAGAAATTGAAGAGAACGAAGATCCACCGACGACTTCAGTCGAACCAATAGTTCAACAAATAATTATTGATTCCCAACCAGACCCACCGGTTGAGGAAGAAGAGACACGCAATCCGCGTAGGTCCAGTAGACCACGCCAAGAACCAGATAGGTATCTTGGATTCATGATTGATGAACATGATGGAAGTCTACTAGAACCATTAACCTACAGCGAGGCTGCTAACGGCATAGAGTCTGAAAGATGGCTCGAGGCTATGCAAGCAGAGATGCAATCCATGTATGACAACCAAGTTTGGGTGTTATCAGACTTGCCACCACAGTCTCGTGCTGTTGGATGCAAGTGGGTTTTCAAGAAGAAAACCGACATGGATGGAAAGGTGCATACTTACAAAGCATGACTCGTCGCGAAGGGTTTCACGCAAACACATGGTGTGGATTATTCTGAAACCTACTCGCCAGTCGCTATGCTTAAGTCTATTATAATTCTTATGGCCATATCAGCATATTACGACTATGAGATATGGAAAATGGATGTTAAAACCGCCTTCCTTAACAGGGAGTTGAATGAGGACGTATTCATGATACAACCGGATGGCTTTACTGATCCAAAGAATCCTGATAAAAGTATGCAAGTTGCTAAAATCCATTTATGGATTGAAGCAAGCATCTAGAAGTTGGAACTTACACTTTGACAAAAGAATCAAAGAATTTGGTTTTGTCAAGAGTGAGTTCGAGACGTGTGTCTACACAAAATTCAGTGGGAGCATAGTAATCTTCCTAGTCTTGTATGTTGATGACATACTGCTTATAGGAAACGATATACCAACATTACAAGGAGTAAAATCCTGGTTAGGTAAATGTTTCCAGATGAAGGACTTGGGAGAAGTCGCGTTTATACTAGGTATAAAGATCTATAGGGATAGATCTAGGCGGCTTATTGGACTTAGTCAAAGTACATACATTGACAAGGTACTGAAGAGATTCAGTATGAGTGATTCCAAGAGAGGAATCATTCCAATGTCACATGGCATTACACTGATCAAAGCTCAGAGTCCCACATCTAGCAAGGAAATAGCTAGGATGAGTTTGGTACCATATGCTTCGGCAATTGGATCAATCATTTATGCCATGTTATGTACTAGGCCCGATATTGCTAACTCCATAAGTCTCACGAGCAGATATCAAAAGAACCCTGGTGAACCTCATTGGGTGGCTGTCAAGAACATTCTCAAGTATTTGAGAAGGACGAAAGAAATGTTCTTGGTCTTTGGAGGTTCGTTGGATGAATTGCGTGTAACTGGTTACACAGATGCAAGCTTCCAAACCGACAGACACGATTACAAATCTCAATCGGGATTTGTCTTCACACTAAACGGAGGAGCTATATCTTGGAAGAGTCAGAAACAAGATACGATAGCAGATTCGACTACAGAGGCTGAGTACATCGCCGCAAATGATGCTGGGAAAGAAGCCATGTGGCTTAAGAATTTTATCAAGGATCTTAGAGTTATTGCCAGTATCTCTAGACCCATCGAAATATTATGTGATAACAGTGGAACAATAGTGCAAGCTGTTGAACCAAGAGAGCATCAGAAGACCATGCATGTACGCAGGAAATATCACCGCATACGCGAGTATGTAAAAGAAGGTGATATTATAATTAAGAAAATACCAACGGATGACATAGTTGCTGACCCGTTGACAAAACCACTAGTTGGACCAAAGCATGGGAAACATGCGCACGCTATAGGCATGCAGTACCTAAATATTGGTAGCTAGTAATTTTGATTAAATTCATAGACATGTTTGAAATCGATACATTATGTAATAACATTTCGTGGGATTGAAATAGAAAGTTTTACGTAATATTTTCACATTGTCTATTCTTAACATGTTTTAAACCTATCCTTGATACACAAAGTTTTGAGTATCTAAATTGTCTGTGGTTGCTTGAATTTAGTGGGAGCTAGATTCAAGAGTTAATACCATTATGAATATTTATCTATTTCATAGTTATTGAATAGAGAAACAAGGGTTGTTAAAATAAATATTCATAGATGTTTATAGAGTTTGCTAAACATTAGACGTGACAAAAAGATCGAGATTACTTCATGGAGCCTAAGCATGAGTAATTTCGAGTATATGTCCTCTGACCTGAGACGTTTTGGTTTGAGACACGATGACTTCTGATCTTTAGCATTTATCTACCGTCACACCGTAAAAGGGTGATCATAAGGAACTTGACTAAGACAGCGAAAGTCGTGGGCAAGATAACGCAAATGTGAAGATGTAATTTGCACCTTCTTTAACTAGAAGAGATATTTCATGGCCGCTCGGCGATTAAGACTACTGAAATGCGTGGCCGCGCTCGGAGAATGATTGGATCATTCGGTAATCCGTTACTGCAGAAAGTCGAAATCAGAGTCGAGAAAATTCGAGTATATAGAACAAGATCCATGCTCCATGTCTATTACTCAAATTAAGAAATATCATGATGCGAAAGGAAAATCTATTAGTGTTATTCATTTTATGAATATTATCTCTAGATGTAAGAGTTCTTATGACCTGGTTATCCCAAATGTCTGGCTAGGGACCGCTTTAGGCCAACGATGATCAGAAAGTGTTTCTTAACTTGCACAAGTGGGAGTCTGAAGGATTTATGTGCACAGATAAGTACACGTGTCACAGTGTCCAATGTTATAAGACACTAAAGGGTCACACCACTACACACCCAATAATGGACAACCGAATAAAGTAAGTTGTTTGTAATAATTAACTAGTTAAGTTAATTATAAAGAAGAGAATAAATAATAATAAGTTAATTATTATTTGTGAGAATGGTTAAATATTAGGTTAATTATTTAACGTACAGTTAATTAATAGTTAATTAATTAACTAGTAAAAGTCCAAGGGTTTAAAGTGTTAATAGGAAGTTTAATTATGAGATTAATCATAATTAAACTCCAAGGACTTAACTGTAACTTAAGTCCTTATAAATAAGGACTTAGGGTTAAGGCTAAGGGGTTGATTCACTTGCTTAGAAAAACCCTAAACACTCTCTCCCTCTCCCTCCTCTCTTTCGGCCGAACTCGAACAAACAACCCCTTGGGGTTTCGGTTTGGTGTTCGATGAAGAACACACACACACACACAAGTTCTTGTGTGATACTTTGTTGGTACAACGCGGTCTTGCAGCGTGTCCAGGTGGTGCAGTAGAGGTGGATCACTTCTTTAGCTATCTAAAGGTAATGTTATTCATCTTCTCTTTCTCGTGATCTCATTGATTAGTAGAGATCCAGTAATGTGGTATTAAAGTTCCGCCATGTGAATACTACAAGGTTTTCCTACACCTCAAGCCACTGCCAATTTCTGTTTCTTCTCAAGTTTTATGTCTACCATGGAACCAAAGAAAGCTGATGAAGCTTTATTTGATGAAGACTGGGTAGAAGCTATGCAAGAAGAGCTTACAGAATTTGAAAGAAACAAGGTATGGAACTTAGTACCACCCCCTGCTGGCAAAACCATTATTGGTACTAAGTGGGTGTTCAGAAACAAGATGGACAAGGATGGTGTTGTAATATGAAAGAAGGCAAGACTGGTTGCTCAGGGTTACATGCAAGAATAAGGCATTGACTATGATGAAACATTTGCACCCGTTGCGAGAATTGAAGCTATTAGTGTAACACCCAAAATTTTAACAAAAATTTAAAAATTTTTTAGTACAATATTTTAAATAAAAGGTCCCAATAATTTAAATATTTTAAATTCCAAATAATAAAGGTGTTATTGGAAAATGTATTTAATGCGGAAATAGTTTAATAAAGTAAAAGTGTTTAAAATAATAAATGTTGTCCACATCAGCATTGGGGAGATACAGCGGTCAACCGTCCACCTTCTCTTTTCCTATGCTGGTACCTGAAACAATGTGGGGGAAAGTTTGGGTCAGCTGCGAAGCTGAGTAAATAATCTCAAAATGTAAACAATCATAACATACAACACATAAGGGCACATCGGTGTACTCCTACTGAGAATCTACTCAATTAATTACTCAGATTTATTTCCTCAGATTTATTTTACTCAGATTTTAATTTATATAGCGCGCTTGTGTGATTCGGGTCGATCGCCCCTTCTCACACCTCAGATAGGCGTAAGCCAAAAACTCAGACGGGAGTGATCCCAAAAACTCAGACGGGAGGTGATCCCAAGATAGGCATATAGCCAAAAACTCATATGTGTGTTATTATGTTTTTATATCTTTAACATAATTATCTCAGATGCCCTAGCAAGTAGTAGCACAGATTGACTCTGTGCCGAGCTCAGTTACCCAGGCACAATGTCTCAGATCAAAATAAATAAACAGATGCGCCCACGCGACTAAATAACGTCCAATTAATCGTAAAGTGACCAAATAGTTAAAATATCTAAATAATTAACGCGTCTAATAAAATGTTATATAATTTAATTAACGTCTAATTAAAACGAACCGTCTACTTACATGTCATCTAAATAATACGAACCGTCTCACTACATGTCGTCTAATAAATTCATTAATGACAAATATTAATTATTTAAAATCTATAATTCATTTTTATACTAATTAAAATTAATTAATTATATAACTTAAATTTTTGGGGCGTTACAACTCAACTCCACTTGAAATAGACTTCGTCCCCGAAGTCATTGGTCGGGAGAAACTCAATGTAGCGATCTCGCATCTCATACTCAGGCTCACTAACGACACACATCCTCGAGTGGGGAGACACGGAAAAGGTTATGAATAGAAAGAGAAACTGTTCAAGGTGGCCTATGCGATCAGAATAAACTCCGGCTCTTGCAACAGCTCATACAAATCTTTCATCTCTAGCGGCGCAAGATGATTAGGTTAAAACAATAAAATCAGAATGCTCTCTAAGGATCTCGAAAACGACACAAAATAACTCGTCAAACTCTACCGGAGGTGTCTTCTTGCTCTCGGAGCCGGACATGGTCTTTGCACCCAGCGATTAACGTTCTGTTGAATATACGATTCAACTCCACTTAGATATTTGTTACGCTTTGGTTTGTGGTGCCAGATGATCTCGACGTGGTACTCGATCATCCAAACCATGCTCGCAATCATACTCGGTCCTCTCGTGGCAATAACAATAAGTTTTTATGGTAAAAACTTTCCCGCACAGTTCCAACAAATTATCATTTATACATTTTATCAACAAATAAAATCTTATTATTGGAAATCTCTACCAATAAGTGGTATCTCAAGGTCCTCTACTCTATGGGACATCGGTTGTTATAAAGCAAAATGAACAATTTAGCGGTTCACACCGCTACCAAACAATTCACAAACAAGTACATAATTCACTTAAATGTATATTAAGACACATAAATCTCAGCCAGTAGACAACTCATGTCTCTTACTCAATTTGCATATACTCATAAGCGCTCACCTCAAATCACCACAACTTTTTATTAACTCAACACAAGCTTATATCATCCATTTAAACTCAAATCTCGCTTAATGACTTCTCACAAGTCCACATAATAAACACATTTACTCGTTTTTACAATTTTTCACGTGATCAAATTTAATTATTAGACTATTCGAACAAGCAATTTCTCTTTTAAACCACGTTATTAGTTATCTTGCCAACTCGTATTTAATAATCCTTCGCTGACTCTTTTTAATATTGCTCGTTAATTAACTTCTTGCTTTATTCTCATTTAGTTTGTCTCTTGATCCATTTGACTAATTGTCCACTTATAAATCTCTTTTTATTTAAAATTTGAACGCCTCAGTTAAATGTCTTCTCTTTTCTCAATTAATTAGCCCGTTAATTACTTACCTCATTAATTCTCGTGTATTCAGTTACTAAGTTAATTCTCATTTCCACATAAGATTTCCTTATTACTTTATATTTCTATTGCTTCTCGATTTAGAAACTCATAGTATTGAAATAACATTTATTATTTGATACACTTGTATGTTTCTCGTGTGCTCATTTCAATAACTATTATCGATTTACTAAATACTCAATAAAAGATAATATTTGGTGACATTCAATTTAATAGTTTAACTTGATAATCCCCTTAGTTCAAAGTTATTATTTGCTTATAAAAAAAAAATTCTCATTTGATTTATTTTAATAATTCATTCGCTTAACTTGATTTAGTAATTCTTCATTGGTTTTAATCCTTGTCTTTTAAACTTATTATAATAATTTATCACTTTAACTCGATTTAAATAATCCATAAATAAATTCTCATTACTTCAAAATTTCTCTTTATCTCACTACTTTTGTAATTAAAGCACTTGTTACTTCTCATTTGCACTATTACTCTTGGTTATTAATTTCATACAATTTGATCACTACCCCATAACATGAATTTAATTATTCTCAATTAGTCTTATAAATTCTATAATCACATGTATATAAATTACTCAACACAATAGTTTGGCCCAACAATGTTCTCGATTAGATTTAATATAATAACGTTTTTCTCCTTTAGCTCAATTTGGAATAATTCATAATAATTTCCCATATTTTAATAATCTCTTATTATCTCATTATATTCTCATTACTTCAAAATTTCTTTTTATCTCACTACTTTTGTAATTAAAGCACTTGTTACTTCTCATTTGCACTATTACTCTTGGTTATTAATTTCTTACAATTTGATCACTACCCCATAACATGAATTTAATTATTCTCAATTAGTCTTATAAATTCTATAATCACATGTATATAAATTACTCAACACAATAGTTTGGCCCAACAATGTTCTCGATTAGATATAATATAAAAACGTTTTTCTCCTTTAGCTCAATTTGGAATAATTCACAATAATTTCCCATATTTTAATAATCTCTTATTATCTCATTATATTCTCATTGGAATAGTTTCTCGATTTAAAGCTACTCTTATAAGCTCGCTAGCCAATTATATGCATATAATAATTATAAATACACATAACAAAATTTTCTCTTGGTAATTCTCTTAATTTGCTCTTTACAAACTTTATTTTTCACATTTAGCTTGATTTATTAATTTCTTATATCTCAAAAAATATACTCAATAATCAGGCAAAATATATTGTTCTCATTTAGCTCGTTTTAATAATTCATTACCAAATCAAATTAACGACCTCGTTTTAACTCATTTCTTGAAATTTCAATGTAGAACTTTCTCATTTCCAACTCATTAATGAATTATCACTAATTAAATTTTAATGATTTCTTATTATTTCATTATAATCACACATGAATAAGTATACTTATCTGATTATGGTATTTAATACTTCTCTTTTGCACAGTTACACTCAACCCATAGAACTCTATTAATTTCTCTATTATTCTCGATTTATTAATTTATTATGAACTCTATAATTACCCCCATAGAAATTTTTTATTTATTCTCAATTACTCGATTTGATAGTTTCTCTTATAAATTCTCCGATCTATTATATGTATCTAGGTTTCACACATTAAAATCCTTAGCAAGATAAATCTCTCTGCATAAGTGTCGCGCTTATAGTAATTACATAATGATAATTATTATTAATTTGGACATTTTCCTTTTTACCCCTACTCAACTCCACTTGGAGAAAAACTCGTCCTCGAGTTTGGAACTAGCATTCTCTACCCAAATGAAACAAACAAATAATACACATATAATAAATTCACAATAGCAAGCATTGGTCTATTGTTCCCCTCAAAATCTCCTCATAACTAACCAAAAGTCATGTGTGTATGGTAATAGGGACCCTCTATTACTTTCGACACCTACTTTTGTTTGGTCACGAGTCAATCCCAAAGTTTACAATTTTCCACATTTAAATCCACCAACAAATCACATCAGAAGAAAGAAAAGTTTATTTTCAACATCTGACGATTACAGATATGCATTAAGCTGTGTGTACTCAAAATCTCATAAACATTACTCAGAAAATCATGCGTATATTTAGTCGCATACGTTATACTCATAATAACTCAGTTTCGGTTATAAACTATTTTAGCTTATTTTTCAATAGAAAATCACCAACTGCATGATGAAAGTTTTCCATTAATCTTTTTTTATAATTGCTCTTAAAGATAAACCTAAGAAAAATCTCGGATTAATTTGACTCAGCAAATTCTTGATTAATCATCATAATAACTTATATAGTTTATTTAATATTTCCGCGTTACTCAATGATCTCTCCCTGAACTCGTTATTCACATGAAGTTTTGCACTCAGCTAATTAATTCGCATACTTTAAATGGTTACTCATTTTATCTCAATTTAATGATTCTTAAATAATTTGTCAATTTGTTGACTTTTCATCATAAAATCTTCTCAATTGTTACAGCTCATGGCTCCTCGTATTAACAAATTGTTAATCCTTCATTTATTATGTTTAATTTAATAACTCCTCTTACAACCATGTTCAATAGCTCTCCTTTAGCTCGTGATATAACTCATCATGTTAGCTTCTCAGTAACCCACTTTATCAATTGTTCTTAAACTTGTTTCACTAAATACCTTTTTTTTAATCTATATTAAAACTTTTAAACTTTATCAATTGTTACACCCTTGTATTAGTGTGTGATTAACTTTTTAACTTTTTTTTTTTTTTACTTTTTAAATTTCTCTTTTACTAGTGCGTGATTATTTCCTACACTCTTGTTTCGATATTGTCTAGGTGAATTCAAATTACTAATTTCCCGAATGCTTCGTATTGGTAGCTCTTCTTAACTCCATTAATAATTACTCATTATTTCATCAAGATTACCACATAAAATTTTCTCTTTAATACATTCTATAGATTTTTACACAAATTTGGAATTCCATATTAATGTATCCTTTTGGTTGCTTAATCTTGATTCAATAACTTATCATTATGCCTACTCATTTTATTATTTCATAACGCACTTATCAAAATTTGGTTCGATATTTTCTCGTTTAGCTAAAATGTAATTATTCTACATTTTATTGACTTAATAATTCTTCCTTTTACTCAACATGGTAAATCCTCATAAAAATATTAATATTTAATTTGATTTACTAATCTCTGATTTACTCGTTTAAATGACTCGGTCTATTAAGTGTTTTCTCCCATATGGAAGATCTTAATATTTTCTCAATTCGAAAATTTAATATTCCTCTTTAATATTAATAATTTCCTCATTTCTCATTTATTCAAAGCATGTTTCTCATTACATAGCTTATGGATTTTATATTATAAATTAATATCCCGTTATTACACTTTTGGTTAGAATTTCTCAGAATTTATAAATATCACTTCAACTCTATTAGGTGTTCCTCTAAACTGGAAACTTTTATTATTTTCTCATTAAAATTTATAATTTCACATTTCTTCAGTATATATTTGTAACGACCCGAATTTGTAAATAAATAAATTGTACAAAAATATGATAAATAAGGATGAATCGTTTAAGGAACGTAGGAATTGGTTTCGTGTCATTTGGACACCGTACGAGAAAGTTATGGACGAAACCGGGTCGAACCAAAGATCAAAAACTGCGCCTGGGCTGCGTGAGGAGTTCGCGACGCGAACTTGGTTCGCGAATCGTGAAGTTGAGGCAGCGATATTAACCAAGCAACGTGAACTACTTCCCGACATGATAACGATCGCGACGTATGCGCCTCCAACGGAGTTCGCGACGCGAACTCTGGGTGGCGATCGTGAACTTTTGCGACACCAGCATTAAATTCGGGAAAGCCTCATTTATTACACACATAATGTAAGAATTCGTGACTTTAATCATAGATGATTGAACTGTCAGAATCGTAACCTTAATCATCGGTGATTAAAGTGTTAGATTCGTAACAGCTTAATCATTGATGATTGAACTGTCAGAATCGTAACCTTAATCATCGGTGATTAAAGTGTTAGATTCGTAACAGCTTAATCATTGGTGATAGAATTGTCAGATTCGTGGCAACTTAATCATTGGTGATTAACTGCCAGACTCGTGACAACTTAATCATTAGTGATTATACTGTCAGAATTTAGTGCCCACCAACACACATGTACGGGTATCATGGCCGATGATGCGCGAGCCTATCGGGTCACACGCCGGGGGAATTCCTTTCCGATAACACTTAAATTAAGAGAGGTAATTAAAGATGTTGGGAGAAATAAAAGTAGCTTTTATTTCATTGGACCATTTAATGGTCCAATACATGTAAAGGAAAGCCACTACTTTCTCCACATGCTTGCTTTAATTCTATTGGACCACTTTGTTAGTGATTTACGGTTTAATCAAGTAAAACGCAGCGGAAAAATAAATAAATCACTAATAACGGATCTACATATTGACGAAGTAATTAAGCATAAATAATCAAAGAGATTAGTATAAAAACCATACCCTTGAAGCCTTTGATTACACCAACGAATGAGGATCAAGAACTCCAAGAATTCAATGTAGAATTCCTCTAATGGTATCCACACTACACCATATCAAGAACACCAAATAGGATGCTAGTCCCTTGAGCAAGAATCAAAATCAAAACCAAAAGAGGACACACGTGTAAAACCAATTTCCAAGAGGAATTGTGTTATGGTTTTGTGCGTGTAATCTACAACCACAAAAACCAACGACCACACTATTCTTAGTTTTCTTTTGCACGTCAATCTCTAAAGGAAATCGGATCTCCAAAATCACCGTCTCAATTAGTAAGTTGAGATGCGGCCGTGTAAGGGGAACAAGGGAGGATTAGGGTATTTCTTTCTTGCTCCCTAAGCTAAGTATATATTCCCTAATTACAAGTTAGGAGATATGACACTTAGCCCCTTGTACTTTTGATTCTTTAGATTACTCACTAATATGTCTTAACTTAACAATTAATTAAAACATAACTAGTCAAGTAACTATAGTTTATATAAATAATATAATTACCCTAATTATATTATATATATTAAATGGTGTTTGGTGTATAAGTGTGTGACCCTTTAGGCTCACATACGTCTAGCCATATAACTATATGTTATGATCGTGAAACATATTCCAACAGCTCCCACTTGCGCACGTCATAACAATCTAGTAGTTATACAAGCAAAGGTTAGAGTCTAGCAACCCGCCAATGCCCCTAGAAGTACATGAGTGAGTTTCAGAAAAGTCCAGGTTCAAAGTTTTTCAATCAGTTATCCTTTTGTTACTGATACCATGTTGAATTTTAGACAAGGATTAATGTCAATCTAAAATTTCAACGATTCTGTTTCTCGATCTATACATTGAAGTAGATTACCAAACCAATCAAGATTCATCTTGATTACCTTTGGGTACGGCCGTACAAGCATCTATTCAAATCATCGAGGGGCCCAGTAGTATCTAATCCAAACATGTGGAGGAACAAATTCTTTATTGACTACACGTGTTTGATATACGCTTAATGACAAACCCGAGGATGGTTGTTATAGCAGCCTTATTCAGGTCAGCGTTTAACCACATCAAAGTTTGGCACTCCACACACACAAACCAACTTGCATCTCAAGTTAGAGGATAAGCGACAAAGCCTTTGTGAGATTCACTTGTGACATAAATCCAGGAAGTGATTTCTCATAGGTTGGGTCAGTCCAATTGTGCATCACAATGAACAACATGTGAGTTTGTTTTCATCATCCTTAGTCATACTAAGATGATGTCATCAATGCCCTCAGATTTGTCTTAATAATATTCCCATATTATTAATATGACAATGGACAATTTAGAATATAAAACGCAGTAAATATTCAAGGATGTAAACATGAAAATATAGAACACAGTAGATATTCATATAAAAACGATCATATCAAATATATCAATTTATTCCAATATAAACTGCTCACCGTTCCATTATCCAAATACTAAAACAGATTTACATGAAACTACTAGCTTGTCGAAGTCCAATGTTCCATTCATATCCAATATGTTTGGTACAAGACATTGAGTTCGATAAAACGTCAGCTAGTTAGTTATCTGTTTGAACTTTAAGAGTACGAATTTCACATATCTCGATAAATCATTCGAAAGTAGTGAACCTTCGTAAATAGGATCTAGCGTCATCACGACCTATTTCAAAACCAGCATAAGTATAGCAAGTATACTTAGTTTCAGTTTGGTATCTCCACCATAACCAAGGAACATATATCCAGTATTTCAAAAACACTTCAATGTGTTCTTAATAGCAATCCAGTGACTTTCTCGTGGATTCTTTTGGTATTTTCTAGTAAGGTCCCCTAAGGACGTTACATTTGGCCTAGTGCCCCTTACAGCGTACATGATGAATGGAATAGCCGATTCATAGGGGATTACATTCATTCGCTTCACCACATCAGGTGTGGAAGGTCCTTGAGTCTCACTCAAGTTTACATTGTGTGGCATACGAGGACTTCCTCGTTTGGGAGTATCATTCTAAACCGTTTAGAATTTTGTCAATGTAAGCACTTTGACTTAAACCAATTAACCGCTTTGATCTATTATTATAGATCTTTACTCCAAGTATGTATGTCGTATCCCTACAATCCTTCATGTCAAAACATTTTCCAAGCCAGGATTTTCATCTTGTAGCATTGGTATATTGTTTCACATGAGTGACATGTCATCAACATGTATGACTTGAGAAACGACAATGCTCCCACTAGCTTTCATATATACACATGCTCAATTTGGGTTTTAGGTGAAACAAACGTTTTGATTTCATCATTAACCAAATCTCATAGTCATAGTACACTACTTTGACTATAAGAATCCTAATGTCTTTAGTAACAGGCGAGAAGGTTTCATCATTGTCAATCCAGTAGGATTGAGTGTAACCTTTCGTTACTAGAAGAGCTTTATAGGTGTGTATATTTTCATCCATGTCAACAGTCTTACTGTTTTGAGAAAGATCAACTAAGTTCAAAACTTGATTGTCTCTCATGGATTTCATTTTCGCATTCATAGTTTCAAGTCATTTTTCGAATTCAAAATTCGATAATGCAACTTGATAGTTAGGGGTTTCATTATGATCCTCAAAATTTTACTCCTCAGCATCGACATAAGTCTATATCGTTCAGGTGCATGAGGTGTCCTTGCGGACCTACGAATGGGAACAACATCATCCTGTGGTCCAACATCTATATGTCCAGCCTCAGAATGATATTTGCTAGTGTTACCAGAAGGTTGTGTATCTTCACTTTGAATCTTGTCAAAGTCTATAGTGCTCCCACTTGCTTTGTGAAATGAGACTGTTCTCAAGAAACTCAGCATACCGAGTAACAACAATTTGTTCTCAGTTGGGAAGTAAAATAGTAACGAAGATATACTTGATAGATATGGGCTCAAGTTTGTTCGGCATGTCTCGTTCCACGAGATCCTCACAACCCCAGATCTTCAAGTAAGACAATTAGGGACTCTCCCATGCCATATCTCATATGTTGTCTTTTTTTTAACCTTTTGGTTGAAACCATATTAAGTATTCGAGCAGCAGACTCCAGTGCATGCCCCTCAAAAGGATAGTGTAAGAGTAGTAGGACTCATCATAGACCGAACCATGTCATACAGGGTCCGATATCTCCTTCCAGACGCACCATTATCTTGTGGAGTGTATGGAGTAGTGAATTGTGAGACAATCTCACGATGTGTGGGATGATCCAGAAACTCTTGACTCATGTACTTTCATCCTTAATTAGGACTGAAAGCCTTTGTTGTCTTGCCGAGTTGATTTTCTACTTTTACTTTAGAAAGCTTTGAACGTTTCAAAGATTTCATGTTTATGTTTAATCAAGTAAACATAACCATAGCGACTGATATCATTAAAGCTTCCATGTTGATGTTTAATCAAGTAAACATAACCACATCTAATGATATCATCAGTGAAAGTAGGTGGCACCTTCCCTAGTCTTAGTTCTAAAAGGGCCACATACATCAGTATGTATGAGTCCAAGTAGATTTTCAGCTCTTTCGCCTAACATGGGAGAAAAGCTTTCTTGTTATCTTTCCATAATATACAAGAGAGGCATTTAAATGATTCATAATCATTTGTAAAGAAGCCCGTCGAGTTTTAGTATCAAAATGCGTTTCTTGTTTATGTGGAAAAGATGACGATGCTCTAGGTAAGTAGAATCCAAACCAATTTGGATTCTTTAGTGCTACATTTGTATATAGAACTATCGTTTGAATTAGGATCACGCATATTAATTTAAAATATACTATTACAAGGAATAGTTATACAAAATGTTATTTTTCATAAAACAAAATATCATAATCCATTATTCAACAAACGATAAAGCTAAACAATGCATAATTGACAATTGTTCAAAACAATAATTAACGCATTAGGAAGGATAAGATCACAGCTTCCATTCACTTAGCTTTCTACTTCACTTTTAATCTTGCACATTTGTGTAAATGTGAGTTCCACAACTAGTGTCATACACTCAAGATTTATTACGAAAAGTATACAGTTCTATAATGAAGATATCTAATGTGCTAGCTGGAACACATTTGTCCTTCATCAACTCTGCCAAGTAGGCAGGACAGTTCCTCCTTCAATGGCCAGTTTCATCGCAATGATGACAAGAAATATCCTTTGTAGGGTGCTCCATTTTAGCAGGTGGGGGAATCGTAGGTTTGGAAAAGTAAACTAGCATACCCTTACCTAGACTCTTGCCTCGTGCTTGCGGTTTACCTTCCCTGATTGCTAGAAAAGTATTGGGTAACCCTTGCTCAAACAGTATTACCATAGCATGTAATCAACGATTGTCTTCCCCATGCTATGTACTTTTAAAACACTTTTCATACTGGTCATAGTCCTTGGATAGTGAGGTAAAAATCAAGCTCATTCCAAGAACTTGTGGTAAGGGGTAACCAAGACGCTCCATGTGATCAAGATAGCATTTCATATTCAAGATGTAAGTGCTAACTGATTGGCCGTCCTCCTGCTTGCAAGCGTGGAATGCTTTAACTGTTTTGAACAGTTCAAGTTCTGCATGTTGTTGAAATATTATTTTCAACTCGCTTATCATGTCATATGTTGTGAGTTCCTCGAAGTTCTTTCGAATCTCGGGGTTCATGCTCACAAGCATAGGAGTAGCGACGTCTTGGTGTTCGTTAAACGTTTCGGTAAAGGCTTGACGAACAGCAGCAGAATCATTGACAGGAGGTGCCTCAGGTAAGGCCTCTTATAGGTGTATCAACTTGTTCTCATCTCTAAGGACAATCCTTAGAGTTCGATATGAGTCGATAAAGTTGATATTAGTCAGTTTCAGTTGTCAAGAACTGATTTTAGAGTGGAGATACTTAGGTTTTGATTTGTTGTTGTTATCTGTATAACACACAAAGTTCAAAAAATAGTATTTTCAGTAATAATTTCTTTTAAAAAATTAACTACCCAATTAATATAATTAAAAGCTAAGATCCTCATTGACTTCTACCATCACATCAGTTGATCTGCTAGCAATGATAGATCCAATAGGTAGGTGACAATCAAAAATTGCATTACAAGTGCAACTCTTAGAGTTATGGGACTTCATGGCACCTAGTGAACAAGCATCTAGGGTCAAGTGGCATGTTTGTCGCATCTTCGCCTCGTGTCAAGGTCTCACCGTTAACTCGATTAAGTCATCCAATGTGAGCTCATGTCAAAATAAATCTAGGTCTCACGCGTAGATAATAATGACCTCGGAACTAAATTCAAACCACGTCTCACGTGAATTTAAAAGTAGAAGCAAGTGATTTCAACTGATTGGACGGCGTGACTTAAATTTTAGGTATGAAATTTTAAGAAAAATTTATTTAAGATATGAATGAATCATGTACTTCATTCATACCACTTCATAAGTCGATTTAATAAGCGGTAAAAACGTTTTAGCGATTATTAAATTATAAGTTTCAAATCATATTTAAACTTTTGTTTTAATCTCAAAAACACGTTTAGATTAAAGAGTAATCATCAATGATTAACAACTAATCATAGATGATTAAAATTTTGGATGTTTTAATGTTTGTGTTTCAAAAATCATATTTTTAGTTGTTTATTATTTGTATCATATAGAAATTATGTCACAACCACAAACATATAATAAAACATGCAACACAATTTGTGCAAAACCTCGACCGATGATAACCTAAGTTCGGTCACGTGAGTCATCACGACGGACCGAAGGGTCAAGCTAGGGGACGGGCCAACATGAACCCGAGCGGGCCTACATAAACCCAATGGGCTCCCACTTGCTCCAAGACATTCTTGAGCAAGTAGAAACCAAATTTTGTGAAAATAATGCAATCTGCCAGGAAATTCCAGCAGACTTTGAAGCCCGAAAAGTGACTGAAGGAGTCCTCGTTGGACTTCCCTGCCTTCTGGAAAGTTG
Source organism: Calendula officinalis (assembly GCA_963853835.1). Lineage (NCBI taxonomy): Eukaryota > Viridiplantae > Streptophyta > Magnoliopsida > Asterales > Asteraceae > Calendula > Calendula officinalis. The sequence continues at coordinate 67,935,668 of OY970828.1, forward strand.
TAGCCCACGACTTTGCAAGCATTTTAGGCTTTTGAATCGCCCAAAACGGAGTCCGTATGCTCCTGGAAAACCTGTTTTCGTATAGCCCTCGCGTCGGTGACGGAAATTTGTTGTTTTCTTCATTTTTCTTCAATCTTGGTCAACAATTTACAATACAAAAAATAATGAAATACAACCTATTCTATTACTTTTACATTGACAAATTTCCCCAAAAAAATGGCACCAAAATAAAAATAAAAAATAAAAATTACAACATCGCCAAAAACCACGGCTTTTCCAAACAAACAACCAATCCAAGCATTCAACTCAATCACAAACGGTCTAGGTTTTCATCGGTTTTGCACAATCAATCAACATTTGACTAGGTTTTGGCTTGGTATATGGCAAAAATACATGTTTTGCCATATGATAAATTAACAATTAAAATAAAATCCAAGCCAAATAAAATAAAAAATTCAATAAACAAGATTAATTTTTTATTTTAGTTTTTGTAACTAGTAGCAATTAGGGTTCCACAAAATCAAATTTTTAACCCCATATTTTAGAAAAAATAATAATTTCGAAAAGTTAAAGACAAAGAACCCTAGCCCTAGGGTTCTTTGCCGATCGGCGTAACCATTAGGCCAAAAAATACGAATTTTTTGCTACTTTTTACAAAGAACTTGCTAATTAAATCATCAATATGATGACTCGTGATACCACTGTTAGTGATTTACGGTTTAATCAAGTAAAACGCAGCGGAAAAATAAATAAATCACTAATAACGGATCTACATATTGACGAAGTAATTAAGCATAAATAATCAAAGAGATTAGTATAAAAATCATACCCTTGAAGCCTTTGATTACACCAACGAATGAGGATCAAGAACTCCAAGAATTCAATGTAGAATTCCTCTAATGATATTCACACTACACCATATCAAGAAAACCAAATAGGATGCTAGTCCCTTGAGCAAGAATCAAAATCAAAACCAAAAGAGGACACACGTGTAAAACCAATTTCCAAGAGGAATTGTGTTATGGTTTTGTGCGTGTAATCTACAACCACAAAAACCAACGACCACACTATTCTTAGTTTTCTTTTGCACGTCAATCTCTAAAGGAAATCGGATCTCCAAAATCACCGTCTCAATTAGTAAGTTGAGATGCGGCCGTGTAAGGGGAACAAGGGAGGATTAGGGTATTTCTTTCTTGCTCCCTAAGCTAAGTATATATTCCCTAATTACAAGTTAGGAGATATGACACTTAGCCCCTTGTACTTTTGATTCTTTAGATTACTCACTAATATGTCTTAACTTAACAATTAATTAAAACATAACTAGTCAAGTAACTATAGTTTATATAAATAATATAATTACCCTAATTATATTATATATATTAAATGGTGTTTGGTGTATAAGTGTGTGACCCTTTAGGCTCACATACGTCTAGCCATATAACTATATGTTATGATCGTGAAACATATTCCAACACACTTTTTGGTCCAATGCATGTAGAGCTTTTCCACCCACCTCCACTTGCTCTCTTATCTATTTAAGAGAGATGTGGGAGGTGGTTGAAGACTAATGAAAAATCGATTACTCTCTAAAAACACAAGTGTTTGGTTGCCGAAATTCTAAGAAAGTTCTTGAGCAATTTCGTAATGGTGATTTTCGGTTAACACAATTAGCAAACGCAGCGGAAAATAGTTCAATCACCAATGAACGGATCTTGATATCAATCATACAATTAAACTAATAAATACAAAGAGTTAAGATGAATAAATCATACCCTTGAAGCCTTTGTATAATACGAATCGGATGGAGACGTGGTACGACGGAAACCAAGAACACCAATGGGGAGTTCCTCCAAAGCTAGTCCACACAACACTTGTGCAAGAACACCAAGGGATGCTAGTCCAATCTTCAAGCAAAAAAGGAAGCAAAAGTCTAGATAATGTGTTATGGGGTGACGGCCGAATAGGGTTACAAGGGGTGCCATTTGTCTTGCCCTTTATTCCCTTTTAATGACTTCCCATAATCATAAATGATTATTTACACTCTAGTCTCTATCTTTTGTTCCTTCTAGTTTGCTCATAATAAAGTTTCAATATTAACATTTAATACTAAACTTTTATATACAAGCATGTAGCTTATATTAATATATAATGTAATTACCCTAATTACACTATATATCTTATGGTGTTAAGTGTTTAAGTGTGTGACCCTTTAGGCTCACAAACAACTAGCCATATAACTATATGTTATACGCGTGAAGCATATTCCAACAGCTCCCACTTGCGCACGTGATAACATCAAGTAGTTATACAAGCAAAGGTTAGAGTCTAGCAACCCGCCAATGCCCCTAGAAGTACATGAGGAGTTTCATAAAATCTTTGTTCAAAGTTTTTCAATCAGTTATCCTTTTGTTGCTGATACTATGTTGAAATTTAGACAAGGATTAATGTCAATCTACAATTTCAACGATTCTGTTTCTCGATCTATACATTGAAGTAGATTACCAAAACCAATCAGGATTCATCGTGATTACCTTTTGGGTGTGGCCACACATACATCTATTCAAATCATCGAGGGGCCCAGTAGTATCTAATCCACTTTCGTGGAGGAACAAATTCTTTATTGACTGCACGTGTCTGTCATATGCTTAATGACAAACCCGATAATGGTTGTTATAGCAGCCTTATTCAGGTCAGCGTTTAACCATATCAAAGCTTGCCCCTCTACATACACAAACCAACTTGCATCTCAAGTCAGAGGATAAGCGACAAAGCCTTTGTGAGATTCACTTGTGACTATATCCAAGAAGTGATTTCTCATAGGTTGGGTCAGTCCAATTGTGCATCTTATGAACAACATGTGAGTTTGATTTCATTATCCTTAGTCATACTAAGATAATGTCCTCAATGCCCTCAGATTTGTCTTAATAATATTCCCATATTATTAATTATGACAATGAACAATTTAGAATATAAAACACAGTAAATATTCATGGATATAAACATGCAAATATAGAACACAGTAGATATTCATATAAAAACGATCATATCAAATATATCAATTTATTCCAATAAAAACTGCTCAATGTTCCATTATCCAAATACTAAAACAGATTACATGAAACTACTAGCTGGTCGAAGCCCAATGTTTCTAGCATGCTCAATATGTTTGGTACATGGCATTGGCTTCGTGAAGGGGTCAGCTAAGTTGTCATCTGTATGAAGTTTGAGCAAGCGTACATCTCCCATTAGGATCGCATCTCTAATGTAGTGAAGCTTCCTCCGATTATGTCTGGCGCCTTTCTGAACACCGGGTTCGTTGGCAATGATGATAGCACCTGTGTTATCACAGTACATATCCATAGGTTTTTCATTACTGGGGACAACTCCAAGCCCAGAAATGAATTTCCTCATCCAAACAGCTTCCATTGCAGCTTCAGTAGTTGCAATGTATTCAGCTTCTGTAGAAGACATGGCAATAGTGCTCTGCTTCGCACTTTTCCAATCAACAGCGCCTCCGTTCAAAACGAAAACATACCCCGTTTGAGATTTGGAATCATCTCTGTCAGTCTCAAAACTAGCATCAGAATAACAAGTGACGCTTAGTTCATCTTGACTTTCACCACCATAAACAAGAAACATATCTTTAGTATTCCTAAGATACTTTAGTATGTTCTTAACAGCAGTCCAGTGACTCTCACCTGGATTCTGTTGGTATCGACTTGTAAGGTTCTGAGAGAACGCTACATCAGGTCTTGTGCACCGTACAGCATACATGATTGACCCTACTGCCGAGGCATAGGGGACATCACGCATACGTTTCATCTCATCAGGTGAGGACGGTCCTTGAGTCTTACTCAAGTGTACATTGTGTTGCATAGGGAGACTTCCACGTTTGGAAGCATCCATTCTAAACCGTTTTAGAATCTTATCAATGTACGCACTTTGACTTAGTCCGATTAACCGCTTTGATCGATCTCGATAGATCTTTATACCAAGTATATATGCCGCTTCCCCAAGATCCTTCATAGCGAAGCACTTCCCAAGCCAGGATTTTACATCTTGTAGCATTGGAATGTTATTTCCTATGAGTAATATGTCATCGACATATAGGATTAGAAAGACGACAATGCTCCCACTAGCTCTTACATATACACATGGCTCGTCGGGATTCTGAGTAAAGCCAAACGTTTTGATTTCCTCGTCGAATCTTTTGTTCCAACTTCTGGATGCTTGCTTTAGTCCATAAATGGACCTTTGAAGCTTACATACTTTCTTAGGGTGCTTTGTACTTACAAATCCCTCAGGTTGAACCATATAGACGTCTTCGTCGAGGTGTCCATTTAAGAAAGCAGTTTTAACATCCATTTGCCAAATCTCATAGTCATAGTACGCTGCTATGGCTATGACAATCCTAATAGCTCTAACGTCGGCAACAGGCGAGAAGGTTTCATCATAGTCAATCCCGTAGGTTTGAGTGTAACCTTTTGCTACCAATCGAGCTTTATAGGTGTGTACGTTGCCATCCATGTCGGTCTTCTTCTTGAAGAGCCACTTGCTACCAACAGTCTTACTGTTAGGAGGAAGATCAACCAAATTCCATACTTGGTTATCTTTCATGGATTGCATTTCCGCGTTCATAGCATCAAGCCATTTGTCAGATTCAGAATCTGATAATGCAGCTCGATAGTTAGGGGGTTCATTATGATCCCCTAAACTTAGCTCCTCAGCATCGACATGGAAACCATATCGTTCAGGTGCATGAGGTGTCCTTGCGGACCTTCGAACGGGGACTACATCATTTTGAGGTGCAACAGGAACAGTTTCATGTTCAGCCTCATCTTGATGTTCGCTAGTATCTACAATAGGTTGTGCATCTTCATCGCTTGGAATCTCGTCAAAGTCGATGGTACTCCCACTTGCTTCTTGTGAAATGAGATTGCTCTCAAGAAACTCAGCATAACGAGCAATAATTACCTTTTGCTCAGGTGGGTAGTAGAAATAGTAACCCATCGTTTCCTCAGGGTATCCTATAAAGATGCACTTGACAGCTCTGGGTTCAAGTTTGTTTGGCGTGTCTCGTTTTACGAGAGCCTCACAACCCCAGACCTTCAAGTAAGACAAGTTATGGACTTTCCCATGCCATATTGTTGGAATATGCTTCACGCGTATAACATATAGTTATATGGCTAGTTGTTTGTGAGCCTAAAGGGTCACACACTTAAACACTAAACACCATTATATAATTAGTGTAATTAGTGTAATTACATTAATTATTAATATATATAAGCTATAAGCTTGTCTATCATAAGTTTAATATTAAAAGTTAATATTGAAACTTTCTTGTGGGCAAACTAGAAGAAACAAAAGATAGGGACTTGTGGGCAAATAAGACTAATGATTTATGGAAATCATTAAAGGATTGTAATGGCACCATTAAGAGATATAATGGTCCATAAACTCCCTTTTGACCACCTCTCTTGGCCGTCCCTCTCTCTCACACTTTGTAGGTGTTTTGTTTTCTTTCTTTTGCTCTCAAGACTCTAGGACTAGCATCCATTACATTGGTGTTCTTGGAAGTGTTGTGTGGACTTGCTTTAGAGGTATTCCCCATTGGAATCCTTGGTTTCGGTTGCTCACAATATCCATCCGAATTCATCATTGATCAAAGGCAACTAGGGTATGATTCTTATACCATTCTCTTTGATTTTTCTTTTAGTTTAATTGTATGATTGATATCAAGATCCTTTCATGGTGATAAATACTTTCCGCTGCGTTTTGTTAATTGTTTTAACCGAAAATCTCCATTAGTGGTATCACGAGTCATTATATTAATCATATAATTAGCTAGATTTTGTAAAAAGTGGCAAAAATCAATCGGTTTTGATGTATGAAAATCCCGATCGGAAAGAAAAAAAACCCTACGGTTTTTTGTTTTTTTTTCGGTTTTTTAATTTAAAAGATGGGTTAAAACATGTATTTTTGGAACCCTATTGTCACTTGTTACAAAATCAAATCAAAAAGTTAATCTAGTTTATTGAATTTTTTGATTATTTGGCTTGGAATTCTTGTTTGATTATGTTTTTTGATATGGCAAAACATGTATTTTTGCCATATCCCAAGCCAAAGCCTTGTCAATTGTTGATTGTTTGTGCAAACCGATGAAAGCCTAGACCGTTTGTGAATGAATGTGGTTGATGTTTGGTTGTTTGTTTATTTCGGGAAAAGCCGTGTTTTTTGGCTTAATTGTTGAAATTTGTTTAATTTTTTCTTTTATTTTTTGGTGCCATTTTTTTGGGGCAATTTGTAATGTAAAAGTAATAGAATAGATTGTATTTATTTTATCTTTTTATTGTAAATTGTTTGACAAAAAATATAGAAGACTAATGAAGAAAACAACAAATTTCCGTCATAAAAGCGAGGGCTGTACGAAAACAGGTTTTCCAGAGGCATACGGACTCCTTTTTGGGCGATTCAAAAGCCCAAAATGCTTGCAAAGTCGTGGGCTACAACTTTCCAGAAGGCCGGGAAGACCAACGAAGACTCCTTCAGTGACTTTTCGGGCTTCAAAGTCTGCTGGAATTTTCTGGCAGATTACTTTTTTTCACAATTTTGGGCTCTACTTACTCAAGAATGTCTTGGAGCAAGTGGGAGCCCATTGGGTTTATGTAGGCCCGTTTGGGTTCATGTTGGCCCGTCCCCTAGTTTGACCTTTCGGTCCGTCGTGATGACTCACGTGACCGAACCTAGGATTTCATCGGTCGAGGTTTGCACAAAATTATGTTGCATGTTTTATTCTTTGTTTGTGGTTGTTTTTCTTTTCTATTAGATACAAATAGTAAAACAAATTAAAAATGGTTTTTTGACACAAACATTAAAACATTCAAACCCTTAATCATCGATGACTACTAGTTAATCATTGATGATTAAACCTTTAATCTAAAAATCGTTTTGAGATTAAACTAAGTTTAAATATGATTTGAAACTCATCACTTAATAATCGCTAAAAGTTTTTACCGTTTATTACAAGACTTATGAAGTGGTATGAATGAAGTACATGATTCATTCATATCTTAAATAAAATTTTATTAAATTAAAATTTAAACATACCTAAAATTTAAGTCACGCCGTCCAATCGGTTGTAAATCACTTGCTTCTATTTTTGAATTCACGTGAGACGTGGTTTGAATTTAAATCCGAGGTCATTATTCTCTACGGTGAGACCTAGATCTATTTTGACAAGATTTCACATTGGATGACTTAATCAAGTTAACGGTGAGACCTTGACTCGAGGCGAAGATGCGACAAACATGCCACTTGACCCTAGATGCTTGTTCACTAGGTGCCATGAAGTCCCATACCTCTAAGAGTTGCACGTGTAATGCAATTGTTGATCGTCACCTACCTATTGGATCTATCATCTCTAGCAGATCAACTGATGCGATGATAGAAGCTCAATGGGATCTTAGCTTTTAATTAAAATTAATTGGGTAGTTAATTTATTAAAAGACATTATTATTGAAAATACTAATTAATGGACTTTGTAATTTTGTAGATGACTTCAAACAATCAAACCCTAACACACACCACCATTCGTTCCGTTCTCGAAAAAGAGAAACTTGATGGAACGAACTTTGTGGACTGGTCTCGAAACCTAAGGATTGTCCTTAGGGCCGAGCACAAGTACCACCATTTGGAGGAGGCGCTGCCCCCTGCCCCTGCTGCTACCGCCACTGCTGCTGTTCGTACAGCCTATACCAAAAGGTTTAACGAACAACAGGAAGTCGCCGCGCTTATGCTAGTGAGCATGATTCCCGAGATTCAAAAGAACCTCGAGGACCTCACTGCATTTGATATGATGCGTGAACTAACGGCCATGTATCAAAAGCAAGCCGAGCAGGAACTCTTTGACACTGTCAAAGCCTTCCACGCTTGCAAGCAGGAGGAGGGACAGTCTGTTAGCTCTTATCTCTTGAAGATGAAGAGCTACTTAGACCAAATGGAGAGGCTTGGTTACGCTATGCCGCACATCCTTGGGATTAGCTTGATTCTAACGTCCCTAAACAAGGATTTTGCACCGTTTGTCATGACTTATCATATGCATAGTATGGGGAAGACATTCGCCGAATTACATGCTATGCTGAAACAAACGGAGGCAAGCCTACCCAAGAAAACTCCGGCCCCTACTGTCCTTGCTATAAGGCAAGGAAAGATCCAAAAACCAAAACCGCAAGTAGTTGCGAAGGGCCAAGGCAAGGGAAAGCAAGTTTACAAGCCCAAGCCAAAGGTTCCCCCACCTACTCGTAAGGAGCATCCCGCTAAGGATCTTGCTTGCCATCACTGCGGTGAAACAGGCCATTGGAGGAGGAATTGTCCTGCCTACCTGGCAGAGTTGATGAAGAACAAAGCCAACAAGGTTGGCACATCAGGTATCTTCACAATAGAACTATATGCTTTCCCTAAGAAATCATGGGTATATGACACTGGTTGTGGAACTCACATTTGTAATACCATGCAGGGTCTAAGGGGAAGTAGAAAGCTAAACCATGGAGCTTTGGACTTGTACGTGGGCAATGGCAATCGTGCACCGGTCGAAGCTATAGGAAGCTTTGATTTAATCCTTCCTAGTGGTTTAATTATTGTATTAGACAATTGTCACTATGCGCCTAGTATTACTAGGGGTATAGTATCGCTTTCTTGTTTGTGGAATAATGGTTTTATTCATACGTTTACGGATTATGGTATTTCAGTTTCAAAGGATAATGTTTTTTACTTTAATGCTATTCCTCGTGATGGTATCTTTGAGATTGACATGCATAATCGTATCACAAACAGTAGTTCTATTTATACATGTAGCAATAAGAAATCCAAGAAGAATTTGGATTCTACTTACCTATGGCATTGTCGCCTTTGCCATGTTAACAAGAAACGCGTTTTGAAATTACAAAAGGATGGACTTATAAAATCAGATGATTCTGAATCATTTGATAAATGTGTTTCTTGCATATCTGGTAAAATGGCGCGCAAGCCTTTCTCCCATGTAGGTGAAAGGGCCAATGATCTACTTGGACTCATACATACTGATGTATGTGGCCCTTTTAGAACTCGAACTAGGGAAGGTGCTACCTACTTCATCACTTTCACTGACGACTTTAGTCGTTATGGTTATGTTTACTTGATTAAACATAAACATGAAACCTTTGAAACGTTCAAAGCTTTCCAAAATGAAGTAGAAAATCAACTCGGCAAGAAGATAAAGGCTCTTCGTTCTGATCGAGGAGGAGAGTACATGAGCCATGAGTTTCAAGACCATCTTAAGAATTGTGGGATTGTCTCACAATTCACTCCCCCTTATACACCACAGCATAATGGTGTATCGGAGAGGAGAAATCGCACCTTGCTTGACATGGTCCGATCGATGATGAGTCCTACAACTCTGCCTCTATCCTTTTGGGGTTATGCACTCAAATCGGCTGCTCGCATACTGAATATGGTTCCCACCAAGAAGGTTGAAAAGACACCATATGAGATATGGCATGGGAAAGTCCCTAACTTGTCTTACTTGAAGGTCTGGGGTTGTGAGGCTCTCGTGAAACGAGACACGCCAAACAAACTTGAACCCAGAGCTGTCAAGTGCATCTTTATAGGATACCCTGAGGAAACAATGGGTTACTATTTCTACTACCCACCTGAGCAAAAAGTAATTATTGCTCGTTATGCTGAGTTTCTTGAGAGCAATCTCATTTCACAAGAAGCAAGTGGGAGTACCATCGACTTTGACGAGATTCCAAGCGATGAAGATGCACAACCTATTGTAGATACTAGCGAACATCAAGATGAGGTTGAACATGAAACTGTTCCTGTTGCACCTCAAAATGATGAAGTCCCCGTTCGAAGGTCCGCAAGGACACCTCATGCACCTGAACGATATGGTTTCCAAATCGATGCTGAGGAGCTAAGTTTAGGGGATCATAATGAACCCCCTAACTATCGAGCTGCATTATCAGATTCTGAATCTGACAAATGGCTTGATGCTATGAACGCGGAAATGCAATCCATGAAAGATAACCAAGTATGGACGTTGGTTGATCTTCCTCCTAACAGTAAGACTGTTGGTAGCAAGTGGCTCTTCAAGAAGAAGACCGACATGGATGGAAATGTACACACCTATAAAGCTCGGTTGGTAGCAAAAGGTTACACTCAAACCTACGGGATTGACTATGATGAAACCTTCTCGCCTGTTGCCGACGTTAGAGCTATTAGGATTGTCATAGCCATAGCAGCGTACTATGACTATGAGATTTGGCAAATGGATGTTAAAACTGCTTTCTTAAATGGACATCTTGATGAAGATGTTTATATGGTTCAACCTGAGGGTTTTGTTAATCCAAAACACCCAAAGAAAGTATGTAAGCTTCAAAGGTCCATTTATGGACTAAAGCAAGCATCCAGGAGTTGGAACAAAAGATTCGATGAGGAAGTCAAATCGTTTGGCTTTACTCAGAATCCCGACGAGCCATGTGTATATGTAAGAGCTAGTGGGAGCATTGTCGTCTTTCTAATCCTATATGTCGATGACATACTACTCATAGGGAATAACATTCCAATGCTACAAGATGTAAAATCCTGGCTTGGGAAGTGCTTCGCTATGAAGGATCTTGGGGAAGCGGCATATATACTTGGTATAAAGATCTATCGAGATCGATCAAAGCGGTTAATCGGACTAAGTCAAAGTGCGTACATTGATAAGATTCTAAAACGGTTTAGAATGGATGCTTCCAAACGTGGAAGTCTCCCTATGCAACACAATGTACACTTGAGTAAGACTCAAGGACCGTCCTCACCTGATGAGATGAAACGTATGCGTGATGTCCCCTATGCCTCGGCAGTAGGATCTATCATGTATGCTGTGCGGTGCACAAGACCTGATGTAGCGTTCTCTCAGAACCTTACAAGCCGATATCAACAGAATCCAGGTGAGAGTCACTGGACTGCTGTTAAGAACATACTGAAGTATCTTAGGAATACTAAAGATATGTTTCTTGTTTATGGTGGTGAAAGTCAAGATGAACTGAGCGTCACTTGTTATTCTGATGCTAGTTTTGAGACTGATAGAGATGATTCCAAATCTCAAACGGGGTATGTTTTCGTTTTGAACGGAGGCGCTGTTGATTGGAAAAGTGCAAAGCAGAGCACTATCGCTATGTCTTCTACAGAAGCTGAATACATTGCAACTACTGAAGCTGCAATGGAAGCTGTTTGGATGAGGAAATTCATCTCTGGGCTTGGAGTTGTCCCCAGTAATGAAAAACCTATGGATATGTACTGTGATAACACAGGTGCTATCATCATTGCCAACGAACCTGGTGTTCAGAAAGGCGCCAGACATTATCGGAGGAAGCTTCACTACATTAGAGATGCGATCCTAATGGGAGATGTACGCTTGCTCAAAGTTCATACAGATGACAACTTAGCTGATCCCTTCACGAAGCCAATGTCATGTACCAAACATATTGAGCATGCTAGAAGCATTGGACTTCGACCAGCTAGTAGTTTCATGTAATCTGTTTTAGTATTTGGATAATGGAACATTGAGCAGTTTTTATTGGAATAAATTGATATATTTGATATGATCGTTTTTATATGAATATCTACTGTGTTCTATATTTGCATGTTTATATCCGTGAATATCTACTGCGTTTTATATTCTAAATTGTCCATTGTCATATTAATAATATGGGAATATTATTAAGACAAATCTGAGGGCATTGATGACATTATCTTAGTATGACTAAGGATGATGAAATCAAACTCACATGTTGTTCATATTGATGCACAATTGGACTGACCCAACCTATGAGAAATCACTTCTTGGATTTATGTCACAAGTGAATCTCACAAAGGCTTTGTCACTTATCCTCTGACTTGAGATGCAAGTTGGTTTGTGTATGTAGAGGGGCAAACTTTGATATGGTTAAACGCTGACCTGAATAAGGCTGCTATAACAACCATTATCGGGTTTGTCATTAAGCATATGACAAACACGTGCAGTCAACAAAGAATTTGTTCCTCCACGCATGTGGATTAGATACTACTGGGCCCCTCGATGATTTTGAATAGATGTATGTGTGGCCACACCCAAAAGGTAATCAAGATGAATCTTGATTGATTTTGGTAATCTACTTCATTATATAGATCGAGAAACAGAATCGTTGAAATTTTAGATTGACATTAATCCTTGTCTAAAATTCAACATAGTATCAGTAACAAAAGGATAACTGCTCGAAAAACTTTGAACAAAGATTTTATGAAACTCCTCATATACTCCTAGGGGCATTGGCGGGTTGCTAGACTCTAACCTTTGCTTGTATAACTACTTGATGTTATCACGTGCGCAAGTGGGAGCTGTTGGAATATGCTTCACGCGTATAACATATAGTTATATGGCTAGTTGTTTGTGAGCCTAAAGGGTCACACACTTAAACACTAAACACCATTATATAATTAGTGTAATTAGTGTAATTACATTAATTATTAATATATATAAGCTATAAGCTTGTCTATCATAAGTTTAATATTAAAAGTTAATATTGAAACTTTCTTGTGGGCAAACTAGAAGAAACAAAAGATAGGGACTTGTGGGCAAATAAGACTAATGATTTATGGAAATCATTAAAGGATTGTAATGGCACCATTAAGAGATATAATGGTCCATAAACTCCCTTTTGACCACCTCTCTTGGCCGTCCCTCTCTCTCACACTTTGTAGGTGTTTTGTTTTCTTTCTTTTGCTCTCAAGACTCTAGGACTAGCATCCATTACATTGGTGTTCTTGGAAGTGTTGTGTGGACTTGCTTTAGAGGTATTCCCCATTGGAATCCTTGGTTTCGGTTGCTCACAATATCCATCCGAATTCATCATTGATCAAAGGCAACTAGGGTATGATTCTTATACCATTCTCTTTGATTTTTCTTTTAGTTTAATTGTATGATTGATATCAAGATCCTTTCATGGTGATAAATACTTTCCGCTGCGTTTTGTTAATTGTTTTAACCGAAAATCTCCATTACATATCTCATATGGTGTCTTTTCAACCTTCTTGGTGGGAACCATATTCAGTATGCGAGCAGCCGATTTGAGTGCATAACCCCAAAAGGATAGAGGCAGAGTGGTGGGACTCATCATCGATCGGACCATGTCAAGCAAGGTGCGATTTCTCCTCTCTGATACACCATTATGCTGTGGTGTATAAGGGGGAGTGAATTGTGAGACAATCCCACAATTCTTAAGATGGTCTTGAAACTCATGGCTCATGTACTCTCCTCCTCGATCAGAACGGAGAGCCTTTATCTTCTTGCCGAGTTGATTTTCTACTTCATTTTGGAAAGCTTTGAACGTTTCAAAGGTTTCATGTTTATGTTTAATCAAGTAAACATAACCATAACGACTAAAGTCGTCAGTGAAAGTAATGAAGTAGGTAGCACCTTCCCTAGTTTGAGTTCTAAAAGGGCCACATACATCAGTATGTATGAGTCCAAGTAGATCATTGGCCCTTTCGCCTACATGGGAGAAAGGCTTGCGCGCCATTTTACCAGATATGCAAGAAACACATTTATCAAATGATTCAGAATCATCTGATTTTATAAGTCCATCGTTTTCTAATTTTAAAACGCGTTTCTTGTTAACATGGCAAAGACGACAATGCCATAGGTAAGTAGAATCCAAGTTCTTCTTGGATTTCTTGTTGCTACATGTATAAATAGAACTATTGTTTGTGATACGATTATGCATGTCAATCTCAAAGATACCATCACGAGGAATAGCATTAAAGTAAAAAACATTATCCTTTGAAACTGAAATACCATAATCCGTAAACGTATGAATAAAACCATTATTCCACAAACATGAAAGCGATACTATACCCCTAGTAATACTAGGCGCATAGTGACAATTGTCCAATACAATAATTAAACCACTAGGAAGGATTAAATCATAGCTTCCTATAGCTTCGACCGGTGCACGCATTCCATTGCCTACGTACAAATCCAAAGCTCCATGGTTTAGCTTTCTACTTCCCCTTAGACCCTGCATGGTATTACAAATGTGAGTTCCACAACCAGTGTCATATACCCATGATTTCTTAGGGAAAGCATATAGTTCTATTGTGAAGATACCTGATGTGCCAATCTTATTGGCTTTGTTCTTCATCAACTCCGCCAGGTAGGCAGGACAATTCCTCCTCCAATGGCCTGTTTCACCGCAGTGATGGCAAGCAAGATCCTTAGCAGGATGCTCCTTATGAGTAGGTGGGGGAACCTTTGGCTTGGGCTTGTAAGCTTGCTTTCCTTTGCCTTGGCCCTTTGCAACTACTTGCGGTTTTGGTTTTTGGATCTTTCCTTGCCTTATAGCAAGGACAGTAGGGGCCGAAGTTTTCTTGGGTAGGCTTGCTTCCGTTTGTTTCAGCATAGCATGTAATTCGGCGAATGTCTTCCCCATACTATGCATATGATAAGTCATGACAAACGGTGCAAAATCCTTGTTTAGGGACGTTAGAATCAAGCTAATCCCATGGATGTGCGGCATAGCGTAACTAAGCCTCTCCATTTGGTCTAAGTAGCTCTTCATCTTCAAGAGATAAGAGCTAACAGACTGTCCCTCCTCCTGCTTGCAAGCGTGGAAGGCTTTGACAGTGTCAAAGAGTTCCTGCTCGGCTTGCTTTTGATACATGGCCGTTAGGTCACGCATCATATCAAATGCAGTGAGGTCCTCGAGATTCTTTTGAATCTCGGGAATCATGCTCACTAGCATAAGCGCGGCGACTTCCTGTTGTTCGTTAAACCTTTTGGTATAGGCTGTACGAACAGCAGCAGTGGCGGTGGCAGCAGGGGCAGGGGGCAGCGCCTCCTCCAAATGGTGGTACTTATGCTCGGCCCTAAGGACAATCCTTAGGTTACGAGACCAGTCCACAAAGTTCGTTCCATCAAGTTTCTCTTTTTCGAGAACGGAACGAATGGTGGTGTGTGTTAGGGTTTGATTAGTAGAAGTCATCTACAAAAATACAAAGTTCATTAATTAGTATTTTCAATAATTAATTTCTTTTAATCAATTAACTACCCAATTAGTTTTAATTAAAAGCTAAGATCCCATTGAGCTTCTATCATCGCATCAGTTGATCTGCTAGAGATGATAGATTCAATAGGTAGGTGACGTTCAACAATTGCATTACAAGTGCAACTCTTAGAGGTATGGGACTTCATGGCACCTAGTGAACAAGCATCTAGGGTCAAGTGGCATGTTTGTCGCATCTTCGCCTCAAGTCAAGGTCTCACCGTTAACTTGATTAAGTCATCCAATGTGAAATCGTGTCAAAATAGATCTAGGTCTCACCGTAGAGAATAATGACCTCGGATCTAAATTCAAACCACGTCTCACGTGAATTCAAAAATAGAAGCAAGTGATTATCAACCGATTGGACGGCGTGACTTAAATTTTAGGTATGTATAAACTTTAATTGATAAAATTTTATTAAGATATGAATGAATCATGTACTTCATTCATACCACTTCATAAGTCGGTTTAATAAGCGGTAAAAACGTTTAGCGATTATTAAATTATAAGTTTCAAATCATATTTAAACTTTTGTCTTAATCTCAAAAACAAGTTTAGATTAATTTCGTAATCATAGATGATTGAACTGTAATCATCGATGATTAACTAGTCATCATTGATGATTAAAGAGTGATCATAAGTGATTAATCAATAATCATCGATGATTAACAGGTAATCATTGATGATTAAAATTTTGGATGTTTTAATGTTTGTGTTTCAAAAAATCATATTTTTAGTTGTTTATTATTTGTATCATATAGAAATTATTTCACAACCACAAACATATAATAAAACATGCAACACATTTTGTGCAAACCTCGACCGATGAAATCCTAGGTTCGGTCACGTGAGTCATCACGACGGACCGAAAGGGTCAAACTAGGGGACGGGCCAACATGAACCCAATGAGCTCCCACTTGCTCCAAGGCATTCTTGAGCAAGTAGAACCAATACTTGTGAAAAATTGCAATCTGCCAGAAAATTCCGGCGGACTTTGAAGCTCGAAAAGTCACTGAAGGAATCTTCGATAGTCTTCCCGGCCTTCTGGAAAGTTGTAGCCCACGACTTTGCAAGCATTTTAGGCTTTTGAATCGCCCAAAACGGAGTCCGTTTGCCTCTGGAAAACCCTTTTTAGTACAGCCCTCGTGTCGATGACGGAAATTTGTTGTTTTCTTCATTTGTCTTAAATTTTGGTCAACAATTTACAATAAAAAGAAAATAAAGAAAGACAATCTATTCTATTACTTTTACATTACAAATTGCCCCAAAAAAATGGCACCAAAATAAAAGAAAGAATTAAAAGATTACAACCAAATTTAGCCAAAAACACGGCTTTCCCAAAACAACCAAACATTCAACCACAATCAATCACAAGGTCTAGGTTTTCATCGGTTTGCACAAACAAGCAACATTTGACAAGGCTTTGGCTTGGGATGTGGCAAAAATACATGTTTTGTCATATCAAAAACAAAATTAAACAAGTAATTCCAAGCCAAATAATCAAAAAATTCAATAAACTAGATTAATTTTTTGATGTGTTTTTGTAATAAGTGGCGATAAGGGTTCCAAAAAATCGTATTTTTAACCCATTATTATTTAAAAAATTTCGAAAAATAAAGAACCCTAGGGTTCTTATATTTTGCCGTTCGGATTTTCGCCACTTTTCACAAAAAAACTAGTTAATTATATGATTAATATAATGACTCGTGATACCACTAATGGTGATTTTCGGTTAACACAATTAACAAACGCAGCGGAAAATAGTTCAATCACCAATGAACGGATCTTGATATCAATCATACAATTAAACTAATAAATACAAAGAGTTAAGATGAATAAATCATACCCTTGAAGCCTTTGTATAATACGAATCGGATGGAGATGTGGTACGACGGAAACCAAGAACACCAATGGGGAGTTCCTCCAAAGCTAGTCCACACAACACTTGTGCAAGAACACCAAGGGATGCTAGTCCAATCTTCAAGCAAAAAAGGAAGCAAAAGTCTAGAGAATGTGTTATGGGGTGACGGCCGAATAGGGTTACAAGGGGTGCCATTTGTCTTGCCCTTTATTCCCTTTTAATGACTTCCCATAATCATAAATGATTATTTACACTCTAGTCCCTATCTTTTGTTCCTTCTAGTTTGCTCATAATAAAGTTTCAATATTAACATTTAATACTAAACTTTTATATACAAGCATGTAGCTTATATTAATATATAATGTAATTACCCTAATTACACTATATATCTTATGGTGTTAAGTGTTTAAGTGTGTGACCCTTTAGGCTCACAAACAACTAGCCATATAACTATATGTTATACGCGTGAAGCATATTCCAACATTTCGGTGTCGGGCTAGCAACTCGGAAGGAATCGCTTACTCGGTGTGGATCAATCGATAGAGGGGAACGATTTCGTGACCTT
This sequence comes from Calendula officinalis, assembly GCA_963853835.1. Classification (NCBI taxonomy): domain Eukaryota; kingdom Viridiplantae; phylum Streptophyta; class Magnoliopsida; order Asterales; family Asteraceae; genus Calendula; species Calendula officinalis. Next base: position 67,953,198 of record OY970828.1, read on the forward strand.
CATCCATAAAAGAGTTCATCATCAACCTTGCGGGTGTCTTCGAGGGTATGTTGTTTTCTCCTTCTTCTTTTTTGCACGATTTGGGTTTAGAGATTCGGTCAATGGTGGATCTTGGTGGTTAAATTTATTTTTAAATATTCGTTTCCGCTACGTTTTAGAACCCACCAAAATCCAACAGTGGTATCAGAGCCAGGTTTAACCGAATCGTGCACATTTTCGGGCTTGAAAAACGATTTGAGGATCGGTTTTGCCAAATTTTAGATTTAGGGTTTTAGCCTTGCTAAACCCATAATATTTTGACTCACACACTTATATGCTTGTCATGGTTTTGGCATGAAATGCATGCATGCATATATTTGTGTTGATGTATGTAATTTATTACATGCAAAGATTCTTTGTGCCTTGAGTGTTTGATTTCGAATCTTTGTCAAAATATTTTTATGAATGGTTGTTGGCACACCATTTTAGCTTTCATGTTTGTAGTAGCTAGTAGATTGGTAACCATCATGCCCTTGACCTTGTGCCGTGTGTTTGGTTGTTATTCATTTGGTGACTTTGTCACAATGGTTTGTAATTAATAATCTATTAATTTTGGTATGTAATATTTATTAAGTATGGCTTGCATGCCATTGATTTTCATTTGTATTTGTACTACTTAGTAGGATTTCGTGGCTTGCTAGCCATTTCTATATTTTCTATGTACTTGTAAAATGAAGATCAAAAGACAACCAAATGGAATCATGAAGTGATGTCTAGGCAACCTTGGATTCGATGAAGTCTAATGGAGACGGCGGATTTAGTGGGAGCTCACATGGAAGGTCATTTTTTGTCCATAGTTGACCTTGTTTTTCCCGGGTTGGCTCACGGGAAAAACGCATAGGATTTGGGCATGGTTACCAATTTTATATTGTATGCGTGTGATGTTTATTTATTTGCTTGGTTGTTAGATTTTCGCAATGTTAAATAAATAAATAGATTAATTAAAAATGATTTAATTATATCACTCGCTATAGATTAATTAAAAGGTGAAAAATGTTTTGTCACAAAAGTAATTAATCAAAATACTAGAAAGAAACAAAAACCCCTTTTTGGAGAATATCATTTCTATTATCCTAACGATGACGCCACCCAAATCTTGCTAGACAAAGTTGGTCGTCGTGCATTAGCCGAGCCGATTTTGAATAGACAGTGTGGAAGGTGAGTGTGATTCATTTTTCTATGATTGGTCGTCGTGCATTAGCCGAACCATTATAGTCAAAATGTTTCACCGTGTATCATGTTGGATGATTTATTTGATTTCTCACAAAATGTAAATCTTGCACTATCCATTGGAATGTCACCACTTAAGTCTTGTGGAGCAAGGTCGGTTGTCGAGCGAAACCGAGCCGTGCCTTGTGAAGCAAGATGAGGGTGAGTATAAGTTCCTTAATTAAGTTGGTTGTCGAGCGAAACCGAGCCAATTTAGTTATGGGCTTATCGTGGATCTAGATGGTCGATTTACAAACTTCAAACTAGGTTTTAAATGATTGTCGAGCGAAACCGAGTCATTTAAAGTTTGGTTTGAGGTTAGTGCATGTAGGGATCAAACATGCCAATTGACACAATGGTTGTCAAGTGATCCCGCAAGAAGCTAAGAGTTGTAAGTCACAATTGGTACAAAATAAATGCAATTGGTACAATTGGTACAATATGATTATTGGTACAATTGGTACAATATGGCATTAGTACAACATGGTGATTACAATGGTACAATGGATACCACCGGAAATAGCTTTACATTATGATCCGCGGCATACCCGTCATAATGTATTGTGAAATACGGATTCTTAGCCCTTGTTAAATATAAAAGGTTTTGGGTAATATATTTACAAGGACCCATCAAACTAACTAAAACTACTTTGCTATTTTTATAGATGGCATCTTCAAACCCCACCACCACCAATGTTTCTTTAAGAGTTTTCCTTGAAAAGGAGAAACTCAATGGTGCAAATTTCCTTGATTGGGAGAGACAATTAAAACTTGTTCTCCGCCATGAAGGAAAGATGCACGTGATTGAAGGACCTCTTCCCGAAGAACCAGGGGAGGATGCAGTTCAAGCAGCACACGATGCTCATGAACGTCTCATGAAAGAAAATGAGGACATTTCATGTTTAATGTTGAGCACAATGACTCCCGATTTGCAAAAGCAAATGGATCATTTGTACGCTTATGAGCTTATTGTACAGTTGCGAGACATGTTCCAACAACAAGCAAAGCTAGAGCGGTACGAGTGCCTCAAGAACGTGCTTGATTGCAAACTCCTCGAAGGCGGGGATGTGAGCGCTCACGTGTTGCGTATGAAAGCAAACGTGGAACGCTTGGAGAAGTTAGGCTTCTCCATTGGGAAGGAATTGGCCGTGGATTTTATCCTTAGGTCACTTCCTACATCATATGAACAGTTTGTAATGAACTATCATATGCATGGGATGGACAAGTCCATCATGGAGCTTCATGGTATGTTGAAGACCGCCGAGTCTACCATGACCAAAAGAAAGCCCAACCCAACACATTCCGTCCTTGCAATTCGGGAAGGTAAGGTCTCCAAGAAGAAGAAGTCCACCCCTACCCCTCAAGGTAAGGGTAAAGGCAAGGTTGGTGCAACCAAGTCTAAGCCTACTTCGGCCAAGATGGCAAAAGGAAAGGTTCCTCAAGCCATGACACCGGAAGATGCGGACTGCTTCTATTGCGGGAAAAAGGGGCATTTCCGCCGTAGTTGCCCAGCATACCTTGAGGAACTCAACAAGCTATAGGTTAAAGGAGTTGGAGGTACCTCAATACAAGGTATGTACATGATTGAATTATACCAAACCTCTACTTCGCAAAACTGGGTTTTAGATACCGGTTGTGGCACTCATATTTGTAGTACAATGCAGGTGCTACGGGAAAGTGAGAGGTTGGTGGTTGGAGAACAAGATCTCATCATGGGAAACAAGGAAGTTGTCCCTGTTGAAGCCAAAGGAAATGTGTTATTGTCCTTTAGATCTAGTTTCTCTGTTTTGTTAAAACATGTTCGTTATTCGCCACTTGTGGCACGAAATATTATTTCATATTTTGCTTTATACATTGACGGTTTTAAGTTTGCTTTTAATGATGATGGCATAATTTCTTGTCATAAAAATGGTGATTATTATTTTAAAGCATTACCGGTTAATGGCATATATGAGATAGATTCACATGTTAGTAACAAAAGATCAATCATGCAAATTGGTTCTACATCCAAAGATAGTTTGGATAAATTATCCTTATGGCATAGTCGTCTTGGCCACATAAACAAGATTCACATTTCCAAGCTCCAAGCAATTGGGTACTTGGAAGCGTTTGAACATAGTTCAAATGATGTATGTGAATCTTGCTTCTTGGGAAAGATGACTAAAGCTCCCTTCACCGGTGTTAGTGAGAGGGCTAAGGGTTTATTAGACATTGTACACACCGATGTGTGTGGTCCATTTAAACACTTTACAAGGAATAATTGTAGATACTTCGTAACCTTTATAGATGACTATAGTAGGTTTGGATATGTTTACTTGATTAAACATAAGTCAGAAACCATTGAGGTGTTCAAGACATTCCAAAACGAAGTTGAGAACCAATTGGGCAAGTCAATCAAGATACTTCGATCAGATAGAGGCGGAGAGTATCTTAATCTAGAGTTTATTGACCATCTTAAGAATTGTGGGATTGTCTCACAATTAACACCTCCTAGGACTCCTCAATTGAATGGAGTTGCCGAGAGGAGAAATCGAACATTACTTGACATGGTTCGATCAATGATGGCAAGAACCCAAATACCAATAAGTTTTTGGGGATATGCTCTAGAAACGGCGTGTAAGCTTCTTAATCTCGTACCAACAAAGAAGGTAGAAAAGACACCTTTCGAGATATGGCATGGGAGTAAACCTCCACTATCCTATCTTAGAGTTTGGGGTTGTCAAGCCTACGTAAAGCGGGAGGCCGACGACAAATTAGAACCCCGTTCAGAAAAGTGTTATTTCATTGGATATCCTAAAGCTGGACTTGGATATTTGTTTTACAAACCTACCGAGAACAAGGTATTTGTTGCTCGAAGGGCGGTCTTTCTAGAAAGAGAACTTTTATCCAATGAACCTAGTGGAAAGCATATAGATCTTGAGGAAACTCAAGATGTATCCAATGAACTACCTAATGTTGGCACTAGCACGCAACCTCAAGAGGTTGGTAACGATCAAGAGGATGCGGTAGAAACTGGCGTTCCACCATTGTCTCTTCGTAGATCTGGTAGAACTCGCTCTGAGCCAGAGAGATATGGGTTTCTCATATCTGAGGGCAGCGAGTTACTAGGGGATCATGATGAACCCTCTACTTACCAGGAAGCGATGGTAGGCCCAGAGTCTGACAAATGGAGAGATGCAATGGAAGTCGAGATGCAATCCATGAAGGACAACCAAGTATGGGAACTGGTTGATCCTACACCCAGCTGTAAGCTTGTGGGGTGTAAATGGGTCTATAAAGTAAAGACCAGCATGGATGGACAGATTGATACTTTCAAAGCACGACTGGTTGCTAAAGGCTTCACTCAAACCCATGGTGTTGACTATGATGAAACCTTTTCCCCAGTGGCTATGTTGAAATCTATCAGGATACTTATGGCAATTGCCGCCTTTCATGATTATGAAATTTGGCAAATGGATGTAAAAACCGCCTTCCTTAACGGGAAGCTTACTGAAGAGGTATATATGAAACAACCTGAGGGTTTTGTACATCCAAAGTATCCTAACAAAGTCTGTCAGCTTAAGAAGTCCATTTATGGACTTAAGCAAGCATCTCGAAGTTGGAATCTTTGCTTTGATGAGAAAATCAAGGAATTTGGATTTTCTAAAAGCATAGATGAACCTTGTGTATACGCCAGGGCTAGTGGGAGCGCGATGGTATTCCTAGTCCTATATGTTGATGCCATCTTACTCATTGGGAATGACATTCCAATTTTGAGCGATGTCAAGACATTTCTTGGAAAAAAAATTTCCATGAAGGACTTAGGAAATGCATCGTACATCTTGGGAATCAAGATCTATCGAGATAGATCTAAAAGGCTTCTCGGTTTGAGTCAAAGTGCATATATTGACAAAGTTCTAAAGCGGTTTAGAATGGAGGATTCCAAGAAAGGGAATCTTCCTATGTTGCATGGAGTGACTTTGAGCAAGGCTCAGTGTCCAAGTTCCGATAAGGAACGTGACGTAATGAAGAAGATCCCTTATGCCTCGGCAGTTGGATCTATCATGTACGCCATGCTATGCACCAGACCTGATGTATCATGTGCACTGAGCGTGGCAAGTAGATATCAATCAAACCCTGGAGAAGCTCATTGGATAGCCGTCAAGAACATCTTGAAATATCTTCGAAGAACGAAGGATATGTTCTTGGTATATGGTGGTATGGAAGAGTTGCGTGTAGTTGGATACACTGACGCAAGCTTCCAAACTGATAGGGATGATTTCCGATCGCAATCGGGTTATGTATTCCTATTGAATGGTGGTGCTGTGAGCTGGAGGAGCTCCAAGCAAGACACAGTTGCTGATTCGACGACAGAATCAGAATACATTGCAGCAAGTGAAGCTGCAAAAGAAGCTGTGTGGATGAGGAAATTCATCAATGACTTGGTAGTTGTCCCTAGCATTGCCGACCCCATTGAAATATTTTGTGACAATGAGGGTGCGGTAGCATTGGCTAAGGAAGCTAGAGCTCACAAAAGAACGAGGCATATTGCTCGTAAATACCACGTTATCCGAGATAAGGTTGAAAGTGGTGATGTTGTCATAAGCAGAGTAGTATCGGAAGAGAACCTTGCCGATCCGTTTACTAAGCCGTTATCACAGGCTGTACATGATTCTCACACTAGAGGAATAGGTGTGAGATTAGCCAGTGATTTAGCTTGAGTACTGTTTTAGTTTGAATTTGATGTTTATTTTGGGAACTTGAAGCAGTATTGTAATTTTGATTGTATTGATGTATAAATATGTCTATACATATGCGTGTTGCAGTTACTTTCAAAATCTTTATTGTGTTCCATCTTTGCATGTTTAAACACTTCCTATATTTTTATCTAAACATCCACAGTCAGTCATACTTAAATGGAAGTAAGTTATGAATGAAGGCTGAGGCAATGTGTTGGTTATGAGATATAGACGCAACAATTGCCTGTGCTTGAAATGAGTTTCAAGTGACTGGAGACCCTCACCCGAGTTTACTTCATGGAAATTGTCACAAGTATCTCGGGATGATAATATCATTTCATCCTTAGACCAGAGATTCATGAGATTCCAAAGCATAAGTTTACTTTACTTAGATTAATGCTCTAACGCGGTTCGTAAATGGCTGTTATAAGGGGCTTAGTTGGGTAAGGATAACTTATGTGTAGGGACTATGTAGTCAAAAGGATTTGTACCTCAATGAAGAGAGATATCCATGGGCCCCTCGATGATTTAGCGCTGACACCTAAAAGCATGGCCATGCTCGAGTTATATTGAAAATGGTTCAATTACAACTCATTTTGGTCACCACTAAATAAAAGATCGAGAAACATAATCGTGAACGATCTGGAGAATGACGACATTAATCCATGTCTCGTGTTCACAAGGATATCGCGTACAAAGGGATGATACGATCACTTATCTAAAGGAACCATCATTTATATGATTGGTAGTTGTCGAGGATGACGTACCTCGTGCTGACTTGGGGACAAAGATGCCTAGCTAGGGCCGCTCTTTGTTTGTGATACCAATAACACGTCGTGTTGTGTGCAAGTGGGAGTTTGTAAGAATTTGTGACTTTAATCATAGATGATTGAACTGTCAGAATCGTAACCTTAATCATCGGTGATTAAAGTGTTAGATTCGTAACAGCTTAATCATTGATGATTGAACTGTCAGAATCGTAACCTTAATCATCGGTGATTAAAGTGTTAGATTCGTAACAGCTTAATCATTGGTGATTGAATTGTCAGATTCGTGGCAACTTAATCATTGGTGATTAAACTACCAGACTCGTGACAACTTAATCATTAGTGATTATACTGTCAGAATTTAGTGCCCACCAACACACATGTACGGGTATCATGGCCGATGATGCGCGAGCCTATCGGGTCACACGCCGTGGGAATTCCTTTCCGATAACACTTAAATTAAGAGAGGTAATTAAAGATGTTGGGAGAAATAAAAGTAGCTTTTATTTCATTGGACCATTTAATGGTCCAATGCATGTAAAGGAAAGCCACTACTTTCTCCACATGCTTGCTTTAATTCTATTGGACCACTTTTTGGTCCAATGCATGTAGAGCTTTTCCACCCACCTCCACTTGCTCTCTTATCTATTTAAGAGAGATGTGGGAGGTGGTTGAAGACTAATGAAAAATCGATTACTCTCTAAAAACACAAGTGTTTGGTTGCCGAAATTCTAAGAAAGTTCTTGAGCAATTTCGGTGTGGGGCTATCAACTCGGAAGGAATCGCTTACTCGGTGTGGATCAATCGATAGAGGGGAACGATTTCGTGACCTTCATCCATAAAAGAGTTCATCATCAACCTTGCGGGTGTCTTTGAGGGTATGATGTTCTCTCATTCTTCTTTGTTGCACGATTTGGGTTTAGAGATTCGGTCAACGTATACGCTGGGTGGCGATCGTGAACTTTGGCGACACCAACATTAAATTCGGGAAAGCCTCATTTATTACACACATAACCCCTAGTTTTCCCCTCTCATTGTGTGTGTGCGATTTCTGAGTGTAAGGTGACGTTTGGAGCTCAATCTTCATCAAATCTTGGAGATTCTTGCTCACATTTGAAGATCAAAGGTAAATCTTCATCCCTCTTGTGTTATAAGTCTTAGATTCAAGTAGGGAAGCTTGAATCATAAACCCTAGTTATGGATTTGTACATAAATGGTTAAATGGAAGTAATGTAACTTAGATCTATGGTATTTTTGTTAGGTCACAACAACCATGGTTAGTTTGATAATTGTTTAGATTAATAATTTACTTAAGACAATTAAGGTGATTAACACAGTAATTTAGTCAAACGTATATTATTCCACAAAGTTTGGCTTGTAGCGGAAATACAAGACCACTTGAACAATTACAAAGATAAATATGTGAATGTGTAAATTGGTAAGTACTTCTTTGCAAGATGATCTCTATTTATAATGTTATAGAGATCTTACATAATGAGCAAAGAAGTAACCGAAGGACTAAGTAAATGAAATGACTAAGATCAAGGGATTTGATCTTAGTCCGTTACTATACTGACCGTGACTCAGTCCTTCTACTCGGTATTGGTTTTCCAATACCGAATGCTGATACTGAGTGGCCAGTATTGGCCAAACTCAGTATCACTCCTAACTTAGCTATTTTAATCTACATTTTAATATAAGCTATTCTAGATTGTTTTGTTATCCTAAGATTCATAAAGAGGTAAGGTTTTTTGCCTTAACAATCTCCCCCTATCTAATGATAACAAAACATTTACAAAGAGATACTAAACAAAAATAAACTACAGGCTGCAAAGTCTTCTCCTTTAGTCTTTGTTGCTCGATTCAAACTCGTAGAAGACTTCTTTCTTCACTCGATTCAAACTCGTAGGAGCTGTTGGCAATTCTGCTTCAGTTATGAAGCACTCCCTGTCCTCTGAGTCAGTATACATATAACCAGATGTTGGATATATGGTACTCTTTTGATCCTGAAATATAAGGTTAGAAGGAACAGTGTACTTAGGGAACATTCTGAAGGTATTCAGGCACTCAGGTTTGTTGTTTTTAACAGCCTCAGTCATAACACTGAGTGCCCTATAATCTGCTGCATAAAGAATGCCTGTTCATAACAAACAGCAGATACAACCCATACTTCATCCATCATCACTTGGGCTTCAGAAGATCTAGATGGCAACTCCTTAATCAGTCTAGCAATTTTAATCCAGTCTTGGAGTCCCATATTTTGAATGTCATGAAGGAAGATTTTCATTGGAGGACTGACTGGCCCAGTGCACGTTGCAGTAAGGCATCAGTCAACAATTTTAACTTTGATTTTGTTGACAAATTCATTTAGCCAGTGTATGTTTTTCACATCCAGAAAAACTCTGTTCCTCAGCATGTTCATCCTGGATTCCCTATATCTGAATCTTTGGGCAATAATGTTCCAATATTGTTGAAGAACATCATCACCTTTTCTTCTGACAGTATGAGGCTTCCAAGAATCATCTGCCTCAATATCAGTTTCAGGATCTTCTTCCTTAACAGGAAAGTATCTTTGGGCTTCAATCTGATCCTCAGTATATTGAACAGATCTTCTGGGTCTAGAGATCAGTGGAGCTGGATCTGTTTCTTCACTAGATTCTGAAGACATAACCACATTTGTCATTCGTCTGGTTATTGGTCTTCTAGGGATTCTAGAAGGCCCTTCAGCTTGAGGAGAGATTGGTTTTCTTTGAGGCTCTTGATAATCTGAGAATGATGATGAAGAGCTTTCTTTGTTTGCTTCACCCAATGCAAAGTTTAGAAAGTTTTCAGATGGCATTGGGTGTTCTTCATCTTCATCATCAGCAATAGGCCATACAAAAGGCATATACACTATAATCTGCAAGTTGTTTATCTCTGTAGCAACTTGCTGAGCTTGGTCAGTGTAAGTCTCCCCCTGAGCAGATGGCTCAGATGGTTCTTCTTCAAGTTGTTCCAAGACTGACCTTCCTCTTTGTCTGTTTCTTTCACATCTAAACCGCAAAGGTTCAGTATGGGGTGTTTGCTGATGTTGTTGTTGTTGTTGTTGTTGTGGAGGTTGATCTTCATTCAGTTTTCTTCTTTTCTCCCCCTGAGCAGATGGCTCACGTTGATCAACCTCTTGATCTCTTTGTCTTTTCTCCCCCTTATTGTTATCATTGGATGGGGAGGAAATAGGTTCAGTATCACCACCCATGTCCCCCTGTTGATCTTCAGGACTTGGGGAGAGCATAGGTTCAGTGTCAGCCTCCCTTGCACTTTGAGTGTGTGTGGGAGATGGTGATCTGCGAGGCTCAGTGGCATGACGTTCTTCATCATTATTGCCTCCAGTGGAAGTTGGTGAAGGTGGTGGAGGCTGTTGTTGTTGTTGTAGTAGTGCCACTGATTGCTTCAAGGAATCAATCTCAGTACTCATTACATTCATCCTGGCCAGAATGTTATTCTGAGTAGTCTGAATGGCCAGGATTTGATTCAGAATGGTTTGTAAAGCTCCATGTACTTCCTGAGACTGGTCGCTTGTGCTCTTTGACCCAGCACAGATGGTGCTTAAGAAACCAAAAACATAAAACTGGTTAGTAAGAAAAGTTTATCAAATAGAATTGTGGTATTGATTAACTCTATAATCATATAAACAGAATTCGGAAGTCTGTATTTCATCTGGTTCATGATGAAATATTGTGGACTAGTGCAAAGCATGTGTAAGAAGTGTTTTAGTAAAAGTGAGTGTGATATTTGAAGTAGCTCAATGTAGGATAAGTCACATTTACTAAAAGGTTTGGTTGGGAAATTCGAAGCCTGGGATATGCTTATTGTTATTTTCAACGTTTATCACTCGGTGTTAGAGTGCTAACAGTAATGTGGCTTTGGCCCATGGAAAATTTTGGCTAATGTGGCTTAAAGGGTTTTTTGATCATTTCTTGAACAATGTGATCCAACTCAAAATAAGTTGGACATCATTCAAGCAGCACCAGTGGGTGTCAGTGTGACATCAACCACTATTGTTCCTTTAAATGGTGGAACAACTGTAGACTGACAATGATCTTTTGAAAAGCTCAGTATATGAATTTTGCATAGCAGCAGTGGGCTTACTATGTTGGCCATAAGAGTATATATATTTGAAAGTTCGATTGAGACTGTGGTCAGTATTGAGTTGGTACTGGCCAATACATAGTCTCTATGGGGGAAAATTATATATATATATACAAGTTTAAGGATTTTTAGAAATTCATACCTGAGACTTTATCTGATTCTCTTCTGGCATCATGAGAGGTCGGTGCTGGATCATTTGGATTCTGATTTGAAGCACCAGCACCTTCATGAAGTTCTTCTCTGCCAACAACTGCACCTTCCAGTGTATGAAGCTCAAACTGAAGTTCTACATCAAGAGGATCATGGGGTTCCTCAATATGTTGAGCTGTTGTTTCTGGTTCAGGACCTGGAAGGTCAGCATTGGCTGCAGCAACACTTTGTTCTTGAAAAGATGCAGTTAGAGATGGTACATTTCCAGGTTGCATCTCTTCTGATGAGAGGTTTCCCATAATAACCGGGGAAGGATTTCTTCTTCTTCTGTGAGTAACCAGTGGTGTGGCTTCTGAGGTCTCAGTATCACAAGCGGTTTCAATATGAGGAGCATCAGGATTCTGTGCTGGTGGAGATGATACTGCTGCTGGTTGAGCTTCCACCATCTCAGTATCTTGATCATCGTTTCCACCATCACCACTGTCATCATCAGTATCATCATTTTCTGATTCAGTATCAGAAGATTGTGCATCATTAATGTGTGCCTGGACTATAGCCCACATAGAGTGACTCATTACAGGCTCTCCTTCTCTTGGCCTGTAAAAGAAAATCTTCTCATGAAGAGGAGGAAGATCCACTCTAGGGCTGTTGAAATCATCATAGACATGTGCAGGCATCTGATTCTGAAAAATGAGGGAAAGAAATCTGCAGAAAGGAACATTTAATTCTCTGATTTTGGCCCGAATTAGAGAGGCTAATTCTTCAAAAATTAGTCGAGCATAACCAATATCCCTTCCATGGTACATGGCGTGAACCATCTGCATACCAAAATCGTTGATTTGGTCCAAGGCTCCAGTCTTGTGAGTCATACACCGAATGATCGTGGAGATCAGTATACCCCACATCGGACCAAATTCATTTCTTTTAATGATTCCCGTAGTACCTCTGCGACCAATAAGTGGTAACACGGATCTAGCCTCTAATCGGTCAACGAATGGCTCATATTGAGCATGAGCAGGAAGACCCAGAGCTTCCCGAATGATGGCCGTGGAGACGAAAGTCCATCTTTGTTCTCGAATAACCCAACCAGTAATCATGTCTGGTGAGTCAATTTTAGCAGAGTACCAGAATTCACTGAGCATTTCTGGGTAAATGGCTCTAGGAGATCTAATCAATGCTTGAGTGATTGGGCAGTGCTTCAGAAATGTAACCATTTGTGTGAATTCGGGGCACGCCCAAGCTTGAAGAATATTGAAATTTGCTGTGATGTTGTTCCTCGCAAATTTTGGTAGTTCATCGTTTCTAAACTGTGTTGCCGGTGCAGCCTCCGGTGCGAAGAATCTGTAGTTTGCCATCTGTGATTTTGATTTAAAAAGTTTGCTTGCAAAGAGAAATTGAAATCGTTAATCGCAGAGAGAATCGAAAATGAATGTAAGAAATAACTGTTGTAAGAAAATGTAAATGAAAGAGAAAACGGTTATTTATACATAATCTAAAGATATTTACGGTATTGGGAAGTTAAACCGGCTGATTTGACAGCCTTATCCTGTATCAACGGTAACTTTCCTATTAAGAAAGGTTACCGTTGGGGAGTATAGGGGTTAAAAGTCAGTTGTATCACTCCAGGATTCCAATACCGAGTTAAAAAAATTAAATTAAAAAAAAAATTAAAAAATTAGAAAAACATTTAATTTAACCTATAAATTAATAAAAAATTAAAATTTATAAAATTTGATAAATCAGACGAGTGATACCGAGTTGGTCAGTATTGAAAGCAATACTGATCAGTCGGTATCAGAAAAATTAAGAAAATTTAGGGATTCAGCATACCCAATTGTCCTAGTAAGTACATAAACCTTTCCTCAGAGAGAGGTTTAGTAAACACATCGGCCAATTGGTCATCTGTAGGAACGAAATCTACCTCAACCTTACCCTTTTCCACATTATCTCGAATAAAGTGGTGTCTGATATCAATGTGCTTAGTTCTGGAGTGATGGACTGGGTTTTCAGTGATAGAAATAGCACTCTTGTTATCACAATGTATAGGTGTCTTCTGGAAGTTAAACCCATAGTCCATTAGTTGATACTGCATCCACAAGAGTTGAGCACAGCAACTTCCTGCAGCAACATATTCTGCTTCTGCAGTAGAAGTTTCTACTGAATTTTGTTTCTTGGATGACCAGCCAACTAGTCTGCCACCGAGGAACTGACATCCTCCACTTGTACTCTTCCTGTCCAACCGACAACCTGCAAAATCTGCATCTGTATACCCTTCAAGGTCAAAGTTTGAGTCTTTGGGATACCAAAGACCCATGTTAGGAGTACCTGAAAGATATCTAAAGATCCGCTTAACAGCTTTCATATGTGATTCTTTAGGATCAGCCTGATACCGAGCACACAAACAAGTTGCAAACATGATATCAGGCCTGCTAGCTGTTAAATAAAGTAAAGAACCAATCATACCTCGGTATGTGGATTGACATACTGGTTTACCAGTTTCATCTTTACTTATTTTATCCTGAGTACCCATAGGAGTATGCATGGATGATAAATTTTCAACTTTATATTTCTTGAGCATGTCATGCACATACTTACTTTGATTTATGAAAGTGCCATCAGGCTTTTGTTCAACTTGTAAACCAAGAAAGTAAGTAAGTTCTCCCATCATACTCATCTGATACTGAGATGACATTATCTTAGCAAACCAGTCACACATTGACTTGTCAGTGGAGCCAAAGATAATATCATCCACTTATATTTGAATGAGTAAAATGTCAGAACCTTTTCGTTTTGAAAATAATGTTTTGTCAATTTTACCTCTTATAAACTTATTTTCAATTAAGTACTCAGACAGGGTATCATACCAGGCTCTGGGAGCTTGTTTGAGCCCATATAGAGCTTTATCAAGCTTGAAAACGTAATTAGGAAATTTAGGGTCAACAAAACCTGGTGGTTGTTTGACATAAACTTCCTCCTGTAGTTTTCCATTAAGGAAGGCACTTTTGACATCCATCTGATAAACTTTGAAATTCTTGAAAGCTGCATATGCAAGATACAGCCTAATAGCTTCAATTCTTGCAACTTGTGCAAAAGTTTCATCATAGTCAATACCTTCTTCTTGCCTGTAACCCTGAGCACCCAGTCTTGCTTTGTTTCGGATGACAACACCATCCTTGTCCATTTTGTTTCTGAACACCCACTTAGTACCAATTATAGTTTTACCAGCAGGAGGTGGTACTAAGTTCCAAACTTTATTTCTTTCAAACTCTGTCAGTTCTTCTTGCATAGCTTCTACCCAGTCTTCATCTAATAAAGCTTCATCAACTTTCTTGGGTTCCATGGTAGATAAGAAACTTGAGAAGAAACAGAAGTTTGCAGTTGCTTGGGGTTCAAACTCTAATCTTCTTCTTGTTTGAACACCTTGTTCAATTGGACCAATAATATTTGCATGAGGATGGTCTCTGTGTTCCCTTAGATTATTTCCTAAGGGAACATTTAAAGCAAGATCAACAATATCTTGTTGTGGTGATGGATTGTCTGCCTGATACTGTGATGAATCCTGATCAGTATTAGACAATATTGGTTGCTGTTCTTCAGAATTTTGCAGATTTGGTGTGGATTCTTGAGCAGTATTGGAAGATTCTCCTTCCTCATAAGTGGAGTTATTCAAATCAAGAATTGGGACCTCAGTATTGGGGTTCTCAGTAATGGGAACCTCAGGATTTGATATATTGAAGTTAGACTGAGGTGTTTCTTAATCAGTATCACTCATACTATGATCAACATAGTATGGGTGAGACTTGGGCTGTTCAGCAATGGAGTTTTCTGGATTGCATAGAATTTCTATGCCACTGATGTCTTCAGTTGCTGAGGTAGAATGCTCATTCTGATTTTCATCAAATGTAACATGAATAGATTCTACAATCATCTTGGTGGAGATGACATACACTCTGAAGGCTTTAGAGTGTGGAGAATAGCCCATGAACACACCTTCATTTGCTTTGGGAGCAAATTTGTTGAGATTTTTCTTAGTACTTAGTACAAAACATTTACTCCCAAAGATGTGGAAGTACTCCACATTAGGGATCTTGCCATTATATAACTCATAAGGAGTCTTTTGATGACGCTGGACTATTGTAGCTCTGTTCTGAGTAAAGTTCGCACAATTAACAGCTTCAGCCCAGAAGCTCAGTGCCAGTCCAGCATGACATAACAAAGTTCTTGCAGCTTCAATCAAAGTTCTATTTTTTCGTTCTACAACACCATTTTGTTGTGGTGTGTAGGCTGCAGAGAAGTTTTGTATGATTCCTTTTTCTTCACAGAAATCAGCCAATATTGAGTTCTTGAACTCAGTACCATGGTCACTTCTAAGTTTTTTGACCTTGTTGCCTTTTTGAAGTTCTTCTCTTTTAATGAAGGCATGATTTCTGTTGTTGCATCAGCTTTAGTCTTGAGAAAAATAACCCAAGTGTATCTTGAGAATTCATCAACTAAGACTAATGTATAGATCTTTTTGGCCAATGATGGTGTGCTGATGGGACCAAAAAGATCCATATGAATCATTGTAAGAGGTTCATTTATGGAGTGATTAACCTTTGACTTGAATGAACTCTTCTTCTGCTTGCCCATTTCACATGGTGAGCATGACTTATCTTTTGAATAAGTAATAGTGGGCAGCCCTCTCACCAGTTTCTTGATGCTGAGCTCATTTATATTTCTGAAATTTATGTGAGAGAGCTTCTTGTGCCATAACCAATGTAATTCTGGTTTGACTTTAAACAGCAGGCAAACTCGAATGGTTGGGTCTATTTCAGACAGATTGACCACATAAACATCCTTTTCTCTTCTAGCAATGAGTACAGGTTGCCCTTTATCATTGTAGATGATTCCTGCAATCTTTCTGAACCGAGCTTCATTATCATCATCACACATCTGGCTGATACTGAGCAGATTGTGTTTAAGACCTTCCACATAGGCAACTCTTTTAAAAGTTATATTGCCTGCCTTTATTACTCCATACCCTCTTGTTTTCCCTATAGAATCATCTTCAAACTTGACAGAAGGACCCTTCTCTGGAGTATAGTTTAGAAGGTACTCCATACTGCCAGTCATGTGTCTTGAGCAGCCACTATCTAGATACCATTTTCTGTCACCCTGCACAAGACACAAATAATAAGTTAGTTCTTTTTAGGAACCCATTTTTGAATGGGACCTTTGGTAGGAGAAACAGGGTTTGACTTGATCTCTTTTGTGGGAGAGGTCAGTATCACTTCAGGAATAACCTTTGAGGTTTTCTTTGGTGATACCGACTTAGTTTCTCTCCTTTTCTTTGGTACTGAGTACCTAGGACTTGAGAGATCAGTCCAGCATTCATCTCCTTTGTGTCCAGTTTGATGACATCTATAACATTTTCTAGGTCTGTTTCGAAACATATTTTCATAAGGAACTTTTGAAAATTGTTTAACCGTTGGTTGATCAGTATTAGTGAATTTTGCAAACTTTTGACTCAGAATTTTAATCTGATCACCAATTGATTTTAAAATGTTATTTTTGTCATTTTTTAATGGAGTTTTAATTTTATTTTAGACAGATTTAGAAGGAGATGATTCTGGTGTCTTAATTTTATTTTTCATAGAAGTCTTTTTATCAGTTGACTTCTTGTTTGTGACACTTGGAGATCCTGTTGAAGTTGTTTTCTTTTTATCATGTTTTAGAATGACAACTTGAACAGGTTCTTTAGATTCTTGAGTAGTTGACTTTGCTGTTCCTGTGGATTTAGTATTAGTTAAAACAGTTTGATTAGCAGTAAGTTTCTTTTCTGTATTCTCAGGTTCTTTATATATCTCAAACGTAGTTGTGTTAAATAATAATTCAAATGGAGGAACAGCAGAAGTGTCATACTGTACTATTTCGAGGTGAGTATCAAAAATTTATTTTTTAGGAAATTCAATACTGAGCTCTTGTAGTTCAGTATAGCACTTAGAACAGATGGAAGGACCAATTTTTTTTTCAAAAGTGATTTTATCCTCATCATCTGATTCAGTTTCACATCCTATTTCACAAAAAGTTTTTGC
Source organism: Calendula officinalis (assembly GCA_963853835.1). Taxonomy (NCBI): domain Eukaryota; kingdom Viridiplantae; phylum Streptophyta; class Magnoliopsida; order Asterales; family Asteraceae; genus Calendula; species Calendula officinalis. The sequence goes on from OY970828.1 coordinate 67,970,283, forward strand.
TTTTACAAACTGAATAGGGTTCATATCCGAAAATTCTTCAAATAAATCAGCAAAATTATTTCTATTTTTTAATTGAGGATCAACACCAAGTGCAGCCCTTATATTTTCTGGAAATTGTTGATTTAGACATTTATTTAGTTTAATAGATGCATTTCCCCAAGATTTACACTGATTTTCAAATTTTTCTTTTTCCAGTTTGTGTAAATGAGCTTTATCAGCAAATCTTTGGTTAATGTCTTGTAAGTTTAAAAAATCTAATTCTAAATCTTTAAATTTTGCTAATTTATCTAAATGTTCGTCATTTACCCTTTCAAGTTCATGAATTGTTAATTTAAATGCCTTTTCTCTCTGTACTAAAGTTTTAAGATCAACAATCATATACTCAAAAATCTTTTCTTTTACATTTTCTGAATAAGTTTGAAAGGAACTCACCTTGTACAACTGAGTGGAATCCCAATCAGTGTGGACACTCATTCTCTCAGCTTCTTTGATATCTCTATCAAAGGAGCTCTTCAAATCTTCTTCAGTAAAAGCCATAAAGGCTTTTTTCTCAATCTCTTCCTCATCATCACTTATTTCCTCATCCATCCAAGCCTCTGAGTAAAGTGCTTGATGAGGTGCACCATTCCCTGCCGCATTCTTCCCCTTGCTCCAGTTCTTTAGCTTGACATACTTGTCTCGATACCTTTTAGCTCGGTATGCAATCTTGTCATTCTGATCAGTTTCAGTTGACTTGGTATGACAATTAGCAGCAATATGCACAGGCTTTCCACACCTATAGCAAAGACCTGATTATGGATCAGTATTGGAAGAGCTAACACCAAGCCTCTTCTTTTTCAACTGATCCAACTTCATGGACATAAGAGGCATTTTTGTTTCAAGCTCTTCTGCCTCAGCATCAACAAGATCAACTTCTGGTTCTTCAGGTTCTGTTACAGTATATGCCTGTTGCACAACTAGAGCCATACCAGTGGAAGACTTGTCAGTTTTCTTCCAGTTGATCAGTCTTGCAGCATTATTCTCCTCATGATTCAACATTAATCCATACAAAGTTTGAAGAGTGTATGACTCAATGTTGTTAGCAGCATTGACAGAATTTGTCATGTCAAGAAACTGTTGAGGAAGACTATCCAAGAACTTTTGAACAAGCTCTCCTTGTTCCTTTAAAATACCTACACTGATTAAATCATGGACAAGCTTTCCTCTGCAACTTCATCTTGGGTGTGCCTTCATAAGTGATTGATAGACTATCCCACATAGCCTTTGCTGTTGGCAATTTCATAATTGCATTAAGTATTTCTTTGGTAACAGCATTACCAATCACTCCCTTAGCTCTTGAGTCTAGACTGAATAAATGACGGTCAGTATCAGTCCAGGTGTGTTTCAGTTTAGGAACTGTTCTTGTGCTCTCAGGAGCATCATCAGTAGCAGCAACGGGTTCCACAGTTTGTGGGATGATAGGACCATCATTTAGCACAGTGAGCATCTCATGATGAATTGATTCAAGATACCACTGATCCTTAAGCTTCCATTGATGGAAGTCTTTTCCATCAAAGATGGGCACTCCCTTACCAGACATGACTGGGGCAACGATTGTAGACATTTTGGATTTTTGAGTATTGGAAGGATAAGTATAAGGAATGGCTGCCAGGGTTAAAAGATCGACTAAATAAGAATTAATTTAGCCTGCTCTGATACCAGTTGTTAGGTCACAACAACCCTGGTTAGTTTGATAATTGTTTAGATTAATAATTTACTTAAGACAATTAAGGTGATTAACACAGTAATTTAGTCAAACGTATATCATTCCACAAAGTGTGGCTTTTAGCGGAAATACAAGACCACTTGAACAATTACAAAGATAGATATGTGAACGTGTAAATTGGTAAGTACTTCTTTGCAAGATGATCTCTATTTATAATGTTATAGAGATCTTACATAATGAGCAAAGAAGTAACCGAAGGACTAAGTAAATGAAATGACTAAGATCAAGGGATTTGATCTTAGTCCGTTACTATACTGACTGTGACTCAGTCCTTCTACTCGGTATTGGTTTTGCAATACCGAATGCTGATACTGAGTGGCCAGTATTGGCCAAACTCAGTATCACTCCTAACTTAGCTATTTTAATCTACATTTTAATATAAGCTATTCTAGATTGTTTTGTTATCCTAAGATTCATAAAGAGGTAAGGCTTTTTGCCTTAACAATTTTAACAAGGAAAATGTAGTCATAATGTGGGTACACGAAAATGTGATGATTTATGGAATTAGGGTTTGGTAACTTTGGGGAAAATGATGCTAGTAGTTGACTAGCCATAGATTATGTAGTTAGTATTGATGATTGATGCAAACCATTGTATTGGTTTTGATAATAGGTTATCGGTTGGTGGATTTGAGGCATTCAAATCTTGAGAGGTGACATTGGTGTTCAAGGAACACAACATTGGATAAGCTTAGCTAAGGTGAGTACAAGTGAACTTTCAAACTGGGTACATTGCTAGTAAATGTTTTTATGATTAAATGATTTGTCGAGTCTTTAAGTAATTTAGTCATTTATGTGATTTATGATGAATTGCTTGTATGATGATGAAATGATTGATTGATTGAGAAATGATGGACCTATAAGCTCATAACGATAAAAGATAAGTAATGATGACTAGAGTGTAAATAATCATTTATGATTATGGGAAGTCATTAAAAGGGAATAAAGGGCAAGACAAATGGCACCCCTTGTAACCCTATTCGGCCGTCACCCCATAACACATTCTCTAGACTTTTGCTTCCTTTTTTGCTTGAAGATTGGACTAGCATCCCTTGGTGTTCTTGCACAAGTGTTGTGTGGACTAGCTTTGGAGGAACTCCCCATTGGTGTTCTTGGTTTCCGTCGTACCACATCTCCATCCGATTCGTAATATACAAAGGCTTCAAGGGTATGATTTATTCATCTTAACTCTTTGTATTTATTAGTTTAATTGTATGATTGATATCAAGATCCGTTCATTGGTGATTGAACTATTTTCCGCTGCGTTTGTTAATTGTGTTAACCGAAAATCACCATTAGTGGTATCACGAGTCATTATATTAATCATATAATTAACTAGTTTTTTTGTGAAAAGTGGCGAAAATCCGAACGGCAAAATATAAGAACCCTAGGGTTCTTTATTTTTCGAAATTTTTTAAATAATAATGGGTTAAAAATACGATTTTTTGGAACCCTTATCGCCACTTATTACAAAAACACATCAAAAAATTAATCTAGTTTATTGAATTTTTTGATTATTTGGCTTGAAATTACTTGTTTAATTTTGTTTTTTGATATGGCAAAACATGTATTTTTGCCACATCCGAAGCCAAAGCCTTGTCAAATGTTGATTGTTTGTGCAAACCGATGAAAACCTAGACCTTGTGATTGATTGTGGTTGAATGTTTGGTTATTTTGGGAAAGCCGTGTTTTTGGCTAAATTTGGTTGTAATCTTTTAATTCTTTCTTTTATTTTGGTGCCATTTTTTTGGGGCAATTTGTAATGTAAAAGTAATAGAATAGATTGTCTTTCTTTATTTTCTTTTTATTGTAAATTGTTGACCAAAATTGAAGACAAATGAAGAAAACAACAAATTTCCGTCATCGACACGAGGGCTGTACTAAAAAGGGTTTTCCAGAGGCAAACGGACTCCGTTTTGGGCGATTCAAAAGCCTAAAATGCTTGCAAAGTCGTGGGCTACAACTTTCCAGAAGGCCGGGAAGACTATCGAAGACTCCTTCAGTGACTTTTCGAGCTTCAAAGTCTGCTGGAATTTTCTGGCAGATTGCAATTTTTCATAAGTATTGGTTCTACTTGCTCAAGAATGTCTTGGATCAAGTGGGAGCTCATTGGGTTCATGTTGGCCCGTCCCCTAGTTTGACCCTTTCGGTCCGTCGTGATGACTCACGTGACCGAACCTAGGATTTCATCGGTCGAGGTTTGCACAAAATGTGTTGCATGTTTTATTATATGTTTGTGGTTGTGAAATAATTTCTATATGATACAAATAATAAACAACTAAAAATATGATTTTTTGAAACACAAACATTAAAACATCCAAAATTTTAATCATCAATGATTACTTGTTAATGATCGATGATTATTGATTAATCACTTATGATCACTGTTTAATCATCAATGATGACTAGTTAATCATCGATGATTACAGTTCAATCATCTATGATTACGAAATTAATCTAAACTTGTTTTTGAGATTAAGACAAAAGTTTAAATATGATTTGAAACTTATAATTTAATAATCGCTAAACGTTTTTACCGCTTATTAAACCGACTTATGAAGTGGTATGAATGAAGTACATGATTCATTCATATCTTAATAAAATTTTATCAATTAAAGTTTATACATACCTAAAATTTAAGTCACGCCGTCCAATCGGTTGATAATCACTTGCTTCTATTTTTGAATTAACGTGAGACGTGGTTTGAATTTAGATCCGAGGTCATTATTCTCTACGGTGAGACCTAGATCTATTTTGACACGATTTCACATTGGATGACTTAATCAAGTTAACGGTGAGACCTTGACTTGAGGCGAAGATGCGACAAACATGCCACTTGACCCTAGATGCTTGTTCACTAGGTGCCATAAAGTCCCATACCTCTAAGAGTTGCACTTGTAATGCAATTGTTGAACGTCACCTACCTATTGAATCTATCATCTCTAGCAGATCAACTGATGCGATGATAGAAGCTCAATGGGATCTTAGCTTTTAATTAAAATTAATTGGGTAGTTAATTGATTAAAAGAAATTAATTATTGAAAATACTAATTAATGAACTTTGTATTTTTGTAGATGACTTCTACTAATCAAACCCTAACACACACCACCATTCGTTCCGTTCTCGAAAAAGAGAAACTTGATGGAACAAACTTTGTGGACTGGTCTCGTAACCTAAGGATTGTCCTTAGGGTCGAGCATAAGTACCACCATTTGGAGGAGGCGCTGCCCCCTGCCCCTGCTGCTACCGCCACTGCTGCTGTTCGTACAGCCTATACCAAAAGGTTTAACGAACAACAGGAAGTCGCCGCGCTTATGCTAGTGAGCATGATTCCCGAGATTCAAAAGAATCTCGAGGACCTCACTGCATTTGATATGATGCGTGACCTAACGGCCATGTATCAAAAGCAAGCCGAGCAGGAACTCTTTGACACTGTCAAAGCCTTCCACGCTTGCAAGCAGGAGGAGGGACAGTCTGTTAGCTCTTATCTCTTGAAGATGAAGAGCTACTTAGACCAAATGGAGAGGCTTGGTTATGCTATGCCGCACATCCTTGGGATTAGCTTGATTCTAACGTCCCTAAACAAGGATTTTGCACCGTTTGTCATGACTTATCATATGCATAGTATGGGGAAGACATTCGCCGAATTACATGCTATGCTGAAACAAACGGAAGCAAGCCTACCCAAGAAAACTCCGGCCCCTACTGTCCTTGCTATAAGGCAAGGAAAGATCCAAAAACCAAAACTGCAAGTAGTTGCGAAGGGCCAAGGGAAAGGAAAGCAAGCTTACAAGCCCAAGCCAAAGGTTCCCCCACCTACTCATAAGGAGCATCCTGCTAAGGATCTTGCTTGCCATCACTGCGGTGAAACAGGCCATTGGAGGAGGAATTGTCCTGCCTACCTGGCGGAGTTGATGAAGAACAAAGCCAATAAGATTGGCACATCAGGTATCTTCACAATAGAACTATATGCTTTCCCTAAGAAATCATGGGTATATGACACTGGTTGTGGAACTCACATTAGTAATACCATGCAGGGTCTAAGGGGAAGTAGAAAGCTAAACCATGGAGCTTTGGATTTGTACGTAGGCAATGGAATGCGTGCACCGGTCGAAGCTATAGGAAGCTATGATTTAATCCTTCCTAGTGGTTTAATTATTGTATTGGACAATTGTCACTATGCGCCTAGTATTACTAGGGGTATAGTATCGCTTTCATGTTTGTGGAATAATGGTTTTATTCATGCGTTTACGGATTATGGTATTTCAGTTTCAAAGGATAATGTTTTTTACTTTAATGTTATTCCTCGTGATGGTATCTTTGAGATTGACATGCATAATCGTATCACAAACAATAGTTCTATTTATACATGTAGCAACAAGAAATCCAAGAAGAACTTGGATTCTACTTACCTATGGCATTGTCGTCTTTGCCATGTTAACAAGAAACGCGTTTTAAAATTACAAAATGATGGACTTATAAAATCAGATGATTCTGAATCATTTGATAAATGTGTTTCTTGCATATCTGGTAAAATGGCGCGCAAGCCTTTCTCCCATGTAGGCGAAAGGGCCAATGATCTACTTGGACTCATACATACTGATGTATGTGGCCCTTTTAGAACTCAAACTAGGGAAGGTGCTACCTACTTCATTACTTTCACTGACGACTTTAGTCGTTATGGTTATGTTTACTTGATTAAACATAAACATGAAACCTTTGAAACTTTCAAAGCTTTCCAAAATGAAGTAGAAAATCAACTCGGCAAGAAGATAAAGGCTCTCCGTTCTGATCGAGGAGGAGAGTACATGAGCCATGAGTTTCAAGACCATCTTAAGAATTGTGGGATTGTCTCACAATTCACTCCCCCTTATACACCACAGCATAATGGTGTATCAGAGAGGAGAAATCGCACCTTGCTTGACATGGTCCGATCGATGATGAGTCCCACCACTCTGCCTCTATCCTTTTGGGGTTATGCACTCAAATCAGCTGCTCGCATACTGAATATGGTTCCCACCAAGAAGGTTGAAAAGACACCATATGAGATATGGCATGGGAAAGTCCCTAACTTGTCTTACTTGAAGGTCTGGGGTTGTGAGGCTCTCGTAAAACGAGACACGCCAAACAAACTTGAACCCAGAGCTGTCAAGTGCATCTTTATAGGATACCCTGAGGAAACGATGGGTTACTATTTCTACTACCCACCTGAACAAAAGGTAATTATTGCTCGTTATGCTGAGTTTCTTGAGAGCAATCTCATTTCACAAGAAGCAAGTGGGAGTACCATCGACTTTGACGAGATTACAAGCGATGAAGATGCACAACCTATTGTAGATACTAGCGAACATCAAGATGAGGCTGAACATGAAACTGTTCCTGTTGCACCTCAAAATGATGTAGTCCCCGTTCGAAGGTCCGCAAGGACACCTCATGCACCTGAACGATATGGTTTCCATGTCGATGCTGAGGAGCTAAGTTTAGGGGATCATAATGAACCCCCTAACTATCGAGCTGCATTATCAGATTCTGAATCTGACAAATGGCTTGATGCTATGAACGCGGAATTGCAATCCATGAAAGATAACCAAGTATGGACTTTGGTTGATCTTCCTCATAACAGTAAGACTGTTGGTAGCAAGTGGCTCTTCAAGAAGAAGACCGACATGGATGGCAACGTACACACCTATAAAGCTCGATTGGTAGCAAAAGGTTACACTCAAACCTACGGGATTGACTATGATGAAACCTTCTCGCCTGTTGCCGACGTTAGAGCTATTAGGATTTTCATAGCCATAGCAGCGTACTATGACTATGAGATTTGGCAAATGGATGTTAAAACTGCTTTCTTAAATGGACACCTCGACGAAGACGTCTATATGGTACAACCTGAGGGATTTGTAAGTACAAAGCACCCTAAGAAAGTATGTAAGCTTCAAAGGTCCATTTATGGACTAAAGCAAGCATCCAGAAGTTGGAACAAAAGATTCGACGAGGAAGTCAAAACGTTTGGCTTTACTCAGAATCCCGACGAGCCATGTGTATATGTAAGAGCTAGTGGGAGCATTGTCGTCTTTCTAATCCTATATGTCGATGACATATTACTCATAGGAAATAACATTCCAATGCTACAAGATGTAAAATCCTGGCTTGGGAAGTGCTTCGCTATGAAGGATCTTGGGGAAGCGGCATATATACTTGGTATGAAGATCTATCGAGATCGATCAAAGCGGTTAATCGGACTAAGTCAAAGTGCGTACATTGATAAGATTCTAAAACGGTTTAGAATGGATGCTTCCAAACGTGGAAGTGTCCCTATGCAACACAATGTACACTTGAGTAAGACTCAAGGACCGTCCTCACCTGATGAGATGAAACGTATGCGTGATGTCCCCTATGCCTCGGCAGTAGGGTCAATCATGTATGTTGTACGGTGCACAAGACCTGATGTAGCGTTCTCTCAGAACCTTACAAGTCGATACCAACAGAATCCAGGTGAGAGTCACTGGACTGCTGTTAAGAACATACTAAAGTATCTTAGGAATACTAAAGATATGTTTCTTGTTTATGGTGGTGAAAGTCAAGATGAACTAAGCGTCACTTGTTATTCTGATGCTAGTTTTGAGACTGACAGAGATGATTCCAAATCTCAAACGGGGTATGTTTTCGTTTTGAACGGAGGCGCTGTTGATTGGAAAAGTGCGAAGCAGAGCACTATTGCCATGTCTTCTACAGAAGCTGAATACATTGCAACTACTGAAGCTGCAATGGAAGCTGTTTGGATGAGGAAATTCATTTCTGGGCTTGGAGTTGTCCCCAGTAATGAAAAACCTATGGATATGTACTGTGATAACACAGGTGCTATCATCATTGCCAACGAACCCGGTGTTCAGAAAGGCGCCAGACATTATCGGAGGAAGCTTCACTACATTAGAGATGCGATCCTAATGGGAGATGTACGCTTGCTCAAAGTTCATACAGATGACAACTTAGCTGACCCCTTCACGAAGCCAATGCCATGTACCAAACATATTGAGCATGCTAGAAACATTGGGCTTCGACCAGCTAGTAGTTTCATGTAATCTGTTTTAGTATTTGGATAATGGAACATTGAGCAGTTTTTATTGGAATAAATTGATATATTTGATATGATCGTTTTTATAAGAATATCTACTGTGTTCTATATTTGCATGTTTATATCCATGAATATTTACTGTGTTTTATATTCTAAATTGTCCATTGTCATAATTAATAATATGGGAATATTATTAAGACAAATCTGAGGGCATTGAGGACATTATCTTAGTATGACTAAGGATAATGAAATCAAACTCACATGTTGTTCATAAGATGCACAATTGGACTGACCCAACCTATGAGAAATCACTTCTTGGATTTATGTCACAAGTGAATCTCACAAAGGCTTTGTCGCTTATCCTCTGACTTGAGATGCAAGTTGGTTTGTGTATGTAGAGGGGCAAGCTTTGATATGGTTAAACGCTGACCTGAATAAGGCTGCTATAACAACCATTATCGGGTTTGTCATTAACCATATGACAGACACGTGCAGTCAATAAAGAATTTGTTCCTCCACGAAAGTGGATTAGATACTACTGGGCCCCTCGATGATTTGAATAGATGTATGTGTGGCCACACCCAAAAGGTAATCACGATGAATCCTAATTGGTTTTGGTAATCTACTTCAATGTATAGATCGAGAAACAGAATCGTTGAAATTGTAGATTGACATTAATCCTTGTCTAAATTTCAACATAGTATCAGCAACAAAAGGATAACTGATTGAAAAACTTTG